>OY747703.1:30218795-30818795 GCA_963556495.2 Valencia hispanica
AATAGACAGCCAGGGTTAGGGCATGGAAATCAGGTTCAGGCTTTGCAACAAAATATCTCCAACCTTCTCATTCTTCTTCCTTCTGTGTTTTTGCTGAAAATGCCAGCATCCCTCACTCCATTCCTCTACATCTTTTTCATCCATTCTTCATCTTCACCTTAGATATCTTGTTGTTTTTGCCTTTTCCCTCTTAGCGCTCTTGTCACCTCCCACTAATTTGTGGCACCTTCATAAAACCCCCAAAAATATAGAAAAGAATTCAGAGTTGTGTTTGAACCCACAGTGCCACCAAGTGGTCCATTAATGACATGGTATCAGATGAAACAGTCCCCCTCCCATTAACTTATTCTACAGTATATGCTCAATCTGGGCAATGATGGATCTATGGAGTTAGGGAATGAAGGTTACAGGAGCTCTGGGTGAAATGTGGGCATGTGAAGAGAATAGGTCTGATGAAAGAAGGTGAAAGACAGAGTGGTGGGGCCGAGCAGGATAGATGAGAGACTAATAGAAAATAATAAAACACAGCCTTTTTATTTTCCATGTACACTTTATAGAGCAGTACATTCAGTTCATCTTGTTTTTGCTTTTAAAATGTTGGGTTAGTTGTGAATGAAGCTCTCGCTCAGAAAGAACCAAATATATTCACAGACCTAGGGCATGAATAACCTCTGAAGCAAAAAATTAACAGTGAGCCACTGCTCCTCTGAAGTCAACACAACATTGGCAATAAGCCCAAACTACAAAGGAATGACTGAGGAATTCCTGATGTGACATGTAGAATTCACAGCTGCTTTTGGACTAAACGGAAATGGCTAAACTTAAATATGTAATGTCTTTAGTTTTTTAAATCATGTAGCAACTGTTTTGATTGTTTTGTTCTTGTAAAATACTGAAACATTTTTGGGGAATTTCATATTTTTGAGTAGCCCCAATTACACATTAAAAGCACCAATAAATATTTAGTGTTTTTTCCCTCTAGATTTAGATCTAAAACTTTTGTACAAGAATCACTTCTAGTACTTTGGATGCCTTTTAGTGATACACAAAAATAAATTTTGTTATCAATTATTTGCAAGGCAAATATGAACAAATGGACTGTGATGAAAAGCTAATGATCCCCAAACAGTTGAAAGATTAATTTTTCAAGCACATTCACTCTTGCGCTACAAGAAAGGTACAGTTAAAACTGAGGTGGACAGAAGTCAACAAGAAGGAAGTGGTGAAAGCTGTTTATGGTCTGTTTGATTTACCTCTGAACCTGGATATGGTAATGAAATCAAATCCAAGTGATGTTTTATTCATGCATTAAATAAATGTGCACATATCAGACAATAATAATCTTTAATTTAAAAAAACATCACATCACAATGTAGTCTAACATCTCTAAACACACCACACAGTTTATATCTGAAACACCTAAACTATGAAATAAATTAGTTTAAAAAATAACTTTATAGAATGTAAAGCATATACTATATGTATGCAACTATGAATGTGCATGTGTTCATGTTTTGAAACTTATATGTAAAGCGTAGTTTATACTTCTCCGTCAGCAAGTTTGCACTGGCACACACACATATTGACAAAGACAACAGGGGGAGTAGCACTTTCTTCGGGGAGGGGGGATTAAACTAAAACTTTTCGCTCCTTTTCCGCCAACACCTGCATTATTTTACGCATGTCTTCACTTATTTTTCCATATTGTCTCAGCTTTGGATGAGGCAAGAGGGGGTGTGAGGTCAAGCCTTTGATGTTTCAAAAATTACAAAGACAAACTTTGGGGAGACTCTGGTGTCATTAAAAATAAATTTATACTTTTTTATACTTCTTCTTTATCCATTGTTGGTATAGCTGCTATAAAGAATCTCATTCAAAGATGGTTAACTTATAATCTAACAAAGTTTTTTACATCGTTCAGAAAAAAAAAATATTTTAAGACATAAAACTACTGCTTTGAGCAAGATTCTTAACAGAATAAAGCTGGTATAGAAACTGGATGGATGGGAAACATCTTTTTTTTAATAACTAAGTATAAAACAGATATCCCATGGAAGAGACTGCACAGAGTGACAGAACCAGAGCTACAGAGTGAATAGCGCTCCATTTCTGAGTTTCTTTTTTAAAAACTTTTTAATTCTCACTTGGAACTGAAATTGGAATTGAAATTGAAATTTATATTTCTTTTTCAGTCTTCAGCAAAATCATAACTGTTAAAAATAAAGATAACATTTTCTTTTGATTTTTGTTTTGAAAATCTAAAGCCATATAGCCTAGATTACGTTGAAAGATAAACATTTTACAAATATTACATTTTGAACTCACAAAAGAGTATTTAAGCAACATGGCTGCACTTAAACGTTAAATTAAGGTTAAATTTCTGCACTGCCATGGAAAACATGTTTCCTGTCTTTCTAATTGTATTAGATTTTTAAATTTATAGTGGCTACGTATAAAAATGGTGGTCATTTCGCAAAACTGCTGAGTTTAAATGTTTTTGGAAAATTAATTTAAGTGAAGTCTCCCAAATAATAGTTCTAATAATTGTATTAACAAGGTGGCAAAGGCTCAGCATGTAGTGGGTTCGTCCTATAATTGGTTGGTTGCAGGTTTGAACCCCTGCTGCTCCTGTGTTTGGGTAAGACACTTCACCTGCTTTGCATGCTGGTGGTAGTCAGACCGGGGATGATTGAATGTCAGCCTCACTACTGTCACATTGTCCCAGGGTACAATGTAGTTTGCTACCATCATTGTATGAGTGGGTTAATAACTGATTGCAGTGTAAAGAGCTTTGGAATCCTCTGACTTAATAAAGCGCTATACAACTGCAGGTAATTTACCACTTAACAAACTCACATAATTACCGTTCATGTTTGTGGGTGCAATCTGTGTTGTTTTTTTTTAGCCGAGACCTTTTTAAAGCAAGATGAAAGCAATTTTTAAATACTGCCAAACTGCTATTTAAATCAAGTGTCAGAATTATGTTTGGGATCTGTGATTTCACTGTGCAGAGGTCCACCTATCTTTGCCCAGACCTCTTGTCAAAAGACTATAAAACCCTTTTGCAAATATGCAACACTATGCTATTTAGTTAAGGCGCTGCAAATATGTTAGTAAACACCTTTAAAAACCGATAAGATATAAAAGTTACATTTTGTCCTGCTGAGATTTACATCCTCATATTGATATTAAAGCTCAGGATGATCAAACTAGTCCTTCACAGCCTGCTCCCAAACAAATTTGCTTGCAGGTAAAAAGCGGATAACCAAATGAAGGCTGATGGTGTAATATGAAGGTTTTCAAGGATACATGGCTAAATTAAAACAATTCTGCAAAGAAAAGCGGATCAAAATTTCCCCCACCATAATGTCAAGACTATTTGCCAGTTATTGCAAATGTTGATTGCATTGCCTCTAAGGTGAGGCATTGGAGATAATTACTTTGTTGGAGAGGATTGCTTTTCTCCCTTAACCGTTAAAATTAGCAAATTTACTGTGGTTCTCTTTGTGTGATATTTGAAGTGGTTGGATGACCTGAGACAACTGTAACAAATAAAGTAAAAAACACCAGAGGGAGTTTCTAAGGGGAAAAATGCTGTTAAAAGTATAGTATACAAACTCTTATTTTGACCCCTACAGAGTCTATGAATTCACTTATATTTCAATACACTAACTTTCTTCAACATTAAAGAACGTCTTCTTAGGTTGGCTGGAAAGTTGTTTTGGCAGGTAACTTTATTTGGGAAAAAACTCCTTACAAACAAGATAAAAAAAAAAAGAAAAAACCGAGAGACAATCTGGCTTTGTCATAATTATGACTGACTGATTACTCACACGTTTGTTAGGGCTTATTGGTGCACACTGCACCACTATACAAAATGAAGACTACAAAAAGAATTAAAAAAGAAAGCTTGTTTTTTTTTTTTTTTTCTTCCCCCAAGACCTAACTTATGACAACACAGTGATAATGGCCATGGTCCAGTAGTCCAAGTTTAACTGTAGGGCCTTGATTGGCTTAATCTAAAAATTTAAGTCTAAAATGTGGAAATGACTTGATTAAAGTCTTTTGTTCATTAAAGAACAATGATTAAGAAAAGACAGTTGGAGATCAAATTTTCTGTATGATACATTATCATTGTATGATTAAGATATGCTAGAGCCCAGAAAGACACAAGAAAACTATAAGGGATAAAATAAAAGAGATGGCATTAACCAGGGGTGTTATTTCAAAGGTCTGTTTATTGGTTTCCTTTACTTTCTGTATGCTTTGCAGAAATTTAATACCTCTTTAACTTTGTCACAGTTTGTTATATGACAGCTACAAACTTTGGTACATTTTTACAAAGTTTTATGTGATAGACTATCACAAAATAGTGCATAATCGGTAGGACAATGATGCATACTTCAGATTTCTTTTCAACAATAAAAATCTAAGAACTGTGACATACATTTGTAAACAGTAACCCAGTGTCGAACCTCCGCTTACTGCATATACAGCTTTTTGTGTCTCTTTCACTATTGTATATCTAGACACTTAGGTTTTTGCATATTCTTTTTAAATTTGCCAAGGTAAGTCAGATTGGATGAGGAATATAAAGCTGTTAAGACCCAGAATACATTCACAATTTGATTTAGATCAGGGCTTTGACTGTTGAAAATGTGTGATGTCTGTAGGGCTACAGTCCCAATCAGAAGTTTAAGGCAAGGCAATTTTATTTGTATATCACACTTTCAACAACAAGGAAATTCAAGTTGCTTTACATGATCAAAGGGTAACATAAAAATAGCAGTAAAACACAGACAAAGCATATAAAGTAAAAACAGTAATAAAGCAAGAAGCATACACAGATGCATCAAAGCATTACAAAGCATATAAAGTAAAAACTGCAATAAAGCAAGAAGCATACACAAAACATGATACAGCTCTAAACAGATACGTTTTTAGAAGTGATTTAAAAGAAAGTTAATGAAAACATAAAACGGACTAGAGATTTGATCGTTTTTTTTTCAATAAATAAAGTATAAGTAGGTTGGCATTGCCAAGGCGAGGCAAGGGAATTTTATTTGTATAGCACACTTTCAGCAATAAGGTAATTTAAGGTGCTTTTCATGATTAAGGGGTAAAATTTAAATAGCAGTAAAACACAGACAAAGCATATAAAATAAAAACAGCAATAAAGCAAGAAGCACACACAAAACATATCATACAGTACATGAAAACATTGGTAATATGCTCTACTTTCCTGGTTCTAGTGAGGACGTGAGTAGCCACCGTTCGGGTTCAGGTGCAACTATCTAATTGACTTTTTAGGCAGACCTGTGCGAACACTGTTGCACAAAAACAATTCGAATAAAGATAAACCCATGAAGGAGTTTTTCGAGGTCCTGTTGCAACACCAGTCCTTTAATCCTAGAAATCTTCTTTAGGTGATAGAAGTCTGACCTTGTTATTGCCTTTATGTGACCCTGGAGGTTATGTCTGAGTCCATAACTACACCTAGATTTCGGTCTGATGAATAGTTTCTATCTGTATTAACTGAAACTGTCTACTGACTCAGTATCATCTGCATAGTTATGGTAGCTAATCTTATTGGTTGTTGTAATTTGGGCTCGTGGGAGCATTTAGAGATTAAATAAGAGGGGCCCTAGGATGGAGCCCTGGGGCACCCCATATGTGATTTATGTTCGTTCTGATGAAAAGATTCCTATTGAACGAAAGAAATCCCTGTTCTTTAGGTAAGACTCGAACCGGCCAAGTACTGTACCAGAAAGTCCAACCCAACTCTAGAGTCGTTCCAATAGTATATCATGATGAACAGTGTCAAATGCTGCACTGAGGTCTAACAGAAGGTCAGCTCTTAGGTGCTTTATCAAGTGTTTATTCAGAGAACAGAAAATATTTGAGGTCAAGAGTCTCAGTCCAACTCTATTAAAATAACGTCAATTTATCTTGAATGAATGTTTTGCACATCCAAATATTTTAAAGTTATTAATAAATGGGATACATTTTTCAACAGTTTTTTTCTTCAACCATTTATGGAGCATGCGATGTCTACTGTCCCTTTCAAAATTTCCTTCAGGGACTTGGACATCGGTAAAGTTGTCTCATTTCCATATCCAGTGTTTAGATCAAAATTAATCTGAAGACGGCGTAACTTTGTCTCAATTGTCTCAATTCTCTGGAGCAGTTTCTCAAAGTCCTCAGCTGAGCAAAACGCCATTTTGGTTATCCACAGTCCTTCAGAAAGTAATGCAAAGAAGAGATCCGGTCTAATACAGTGACTCCAGAGGCTGGGTGTGTACAGTAACCTAAGAAGAAACCTAAGAAAATCTAAGAACAGAAAGTAAGAAAAACTCACCCCAATATTAAAGTGAACTCACCCCAAAATGAACGGTTGCTGATAAACTGTATAGATGAGAGTGTAAGGGTGCTGTCTACATGTCTGGTAATTATTTTGGTATTCTAGTGCATCTTAGTAAAAATATAAACTTTCTGCCTAAAACCGTCAGTGTGGCGCCCTCTTCAGGGCGTTTGGTGAACTCTTATGAAAAAATCTCTGATCCTGTGGACATTACCGATTTAAAAAGCGAGTCAAAAGTATTTTACTCGCTTGTGCAGAATTTCCTTTCGAGGGCGCAGCCTCTCCTAAGATTTACCCTCACGCGTGTATGAAAGCTTTGTGTAGAGCGCGTGTGAGGTGAAATCCACATGCGTGGGTTGTTGAATATGCGCGCACGCGCATGAGCAATTACGTGCGTGCCTTGTTGAATATGCGCAGGTGAGGGTTGAAAAATCTCACTCGAGATTTTTGACTGAAATATAATTCCATAAAAAATGACAAGAAATGTAAGCCATTGTTGAAAGAAAGCAATGGGAAATTATATTTGGAGTTTGCCGTAACACACATAGAGGGCACAGCAAACATGTCGAAGAAGGTACTCTGGTCGGTGCAGACCAAAACTGAGCTTTCTGGCCTGAATGCAAAAGTTATTTGAGGGAGAAAACTAGAACTTCTCCAACATGGTAGTGGCCGCATCATACTGTGGTGATGTTTTTCTTCAGCAGGGACAGAAAAGCTGGTCATAGTTGATATGAAGATGGATGGCGCTAAATACAAAGTTAAGTTGAATGTTTACCTTCCAGCAAAAAGTTGACCCCAAACATACAGCAAGAACATCCAGAAAACTGAAAGTCAAAGTCCAGACCTAAATCCATGGAATCTGTGGAAAATCTACACTGAAATTGTTCTCCACAGAGACTCTTCATTCAGTCAGACAGAGCTGAGCTATTTTGCAAAGCATTACATTCTAGTACACTGTAAAGCAAACTGCAAGGAATTGCAATTAAATATTTTGAAAACTGTGCATCATTTTTCTTCCACATCATAGTTCTGCACTGTTTTGGATTAGTATATCACCTAAAATTCCAATGTAATACATTGAAGTCTGTGGTTATAATTTTGCTTACAATTAAAAATGTGTAAAAGCTTAAGAGGTATGAGTAATTTGTAAGGTGCTGTAACTCTTCTCTTTCTGCCTCCCTGGAAACCAACTGCAGCCTAATTGGTCACACACAAAAAAAAACGGGCATGATTGTTCTAACCTCAAAAAAGAGAGAACCCTTCCACTGATCAAACCACTTGATGCAGCTGCTTTTGAATGGCACCATTAGTGTTTCTGTCTGATGGACATGCATAGGCAAGCACACACACATCAGTTCACTAACTCTATTCAATATTTCCTTCTCTTCTTTTTTCCCTCCCTCCCCCATCTGTTTGTTGTGCTCCACCTCCCTGGGCTCTTTGAGTGCATTAATCAGTCAAACCACACCGCCAGAGCTATTACTCATCTGGTCAGAATAAGAAAGAGAGAGTCCATAACAGAGAGGAAGAAACAATGACAGAGAGAGAAGAGAAGTTAGGAGGTAGCTGGGAGGGGGTAAATCGAGAAGTGCAGAGGGAGCTGCCCTGTATTCATTCATCTTTTAGTATCTCGATTACCTGAAGTCTTCTCATCTCCCTAATCCATCCATCCATCTAGCCTCTTATTCAACTAGCCATGCATCCATTCAGTCACCTATTTATAAATGCCACTAACTCTGACTCCTTCCCAGCTAGTCATGCAATCATCCTTCAATCCATCTTTCTACTTCTCTTCATACAGCTCCCTGTCTTCTCTCCATCTCTCCAACTACACCTGTCTCTATATGTATTTCCTTCCTCATCTATCGAAGTTATATGCTTAGCATTTTTAGGGCTGAGAGAACATATCAGGCCAAGAAAGAAAATAGTTATTTAGTTGTTTTGCAGCTCAGCAACAGGGCACAGCGTAGAGAAGATGGAACATATGCTCTTCAAACTCAAGGACAAAAAATACTCACACTGTCTCTTTTTGTTTTTTGTTCTATGCAGAAAAAACTATGAAAGATTAAAACATAATGTAATGTTTTACAACTCAGTCAAATTATATATATATATATATATATATATATATATATATATATATATATATATATATATATATATATATATATATATATATATATATATATATATATATATACACAAAATAATATATGGGCCTAAATTCAAATTCACTAGAGCAGTGGTTCCCAAAGTATGGGTTAGGATCATCATCATCTTTTTTGTCGTAATTGCTCTCTTTCTGAAACTGGCTGTACTTCAATGTGGTTCCATTTCTCGCTTATTACAAAAAAACCTAAAGTGCAAGTCGACTTTATTAAGTCAGTTCCTCTCTGAAACACGCTTCTAAACATTGCTTCGCAGGCATTAGCCAGTCAGGCTGCAGCCTTCCTAGGTTTCATGCTTACGTTGTAGTGCTTTGACTTACAGCATGATGTGTATGTCAAACTCATGTATATGTACAATATTTCACACATCTAAAGGCTTTCAAGCTGGTTCCTCACACAAGAGGTTAGCACAGTTAATATGAGTGACTTAAAGGTGCACTTGTCTGCAGACTGCCAAGTTAACAGCAGGAAGCACAGCATTACCCTTTTAGTTCTGTGAGCTTATGTATCTAAGGTTGTGATTATCTGATTTATTTTCATCACTCCTTTAAAAAGCAAATCAGAATGGAAAAATTGCAGCAAGCAAGAAGTGGAACATTTACATGTCATTAATGTGAATGAAGCTCTTGTTCCAGGTAACCTAACTGAAGTGCAACAGCAGAAGTTTCAAAATCCTACAGAGAAGCAGTATAAATATAAGATAAAGCTATTCAGGATAAATTGGACAGTGGGAGAGAGGATAGAAGAAATAATTTAATGCCACACCAGTATCAGCCAAGTTGGAAGAAAAAATATAAGCAGCATCCTTAAAGGTCTTTTGGATGAAAATCATACCAAGCTGGCATAAGTGACATTGGACCATGGCCTAGTGGCATGCACATGTGGATCCTCTTTGCAGCCTCCTTTGCCAGTAGCAAACAGATTTTTCATTCAGTACAAGCAGCCAGTGGAGGGAATGTGCAAGGGGGAGGATAACATGGGAAGGTCTGAGGGCTGCTGGTGGGGCTTGAGAAAAATCTGGCTGGAGAGGGATCTGCAGAAGCCCAAAGAGAAGGTTCTGGAACCCGAATTAGTAGTTTGCAGAAGGCAAAAGTCGGATGTTGGCTTTTGCAGTATCAAGGTGTGCACTACTCTGCAAAGTGTTCTAATTTGATTGGTTTTCTCCTTATTGGACACTACTATGTGGTCTGAAATCTCCAAAAGTGAAAGAAAGCATGCATTTACTGCTTTAAGGCATAAAGTTTAAGGTTGGAGGTCAATACCTACTTGTAGTGTAAGGCTTGATGAGAATCAAAAGCAAAGCAGAATATATCAAGGATTGGATTATAAGCAATACAAAAATCTACATTCTTAATTTAGTTAACAGCTCAAAGCTAGGATGCAAAATAGACCATGTTTGTGTACAAATTACATCTCCCCTCTCAACCCACAGCCCAAGTAAAATGCATGAGATGAAATTAATAAATAACAAACGGCCTCAAGGGTATCATGGAATTCACCACCTCCTGTTGAATACACAAAAATAGTTGCCGGCCGCGGGGATAAACTTGACATATTTTGTTTCTCTGAAATTAATGATTTCCCGCACACACAGACATCTAATAATGGTCTGCCAGGCAGTGATTGAGAGAAAACCGCTACAGATGCCTCGTTCTGAATTTTACATTTTGTTTCCCCATTTTTAAACAGTTTTGAACTCCAGCTACTCCCCTACTGCTCATGAATCTCAGGAGAGGCAATGAATGAAATCACAAAAAGGACATGTTTGTGTCTCTTTGCTGTTTGTGAATCATGCTGTAAGAGTAGTCAAGTCAGAGTGCATGTGTTTTTGGTTATATGTTCATTAATACATTTTTCTTACAGTTTAAAAAAAGCTTTAAAGCAGTTCAGTTTTCTCAATTACACTTTCTTATAAGTATGTATTTTTTACGGTGCCAGGGAAGTGCAAAACAAAATTACATTAACCTGAAACACTGATCCAGATATCTGAGTCCAGTGCAAAAGACTTGATATCAGACGGATAAACAGGAAGCTGAAGCACCCAATACAGCTTTTATTTCACAGTAAATATTATTTTAAAGGGCAGGAAAATAGAATGTTTGTAGGGTCAATAATGTGTATGGCCTATATTGAAATTTATAAGATGCTTTGTGAATGTGTGAGTGTGCTATATCCTGCTGTAATTTTGCAAGAGTTTAAATTATTAATTCCAAAAAGTAAAACATAGACGGCATTTTCTACTTAAATTTATCCAGGCGTTTGATATAAAACCTTATGTTGTATTAATATTTATCCGAACCAATCCAGACTAGAAACTGGGAAAAAATTAACAAAATGCATTATCTTTGGAATAAACCTACAGACATCAGTTAGGGGTCCTCTAAAAGATTATTACTAGAGGAATCCACTTCTGACACAAAGTCACTGTATTCGTATATCAAAGCATGAACACAAGGTTGCAATGTTCTCCAAGGGAAGTCGTTACGTAGGCATGTCCCTTGATGTGATTCTGACTGATCACCTAGAGCAATTTTAACCTGACTGATCCAGCACAGTATTATAGTCTGGAAGAACTTCCCCTTGATCACAGTACTGCCAGATCAAAAGTGGGTCTATGAAAATCACATTGTCACATCTGCACTAGCAATATATGATTAATAGTTTTCAAGCAAGGGCTAAGGTTAAAAGAGTAACCTTAGCATTCACACGGATGACAATAATGATGCGTTCTTGAAACATCCTTTAGCTAAACAGTATCCTGGTTTTTTTTTTTCATAGTTTTGTTTTTCTTTGTAAAAAATAAAAGTAAATTAGTTGTCAGATCAATGTACAGTTAAAAGCTTTAAAATAAATATTCAAATATATACGATGGTTCCCAAACATACATTTCACTTTAAGGGGCTATATTCAATTTTCGGAAATTTAAACTCACCTGTGGCCAAAAAACGGAACTGCTCTTCCTTTCTGCTCGCTCTCGCAGCGCGCGCTCCTACGCCGGTCACTCTTAATCTTCAATCTTTTTCGGGCACTTGTCAGGGGTTTAACTTTTTTAGTCTTATGTGGAGTTACTGTTGGTGTCAAAGTTGTCCTTGGTCTCTTCTGTGTATTCGCAAAATCCATTGAACTGCTTGCGAGTGCTGACTAGCGGTGGTGGCAGAGTGATCTTAAACATTTAACATGAACGTCCTTGATGTCACATCCGCAGACAGCGCGGGAAAATCCGACCCGACAGAAAATAGATAAAATTGGATACATGCTTATAGGTGCACCCACTGTGAGCTGACAAGGTGTCAGTATGCTCATCAGGAGATGTTTGAGTCATTAATGGTCAAATAAAAAGGCTATTGTTACATTTATTTTGGGGAAAAAGTTGCATATAGCCCCATTTGACAAAAGTGACATAGTTGACTTTTCAGGTAATGACAAATGCAATGTTTAAGACTAATTACTCTGTGTCGTTTGCAACTAGAGGACAGGCAGCTGCAATGAAGATTTTACTTTGGAAGGTTAACATGTATTGTTCTCCATAGACATTTGGCTTTCGTGTCCATTGAGTCCTCAAGTCAGTCACAGTGCATCATTTCTTGTAAAGTGCTCACTCTGCTGGAGATGAGGACAGGCTATATTATATATATATATATATTATATATATATATATATATATATATATATATATATATATATATATATATATATATATATATATATGTCACCTTGTATAGAAATGATGGTCGTCAGCATTGCTGGAGAAAGCGAGGTGAGCGATACGCCGAGGTCAACATGGCCCCCAGGGTTAGCTTTGGTGGATGAGGTGTAACAGTCTGGGCAGGCTGACTAGCGGAAAACTGATTTCGTTATTGTAGATGGCTCAGTTACTGCATGTTCTTACCGTAGAGACATCATAGAACCCATCATAATCCCCCAATTCCATTAGCACACCCCAACTTTTTGTTCATGGATGATAAAGCTCCACCACATCGCGCCAGAATTGTCACAGCTCGACTTCAGGAAGTCGGAGTGCCTCATATGGTATGACCAGCAATGTCCCCTGACCTGAACCCCATAGAGCAAGTTTGGGACCAGCAGAAGCAGAGACTGGATGATCGTACCCCTCCCCCACGTGACCTGGCAGAACTGCGTGTAGCACTTATGGAAGAGTGGAACGCATTGCCTCAGGACAATATCATGAGGCTAGTGAGGAGCATGAGACGTTGCTGTCAAGCTGTTGTTGCGGCAAATGGTGGAAACACCCGCTACCGACATTAACAATTTGTGTTATTTGGGGCTACCCTTGTTATTTTCTACAGTTCTGGGGTAAAAAATATTACACTAATGAAAATTGTGCTTCTTCTCATTCATTATTAGTAATATCAAAGGATACTTTGACTAATTTCATTAAAATTCAGATAGAATAGGAATAACACTCCTATAAATTAAAATATCCCTAACTGATTGTGAGTAGTATATATATATATATATATATATATATATATATATAAAGGTAAATAACACTTTTAAACAAGCATTGAATGAATAAACAGGCCAAAAGGTGAAGGGGTTGTGTGCTAAAATGATTAACTAAATGCAGAGAAGTGTTAACACAGGATGTGACCCCGTCAGAAGGGAGCAATTCACAATTACCTGCACAGAAGTGTTAAGAACAGGATATGAGCTATGGGTTAGAAGGGAGCGGGTCACGATTCTCTGAAAAACAGGAAACAACTGGTGGTTTGATCGTGCAAATGGTATGGTAAAGAGCGTGAGACCAAAGAAGAAAGGCTTTCTGCTTAGCAACAGAAAAGGAATATATTAAAAGGGCTTAACTGATCAGGGAAGGACTACAGTCACACTTTGCACATATATGAATATGTATTATTGATCTCAGCCTATCACGGATAACATTGTATCAAATGATTGGATCCTGTATGAGAGGCTGTCTCTCAGAAAATGTTGTAATAACTTTGTAAAGAAATAAAAGGCATGTATGTGGAAGAGTTTTTTGGAGTTGGTTTGGTAAGAATCTCTCCCCATGCATGTCAAACATATATATTGTGTGAATTAGTAATTATTTTTTATACTCTGCCACACGATAAATGAACTGGGAGAGAGGAGTTAGCAGACAGCAGGCTGGTCAAGGACCGGTAGCCTAGCACCGCGAGGCGCAGACTTTCACTTAAAAATCTCCTCTCGACAATATGGTGTTCCCGCCCGGTTTCGGTGGCAGAAAGTGAAGAGATAAAAATTCTGTAAATGTTGTATGAGGGTTTAATTCTGTAGTGCATGTGGAAACACTTAGAAACAGTGAACAATCAAGAAGAATGTGGTACATCATGTGTTCCTTATGTAAAGAAGCTTTGATCTTTATTCTGTGAATGAAGATCTATGTGTGAGGAGTTTCATGCAAACTTGTTTCAATAGAAACGTTATGCTGACGTAGAACTGCACTCAGTTAATAGAACTGAGTCCAGCGAACGACGTCTATATATAATTGTTGTTTGTTGTTCTTATTGCTCCTTTACAGAAATGAACGAGCACGCGGGAAGGTGAAATAAGAGCCCGAAAGAGCCCAGGAGTAATATAATCAAATGGGTGTCTGTTCCTTTAAGAAAGGCTTTAAATTAGAGTGAAAACACCTTTCCAACAAAAGTAAGTGTTTAAAACGACACCATACGGTTGGCAGTGGGACAGGAGTAGCTGGCCAGCAAAATAAACACGGTAAGCAGTACCCTTTATATAAAACTGCTATATTGAACATTTCCAAAACATTCCTGTCTCATATCTAGCCTGAAGTGCCAAAATTAAGAAGTATTAATAGGAAAATAGAGAATTTTGCTTTCCCATGGAGGTGATCGCTCCAATGTTGAGTCCGGCGGGACTTAACGTACAACGGTTGGACCGCAGATCGGGACAAGATCAGACCCGAGAATTGAGGACTCTCAAACCTGATCCTGTGACAGAAAACGTCGCACCGGAGTCTGGGACACTAGGTTAGTGAAGTAAAAGGGTTAGGGAAAGCGTAGAATTTAGTAAATGTTAACATTATATTATTAAATAAGGGAGAAAAATACAGGACTGCAGAATGTGAATGTTGTGAGACATAAGTGTGAGAACAGCGTGTGGGAGACATTGCAGCCGGTCCAAGCACTAGGTCTGGACCAGCACCCGCTGCAACATTAAAGGTCTCCATAGTAGAGGTTGAAGATGGGGAATCTAAAAATTCATCCAGACCTGTGATTAGAACACCCAGTTGGATAATATTATTCGAGGAGAAGCTTGGATCTTAGGAGCTGGATGAACGCCACTAGGCATTTTCCCTAGAAACAACCTGTTTTTTATAAAAGTTGAACTTGATATATTTTTATAATGTCAGAAGAAAAAAGTAAGTCCAGGTCTGCAGGTCCTGGCAAAGGGTGGTTGACCTTAGATCAACAATTACAGAAATACCTCCAGGTTATATTTAACATGGCAGGATCTAAGTGTGAGGCAGAAAAAGCTCATAAAAAAGCAGCAGAATCATTTAAAAACATGTGGGAAAAATATGGGTATGCTGAAAGTGATAGATACTGCTTAAGTCAGATGTGTTTTCAAGAGGAAAAGCATTTTTAAGGAGAGGCAGAAAAAGCAAGTAGATTGACGGGGAAAGAGGGTAAGTTAACTACAAAAGCAGCCAAGTGGTATTCCCGTGGGGTTTGTGGACAAGGCATTGATCATCTTTGCAAAGAGGACATGCTGTCTTCAACAGCTCCTCCACCATCATATCAAGGTATTTATCCCGTAATAAGGCAAGAGCACAGTGATGGAGAAGTACTAAAAGTAGAGTGGGACTTTACACCCTCAAACATGGTTCAAACACGCTCTGGTAGGAACACCACACCCAAGCCTCAGCCAGCAAAGGACCGTGAGGTTCCCTTTGGGAATCGAAAGCAGAGAGAAAGAGAGGGACAGCGACCAATTTCAGGAGAAACAGCACTGTCATGTGACAGAGCACCAAAGAAAGATGATGAGAAAGAAAAGGATAGGAAGAGCCAAACTGGAACATTAAACCTAGCCCTGCAGATTAAAGGAGGGGAATTGCACTACACAACAGAATAATTAGATGTATGGTGGTCTTTAGATGACAAAAAGCAGGCTAGATTAAATATTGAGATTAAAGGAACATGGGGAAGGATTTGTCAATAAAATAAACATCCATGTCCAGTTTTGTAATGCTGTTGGGTGATGAAGCGTTATAAACCAAAAAGAATGAGCCCACCCACGTATCACTCCATTTTCTTAAACTGGCTGTGTGCTGCAAAATGTGCTGCAGTTCGGGGCCCAAATTTCCCACGCTGTCCTCTGGCCTATGGGTGTGACGTCAATTGACACTGCTTGCGCGTTCTCGGCAGCTTTATAAGAGGAAGAAAAATGGTCGCAGAACTCCATTGATTCAAGTGAGAATGGATTCTTCTGCAACTGGGAAACGACCAAGGATGACTCACAGCCACAGCCCACTAAAACGTGGCACTAAGAAAAAGAAGTATGTCATTGTGAAGTGGTATGTTTTTTTTGTGAGGCGCTTGTGCGCGCTCCCGTGCGGCTGGCTGCAGCTACTTGCAGTGCCGGCCGCGTCGCTCGTGAGCTTCGTTTCTTCATTCTGCCCCATGCTCCTTTAATAGCTCACCTGTAATTTTTTTTCTTTAAAAAAAAATCCCAGACATCCCGCTGACCAGCCGCTTTTGGGCATGTTTGCACTTCTGTAATGCAGCTTTTTCCGCTGCCATAAGGTGAACCCCAAAAATGTCTATAGAAATGAATCTCATTCCGACCTCTGGCATCTACAAACTGTTTACTTCATAAAATAAATACGTTCGCACTTAGTTCAAAAGTAAAAGTTCTCCTTCTGTAATAGCTCAGTTTTTTTATTATCGATGTTTTAATTCGGAACTAGTTTGTTTTCGCCGTAGTGAGATAGGAGTGATACGGCTGCTACGTACCTGTTTTAGACCAATGCAGTGGCAGAGTTTAACCGACGTGATGACGTATACGGATATGGAGACAGCTAAGGTCATGATGAAAACTTCTTTAAAACTTTTACAAAACCGAGTAAAAGCAAGTAGGCCTATGTAAAATGTGTTACATGCATTTAACTTCCATGAAACATGAACAAGACATGGATTTCATGTTAAATCCATCTCTTGGTCTAAAACGGGTGATCCTACAATCTATCAAGAACAGTTTGAGAAAAAATTAGAAGGTAAAGATTGGACAGTAACTACCTCTCCTTGCAATATGGGACCAGAGGGAGTAGCCTTAGAAGCCCAATTGACTCATCAACAAGCTCAATATTACATGATGGGTTCAGAAGCAGTGCCGCATGTTTCTCTTCTGTTACATCAAAAACATCAGGCTAAAGATTTAGGCCCCATGGTGAAAAGAGGGACAGGAACCACTAACTGGGTATCAACTCAATTACCCCGGGTATGGTTCTCCTCCTCTACGGACATGTATAAGATTCAGAGCACGACATGGGATAGTTTGATGTTAGAACATTTACACCTGACCCATTTCCATGGCAGAGAAAAAAACAGATCACCCAGCAGCTGTTAAAGCGCTACAACAACCCCCTTCTACTCTGTGGTCCTCTGGACCCACTGATGTGGGATTAGTACACACACAACCATTTTCTATGAAAACTATGAAACCATTTGGAGATCCCAGTATCCACACAAACCAGAGGCAGAGGAAGGCATTGCAGAGACCATTTTGGGTCTCAAGGTGGGAGGAGTGTTAGAACCCTCCAACTCAGCGTTGAATACTCCCATTCTTACCGTTGAGAAACAGGGAACCAGGAAATATCGAATGGCACATGATTTGCGCACTATCAACCAGGAATTGTTAAAGCCAATTTCAACTCCTAACCCTTATACTGCTCTGAGTGCATTACCACTAGATTTCCAGTGGTTCATCTGCATTGATCTGGCTAATGTCTTTTCAGTTTACCATTGGCACCAGAGGTTAGAGATATTTTTTCATTTACCTTCCGCGGGGAACAACTCAGATTCAACCAAGTTTTAAAAGAATCGTTACAAAAATTAACATTACCTCAAGGATGTGTGCTAATTCAGTATGTAGATGACCTGCTTTTAGCGGCACCAACTGCTGAAGTGTGCACTACAGCAACAATAAAGATTCTCCGCTTGTTAGCCCAAGAAGGCTACAAAGTTTCCAGGGATAAGTTACAGCTAGTAAGACAAGAAGTACACTTCTTGGGAAGAAGAGTTACTGCACACGGATCAAGTCTAACAGCAGCTCACAGATCTGCAATCCTACAACAACCAAAACCGTTAAAGGTTATATAAATGCTGTTCTTCTTGGGACTAACCAACTTTAGCCGTCACTACATACCCAGCTACACTAATCTGACCACTCCATTGCGTGCGTTGCTAAATGAACATGGTATGAAACAATTAAATGCTCCTCTTAACTGGACGGTGGCAGCAGCGTTAATTGTTCTAAAATAGGAACTGGCAGCAGCAGCAGACTTGGCTCTGGCTGATTATAGACTATAATTTTTTCTATACTCCTCAGAGACTGATGGAATAATTATTGGTGTCCTGTTTCAAAAGGTAGATGGACATAGACACATTTTGATGTGTCTCATTGTAAAGCTAGATACAACAGAAAACAGACACCCACCATGCACCTGGCATGCAGCTAGACTAGCCCATCTCATCTCTAAAACAGCACACATTGTTCGCGGGCATCCTCTCCGGGTGTTAACTACACACGGGGTAATGGCATTCGCTAATTCTGAGACATTTACCATGTCCATACTCAGACAACAGCGCTTGAGCAAAATCTTGGAAGCACCTAATTTAACATTTGTTCATGAGGGTATCAACATGGCAGATCAGATGAGGGGAGGTGTATCACATGATTGCATTGAGAAAACGGTTAAAGATAGCAAAATCAGGATAGATTTACAATCTCAAACTCTTCCAGATAGTCTATCCTTGTTTACTGATGGCTGCTGTTTCAGGTCTCCAAGCGGATATCTACAGGAAGGGTATCCAGTAGTGCAGAGAACTACTGATGGGTTCCAGGTAAGACAACAGGGGAAGCTGGAAGGGAAAAAGTAAGCACAGAAAGCAGGGCTCTGATTGAAGCATGTAAGTGGGGGAAAGGAAAAAGAATTAAAGCTGCAAGCAGCTTTGAATGGCCCTCGCAGCAAAGAGCTGCTTTGGTCTATGTCGCGACCGCCTGACCCACTCGCCGCCCCCTCAATGAAACCTCAATGCTTCCAATGAGCCTACTGATCAAATCTGCATGAAAAAGTGTTCAAAAGGTACAAAATGGTGGCTGTGGACAAAAATGGCTGACTTCCTGTGGGGTATGAACCCTGATTTAAAAAGAGTTTAAGAGATTTTCATAGACTGTATATGTACTGAAATTCACAATCCCAGATAAAAGCATTGCTTGTAGAGGATAATTCTAATGATTCTAGAGGGCGCTGTTCAGGAATTAGGCCACACCCACTAAATATTTGCATACATATGGGTTAAGGGTTGGAGAAATATCCATGCTGTTGAATTTGGTGCGGATGATGTAAAGTAAGCAAAAAAAGAAACTTCCCTTTTTCAGGACTGTGTATTTCAACAATAATGTTGAAAAAATCCAAATAACTTTTGATCTTCATTGTAAAGGGTTTAAACAATGTTTTCAATTCATGTTCAATTAACCATTAACAATTAATTAACATGCACCTGTGGAATGGTCGTTAAGACCTTAACAGTTTACAGAAAGAAGGCATTTAAGGTCACAGTTCTAAAAACGCAGGACACTAAAGAGACTTGTCTACCGACTGTGAAAAACACCCAAAGAAAGATGCCCAGGGTCCCTGCTCATGTGCGTGAACGTGCATTAGGCATGCTGCGGGGAGGCATGAGGACTGCTGATGTGGCTAGGGCAATAAATTGCCATGTCCGCACTGTGAGACACCTAAGACAGCGCTACAGGGAGACAGGAAGGACAGCTGATCATCCTCGCAGTGGAAGACCACGTGTAAAAACACCTGCACAGGATCGGTACATCCGAATATCACACCTGCATGACAGGTACAGGATGGCCACAACAACTGCCCGAGTCACACCAGGAACACACAATCCCTCCATCAGTGCTCAGACTGTCCGCAATAGGCAGAGAGAGGCTGGACTGAGGGCTTGTAGGCCTGTTGTAAGGCAGGTCCTTACCAGACTTCTAGAGCAACAACGCCACCTATGGGCAAAAACCCACCTTCGCTTGACCAGACAGGAGTGGCAAAAAGTGCTCTTCACTGATGAGTCACGGTTTTGTCTCACCAGGGGTGATGGACGGATTTGTGTTTATCGTCGAAGGAATGAGCGTTACACCGAGGCCTGTACCCTGAAGCGGGATCGATTTGGAGGCGGAGGGTCCGTCATGGTCTGGGGCGGTATATCACATCACCATCAGACTAAGCTTGTTGTCATTGCAGGCAATCTCAATGCCTTGCGGTACAGGGAAGACATCCTCCTCCCTCATGTGGTACCCTTTATGCATTCTCATCCGGACATGATCCTCCAGCAGGACAATGCCACCAGCCATACTGCTCGTTCTGTGCGTCAGTTTCTGCATGACAGCAACGTCAGTGTTCTGCCATGGCCAGCGAAGAGCCCGGATCTAATTCCCATTGAGCCCGTCTGGGACCTGTTGGATCTCAGGGTGAGGGCTAGGGCCATTCCCCCCAGAAATGTCCAGGAACTTGCAAGTGCCTTGGTGGAAGAGTGGGGTAACATCTCACAGCAAGAACTGACAAATCTGGTCCAGTCCATGAGGAGGAGATGAACTGCAGTACTTCAAGCAGCTGGTGGCCACACCAGATACTGACTGGTACTTTTGATTTTGAGCCTCCCTTCATTCAAGGACACATTATTCTATTTCTGTTAGTCACATGTCGGTGAAACATTTTTAGTTTATGTCTTATGGTGTTGACTCTGTTAGTGTTCATACAAATATTTACACACATTAAGTTTACTGAAAGTAAAAACTGTTGAAAGTCAGAGGAAGTTTCTTTTTTTTGCTGAGTTTATATGGAAATTAGAGGCAAACGTATTTCCATGGTGAGACACCATGCTTCACCATGCTGTTACAGCCACACCCTCTTTCGTTCACCCCCAGTGCTGGAAAAGAAATTACCCCAACTTGTTTTCAGCCACTGATCACAGCCAGATGTTGATTAGGTAAAAGGAGGCAAATACTGATTTTTCTATGTAAAACATTGCACTTCCTGTTCTCAGGGGGCGGGGCTTAAGGAACATCAGTAAATGATCCTATGAATGTGTTGATTGTTGGTTTGTGATGAGAACAAGGAAAATTGGTACAGCTGTGAACTTGTTTGTTGGAGTTAATACACCTTGTAGTTATATTGCTACAAGCCTTACTTTGAGGCTTAGCCACGCCTACCTGCTTTGATGCAGCAAAATTATTTTGATAAGTTTTGATCCACAAGGCCTTAAGTCTTTCCTCACTCGTTTTGAAGTCTGTAAGTGAAAAGCTCTAGGAGGAGTTCGTTGAAATACCACAATCCCAGTCCAATCCCAATCCTATGTAAAACATTGCACTTCCTGTTCTCAGGGGGCGGGGCTTAGGACACATGAGCAAAAGAGCCTATGATTATATTAAGTGGTGGTATGTGATGAGAACCAGGAAGTTTGGTACAGCTGTTACCTTGTATGTTGAAGGTAATACACCATGTCCTTCTATGGCTAGAAGCCTTAATCTGAGGCTAAGCCACGCCCACATGCTTTGATGCAGCAAAATTATTTTGATAAGTTTTGATCCCCAATGTCTTAAGTCCCTGCTCGGCTGTTTTGATGTTTGTAAGCAAAAAACTCTAGAAGGAGTTCATTCAAATACGACTTGTATGCATGGAACAATATGATTGGGTAGGATTAAAAATGGGCGATTTCCTGTGGGGTTTGGACCATGGCTCCAAGAGACTTTTTTGTAGGACCAGAGACACTCTTAGTATCTCAGATTTCATAATCCTATGATGAAATATGGCAGGGGGCTGGCTGTTTTAGTGATTCTAGGGGAATCTCGAAGCCTTACTTTGAGGCTAAGCCTCCTTTCATGCAACAAAATTATTTTGATAACTTTTGATCCCCAATGCCTTAAATCTCTCCTCATCCGTTTTGAAGTCTGTAAGTGAAAAGCTCTAGGAGGAGTACGTTCAAATACGACGTATACAAATGGGACAAAATGATGGGTTGGATTCAACATGGCCAACTTCCTTTACGGTTTGGACAATGGCTCCAAGAGACTTTTTTTGTAGGTCCTGAGACATTCCATTGGTATCCCGGATTTCATAATATGTGATCAAATATGGCTTTGGGCTGGCTGTTTTAGTGGTTCTAGGTGCTGTGCAGAAATTAGACCACGACCACCAAAACTTTGCATTCATATCTCTTAAGGGTTGGACCAGTAACCACCCTATGTAATTTGGTGGAGATCAAATGAGTTTATGGAAATTATAGTAAAACGTATGGCCATTGCGGGAAGCCCAACTTTGCCATGCCGCCACAGCCCCACCCTCTTTCGTAGCCTCTCAGTGTTGAACACAGAGGTAAAACAACTTGTTTACTGTCACTGTGCACTGGATTATGTTGATTAAGTCAAGGGTGTATAATCTGTACCTTTCAGAGCAAAACATTACACTTCCTGTTCTGAGGGGGCGGGGCTTAAGTGATGTCAGCATTTGACCATCAAAAATCGTCATGGACCTGATGACCTTCCTTCACAGCAATTGTCATCCCTCTCTGACTTTCTGAACAGGAGATATAAGAACTTTAATGTTTTAGGAATTTCGTCAAACTTTGAGGGCTGGCCACGCCCCCTCAACATATACGAAAAGTCAATTTTATTGATGAATATTGATCCCCCATGCCTGAAGGTCAATCCTGAACAAGTTCCAAGTCGAGTGGTCTAAATTTGAGGGAGTAGTTTGATCAAACGTGAGGGCTGTAACAGTCAAAAATCGCACGTTCAGATCAAGATGGCCAACTTCTTGTGCGTCTGGCATGGCGACATTCTATTCATTTCCGGTAGGTCTTGGGTAGTTCTTCTTGGGTTCCAAAGGACATCTCTCTACGATGAAATAAGTACATTGGGGAGCTCATTTTGAAATATTGCAGGTGGCGCCACTGAGCCATTTCTGTTGGGATATTTTCGAACCCTTTAAAATACGTAAATTTCACGCACTCCTGACGCCACCGCCAAATATTGTGAGTTTTCGTATATGATAAGATCCCCAAAAAGGCAATTCATTTGACGTAAGAAAAATAATAAGAAACAGTACAGATACAATAGTCCCTTGCAGTTGCAAGCTGCTCGGGCCTAATAATAAACAGGAGGGTTACAATAGTCCCTTGCAGCTGCAAGCTGCTCGGGCCTAATTAAAGCTGCAAGCAGCCTTGAACGGCCCTCGCAGCAATGCTCCGCTTCGGCCTATGTCGCGACCGCCTGACCCACGCACCGCCCCCTTAACACCAACACAAAGGCTCCCCTGAGTCTGCTTATCAAACCTGCATCTAGGGGGCGCTGAGGAGGGAATAGGCCACGCCCACCAAATATTTGAATAAATATCTGTTAGGGGTTTAACTAATATCCATGTTGCTGAATATGGAGCAGATTGGATGATCTATGTTGAAATTAGAGGCTAACGTATTTCCATGGCGTGAGGCCATGATTCGCCATGCTACCACAGCCACACCCTCTTTCAGACACCCTCATTACTGGTCAACTAATGACCCCATCCTGTTTTCAGTCACTAATCACAGACAGATGTTGATTAGGTAAAAGAAGGCAAATGCTGATTTTTCTATGTAAAGCATTGCACTTCCTGTTCTCAGGGGGCGGAGCTTAGGTCACATGAGCAAAAGAGCCTGTGAATGTGTTAAGTGGTGGTATGTGATGAGAACCAGGAAGTTTGGTACAGCTGTGATGTTGTGTGCTGAAATCAATACACGTTGTACATATATGGCGATAAGCCATACTTTGGAGCTTAGCCACGCCCACCTGCTTTGATGCAGCAGAATTTTGATAAATTTTGATCCCCAATGTCTTAAGTCTCTCGTCATGCGATTTGAAGTCTGTAAGTGAAAAGCTCTAGTCGGAGTTGGTTCAAATACGACATATATGCATGGAACAATATGATTAGGCTGGATTCAATATGGCCGACTTCCTGTGAGGTTTGGACCATGGTTCATTTGTCCTAAGAATAATAATAAAAATTAAAGCTGCAAGCAGCCTCGAACGGCCCTCGCAGCCCATAGCGACCGCCTGACCCATGCATCCGCCTGACCCATGCATCCGCCTGACCCAAGCACCGCCCCCTTAACGTTAACACAAAGCCTCCACTGAGCCTCAACTGAGCCACCACTGAGCCTCCACTGAGCCTCCACTGAGCCTCCACTGAGCCACCACTGAGCCTCCACTGAGCCTGCTTATCAAACGTGCATCTAGGGGGCGCTGAGGAGGGAATAGGCCACGCCCACCAAATATTTTAATAAATATCTGTTAGGCGTTGAACTAATATCCATGTTGCTGAATTTGGAGCAGATTGGATGATCTATGTGGAAAACAGAGGCAAACGTATTTCCATGGCGTGACGCCATGATTCGCCATGTTACCACAGCCACACCCTCTTTCAGACACCCTCAGTACTGGCCAACTAATGACCCCATCCTGTTTTCAGTCAATGATCACCTATAGATGTTGATTAGGTAAAAGAAGGCAAATCCTGATTTTCCTATGTAAAACATTGCACTTCCTGTTCTCAGGGGGTGGGGCTTAGGTCACATGAGCAAATGAGACTATGAATGTGTTCAGTGGTGGTATGTGATGAGGAAAAATAAGTGTGGAACAGCTGCGACCTTGTATGTGGAAGTTAATACACCATGACCTCCTATGGTAAGAAGCCTGTCTTTGAGGCGTAGCCACGCCCACATGCTTTGATGCAAAAAAAATATTCACAACTGCCTGACCCACGCACCCGCCTGACCCACGCACCGCCCCCTTAACATCAACACAAAGCCTGCACTGAGCCTGCTTATGAAACCTTTATCTAGGGGGCGCTGAGGAGGGAATAGGCCACGCCCACCAAATATTTTAATAAATATCTGTTAGGCGTTGAACTAATATCCATGTTGCTGAATTTGGAGCAGATTGGATGATCTATGTGGAAAACAGAGGCAAACGTATTTCCATGGCGCGACGCCATGATTCGCCATTTTATCACAGCCACACCCTCTTTCAGACACCCTCAGTACTGGCCAACTAATGACCCCATCCTGTTTTCAGTCAATGATCACATACAGATGTTGATTAGGTAAAAGAAGGCAAATCCTGATTTTCCTATGTAAAACATTGCACTTCCTGTTCTCAGGGGGTGGGGCTTAGGTCACATGAGCAAATGAGACTATGAATGTGTTCAGTGGTGGTATGTGATGAGGAAAAATAAGTGTGGAACAGCTGTGACCTTGTATGTGGAAGTTAATACACCATGACCTCCTATGGCAAGAAGCCTGACTTTGAGGCTTAGCCACGCCCACATGCTTTGATGCAGAAAAATTCTTCGCGACCACCTGACCCACGCACCCGCCTGACCCACGCACCGTCTCCTTAACATCAAAACAAAGCCTGCACTGAGCCTGCTTATCAAACCTGCATCTAGGGGGCGCTGAGGAGGGAATAGGCCACGCCCACCAAATATTTTAATAAATATCTGTTAGGGGTTGAACTAATATCCATGTTGCTGAATTTGGAGCAGATTGGATGATCTATGTGGAAATTAGAGGCAAACGTATTTCCATGGCGTGACGCCATGATTCGCCATTCTACTACAGCCACACCCTCTTTCAGACACCCTCAGTACTGGCCAACTAATGACCCCATTCTGTTTTCAGTCAATGATCACAGACAGATGTTGATTAGGTAAAAGAAGGAAAATCCTGATTTTCCTATGTAAAACAATGCACTTCCTGTTCTCAGGGGGCGTGGCTTGAGTGACATCAGCAAATGAGCCTATGAATATGTTGAGTGGTGGTATGGGATGGGGAACAATAAGTGTGGAACAGCTGTGACATTGTATGTGGAAGTTAATACACCAAGACCTCCTATGGCAAGAAGCCTGACTTTGAGGCTTAGCCACGCCCACATACTATGATGTAGAAAAATTCTTTTGATAACTTTTGATCCCCAATGTCTTAAGTCCCTCCTCGGCCGTTTTGAAGTCTGTAAGTGAAAAGCTCTAGGAGGAGTTCGTTGAAATATGACTTATATGCATGGAACAACATGATTAGGCTGGATTCAATATGGCCGACTTCCTGTGAGGTTTGGACCATGGTTCATTTGTCCTAAGAATAATAATAAAAATAAACATTCGAAATACAATAGGCCTTCGCAGCTGCAAGCTGCTCGGGCCTAATAATAAACAGTACAGATACAATAGTCCCTTGCAGCGCAAGCTGCTCGGGCCTAAACAATACATACTGATTCCATTTATGGCAGGGGGGGGCTATACATATTGAGCTCCCCCAATGGAAAAGGAGTGGGTTTCTCACCACTCAGAGACAACCAATACAACATCAGCAAGAAATGATTGAGCTTCTTCATGCTGTGCAGCTTCCCTCTGCACTAGCTGTTAAAAGTGCAAGGTGCACAGTAAAGAAAATACAATTGAAGCTGCAGGAAATTAGGCACCTGACCAAGGTGCCAAAGCAGCTGCTGGGTATCAGCAGGCTCATGATTGGATGATGGCAATGGTAGCAGAAGATACTCAAAACATGGAGGATCGCATTAAAACTTAACAAAACAATGCTGCACCTCAAGAAAAATCTGTTTGGCTACAAAGGGGAGCAGTACAATCTCAGGGACTCTGGCGTGGCCCAGATGGCCGCCCAGTGTGAACAAAAGAAATTTGTTTTTGGTGGCACCCTTACATGACAGACTGGATATTTTATTTTTACATGAATGTAAAGTGTGTGGTGAATTTAATCTTAAACCCACCATTAAACCTGAAATGGGGTCCTTTAAAGAATTATCACGTCCTGGTTAAGAAGTTGTCATTGATTACACTGATATGGGAATACTGGTGATGGGCTGCAAGTACCTTCTGGTTCTGACTGATCCACTGACAGGCTGGCCAGAAGCCTGGCCGGCCAAGCGTGAGGTTAGTGAAACTGTTGTTAAATGCTTGAATAATTATTAGATCCCCTGGCACGGTTTTCCTCGAACTGTGCGAAGTGATTCAGGAACACATTTTACAAATCAGCATCTTCAGTTTGTGGAAAAACAGCTGGGATTAACCCACAAATTTGGAACTGTGTATCATCCACAGTCTCAGGGGTCAGTGGAAAGAATGAACCAGAATCTTAAAACCAAAATAGCTAAAATAATGGCACAAACAGGACTGACGTGGGTGGATGCCCTTCCTATAGCACTGATGGCCCTCAGGTCGTAGTAAAAAAGGACTTGCTCCTTGTGAGCTACTGACCGGCCGTGTATTCAACGGACCCTTTGCCCAACTTCGGACTGTGACTGACCAGATTCTTCAGAATCCCTCTTCTGACTATCATATCTTAAAAGCTTTGGTAAAATCTTTCAGAACAGCTCCTCCTGCAGTACAGGGCCCAGCTGCACTCCCCAGTGAAGCTGCCTGGGTGTGGTTGAAAGTCATTAATAGGAAGTGGCACGATCCCAGGTGGATGGGTCCCTACCAAGTTACTGCCAGAACCACTCATGCTGTTCAACTGAAGGGGAAAGGCTCCACCTGGTATCATTGGAGCCAATCTTCACCAGCATCTGAACCACAACGCAGAAGTAAGAGAGGCCCTGAAGGGGACAAAAGGGGGAGAACAAAATTCTTAGGCGCTATCGAGCCCGGCTTTTTCTCTCTGAAGAAAATCTGTCGGGGAGGAGTTATCAGGGACTAGATCACTCCTAAAGAGGGTAAGGGGTACTTAATTCTTAAGCCTGAAAAACATAAAAAAGATCAAAGAAAAGAAAAGAGTTTCTGCAGCAGCCTCGAGCCAGTGGAGGACAAAACAGAAACTGAAGAGTATCTCTACATTTTATCTTATTTTACATCTTATTATTTATATTATATTTTAGCTTAGCTTGATTTTATCTGTTGTACCTTTTAAAGATGTTGTCATTTGCATTTTTTAAATAATTGCTGCTGCATCAGTATTTTAGGTATTAAAAAAAAAGCATGGTGTTGTGTGAATAAGCTAGCTAAGAAAGGGTCACATTTTCCTAGAGGTGTGGTACGACCCCCAGTACAGAGTATTACCAGTTTTGCTAAAATAATAAGGACAGCTGCCTTTAACTTTAATGCTCATACAGTCTATTTTAAAAAAATATTAAAGCTTAAGGTTTTGTGCATATTATACTGGTTGAAAATGTTTAGCTACAGGGGGTTGGGGAGAAATCCCCTAACTGATCCTATTTGGGGTAATTAAGACAGTTTTAAGCTGCGCAGTTTTTGTATTATTATTATTATTGAAAGTTATATTGCTCCTGAATTGCGACTGGCCCTACAGACATGCCGTCATGGTTTCGTTTAACCTCCTGACCCACATGCAGAATCAAGCTCAGACACCAGGACCAGATTAAGTAGTTTAATTTAAAAAAAAAGGAAAAAAATCGAAGTGGTTCAGCTGGAACGGCGGGGGATCGCTGAGTGTCTGGGAAGTGAGAGGTGAGGTTAGTTGAGATCTCTGACGGATGGGGGAAAAAACCGAGTCTAAGGCTGAAGTACTAACTGGTCCGGTGGCTTCTAATTCTGGGGCAATACCATGAGGTCAGCTGAGCGGCGAAAGCGGCTGCA
The DNA here is from genome assembly GCA_963556495.2 of Valencia hispanica. Classification (NCBI taxonomy): domain Eukaryota; kingdom Metazoa; phylum Chordata; class Actinopteri; order Cyprinodontiformes; family Valenciidae; genus Valencia; species Valencia hispanica. The sequence continues at coordinate 30,247,210 of OY747703.1, forward strand.
GGGATCGAATCAGGAAGGGGGCGTGGCAGAGAGCGGGCAGGCAGGTGAAATGCTGCGCACCAGGCTGGCTTGCAGCCGAAGGAAGCAGTCAGCTTGTCAGAGTTACTTTATCTCCTACTTGAAGGGTTAACTTGGCAAATGGCAGGATCAGGAAACTCTTCAGAGGAACCTGTAGACACAGGGAGTACTGAAGATACACAGGAGAAATCTAGGAAATGATCAAGAGAAAACTCAAGGATCAGAGGCTTGGAGGTGTTGAATGGTTGTCAGCCAGCTCCTTAAGAAGCACAGGAACACAAAGGCCAGATTGGCAGCAGGTGAGTGCAATAAGCCTATGCAGCTGATCTCCACCATCCCTCCCACTCCACCAGATACTGGAAACCCCGACCTCTGCGGCGCATGTCCAAGATCCGCCGAACAGAATAGACCAGATGGCCATCAACAAGCGGGGGGGCGGAGGGGGATCAGGCTGAAGACAAAGCAAACTGGAGCGCACAGGCTTGAGAAGGGAAACATGAAAAACAGGATGGATCCTCAAACCAGGAGGTATCTTCAGACGAACAGCAGAGGAACTTAGAACCGTCTCGACCACATAAGGGCCAATAAACCGGGGAGACAACTTCCTGTTAAGGTTCTTCAGGCGGATGTCTCGGGTCGAAAGCCAAACCTTCTGACCGGTTACATACCGGGGAGCAGGGAGCCCCCTGCGATTGACAAAGCAAGCATTTCTCTCTGAGGCACGATAGAGGGCGGCGACCGTGTCAGACCAGATCTTCTTACAGCGGATGAGATGGGAACGGACAGAGGGAACAGATGCACGCTGTTGATCAGAAGGAAACAGAGGAGGCTGATATCCCAGGGAAATCTCAAAAGGAGAGAGGCCAGTAGAGGAAGAGGAGTGACTATTAGGAGCGTACTCCACCCATGCAAGCTGTGTGCTCCAGGAGGTGGGGTTGGAAGAGCAAAGACAGTGCAGAGCAGCCTCAAGCTCCTGATTCATCCGCTCTGTCTGGCCATTGGTCTGCGGACGAAACCCCGAGCTGAGTGCCACTCTAGCTCCCAAAGTCCTGCAAAAATCCCTCCACACAGCTGAAGTGAACTGAGGACCCCTATCTGATAGGATAAACGGGAAGGCCATGCAGCCGACAAACGTGCTTCGCCAGAAGACGAGCAGTCTCAAGGGAGGTAGGTAGCCGTCTCAATGGAACTAAATGGCAGGCCTTGGAGAACCGGTCGACTATGGTGATGATAACAGAGAAACCATTGGACACCGGTAACCCAGTAACAAAGTCCAGTGCTACATGTGACCAGGGTACAGCCAGAGGTTGGAGCAGCTCATGAGGGGGTTGTGTGCGGGATTTGTTGCGGGCACAGGTTTGACAAAAATGCGATTCTGAGGACCTGAGCCTGGATCGGGCTCGTGCTGCTGTGCCTTGTGAACTGCACCTACAACACAGGAGGGAGGGAGAATGGTAACAGGTGTTTTATCCTCATCGGGGGAGAATTGCCTAGACAAAGCGTCTGGTTTTGTGTTTTTAGTGCCAGGCCGATATGAAATAATAAAATTTAAACGAGAGAAAAATAAGGAGCACCTGGACTGGCGAGGATTAAGCCGCTTGGCCTCCTGGAGATAAGCCAGATTCTTATGGTCCGTCCAAACGACAATTGGATGTTGCGCCCCTTCCAGCCAGTGGCGCTATTCTTCGAGTGCCAACTTCACTGCTAAAAGTTCTCGATCCCCCACATCATAGTTGCGCTCTGAAGAAGACAGACGTCGTGAAAAGAAAGCGCATGGATGCAGTTTACCATCCTTAACACAAACCTGAGACAACACCGCTCCCACCCCTGAGTCAGATGCATCAACCTCCAGGATAAACTGCTTGTCAAGTCTCTGGCTGAGAGAGGATGGGGCATTGACAAACCTTTCCTTTAACTTGTGAAAAGCTTGATCTGCCTCTGGAGTCCACCGGAAAGCTCTTTGTAGATGTAAACGCTGTCAGGGGTGCAGCAGTCTGGCTGTAGTTCCTAATGAAGCGGCAGTAGAAGTTCGCAAATCCCAAAAATCTCTGGAGCTGTTTTCGGGATGATGGAATTGGCCACTCAGCAACAGCTTGAATCTTCTTGGGATCCGGCTTCACCTGCCCGCTCTCGATGACATAGCCAAGAAATGTGACAGATGGAACGTGGAAATCACACTTCTCAGCCTTAACATAAAGGTGATTCTCGAGAAGCCTCTGAAGAACCAGACGGACATGGCGTTTGTGCTCTGTGAGGGAGGAGGAAAAATTGAGTATGTCATCCAAGTAGACAAAAACAAACTGATTTAGAAAATCTCGAAGGACATCGTTGATCAAAGACTGAAAAACAGCTGGAGCGTTTGTCAGGCCAAACGGCATAACTAAATATTCAAAATGCCCAAGCGGGGTCTTGAACCCCGTCTTCCACTCGTCCCCCTCTCGGATCCGGACCAAATGGTAGGCATTTCGTAGATCCAGTTTAGTGAAGACAGTGGATCCCTGGAGTGGCTCAAAGGCAGACGTGAGAAGCGGTAGTGGATACTTGTTCTTTATGGTTATGTTATTCAAGCCTCCGTAATCGATGCAGGGCCGTAGACTGCCGTCTTTCTTGGCAACGAAGAAAAAACCCGCCCCTAGTGGAGATGAGGACTGACGAATAATTCCTGCAGAAAGGGACTCATTTATATACTTCTCCATGCATTCGCGGTCTGGGCGTGACAGATTATATAGACGTCTGGAAGGTAAGGGAGCTCCTGGGAACAGGTCTATATCACAGTCATATGGCCGGTGTGGAGGTAAAGACAATGCTCTGGATTTGCTGAAAACCTGCTGTAGATTGTGATATTCAGGCGGTATCTTAGAGAGATCTGGAGGTTCCTTCAGAAGAGCAGAGCTGACCGGTGTATGGGAGGAAACAGTGGACCCCAAGCAGGCTGACAGACAGTAAACTCCACGATTCGATCTTACCCTCCTTCCAATTTAGATGAGGGTTGTGCATTTCCAACCAGGGGAAACCCAGGACAATAGGAGACTGTGGAGACGGGAAAACGAAGAAGGTTATTTGCCCTCTGTGATTACCTGAAGAGACGAGTTCCAAGGGTCCAGTCTGGTGAGTAATGGTGGGTAGCTCCTTCCCGTCCAAAGAGTTCACTAGCACACGAGTGGGTAGGGACTTCAACTGGAGACCAAGTTGTTTGGCGAGACTGGAGTCAATTAGGTTTTGCTCACAACCAGAGTCAATTAATGCTTGGGTCTGAAAATAATCTCCATCAAAAAGCAGATTTACTGGTAAAAACATACAGGATTTATTCTTTAGAGATCCATCCACCAGTACTCCCGAATCTACCGGCGGACCGCCCCTTTTGGGCAAGATGGACAGGTTGCAATGAAGTGGCCGGTCTTCCCGCAATATACGCACGCCCGGGCCGCCATATGCCGTTGACGCTCCTCAGGGGAAAGTCTGGCGCGGCCTATTTGGTTCATTGAGCCGGGTGGCTGGGAGGGGGACGGCAGAGACTAAGAAAACACACCCACAAAAGAGCGTTCGTGCTTGTGTTCTCTAGCTCGCTCACTAATGCGGTTATCCAATCGGATGACTAAAGCTATCAGTTCCTCTAACGTTCCGGGCTCGTCCTGGTAAGCCATAAGATCTTTTAACTGATCGCTTAGGGCATTAATAAATGCTCCCTTGAGAGCTTGAGCGTTCCAGCCGGATGAAGCAGCTAAAGTGCGGAAATCAATGGCAAACTCTGCTACTGAAACCCCAAAGCTTACGGGTGATTTCAGTCTCTGTGCTCTTATAGCCAAATGTCTGTTCAAAATCAGAGACGAAATCCTTAAAGGACGTGTTTAGGATGGTGGAATAGAAATACTTTGATTTTGCCCAGCTGAGGGCTCAATCCCTGAGCAACCCAATTATGTATGAAATCTTGGCTGCGTCGTCCATGAAAGATTGAGGGGAGCGGCAAAACACTAGGGAGCACTGCAAAATAAATCCTCCACATTTACCGATCACTCCGGAGAAGTTCTCAGGGGTGGGAGAAGCAGCATCGTGGAAACGGGGAGGTGAAGGCGGTGGCGCTGGCAGAACAGCGGACTCTCCGGCTGAAGGCGGCTGGTCGTGAGGCGACAGTTTCTGATTTATCTCCTGCAGGACTCCGGCTAACTGATCCAACCGCTGAGAGGTATAGCTCTGTTGATCACAAAGAGAATGCAGCATGGTCTCATGTTTAGCAAGAATAGGGGATGGATCGGATCTTGGGTTCCGAGCTGAATCTGCTGGGTCAAACTGGCCTGATGGTTCTGTCATGGTTTCGTTTAACCTCCACCATAGATCCTCTCTGACCAGATGACTCACTACAACCAAAAAACAGACCTACAAACATAGAACCTCACACATGCAGCGAGCGTACTACCAAAACACAGACAACCCCCTGTGTCCTAACAGCTCGATGAATTCCAAAAACCACTCAGATATCCGGATAAAACAACGTGGTAAAAGATGGGTATCAGACGCTCATCTAAGCGTTAAAGATGAAGACCCTCTGCATGGATACCATCTTAATCAGTGGTATAACTATGCGGAGGTTCCTGCTAGATCGAATAATTATTGTAACTGCTATGTGTGTTCTATCATGCCAAAGAGCTCCTCTCAACCCGTATTGGATCCATTCACATTGTCATTTAAGAGTTATTTTTGTGTATTCCAGACTGATGTGGAGCGTTATGGCCAGATCAGGTTAACTGGAACAACTGTACCTTAGTGTCCTATTTGTGTCCTCAAAATTTCACAGCGTATAAACTCCTTACTGCACTTGAACCACTTGAACCACTTGTAACGTTCCCACAATCTTTTCTCGGAGTTGCACATTTAAAATCCTGACTTTTCCAGCTTGTTTTCATAGCAATGGGATGAGAAAACTAGGACCATTGTCTCCGTTTAGATGTCAATTGTACACCCCCAAGAAGTGTGTCCACAGGAGTTACACCATAAGACAAACCTTAGATCAAAATGAGACCTGTCCGTGTAATTTTAGTACTTTGTACTCTACCAGTACTCCCCCTGTAAGAAAATATTAGTTTGTAAACTGGGATAATGCAGCATTACCTGGGAAAAACGGCACAAAACCAGTAGATTACATATATTGGCTATGCGGACACAAGGTGTATGTGTACCTGCATGAAACTTGGGGTGGAGTATGCGTGCCAGTAGGATTAACTGACCACGCGTTCATAATTACCACAAAACAGATTCGGATAAAAATAAAAGTTGGAACAAACTGTCTCTAAGCGAAATAGACGTTCAAGAGCATGACGGTGTTTGGGGATGTGATGTCCCAGACGACCATAAATTATGGACCACAACTAAGAAAATAATTGGATCACTGATTCCTTCAATAGGGGTTGGAAAAGTCATGTTAAGAGTGGAAGCCCAAGCTTATCGTTTCTCGTTATTCATGAATGCCTCAATTACTGCATGACAAGCCAACAATAAAGAGATAAAAGCCATAAGGCTGATGTTACTTCAAAATAGGATGGTGTTAGATTTCCGGACTGCAGCCCAAGGTGGAGTTTGTGTACTCCTTAATGAGACATGCTGCACCTAATTCCCGGATAATTATGGAGATGTTAACAACATAGATAATGCTCTCTCCAAAATACGCACAGTAGCCAAAGCCCAAAATACAGATTTTGTAAATGCAGATACTCCACAATGGATGAGCTGGCTGTTTTTTGGAGGATGGATGTCCTTACTCTGGAAGGTAGTGGCTTTCCTAGGAATTTTTTTGTTAATATATTTCCTGCTGACATGTTGCGTAATACCGTGTTTTAAAGTTATGATAAAGAAAATGATCTCACAAACACCACTTAGGACAATACATTTTAGTTCCTATAAAAGAAATGGAACAGGCAGCATTTCAGGAGTTGGAGTAATAGTGGATTCACCTCTAAAATATTAGAAGTGAAAAGAGGGATTAATGTAAATTTAAACAAGCATTGAATGAATACACAGGCCAAAAGGTGAAGGGGTTGTGTGCTAAAATGATTAACTAAATGCCGAAAAGTGTTAACACAGGATGTGACCCATGGGTCAGAAGGGAGCGGGTCACGATTAACTGCACAGAACTTTTAAGAATCTGGTGGTTTGATTGTGCAAATGGTATGGTGAAGAGCGTGAGACCAAAGAAGAAAGGCTCTGCTTAGCAACAGAAAGTGAATAAATTAAAAGGGCTTAACCTATCAGGGAAGGACTACAGTCACACTTTGCATATATATGAATATGTATTATTAAGAGTTCTTCTGAGTTGGTTTGGTAAGAATCTCTCCCCATGCATGTCAAGCATATATATTGTGTGAATGTGTAATTTTTTTTTATACTCTGACAAAGGATAAACAAACTGGGAGAGAAGAGTTAGCAGACAGCAGGCTGGTCAGGGACCGGTAGCTAGCAGACAGCAGGCTGGTCAGGGACCGGTAGCATAGCAGCGCAAGGCGCAGACTTTCCCTTAAAATTCTCCCCTCGACAATATATACATACACACGGGCTACCAATCATGGGCTACCAGTCATATATTAAAAGACTGCAGTTTAGATTCCAGGAACGCAAAGCCTCCATGGAAGAATGAACAGTTTATTCCGCTGATTTTTTTTCTTTCAAAAAAAACTTTGCATACCCCTGCACCACACTCTTAGCACAATTGCTAATCACAATAATTAAAAACAAAAACAAGCATTAGAAAGTGTTTTAATGAGGCCTACCTTATTTAAAGAGAAGCTCACTTCGACGACCTTTCTGGGACGCAACAAGATTAATAACCGCCTCGTTAAAGTCCGTTGATTGATGGATGAATTGCTGCTCAATAGAAAGTGCAGCCAGCGCGTTCAACCAATCCTGTCCCATGTTACTGCGGAGAAATGACTTGATCCTCTTCAGTTTACTGAAACACCTTTCTGACTGCACAGATGTCATTGGGGTTGTGATAGCTATCTCTGTTAATTTAAGGGTCTCAAAAAGTGCTCTGAAGATCGTTCTCTGTCAGCATCCTTAACAGTGACGAGGCAGAAGTTATCTCTGCAAACTATCCACTGCTCTACATCACCATATGTTCACCTTTCAGTTTTTCTTTGCAGATCATTGGGAAAAGTCTGTCAGGTTACGGTTTCAAGGAGGACCCAAATGCAGAACGTTTTAAAAAACTCAGATTTAATTAAATAATAAATTGCAAACTTACAAATAATCACGAGGAAACCAGGGAACATGGAGACCAGGGAATGCGGGAAGACAGACCAGGGATGAACAGGGAAGGCAGGAACCAGGAAGGGAAGGATGATAACGAGCCAGCTAGTAGTGACTGAAGGAGAGGTGAATATATACTGAGGAAGGAATGAGGAAGTGACAGAGAAGACCAATGACCAATTAGTGAGAGCAGATGCAGGTGAGAGGGAGAGAGCAGGTGGAAATAATCAACAACTGGGACAGAAGGTAGAATGGCTAAGGAGACAGAAAACTCTAAAGAAACTATAAAGCAAAGATAATATGTCTGGGGAGGAATCTTTAAGGAAACACTGGAGAACAGAAGGGAGAAATAAATAAGGAAACTATCTAAAGAGAAATACAAATAAGAATGTGGACACAGAAGCAAGGGGTGAAAAACATCTAAGAACAAGGAGAAATACAGAAACAAGAAAGTGCCAGAAATAACTACTAAAGACAAAGAATAACATAACATGATAATATAACTAAATAAGGAAAAGAACTAACAAAACACAAACACCTATGAACTATGACAATGTCCACATGCAGTGTCCAGTTGCTTCTGTGGAAAGCTGGTTTTAAAATCCGTGAAGAGATCGGGGTTAACCAGTTCAAATGAGTCCACGTGTGTCGGGCCTTCTCAAATCAACCTTTTGACTGTTCGATCATTACTTTGCAGCACTGATCTGCTACCGAAGCACACTCTGCAGCCCACACCCGGCGCGGAAGTTTAGTGCCTGTTTCTGCAGTGCGGCTCCTCCATCTTCAGTGATTTTTTCAGATCATTTATGGAAAGGGTAAAATTCTCCTTTTTTGTTTTAGAAGGATCCATGGTTTGTTTTTGGAGGATGTTATAGAGAACGTCCACATGCAAAAATGCGCGGTGAAAAAAGGATTAAAAAAAAGAAGTTTGGTCCTCCAGCAATGTGAACAAACCACGAGCTTGTTGGATTGACATACGGTCACAAATAGGATCATTATAATTTTTTTTCCAAAGCATGCCTTCAGGTTCTCTTGTTGTTCAAACACAGTGTGCACTGGTAGCTCATATGTCCCGCAAAATTTTATGCAATCTAAAATCACCAGCTCGTTGTGCCTCTGTACAGCGATGCGGTGGCTCTCATCCAGCTGACAGGCGATGTTCACCCTGCCCAACATTGACAGTTTTACACTGTTTCCAATGTGACTTGTGCTGCATTCGTGTTTTTTTATTTTGTCCCATAAATGTTTTAAATCGACAATTCCTTGTTGGGCCAAAGCAATATATCCTCCAAATAGTAGACAGGGAAAGCAGAAAATAGATTTTTTAGCTACACTTGCCGTCAGCCAGTCCTTTTGCTGAAACCAGGTCACAGAAAAACTTCAGTTTTGCCACTTTTCTTTTTTTTGGATTTGAATATCCGTTGGTCTATTCGCCCCCAACCTCTTAACTTCCATTTTCTCTTCCAGAGACATAAATGAAAACGGGTGAGATATTAAATAATCCACCTAATTTATTCTACTTTTGCTCGCTGCCGCAGCTATTGTGCCCACTCTGTCTACGCCAAACCACACCCACAAACCACACATTGTCCATTGTAATTGGCTAAAGCCTGATGCCTTGGTCTAACTCTGGGCTGAACAGAATTAGCCCCAATGAGCAGCAAATCGAGGGGGCGTGGTTAGCAGTCTGTCAATCACACCATACCACTAATTGCATTGAAAATAACGGGGGCTGTTTGGGCTGTGAAAAGTTAGCCCTTTGGAGAGATTTTGCGGTTTTCTTCAGATGGTTGGGCACCAATTGGTTAAATTTTACAAAATGCGTTGCATTTCTTTATATGTGTGTAATAGATAGCTATTTTTAAATTAATTTTTTATTTATCTAAACACAAGGGAGGGCTTAGCCCTACTAGCCCATTTATACCAGCCATCACTCTCTATCTATCTATCTATCTATCTATCTATCTATCTATCTATCTATCTATCTATCTATCTATCTATCTATCTATATATATATATATATATATATATATATATATATATATATATATATAATGAACTAAAGAAGGCCATTCCTACATTCAGCACCACCCAGGATCCGAACCCATGCAAAAGATTTCCATTGGTATCTTTGTCAGCAAAACTACCCTATCAGCCATCTGGTCTGATGATCATTTTTGGATTTGAAATATATAGATCACCACAGTCTGTTATAAACGCGCTGTATAAATGTGTTGTAAAATAACATTTATGTCTTTATGCTCACACTTTATTAATGTATTTATTTAATGCAGGTATCTATTGCCCCAAATGATTAAATACAAATTTGAATAAAGACATTCTGAAGAGATCTGCCTCTCATGATCTTTTAGTAAGGTCTACTCCTTGCATTAACTGATTGGCTGAGCAAGATTCAAAAGTATTAGTTAAAATAAATCCCATTAACATTCAGTCTGGACTGCGTTTTAAACGGCATTGATTTTGACACAACGCCGTTTGAAACGCGGTTCATGTTTTGACAAACGTCATTTATTTTGAAAAAACGCTGTTTAAAATGCTAACCCGAACTGACATTGTATGAACACATCAGCTTTCCATATTAGATGCGTTTTACTTGTGAATTCAGCAGCGCGTTTTAGAGGCATATCACTTGGGAAAGCGTTCCACCCAGCTGGTCCCGGGAGATCATGACATCACAGGAGAATTGCAAATGCATAACTTATAGTGTAGTATGAAGGGGGGGAAATGTAATTATATGTTAGTAGCATAAACTCAACATCCAGGGGAGTGTTGTTGTCACAGGTAGTCATGTATTTTATTTTATTTTTTTGTAGTTAAGCAATCGAAAATCTGCACGTGTCTTTTATTTTCAAAATGTCAGGAATATTTTCACTTCTTCCGTGCCTGATTTCCTGTCTGGCCCGACCTAAACTTCTGAGTCTGACGCGTTTTAGAAGCGTAGAGCGTAAAAAATAGACTTAAATTTAGCAGAGGGCCGTGACACAACGCTTCTGAGACCCGTCCGATTCACATTGCTTCACCCCCGGTGGAAACGGTCCCATTGATTATAATGGAGGCTATCAGCTGCGTTTTAAACTTTGCAGATGTTACGCGTCCAATGGAAAGCAGGAGTTAGTGTCAGGAAACCAAGAAAAGAAAAGACGTTTCTGAAGACAGAAGTTGTAAAAATCAAGGTGGAGGTATTGACTGCTGATCTGGTAATCAAACAGTTTTAAAACTTTCTTGCTTGTATGGTCTGCATTATGAGGGACAGATGGTGATGAGTAAGTATGCAGATCGCTAATTACGCCTCAGAGCTTGACACTTTATGCATTTTAAATTAATTGCATTATGTCTTTTACTGTTAAGTCAGTGTATTATAGACACCAATTATGCTCAATTCTGCAGCTTCAATGTCTACAGGCGGTTTAACACTATCAGCTTTTTGCTCTCTGCATGGCACATATCTGTACCTCTGCCAAGCACCTTCCTTCCTTTATCTCTACATTTGTTGCACTTACTGCCCACCCATCCTCTCACACACACACACCCATCCACACAAACAGGTGTGACCTTGCCTCTCTGGGGAAGGACCATGTTTAATTGTTCATCAGCACTTTTCTCAGTGTTCCGCGGGCGGTGAATTAAAGGAGAGGAAGAGACGGGGAGAAACAAGCAGGAATGTAAGGAAGTTAGCTCCCGGGAGGATTCCAGGCGCAAGAGGAGAGCAGAACACAAGAAGGTGGAAAAGAAGGAGGAAGAGGAGGAGGAAATCGAGGCATGTACCTAATTGTTTTGGAAGCAGATGGAAAAACAATCAAGCAAACACATTCACATGATGAGCAGTTTGAGAATAGGCCCCACAGCACTGTAATTGTTCCATGTATATGTCTCGTTAGATTCCAACTAGAGAGCAGTAGCACTGATATATTGTTAACAATATGGTGGGTAACTGGGGAATGATATAGTATTTAAACCTTCATAAATCACAGTGAAACATTAAACCATTCCTTTAATGTTAAATATATTGGTCTCTCAGCTCTGTTGTGCTGTGCGTGCTGACTAATCGTGTGCTGACCAAATAGGCTTTGATGTGTGAAGTGATATTTGCTGATTTATTTACGTCCTTCTTTCCTATACCCTTCTCCACTCTATTTTATTTTCCTCCTAACACCTTCTCCTGCTTCATCCGTTTGTCCTCCATCACTTTTGCTCTCTGTGTATCTCTTCCTCTTTTTCACCCTATTTTCCTGCTCCAGACCTTTGACTAGATGGGGTGGCAGATAGTGATGAGCCAGCAGTGGCCATGCTCGGCTGCTTTGGCTAATGGAACTCCACTGTCTCTTCAAGGCCTCACAATATAGTCCAGAACCAGAGCCTTATATTGTCATCTGTGTGTGGATGTGTGTGTGCGTTTTTCAGCAGCATATGAAAGACTAGCACCTCTCAGCATGTTAAGGATCAAAGCGAGCTTGCAAAAACCGAGCAAGAGGTGAGCAAGTGTGTCTTTTGATCCATTATAGTTAACATTTAAATTTAAGATAAAACAAGGTAGGATCTATTTCCACACCTGTCATCATTAGGTTATACTCTGCTGGACCTTGGAAATGTAAAAGTTTTAACTTTTTCTTATTTTAAAAGCTTTACTGTATTTATTGGTATTTTATGTGATTGACCAACATTTTTAATTTATTTAATGGCTTGCCTTTATAATCAGTCCCCCCTGAGTTCATACTTTATGAAACCCACATTTGCTGTAATTTACGCAGAAAGTCTTGTGGTGTATGTCTGTACTTATTTAGCATATTCAGATATTGAAATGTGTGCCCATTCATATGCAGCGCCGACCTAGTAGGCATGTGCGAAAAAAGGCAGAACCACAGTAACCTCTTACCTGGAAGTACATCCTTCCTACAGTTACCCAGTAGTTGCAAACATTGAAGAAGAAGCAAGAAGCTCATTTCTGATCTGCGACTTGTTGGGCGAAGTCACCAAAAATGGCTGTTCACAAGAAGAGAGATCTCTTTGTTTACCTCTGAGTGGTCACCGGTTGTTATTAAGCTGGCTGTTGCACGGGTTTTATGACGTCACTTCCTTACCGAACTCAGTTCTTAAACGGCTATTGAATCCACACCAATCCAAGAGCTGGAGATTTAAGAATTATACGGCCCCTTTACCCATGTAAAAAAAAATATCCAGGGAGGGGAACCTTAAATGATGGGCTAGTGTGGCCTAGACGAGGTATTGACTAAATATTTATTCGTTAAAGCACTTAAACGGCCTAATGAAGACAGGGCCTAAGTCAAATTTATTGGAGAGTTTAAGGTTTTAAAATGTTGACACAGGTTCTTAATTTTATTACCTCTGGCCTATTTGGATAATTCTAACAAATGAAAAAAGTTTGATCTAAACTATTCCATTGTAGTCTTGTTGTATGTTTAGGTCCGTTGGTCAGCTGGAGGGTGGACCTTCCTTTCTCAAGTCTTTTACAGCTTCTAAAAAGTTTTTTCTAGGATTTCCCTGAGTTTAGCTTCATCCATCTTTCTTAAATGCTTTTTCTTGCAACTCAATAAAACTACACTTAATCCATACAAGGCCTGTCATTATAGGTGTACAGTTGTATCTTTGTGGGTTTGCAGTTGTCACATGCCCTTTTCATTTTCAGATATTCGATCAAACAGCTCTGTGAGATCTTCAAAGTTTGGTATATTTATTTACACATGAGATGAATAGCTTCAATTAGCCAGAATTATTTGTGTTTTTTCTATTTATGTTTATGTCAATCTTTAACTTGCATATTGTGAATCTAATATCAGTTTAGGCCCTGCAACCTTTGTATTACAGCCCTGCTTCCAGCCTGGGCTATTATTTAGGTCTGACACCCCAATATCATCACTGACCCCCATTTAGCACTCTTTAAAAGCTTTCTAGCTCAGCAGTCTTAAGTCTTAATTTTCAACCATAAATATACACATTAAAATTCAAGAATTAATACCTTTAAATACTTTGAATATGATGCACTATATTAAAACACACTCAAAGGTTAAACACAGTAGGTCTGACTCACATTAATAAATACTATTAATATTTCAAACTCTCAGCTTGGATACACTGCAAAGTGAAATAAAGAGACTTGTTGAGGAAAGCCGGACCATTGAAACAGATGTAAATCTTAATTCAGCCCCCATCTGTCACCTAAAGTCTCTGCTCTAAGACCAATGCAACTGCTGCAGACTTTGGCGACAGACCTGTCGGACACGGGCAATATCACAAATGAATTCATCGCACAGTGTATTTTTCATCGCAGATTCAACATATATCTGTCCCACGGAGCAGCCATGCCGGGTTTAATTTTTTATTTATGACAACAACATTTGCAAGGTTAGAGAGGAAGATTGGTAAACAGGTCTGACCATTAACATTTTTTTTGTCTGACAAAAGTAATGTCCAACATGTTTTCAAAAACAATGCATCATGTTTTCATGATGAGAGTTCAAAGGGTTTTCTAAACCAAGAAAGTCAGCTGTCAGTGACACTACCTGCTCAAGACAGCGCTATGTACACACAGAGCAGTGTGGACAGCTCAGATTTGACAGGAGTCTTCCAATTTCAAACTGAGGCCTAATGGAACAGACCACTGTGAGGAGGGGAAGGCAACATGGGGAGAGTGGAGACAGGGGATTCATCTTTCTCTCAAGCAAAACTACTACTTTGTATTGAATCTATTAACATGCTTTACATACTTTTATATTTATAATGTTGTTATTATTATTACTATGATCACTACAAATGTTTTCATGAGCCTGATGTTTTGGTGTGTATATATTAGGGGTGTCAAATTATCGTGCTAATTGCGTTTAATTAATTACAGCCATATTTAGAGTGCTATGTTTTTTAATCACATTATGGTGCATTCACACCGCCCCAAACGTCAGCATCAGTTGCGACAAGATTACATGTAAAGTCTACGGTTGAGTCCATCAAAGTCTGTCAGACTCTCTGCGGTGCGTTGTGTGCATTGGCTCCGTCAACATTTCAAGCGTTACCTGTGTTTCAAGCGGCAACATAGCAAACGCAAGCAACGCAGAAGTTCAACTAGCTGAACTTTTGACAGACTTGACGCAGTACGCCAACCAATCAGAGCGTCTCACTGTAGCGACCTCACCACACGTATCTCCTTCGTGCTCTTTTTTGCTCAACGTACATGCGTCAAACTAGATGCGTTGGGAGTGTTGCCTGACTCAGTGCGGTGTAAACAGTGTGAAGCAAGCGTTGCAAGCTTCAACGTACATGTGGCAAACTAGATGTGTTGAGAGCGTTGCCTGACGCAGACAAAGTGTGCTGTGTGAACGCACCATTAATCTATAATTACTAATAATCAGAAGATGACTGGCTTCCATCATGGTGGGGAGGGCGAGGTGAGGAGGAACGGTGAGTTGCTGACAGTGTAGCCAACTTTGCTATATTTGGCGAGTTTTTAGACCCCTTTAGCGATTCTGTCTCAAAAAAAAAAAAAAAAAAAACTAGCGGCAAATCTAGCCAATTTCTCTGGGGTTATTGGAAACTTTAGGGTGAAGCATGTAACGTTGTTACTCTTCTCACCGAGCAGCGGGGCACTCTCCTGTCTCAGAGCTCCCAGCAGGCAACCAGTCCACACCGCACACTGCAGCTCCACCCGGCCGCCCAGGTCCACCGGTATGGAAAGCCATCGATATCAAAAATAATGCGCATATTACGTGTTGTTTTAATACAGTTGGACTCAGAGAAGATATTTACCCTACTGCGTCCAGAATGCTAATTAATCGCGCATGCTCAAAGCAGAAGGTTGCAGGCACCGCTTGGGACTAGTCACAAAAACAGCAGAATGTAAATGGCTGGGACTGCATCTGTTCAAGTCTATTAAATACAATAAATGACTTCATAAAGCCAGTTTTTCTTAATTACATGTATCAAACCTTTGTTCTACCACAATAATGTAATGAATTTAAAAGAAAATACCTCAAGATGAGGGCTTTTCTCAGCAATTATTAGGTGAGATCAAAAAAGAGATTAATTATATTAATTAATTACAGATCATAATTAATAAATCTCAAAGTTTTTTAAATCTCATGACAGCACTAGTACATACATATATATATATATATATATATATATATATATATATATATATATATATATATATATATA
This sequence comes from Valencia hispanica, assembly GCA_963556495.2. Lineage (NCBI taxonomy): Eukaryota > Metazoa > Chordata > Actinopteri > Cyprinodontiformes > Valenciidae > Valencia > Valencia hispanica. The sequence goes on from OY747703.1 coordinate 30,262,651, forward strand.
TATATATATATATTTGTCTGTGTGTGTGTATATATATATAGTGTAACTGGTTACTAGGTAAAGTAACTTTGTTTTTACTCAGAGTTCTCTTCTTAATGTGTTGCTTCCCTAACTGGATAGCCAACAAGGCCACCAGTCTTCTGGCTTGCTTACATGTGCCACCTAATGGCCTGAACATAAAATGGCAGTGAAGTAGTGTGAGTGCAAGTGAATGATGAAACGAATGAAACTAAATTAGAAATGACGATGCCCGTTTTATGTGTCAATTTTTTATCCATCTGGTTTAATCTATTTCTATTGTTTCAACAAATAAAATGCAAACACATCCTTTTGGGGTTGATGCGGCACAGTGCAATAAATGTAATCATTGTACCTGTCATGATGCGAGGTAGGGAGGACCCAAATGCAGCAGAGTAACGTCAAAAAAATAATTTAATGAAAAAAAAACAAGAATGGGGAACTTACAAAACTCAGGAGGATACAGGCAGCAAACAGGGACAAACAGGAACAAACAGGAACCAGGATAGGCAACAACGAGGGCAGGAACCGGCAAGGGAAGAACGACAACGGACCAGCGAGTTGTGACTGAGAGAGAACCGAATTTATACTGAGGAGGATATGAGGAAGTGACTGAGAAGACCAATGATCAATTAGTGGGAGCAGATGCAGGTGGGAGGGAGAGAGCAGGTGGAAGTAATCAACTGGGATAGGAGGTAAAAAGGCTGGGAGACAGAAGACTCTTAAGAAACTAAAGATAATAAGTCTAGAAGGGAATCTAATGAAACACTGGAAAACAGAAGGAGGAATTAAATATAACAACTGGACTAATGAAGGATAAGTATTAATAGGAACTTGGGGAAAATAGAGATTAACACAAACAAGGGCAACCAAACACAAGACCACCAGAGGGAGACAAAGAATAACTAAAACATAATAGAACTAAATAAGGAAAACTAACAAAACACAAACACCCAGGAACCATGACAGGACCCCCCCCCCCCCCACCCCTCAAGGGCGGATACCAGACGCCCCCAAAGAGTCCAAAACAAAACAAAAAACACACCCAACCAGGGTGGGAGGAGGAGGCCTCGGAAGGAGGGCAAGAGTCCAAAAAACACCAGGAACCATGACAGTACCTAGTATCACTACAAAGATACTTTAAACTGTGCCTCAGACCATTTAGGAGCTGTAGGAATCAAGAATAGTGCAAAGATAATTCAACATAAACACAGTGAGGTTTATCCTTTCTTTGTAAAATTAACTGAAAACAGCTGAACTGCAACAACTGGAGACCTCATCTTCAGTAATGATGGGCAAACTTAAAAGTATTTTCAGCCTCACAAAGAGAAACTAAATAAATGATAAAACATATTTTCAGACTCATAAAAAGTCAATGTTTAACCAAAATAATATTTCCTCCAGTCAGGCCTTGTATATAAATAAAACAACTGATGAAATCAGTGATGGTGGAATAAGTGCTTCAGTGGTCTATGTTTCAATTCAGTTCAATTCAAAAATACTTTATTGATCCCAGAGGGAAATTAAGTGTTGGTATAGCTCATATAATTAATTCTTTAAGGAGTTGTTGTAGATGATGATGGCTGTGGGCATTAAGGATTTCCTGTAGCGGTCTGTAATGCAACGAAACTAGGAAATATTAATCTGCTTCACCTTGTTGAGCACCATCGGAGGAAACACGTCATCATCATATCAGTGCTAGTCAACATTGGTTCGCTCAAACCAACAATTGTACCTCAAGAGGAGAAGCTTCTCAAACTTGCGATTGGACAACTTGTTCCTCTTTGGAGTGAGAATCAGGTTTCCCAGGCTGAAAAGCCTTTCAACTGGGGCACTCGAGGGAGTGGCTGCATTAAGTTTAAGAGATAGTTTCTTTATCATTGAGAAATGCTTTAGAGTGTCTAACCCAGTTGTTCCTGATTTGAGGTACTCGGCTACCTCAGCTTCAGCAGTGGCATAGGTGTCCTCATTCTCTGCAAAGGAGAAGAACTCATCCTCTTTGCTAGAACCTGGGTGCTGTGCTGTGTCAGTGGCGCTGGTACCTGGTTGTAGCTGATCTTGCTCAGGGAGAAGTTTTTGACACTCTGTCAGCAGACGTGCCTTTGCGAAGTCCTTCCGCGCCTGGTCATGTAACCAATGAAGCTTGAATTGTGGTAACAGGGCGTCCTGTCACAGCAGCCACGAAAACATCCTTACTTCCAAGCACATGTGCAAACCTTGTTTTGACTGCTTGTAATAATGACACAGCAAGAGTGCAAAAAACATTATTGCATGAGAAAGTATGCATTGTTTCAACAATAAATTAATTTAACACAGCATGCGGTAGTTTTATATAGAATGTATTTTAATTTGTAAATAGCGTGTACTTTACTACATGTGCACTACATACGTATTTTACTACACATAAGAGATTAGATTCATTGCGTGCGACGCACATTTCTGATGTGGAGGTAAAGAAATCATATTATCAGCATTATCAGCACCATTTTGCAGCACATTCCCAATGGAAACAAAAGTCACCTCATCCTCATCTTCAGAGTCGTCCGACTCACGTGGTGGCCAGTACACTTGAAAAGCCTTGACAAAATTGGAGCCTTTATCTGTCACAGTTGATGTGATTTTAAACGATAGGGCATGAGATGAGTTAATGTTCTCCAGCTCACTTGCAATACTGTCATATGTATGTTAACCCATAAATCGCCTGCATGCCAGCGCTGCTTTCTCATGTTTCAGGTTTTGTGGATTTATCCAGTGCGTGGTTAAACTGAGAAAACTTTTATTATGCCGAGTCCAAATATCTGCTGTTGTGGAGACATGTTCTAACTCATCAAATGTATTTTTGACCTCTGACTCCATGTTGGCATATTCTTGGTCTAGGTAATTGGAAAATGTCTTTCTGCATGGTGCCTGCCCTTCTCTCCCTTGCACAGGTATATGGCTAATCAGTCCTCTGAAACATGGGACTCAACTGTTGAGATAGGTTTCATGTCTTCCACAACATACCTAGAAATCAGCCTGTGTAGCTGTGGCTGAGTAATAGACTGTGATACAGGCTTTGTGAAATCAAGCTTTTGTTGTTTTGCTGGAGTAGTCTCAACACAGCTAGTGTCACCGATATTACCTTCAGGATCTTTTTCAACTAGCTTGGTAGATGCGTACTGTTTCTGAAGATGTTTCATCAGATTAGAATTGCTGGTCTTTGATGTGGATAGAGTTTTAGGACCTCCACAGTTCAGAGAGTACAGTTCACCTCAATATTCTAGTCTTTTACCGACAGAAAGGAAAAATAATGTGTATATTTCCACGAGAGAAATCCCACACCTGGACCGTTTTCGACTGCCGCTATGGTTCTAATTTGATTAACTTGTAGCCTACGTCACTGCGTCACCTGCACTTTTTACATCCACCACGGAACTGGCATTGCCAACCTGAATTTACTGTTATTTATTTATTATTTATTTGTATTTGATTTTATGTATATATTGGAGCACCACGGAAACTGCAGTCCTTAGTTAGGCACATGAAGTAACGATAAACGTTCTAGATTTTGGCAAACTAACTAGTTACCATGCTCGTTACCACAATAACGTTGTTACTGTAACACGTTAGTCCCAAGCACATGTGTATATATATATATATATATATATATAAACTCAGCAAAAAAAAGAAACGTCCTCTGACTTTCAACTGTTTTTACGTTCAGTAAACTTAATGTGTGTAAATATTTTATGAACACTAAAAGAGTCAACACCATAAGACATAAACTAAAAATGTTTCACAGACATGTGACTAACAGAAATAGAATAATGTGTACTTGAATGAAGGGTGGCTCAAAATCAAAAGTACCAGTCAGTATCTGGTGTGGCCACCAGCTGCTTGAAGTACTGCAGTCCATCTCCTCCTCATGGACTGGACCAGATTTTTCAGTTCTTGCTGTGAGATGTTACCACACTCCTCCACCAAGGCACTAGCAAATTCCTGGACATTTCTGGGGGGAATGGCCCTAGCCCTCACCCGGCAATCCAACAGGTCCCAGACGTGCTCAATGGGATTGAGATCCGGGCTCTTCGCTGGCCATGGCAGAACACTTGCATTACTGTCATGCAAAAACTCACGCACAGAACGAGCAGTATGGCTGGTGGCATTGTCGTGCTGGAGGATCATGTCCGGATGAGCATGCATAAAGGGTACCACATGAGGGCGGAGGATGTAGGCCTTACAACAGGCCTACAAGCCCTCAGTCCAGCCTCTCTCAGCCTATTGCGGACAGTCTGAGCACTGATGGAGGGATTGTGTGTTCCTGGTGTGACTCGGGCAGTTGTTGTGGCCATCATGTACCTGTCACGCAGGTGTGATATTCGGATGTACCGATCCTGTGCAGGTGTTGTTTCACGTGGTCTTCCACTGCGAGGATAATCTGCTGTCCTTCCTGTCTCCCTGTAGCGCTGTCTTAGGCGTCTCACAGTGCGGACATGGCAATTTATTGCCCTAGCCACATAAGCAGTCCTCATGCCTCCCTGGAGCATGCCTAATGCACGTTCACGCACATGAGCAGGGACCCTGGGCATCTTTCTTTGGGTGTTTTTCACAGTCGGTAGACAAGTCTCTTTAGTGTCCTGCGTTTTAAGAACTGTGACCTTAAATGCCTACTTTCTGTAAGCTGTTAAGGTCTTAATGACCATTCCACAGGTGCATGTTGATTAATTGATTATGGTTAATTGAACATGCATGGAAAACATTGTTTAAACCCTTTACAATGAAGATCTGTAAAGTTATTTGGATTTTTACAACATTATTGTTGAAATATACAGTCCTGAAAAAGGGACGTTTCTTTTTTTGCTGAGTTTATATATATATATATATATATATATATATATATATATATACACACACAAAGTGGGGCAAATAAGTGTTTAGCAGTCACCTATTGTGCATGTTGTCCCACTTAAAAAGCTGTGAGAGACAGAATGTACAAACAAAATCCAGGAAATCATATTGTATGATTTTTCAAGAATTTATTAGTATAATGTTGCAGAAAATAAGTATTTAGCACCTACAAACCAGCAAGAATTCGGGCCCCAACAGACCTGTTACTTGTTTTTAAAGAGTTATTCTGTCATCCACTCGTTACCTATAATGACACCTATTTGAACTCATTATCTGTGTAAAAGACACCTGTCCACACCTTCAAACAGTCAGACTCCAACCTCCACCATAGTGAAGACCAGAGAGTTGTCCAAGGACATCAGGGACAAGATTGTACACCTCCACAAGACTGGGTTGAGCCAATCTGCAATTATTAGAAAATACAGGTATTTATATCTATATATAGATATAAATATAAGAAAGTCGCACAAGCTTAAAAGCACTTCACACTGTAGAGTGAAGGTGGGGAGGTCAGAGGGCGTCCTGCACAGTCAGCACACAGCATCAGTTAATACAGCTAGAAACTACTGATCAGGCCCGAAATCTGGGTGTAGTTATGGACTCAGACCTGAAACTCCAGGGTCACATAAAGGGAATAACATGGTCAGCCTTCTTTTACCTGAAGAACATTTCTAGGATTAAAGAACTGATGTCGCAACAAGACCTCAAAAAACTCATCCAGTTCTAAAGTCCTTACACTGGCTCCCTATAGCTCAGAGAATAGACTTCAAAATACTTTTACTAGTTAATCAATAAATCATTGAATGGCTTAGCACCAAAGTATGTTGAAGATCTACTGTTACTATAACAACACACCAGAACACTCAGGTCCTCAAATTCCAGTCTACTCAACATCCCTAGAAATAGAACCAAACATGGAGAAGCAGCTTTCAGTTTCTATGCTCCTCTAATCTGGAACAAACTTCCAGACAACTGCTAAGCTGCTGATACACTGAGTTCTTTTGAATCACAACTAAAAACGTATCTGTTTAGAGCTGCCTTTGATTAATGCTTTGATGTATAATATGTTTTGTGTATGCTTCTTACTTTATTGCTGTTTTTACATTATATGCTTTGTAATGCCTTGATGTATCTGTGTATGCTTTTTGCTTTATTGCTGTTTTTACTTTATATGCTTTTTCTGTGTTTTACTGCTATTTTTATTTTACCCCTTAATCATGTAAATCACATTGAATTACCTTGTTGTTGAAAGTGTAAATAATAATAAAAATAATAAAAAATAAACTGGCCTTGCCTTACTCAAATCTGTTCCTTACTGATGTCTGTTTAAACACTCTGATGATCTCTACATCACATATTCCCTAGATGCATTTACAAAAGTGTAACTAATCAGTTAATTCACATTACTTTGAAATATTCCCATCACAGTATTCAAATGCATTAAGTCAATATTGTGTACAACCACCTTTCTCTGCAGTTACAGCTGCAAATGTGAAGTGTCTTGCTTTACCAGATTGGCTCATCCAGAGACTAAATCTTGTACCACTTCTTTCTTACAAAACTGCTCAAGCTTCAGATTGGATGGACAACATCTGTAAACAGACTTTTAAGTCTCTGCACAGATTTCAAATTGGATTTAGTTCTGGACATACCAAAGACAAATATGTTTGGATCGAAACCATTCCATTGTAGCTCTGGCTGTATATTTATGGTCTCTGCCCCATTTTCAATTTTTTTGTGGCCTCTAACAGGTTTTTTTTCCAGTGTTGCCCAGTATTTATCTCAGTTCCTTAACTTTGATCATCACCGACTCTCCCCACTGAAAGAAAGCACACCCATAGCATGTTACTGCCATCACCATGTTTACATTGATAATGTTTTAAGGGTGTTAGTTTTCTGCCGCATTAGGCCTTTGTAAGTAGGCAAGAAAACAAGTCTCACATTAAGCTAAAACTTACCTGTTTATGCTTTTTAATTGCTTTTAACTTTACTTCCTCAAGAAAAAATTTTTTAAGTCTTCCAAAAAGAGCACTATAACCATTTCATGCTGATAAAGACGCTGATTACTCTAAGCGCTGTACTAAAGCTCAAACTCCATAATCTACCCTTTTATAAGGATCTGCCTATACCGATTCCCCCAGTTCTATTCTTTTATATTGTGATCGTTCCAATTTTTCAGACTGACTGCCTCCTCTCCTCTTCTTTTATGGCACATATTTTATTTCGCTGCTTTTCATCCCTCCCTTGTATTTCTTTTGGTGATATGACACCTGTGAAGTCACTGGAACCACTGCCGGGCGGCACACACAGGCAGGCTGTTTTACAACTTATCCACAGCCTAATAGTAATTTCACACTCGAAAAAGGCAGCGATCACAATACGCTCTCCATTCATTCTTAGATTCCGAGGTTGTCGGATGACACAGTTGAAAACATTAAAGACAGCTGGAGTGGTTTTGATTTATGTGATTCTTTACCTTGGCTGTCCGACCATTTAGTTGGTTAGAACAGTGTTAAAAGACAACCATCCCACTTCTTTGTTGTTTTAATTAAAATCAAAGCAGACACAATTCTTTCTACTTTAAGAGTGCATCTACATATCACACTGTTTGATTCATTGTAGCACACAGTATTCAGGCTTAGAAAACTAGAGTGATTTATGGCCTCAATTTATTAGTCAAGTGGCCAAAAGTAAACAAATATGATGAAAAGTTCTTGTTTTGTATTCTTGTTTGAAGTTTTATTCTCATCCATTCTGGCTGATTTTGATTTGTTTTTGCCAGACTTTGCGCTCCATGGATGCACTTGAATGAGATTTGTTTACTTTGTCACACTGCCTGCAGCACTTTTCTTCCATCCAGGTTTATTTCTACATGTTGATAAGTAGGGATATTTTTTTCTTCCTTCTCTTTGTATCTCTTTTTCTTTGTTTTGGGGCTGACAGCATTATTTGCAATGGAGCTTCATTTTGGTGGGTTCTCAACAAATAGAGTTTGATGCATACGATTTGAATTTGCCTGCGAGAAGAGGTGCAGACATATTTTAATTAGTGAGCAAGGTTTTTGTACCTTCTGATTGACAGCCAGATACATGTGGGGCTTGAGGCAGGAGAGAAAAGAGAGACTGCTTGATTAAGAGAGTGGAAAGAGTATCCATAGAGGAAAGAACACAAAACATTTTAAGTGGATGATAAAAGATTATGATTCCAAGGAATTAAACTTTAAAAAAACCTCTTTTGCAAGGATTGTTTATTATGAAATAACTAGTATCTATATGCTTCTTTGAAAACTCCTATAAAAATCATTGCATTAGATTGTCATAGTTAGTAGGTTTTGTGTTTAAACTTAGTTATTTTGCTTAATTGATTTATTTATCACTTTATGTATTCTTTGGTATTTATTTTATGGCACTTCCTTGTTTTCTTATTCCCTCCTTGCTCTTAGATGTTTTCATCTTTGTTTGTGTCCACCTTCTCATTTGTGTTTCCTTAGTTTATTTCTCTTTAGATAATTTTCTTATTTATTTCTTCCTACTGTTCTCCAGTGTTTCCTTAAGTTCCCTTAGATTCCTCCTTAGATATATTATCTTTAGTTATTTTCCAGTTTAGGATTGTTTTCTTTTCATGTGTATTTCCTTCCTGTTGTCTCTGCCACTCTCCTCCTGACCCAGTTTTCACTGATCACCATCACCTGCAAACCGTTTCTGTTAGTTAGTCCTCAGCTCTTTCTCTGTTCACTTCCTCACTTTCTCCTCAGTATATATTCCGCTCTCACTCAGTCACAACTCGCTGTTTCATTGTCAATCTTCCCTCGTCATCCTTCCCTGTCTGTTTCCTGGAATCCATGTTTCCCTGGTTCCCCTGAGTTTTTGTAAGTGTATGGTTCTTCTATTTGATTAAATTCTATTTCCTAAATTTTCTGCATCTCTCCTCTCACTCACGTCAACATGACAGAGATACTATCTTTTGGTTTCATCTGAGTAACATTTTAAGTGGGACTAAAAACAATTAAAAAAATATATTCTTTTTTCAACAGTTTAGATAAACCAAATATAAATGAGGAAACCAAAAAATAAGTTTGGGTTTCGGGTCTAGTCTAGCCCAGCAAATTGTCTTCATCAGCAGCAAATGTGACCACCTCCTTAACACCAGGAGTTTTAGCAGTTTTCTGTCTGGAGTATACAGGTGTGTGTTAACATAATGCCATCAGCAATGACCTTAGCAAAGCAATTGTTGCTGCCATCTGGGAAGAAATTTACAAACAATTTGAAGTCTGTAGAGAAGAAAACATTTTTTTCTTTTTTAGTCAGGGCCATTTATAGATAACTTGCAGAGAGCACAATAGAACAATATCTAACTCATTGGGTCCCATTTATAATAATAATAATAATAATAATAATAATAATAATGCATTTTATTTATAAAGGGCATTTTTTGAAACTCAAAAATGCTACACATGAGAGAAGGATAAAAGAATGCAAGTAAAAGAAACAGGCAAGGTAAAAGCAGAACAAAAAGACAAACATTAAAAGCAGTCTTGAAAAGGTGAGTCTTAAGCAGACTTTTGAAGTTGGAAAGGTCAGAGCAGTTGCGGATGGGTTGTGGAAGTGAGTTCCAGAGAATGGGGGCAGCGATGGAGAAAGCTCTGTCTCCCCAAGTTCGGAGTTTAGTTCTGCAGGAAAGGGTGAGGAGTTTAGCAGTGGAGTAGCAGAGGGAGCGATATGGGGTGTTGTGGTGGTGGAGTAAGTCAGAAAGTTTGGTGGGAGTCAGGTTATGGAGTGCTTTGAATGTGATGAGAAGGAGCTTAAATTGAATGCGCTGAGGGATAGGCAACCAATAGAGGTTTTGAAGTACAGGGGTGATATGATCGCGGGTGTGGGTCAGGAGATGGGCAGCAGAGTTCTGGATGTATTGAAGTTTGGTGAGGGTTTTGGGGGGGATACCGTACAGGATGCTATTGCAGTAGTTGATTCGGGATGTAATGAATTAATGAATGAGTCAAGGTTTCAGCGGCAGAGAGAGGAAGGGAGGGGCGAAGTCCCCGTCAAGTGTAGCAGTCGAATTGAAGGCCATGATGTAGAATGATGTTTCCAAGTGGGGGGGAGGTAGAGAATGAACAAACAAGGACCTAGCACAGAACCTCTAGGGATGCCTTGGGACAAGGGGGCTGTGGAGAAGGAAGAGTTGTATATGTGAATAAACTGAGAACGGTTTGTGAGGTAGGACCTCAGCCTGTACAGCGCAGAACAGGTGATGTTAATAGAATTTGGTTAATTGAATGATAGTTGATGATAGTACAATAAGAAAAAAACTGAAAAATACATTTTTGGAAAGGTTTGTGAGAAGAAAGCCTCTTTTCTATAATGAATATGCCAGCAGAATATCATGATTTCAAGGAAGGACTCACTCAGAGTGACGTTCAGAGTGAGAAACACTCATATTTAATAATAATTTGTACAAACTCGGGGAGCGCAGAGACAAGGTCAAGGCAAGGACAGGACGTGAACATGACGACGATCCGACGAAGGACAGAGAACACACAGGGTTTTAAATAGACAAGGAAGGCCATTAGGGAAGCTTGGGAAAATCAAGGACGCAGGGACAGACAAAGACAAGGAAAGACGTCACACCGTGACATTACCCCCCTCTTAAAGGTGCGCCCCCTGGTGCACCAACAAAGAACTACCAGACCAGGGTGGAAGGAGGGGTTCAGGAAGATACAAACAAGGAAAATCTCGAAGTCCACAGAATGTCCAGAAAACAAAAAGTGTCCCAAACGAGAAAACGTCAATAAACGCTTCAGCCGCGAGGCCAAAGAAACCCACGAGCAGGGTTAGGGGGTCGGCCGTGTGGCCGGAAAAGCCCAGGGAAGGAATCCGGAGGCCGTCCATTATGCAGGAAAACCTACCGGCATAACATCGGAATCGCAAGATTCGTTGAATAAAAGCTGGAGAGGAGGACTCCCTGGAAGATTCCCGGAAGATTCCCCGAAGAGGAGTCAGGGAACCATGGTGGTGAACCAGACGAGAAAGGCACTCGAGACCAAGAAGCCCTTCGGGACCAGGAACACACTCCAGAGACTCAGGACCAGGAACACACATTCTGGAGACTCGGAACCAGGAACACACTCTGGAAACCCGGAACCAGAAACACACTTACGGAAACCCGGGAATCAAGAAGCAGGAGGGCTGCTGCTGTGACTGCCAGCAAGACTGCTGCCAAAGCAGCCATTTGGAGCTGAGATGGACCAGCCTTGGCCCCCTCAGAAGGAGCTGACGTCTAGAGGTGAGCCAGATCAGCCCCGGAACCAGAACTGGGGAGCGCCTAGGTAAGGTGCCAGCACCGGAACTGGGAAGCAATGAGGCCCTGGGACCGGGACTGGGGAGCAGCGAGGCTGGGGAGGTGCCACCTTAGTGGAACACGACGACGATCCAACAAAGGACCACACATCCCCCGCACGTCATGTGTCAGTGCCCTCTGTCCCCTGCACTTTTTTCCTGCCGTTGCAGCCGTTTAGTGTGTTAATATGCGGTAATGTATTTTTATGAGCAATCTTTGAACGCACCTTAAGCATACACATGGGCAGACATCAGTGGATCACTCAGTGCAGCAACACATTCAGCAAACCAGCCAGAGCCAGCAAAAGGCAAAAAACTTTGCAGTGTTTTTCCAAACATGATTGAAGTTGAGTTATGCTGTTGCATGCAGGTAATATTAGCTAAATGAAGCCTAGTTAATGCATGCCAGCATATCATATTAAGCTGGTTAACAATACGAATGTTACCTACGTTACATTCCTTGCTAGTTAGTTCATGCTATGAATAAACCCAATTCTCTTTCATTTCTGTGCAGTACTTTACTGCTCTCCACATGTTTGAAAGAAATCTTTATTGCCATTATAAACAAAGCAGGGTCTGTGAGGGCTGCACAAGTGAAAAGAGAGTATAAGTGGCTGAGAAAAAATATAAATATATATACTAAAAAATATCTATGGCATTAGGGGGACTTTGAGGTTAATTTTAACAGTAATATCACTGCTACTCATTATTATTATTATTTTAAAAAAATTGCTTTCTACATTTTTATTTATCTTTAATGCCACAATAGTTAAGACCAGAGTCAGGGTGGAGTCATAAGGTCAGAGGATCAGCAATCCTGAGTCTTCTTTTTTTTATTTTTTAGAACCTTTATCCATCTCCCTTCACACCAGATATTTTGTAGATAGTTAATTTAGTAAAGTAGATTATACTGTTTGTTCTGGTAATTCGATTGATGTCAGTGAGTCTCACAACCTATAAAAAACTTGTGTTCTGAAGAGGTGATCAGTCATCATTATGTGTTATTTATTGTGATTTACTGAAGCCAGTGCGTGACCTCGAACCTTCATTCTTTAACCTGTTGTTAAATCTTTCCAGATTGAAACCAATCGTCAACTGAGACTGACATTTGAGCAAAATTATTTGTTTTTGCTGAGCAGGTGGCACCTTGTTCATTTTATAAATATTAATAATGATAATACCTGTCTTTGAAACACTATTAATATTGCCAACAACTAAGATAGCACACTCATTGTGCAACAGTGATTTAAATGGTTATTTAGCCACAGAGGAAAGGTGATATTGAATGTGAGAGGATGATTAATCACAAAAAATGTGTCCCCCTCACTTTTGAGATGATGGTTATGCCCTTGGTCTAAGGTCTTAGTCCAGAACACAGGTCAACTCAAATATTGTTCTTTGACCTAAAGAGAGCTGCACAGAAACAACAGTCTGAGTTTCTGAATCAACTGAAACAATGTGAATGTGAGTGGGCCAAAATTCCTTCACAACAAAGAGAGAGATTGATAAAATACAATAAAGAAAACCACTGCCTTCAAGTTACTGCTGGATTATTTGGGTTAATTTCTGTTCAACTGTGTCAGGTTGGAATCAGTTTGTTTTGGTACACTTAAGCTTAGCTCTAAGTAATTTTAGAAGTTTGCATTTTTCTATTAGTTATTATTCCATCATTGTAACTCTTCAAAAAAATTTCAATTTTGGAAGAATTTATAATTTCTTCTGAAGGAAATGATAATGATATCTGTCTTGCTCAAGATATTAAATTATAATCATTTTTGACCAAATTTTGTAACATACATTTTAGGTATTTGATATTTCATTGCTTGAGGATCTCAGGCCATGACAGTTAATCAATACAAAGCAGGCTTTGCTCTTCTCCCAAGTCCTCTTCAAAAACAACTTGTCTGCCTGACAAAAGCAAGTTATGTTCAAATATTTATTGTTGCTTGCAATAAATTGATGACTTGGTGGATTTTTGTCGTTCCTTTTCACTTTCCAAACATTGCCTCTGCATTGGGGAAATCCCCTCCATGCTGGATAATCTTGTCAGCTGATTTTTAAGGGTAGCTCCAACACCATCTGGAACCCTCTTTCCATAGCTGGACTCAAAAAAGTTCCAGTTGATTTCTTTGAACCCTTCTTTACAAGGCTCTTTTGGCAGAAGGTAAAAGTTCTGCCTTCTGTCTGTGTCTGTATGGTGTCGCTTGGCCATTGCTAAATACACAGAGAACTTTAATTACTGGGTGTCTCTCTATCATCATATTTAACTCAGAGTCTAGGTGAGCCCAGATAGCTGGGAGATCATGCTGCCTTGAGAATGAGATGGAGCAGAAAATCACTGGTGAGCTCCTGTGTAAAACACTCCAGTTGCTGGAGTAAAGCACTAAAGTTGCTTGTTGGTGTGAACCTCCTGAATTTATTTTCCTGAGAATATTTAAAGAAGCAGTTCTCACTGAAATCTATATGTAAAAGACATTTCTTATGTGTTCAACTTTTCCCTTAGCTGCTGGGTAGTGTCAGTGTATATTAAAGATGTGCTGTCTTTATCTAAACACTGTCATTGAAGTCAATTGCAAGTGCATCTTCTGTTGTCATCACAATTATCATCAGAGAAAGTATAGACCACTAGCTGTCAAAATGCAAATGAGACCACGCCCACTTCCGGGTACGCCCACTTCCGGGTACGCCCACTTCCGGGTACGCCCCTTCTGGGTACGCCCACTTCCGGGTACGCCACTTCCGGGTGCGCCCACTTCCGGGTACACCCATTTCCGGGTACGCCCCTTCCGGTTACGCCCCTTCCGGTTACGCCCCTTCCGGTTACGCCCACTTTTGCAGGCTCCCTGGCTGCCGTGACAAGCTCCGCCCATCTGTCAAAACGGGATACGCCCCCTGGTGGGCACGCCCACCTGTCAAGATAGGACACACCCACCTGTCAAAATGGGGTACGCCCCCTGGTGGCCACGCCCACCTGTCAAAATAGGACACGCCCACCTGTCAAAATAGGGTACGCCCCCTGGTGACCACGCCCACCTGTCAAAATAGGACACGCCCACCTGTCGAAATAGGGTACGCCCCCTGATGGTCACGCCCACCTGTCAAAATATGGCACTAAATGGCTCCCTCTAGTGGTTCTACAATTAAACTAAATGCAAAAAATGAAAATACCTCCCCCTAGTGGCCCAATAAATACTATTACACCAAAACTTATAAATGCCTCCCTCTAGTGGTTCAAAATTTATATAACAGCCTATTGTATAATTGGCCCCCTCTAGTGGATCAAAGTAACATTACATGCAAATCTAAAAATACCTCCCCCTAGTGGCTCTAAAATTAAATGACATGCAAATATGAAAATACCTCCCCCTAGTGGCCCAATAAATAGTATTACACCCAAATGTGAAAATACCTCCCTCTAGTGGTTCAAAATTAATATAACAGCCTATTGTATAATTGGCCCCCTCTAGTGGATCAAAGTAACATTACACCCAAATGTGAAAATACCTCCCCCTAGTGGCTCAAAAATTAAATTACAGCCTATAGTATATATAGCGCCCCCAATGGTTTGAATCTAACTCCTCAGTGTCATCAGAACATGTCCGAACAAGTCCCTTTAATATTATACGGTCTGGGCTCTGTCTCAACATGACTCCTTGAGCATTCCATTTTATTTTAAACAGTTAAAAGGTGCTTTTTAGCTTCCTGACTTTAATTTAAAACCACATTAGCTCCAACACTCTAGAGACACCATTACATCTGATTCTAACAATTCAACCATGATAAATTAAACTTGTAAGAGCACTAAAAAGAGAATTTATTCACCCACAGCTATGTTGAAGCAGATGCTCATCCTTTTGTTGATTTTAAAAATGCACCATTACACAGTCTTTAAAAACAGATAAGGATTTTAAAAAACATCACTTTAAACCTGGGTGCTTTAAGCTGGAAATAAGAAATCTATCAAACTACTAAAGTTACTGATAAAAAACAGTCCACCAATCAGCGTTTGACACGCCCCTGCTCTGCTTTGTATTCGCTGTATTTATCACGCCCCTGTCTTCACCTACGTCCGCAAGTCGGGTAAACCGGTTTGGGCGGTGCTCACCGGGCGGCATTTACCTGTATAAAAGGCTGTCGGAAAACGGTTAATCTCTACAGCATGCTGGAAGGACCTCATTCAACAATCCGACCTTAAGGACACGGAGCGCGGTGCTGCGACGAACAAAGAAAACAGCGGTTTCACGAAGACTGTATCACCGGCTTCATTCGAGGGGAATCCCAGAAGCCCGCGTCATTGTCAGACCGCGTCAGAGCTGAGTCCAAGCATATAGCCTCTTCTGCCTCAACTCCAACCATGGACCTAAAAAGAGTTGAATTTAAAAATGAAGAACTTGATGAGGAAACGTCTGTTCTTTTATCTGAATTGTCAAATGGGATTCCATCCGTGACGACACGCTCAATGTGTGATAAATCAACCTCTACAACTCTGGACAAAAATCCGACATTGGCTTTTACAGAAGACTTTCCTCTTTTAAGCGAGACTCCGATTTCCTTCCTGGATCAAGAGAATCAAATGGAGGAAATTGAGAACTGGATACCTACCGCAGTCAACAGTGCTATTAAAACTGCTCTAAGCCATTTTATGGGTTATGCCTGCATATCTTTACTGCGGAAACAATGTAACTCTTGCAAAATGGGAGGCAGTCAGCAGGAGCACCAGTGTTTAGGTGTAGATGCTATAAAGCAAAATATGTTTTATTCCCAGCAAAATTTGTTACAAACAGGTCCTACCCTCTTTTAGTAGCTTACCCTGGTTGCTTTAAGCTGGAAATAAGAAATCTATCAAACTACTAAAGTTGTAGATAAAAAACAGTCCACCAATCGGCGCTCGACTTGCCCCTGCTCTGCTTTGTATTCGTTGTATTTATCACGCCCCTCATGCCGAACATGTCCAGACAAGTCTACAGGCCCCGCCCCGTACGCTAGGTTCCTATATAAACCTCCTGGTCTTCGGCATTACATCCAGGACTTCCAGGCCGCCGTAATCTTCGCTCCGAGACGATGGATATGGGAGGATTCGTCAAGCAGACCACTCTACCGTCATACTGGGGGATCGGCCAGCCGTATGAGCCGATGAGCACTCCGCCATCGCCTGTGGGGTTCGGCTACGCTAACCCGTATCATCCACCGTCAATTTCATCGCTCTCGCCATGCTACTCTCCACCATCCCCTGTGTTCTCTCTTTCGGAGATTCTGCCTGCAGATGCCCACCCCGACGCTTGGGTCGAGGGATCATACAACCCTGAAGCTGGGGGAGCGGGTCACCCTTATTTCAACTATTATCGGCCGCCTACAACGAAACATCGCCGTGTAAGACCCCCTCTATCTACTTTAACCCCGGTGCCTATGCCCGATCTCGAGGGAGAGTGTGATGGACCTTCAGCGCCCAGCGATGGGGGAACCCCCGATGCGCCGGAATGCGCGACACCGGAACACGGGTGTGCGTCTCAGGATGAGGGGGGTGATTCTCCGACTCTGACTGAGGTTGACAAATGGGACCTGGTGGACGGTTTGATGTCATCCAGGTTCATCAAGGCTGTAAAGACTGCTGTTCTGCATCTATTTCACATGACCAGTGCTGCTTATCAGAAAGATAACTGTTATGGATGTCAAATTAGCCATCCCAGTCAGTTGCAGCATCAATGCCTAGAGCTAATGGATGAGGATTATTACCAACTCCACTTTCAATCAGTCATGCGACAACTTCTTACCCCGCGATTCATTCCAGCTATTCAAATTCTGCTGGTAAATCGGAGCATACATGATGATGATGATCTGAAGGTGAAAACAGTAGCTGAAACCGTTCTACATGAGCTGAGGAGTATGCAGGGGTTCTACAACGCGATTCAAGCTGTGTATGGTGATAGGGATGATGAAGCCATCCTGGAAGAACTCAGGACTGTCTCCCGATGCTATGGCTATGAAATCTGATGTGTACTAATGTTGGTTATATCTCCTCTGATATAAATGCTCTAGTTTAATCCTGACGTGTTTTGTTTTTTATTCATTTGTTTTTATAATTGTGTAATGCTATGGTTTTAAACTTGTAATAAAAAAAACTTTGATCCAATCATATGGTTCATCTATCTGATTAATACAAGGGTTAAATTACACTAGCCGTTCTCCTGTACTATCATTCGATAGTAAAATGTCAGAACAGAGGGTGTTGACCAATGCATACTATGACCCCGCCCATCCGGGGAGCTATGGGGGTGTTGACAGATTGAGAAGGGGTTTAAAGGACAGAGAAGGACGTGTGATCGGTGTCGAAAAAGTAAAAGACTTTCTTTCAGGCGAGGACACCTACACGTTGCATAAACCTGCACGAGTAAAGTTTCCCCGGAATCGTGTTTTTGTAACCAAACCCTTGAAGCAATTCCAGGCCGACTTATGTGACATGCAAGCCTTGGCGACACATAACGACGGATTCAACTATTTACTAACAGTGATTGATGTCTTTTCAAAAAAGGCGTATGTGCGTGCTTTAAAGAGAAAGACGGGGTGTGAGGTCGTTAAGGGGTTTGAATCAGTTTTTCAAGAGAGTCAAATTCCACAAAAATTACAGACGGATGCTGGTAAAGAGTTTTATAATAAACAATTTAAGTTAATGATGAAGAAATATGGTATTACCCACTTTAGTACAGCCAGTGATCTAAAGGCATCTGTTGTTGAGCGCTTCAATCGCACTCTGAAGGGTAGAATGTGGAGATATTTCACCGCTAATAACACCTTCCGGTACATCGACGTCCTTCAAAAGCTAGTGGAGAGTTACAACCACAGCTTCCACTCAAGCATTAAGATGACACCTATGCAAGTGACGTCAGAGAATACTCCTCAAGTCATGAAAAACCTCTATTGCATCACCCCATCGATAGACTCTGGTAAAATAAAGACAAAGTTTAAGAAAGGGGATCTGGTCAGAATATCAAAGCTACGTGGGGTATTTGATAAGAAATATGAGAACAGCTTCACAGATGAAATATTTACGGTTGACCGTTGCATACTCCGCTACCCCCCAGTGTACGAGTTAGTTGATTATGATCAGGATCGAATACACGGATCGTTTTATGAGGCCGAATTGCAGAAAGTAAAAATTAATGGTGAGCGGGTGTATAACGTGGACAAGATTTTAAAGCGGCGGAGAGTCAACGGGGAGGACCAAGTCTTTGTGAGGTGGAGAAATTGGCCCGAAAAATTCAACAGTTGGGTCAGAGCCTCAGATGTTAAAAGTGTCAAATAATATCGCCCACAAAACCGTGTAACACATCGTCGATTCACTATAAAGCGTGGGTTCTACAGACTATGATTAATTAGTAAACCTTACCCTCCAAAGCCTTTAGATGACTTTTTTTGCTCCATCAAATTCACAATGTCTGATGAGGGGTTCTATGTAACTCTACCTTCCAACGCCAGCGGAGAGGTATTTAAAGATAACACGAGCTCAAATTATACTACAGACCTTCCAAAGGCTATTGAGCTAAGTGGAGACTGGGTAGTGGGACTGTGTGAAATTGTCTACCCTCATACATGGTATAACCTGTCGGATCAGCATTCGTACATTGATTTAAAGAAGGTTGTTTATGAGGTGGGAGACAAATCTAAAGATGAGAGGAATACACCCCGTATAGAATACGCCAGGTCCAAGTTTTCCGGAGGGGGGTATTTTGAGAGACCTCAAGACCTCTCAGATGCTCTAGTCCCAGCCGTGAAGAAATATGACAGAAGCATCGATCTAACCTACAATAATGTCTCGAAAAAGTTTGACTTCAAGGGGGATGGAAGATACAAAATTCGAGCTAGCAACCCTCTCTCCATCATGCTCGGTTTGAACGCTGACGAATGGTGGACCATCTCCAACAGACCTGCGCCCAACCCAGCGGATCTCGGCACTGGTGTATATAACCTGTTTGTCTACACAGACATAATCCATTTCCAAACTGTTGGTGACAGTCACTCACCTCTGCTCGGTGTCGTAAACATAAATGGTAAATTCGGTGACGTGATTGGTGTGAGGTATAACACAGTGCATTACCTCCCCGTTTCAAAAAGCTATATTAAGACAATCTGCATACAGGTAAAAACAGATCGTAACGAGTGTGTGAACTTTGTATACGGGAAGACGATCGTGAAGCTGCACTTTAAACCGGTTTTGACACCTGCGGTAAAATGGCATATTTAACACACAGACCAGAACCAACGCGGTTTGTACAATATTATGTGAACCAGACGGGTGGAGAGCTACCCGGGTTTTCAGGACAGCCTGTCATGTATGGTCGTGGATTTGGATCTGTGTTTGCCCGCCTCTTCCGATTTATATCCCCATTTGTTAAGAAAGGAGTGTCTATTGCTAAACCGCACCTTAAAGCTGCGGCATCGAATATAGCTTCGGACGTCTTTGGGAGGGCGGTCAATAAAATCAAGAGCAAGATCGGTCAGAATTCTGATGCTCAGGAAGGTTCAGGAATAATGATCTTATCAAGACGAGGTCGAAAGAGACCCCCTGGAGAGCGTGTTTGGATGACTAGAAAACAAGCCAAGACAAAGAAAAAGAAACCACTCAGGGTGAGCAGGCAGAGGGAAAGGAAGTCCGGCAGAGGCTCTGACATATTTTAACCGAATAGGAATATGGCTCTACTACATGTCAAATCGGGAGAGTGTACGCTCGGTGAGCTTGACTTATTTTCAGCGCCTATGACTCAACTATCGGTAGAGGATAAGCTGTACACTGAGATTTCACCCCTTTCAGCCATCACCGATGGAGGACCGATAGAATTTTTTATCCCTGGTGGGGGCGAGTCGTATACCGATTTAAATGACATGTTGATCCATCTCAGAGTTAAAATTAGCAATGCTAACGGTTCGCCCATGGCTCGTGACGCTAAGGTCGGCTTAATTAACTACCCTCTGAACACAATTTTTTCCCAATGTGATGTAACCCTTGGAGACCGTTTAATATCGCAGTCCAGCGCTACGCATCCTTATAGAGCTATGATCGAAACATTGCTTAATTATTCAGATCAAACCCTTAAAAGCCAGTTCAGTGCAGGGCTTTTTTATAAAGATACAGCCGATGAAATGGATTCTACAGAGACTATTGATGGACCGAATGAAGGATTAAACCAACGTGCCTCCTTTACAGCCCAATCTCGAGAGGTGCACCTGCTAGGACCGCTTCATGCTGACATATTATTCTGTGAAAGACTACTTTTGAACTCTGTTGACATAAGAATTAAGCTAACACGAGCAAGCGATGCGTTCTGTCTTATGGGGGCTGCAGATTCTACTTTCAAACTATGGATTTTAGGTGCAGCTCTCTTTGTCAAAAAGGTGACTGTATCTCCCGCCGTACGGCTCGGTCATGAGACCGCATTAATGAAAGGAAATGCTTTGTACCCGGTATCGCGTGTGAATGTAAAAACATACTCTATACCTGAACATTCAAGAATATGCACTCAGGAGAACCTGTTCTTGGGTATGACACCTAAATATGTGGTTATTTCGATGGTTAATCACCAGGCCTTCACAGGAGCGCGCAATTTGAATCCGTTTTCATTCAACCATTATAATATGGAGTATCTAGCTCTGTCCCGTGATGGTAGACAGATTCCTGCTAAGGCCTTCCAACCCAACTTCGATCAGGGTAATTCTGTACGAGAATATTACAACCTGTTTACATCCACAGGGAGGCATTTAAAGGATCTCCCCCTAAGCATAACTAGGGAGGACTTTAACACGGGTTACGCATTATTTGCTTTTAATCTCGACCCATGTGCTGAATCTGAAGCACTATCACCAGTACGCAGTGGTAACATTAGGCTAGAAATGAGATTCAGAACACCGTTACCGCACACAACAACGCTGATTGTATACGCGTGCTACGACTCCATCCTGGAAATAGACTCTAAAAGAAGAGTTTTGGTGGATTATTATTAACCACTTGGAAACATGAATAATCACGAACTCGATGCAATACTCAGTCATCTGCTTGGGAAGCTTTTCTGCGGTGTATGGGCCAGCGACCAACTGGAGCTGCTACCACTAACATTCCCCAGACCGGCTTATTTTATCGTCAATACACACCCTTCTAACATGCCTGGGGAACACTGGCTAGCCCTCACTCTGGAAGAGGGTGGTAAAGCAACGTTTTTTGACTCTTACGGGTACTCACCAGAATTTGTCTATTACCCTTCATCCATTTTGGATTTTTTGAAAGATCGTTCGTCTGTGATAATGTACCATAACCAACAATTTCAGAGCGTTCAATCTTCTGTTTGTGGGCATCACTGTATTTTTTATTTATGCCATAGAGCCTGTGGTCTCTCCATGCAACAAGTTTTATCAAAGTATTGTCAAATTCCTGAATCAAATGATGAGCTTGTATCTAACTTTGTCAAAAAGTATGTGAAATGTGCTATGAAGCGAAACACAACGTTTTTCACGCATAGAACCTGTTCTCTAGATGTGTTTAAAGATTGTTACGGGTTTTGATATGTATGAGAATATGCATCAAATGTATTAGACTTATGATGTTTTACATGGAATAAAATAAACCTGTACGCATGAAATTATGTGAACGCATATCGTTTATTATGAAAAGAAACAACGCTTATTCAGTAGTAATGCAGCTAGGGGGAGAATGTGAGCCAGCTGGGGGCTCGGGTTGCCTTACGAAGAGACTTTTTACTGAAATGATCTTCCGCTCTGGTCCAGAGGGGTGATAAGGTAACACTCTTACGCTTTCTGCGTGGTACCTGCGCATTCTGAGGCCAAACTGGTGACATCATGAACGACCTCCTTCTTTCCCGCCGTTTTGTAGCAGTTGGAGCCTTTAAAGACGGCCAAACTGGTGACATCAATACGCGCTTTTTATTTTTTGATTTCCTGCCTGCTCTCTCATCCACGACACTCTCAACGGCAGGTGTAGAAGAGGTCTCTAAGGAGTCTAGACCGTCTAAACCTCGGCTATACCCACTAACGATCTGGTTGTCCTTCGGGGGGTCATCATTCGCACGGTCTCTCTGCAGCGATAGGGTGACACGCGGCTCTTCGTTCTCTCCTTGCTTAAGGAGGGTTAGGTATTTCTGAAGTAATGCGTGGTAGCGTTTAATTTTCTCGTACGATGCACTGTTTGGGTCATCCAATATTGCCTGCATGTCCTCATCAGTGTCATCCTGAGCCTTCTGTCGTATGGTTCCGGAGTTATCCCGTTGCTTCAGACGATTTAATTGATGCGGTGAGACTAGAAACATTTTCTGTGATGCTCTCAGTGTCATAATACACTTCTACCGGCGGAATATTCCAGCCACCAATTCTCCGAGAAACGGTATTACAGCTGCAATCAGTGGGAGAATTCCTCCTGTCTGGGTTTTCAATGTCTGTCGTTTGCGCTTTAACCCCACCTTCCGATCAGCCAACAGCCTGAGGATTTTTTTCTGCTTCTTAAGTCTGTTGTATTGTGTTGTGGACAGCTTGATGTTCCCTTTCAGCACATTTAAAGCAATCTCGCACAAGGTTTGTAGAAAGTCGGGAGAACAATGAGTTAGGATATCTTTACGTTTCTGGGGTGTGGAATGAAAAAGAGCCCCTAGTAACGGTGCATTTCTTTTTATGCGTGCCGACATGTTGGTCACTTGTTCTTAGCTATGTAAACAGCCGGCCACTGTCCAGGAAGTAAACCTGTCCTGAGCCTGTATTGGTCTGGTGTGTCAGGGGTTAGGTCTACACATAAATAGCCGTGTGGTTGGCTCGTAGCATCTTCAAAACTCTCCATGAAAAAGGGTTTCTGTCCAGGGAAAATTTGACGTGCTAAATTTGCTACCTGCAATCTGTCACGTGGGTTTTTAAACAAGACCATATAATTACAATTAAGACTGATAGTTCGAGTATGTTTCCCCTTGAGAAACACATTCTGAGTCAACATCATAACGCTCATGTTTCTATGGTGTCGATATTGTGTAAATATTTTCACGACCTCTGGATGCTCAGCTGCTTGAAAGAGTACATCATCGAGAATCAATAGATGCGATTGATCTGGGGGGAATAAAACATCATCTTCAAAGGAATGAGGCAATCCTTCGATGAATTTAATTGATTTATTAATCTTCATCAATTCCGTATACAATGGTTGGAATGAAGTGTAGATCCAAACAATATTTTCAGGTACAGAATCCATCACATGTAGACAATTAATCAAAACATTTTTTACAAAAAAAGACTTCCCACAGCCACTCGGGCCTACCACAAGACTTGAAAAAGGAGTTTTAAATCTTGGATCAAAGTTAATCGCTTCCAGTTCACCCTGATGCTGCATTTTCCCCCTCAAAAACCAAATGGTAGCGTCGTTCCGTCTGGGAACAACCTCCGCTTGTCATAGACCACCCTGAAAGTTTTGGTAAATGAGTGATTCCTCAGATGGAACCCGTTTTTATCACGTTTGATGGAATGCTGCGGTGCTTTGAGTACCTCGCCTCTCTCACCACCCAGGTAACCGTCAACAAGTCCTGTCATTGTATCAAAATTCACCCTTTCACAGCATTCTATGGTTCGCGATATCCCCTTTGCCCTCATCACGACCTTCCCCCTGTGCTTTGTCTGATACGAGTAACTCTTTGGCCCTGCGGCAACAAACTCCTGAATGGTGTCCCCTGGTGGGAGCTCGTTTGTCAAGTCACCTAAATAGCTACCTGTCGGCAGAGAGCTCTCGCCTTCACGCACAACATAGATCACACTGTCTGTGTCAAGGTAGAGTACCCGTTCTTGGAGTTGGTGTAGGTATCTGAATAACTCTAGTCGTGCGTAAGCTGTTTTAAATGCGGCAACGAAGACATTGGTGGTTTTGTTAGGGGGCGTTACACAGTTTT
Source organism: Valencia hispanica (assembly GCA_963556495.2). Lineage (NCBI taxonomy): Eukaryota > Metazoa > Chordata > Actinopteri > Cyprinodontiformes > Valenciidae > Valencia > Valencia hispanica. The sequence goes on from OY747703.1 coordinate 30,286,811, forward strand.
TGTTGTACTTCCATTGAATCATGACCATCTTGGGGTTCAGAAAGCTGAAGTATGTCACAACGAACTTCCCTGAAAACAGGAACTCAAAAAACTTGTCAGGGTGTTTAATGATTGAGGTTTGGGTTTGGTCATTTTTTTGAGCAAACTTCCCCCAAAGCGAATTCAAACACAGTTTGGCTACTTGACGTTTTGCCGGGTTTACTTTAATTTTTTCAGGGTCTAACTCTACACCCTGATTCATCATGAAATCCTGGATGTATTTCTGTTTGTCCTCCTCGCTCTCTACACCCTCAGGATAACCTGAAGCTTCCTGCTTGGTCTTCAAAAAGGAGTTGACATACTTTGCAAAGATCTGATCACTATGCTGCTCAAAGTGCCACACCTCAACGATCTGATCGATTCTGTAGCCGTGTGAAAGGGCTTCTTTAACCTCTTCAGACACCCATACACCTGTTAAGGCTCTCTCAGTGTCAGTGTGGGTGCAACTATGTGTCTGATTGTTCTCCAATGCACATGTGCGACAGAGGGTGAATACAAGCTTTCCATGATCTGTTCTGAATGGTAGAATGGGGAAATAAAGACCACGAGGTGGTGAAATGACTGCTTTGATAAATCCATAATAATTTCTAGGATCATCAAAGTTTTCCCTGATTATGATCGGGTGCCCTACAGGAAAGCTTTTTGTCTTCTGAACAAATGGGTAAAGACTACACACGTCCTGGTAAAGAACCTGCTCACCGGGGGCTGCAGAGTACCTCAACCTGACTGCACATGTACGCCCTCCAAAAAGCGCTTCACGGGGGGTAAGTGGTGCAGGAGCCTGGTAGATCATCATGAACTGCTTCACATCAGCGTTACTCTTCTTCATTTCTTCCCACACATGTTCCCACATCACCTCGAGCTCTATACCGTACACAGTCCTCAGCACATGCTCCCTCTCCATGGTGGCAGCGTAGAGCTGCCCATAAGGCACACCGGTCAATGGACTCTCAGCTGTTGGATAGCGACAGGTGCTGCAGCCATGATGCTCACACCCATGGAACTCAAACCCTATTTTACGCTCCCCTACCTCCAGGTAACCGTCTAAAAAGTATGATCCAATCTTTTTCTCACCACCTCTTAGAGCATGCTGTATTCCAACCCTCCATGTATGTGAAACATATTCCAACCATTCAACGGAAGCTGTGGAAAACTTTTTAAACTGTTCGCTGTAGTCTGTAGGTGAAGGCACAGCGAGAGTGTCTGCCTTCAAATGATTGCTTTGAAACACTTTCATACAAGCACTTGCGATGGTGATCCTGTTAAAAGGGTCAATCTGACTGTCGTTAAAAAACTCCTGACGAAACCTTGTACATCCTTGTAGGAGTATCTCCACATCATTCTTACAGTAAAAGAGAGCCTCCTTTTTAAAGTCAAACACGCCCTTGCTAACCTCAGCGTACCATGTATAGAATTCCTCCTGCTCAGCACGATTCATTCGCTCAACACCGTAAAATGATGGCAGCGGGTAAGAACCTACATAGCTCAGATTATCAGAGGATGAGAAACGGTGTGGGAAATAGCCCTTGCTATGGTCAGGAAAACCGAGGGCTTCAGGCATTTTACTAAGCTTCATGGCAAGGAAAGATAGGCTGTCAATGAACCTCAAACCGTAATCAGGATCAGTGATGCTCAGAATTTTACACCCTTGCATAATGATGTCAGGATTTAAACCCATCTCCGTCATTGCATTCAGAACAAGGTAGGAATCAAAAGCTCTAGCATTATGGGCTACACATGTGTAATTCCGACGGCCCGGCCTCCTGATTTCATGAATAAACTCCCGAATACAATCACTACCGTAGGCTGACCACTCCTCGCCAGATGTGGACTTTGAACAGATCAGAAATGGAACATGCTCACCCTGCGCACCAGGGAAAGTTTCAATATCGTAAAAAATCACCTTGTCACTTATTTCGCTATCGACAGAGCATGTTTGGATATAACATTTATGGTCCGATGCTGGCTGGTCCTTGTCAAGCTTACCCCCACAAATCCTACACTTCTTCCCTTGACACACATGCTTCTTGCCTGTTGTGAGACTCTGGTTATAGTTTAACCCACAGTTGGGACATTTCTTCACCTGATCACAATGACTGACCATCACACGCGCCCTGGGTTTTAGCTCAGGTACTTTATGTCTATCGTAACACGTCTGGTTCTTGCAATATCTGTTACAGTCATGACAAAGAATCGGATTTGTAACCCCCTGAGCACACGCTGCATCATTGCAGACAGCGCACGAACCTTTGCATACATGATTGTATTTATGCCCTATAGGATCGAAACAGTAGTGACAAATATCCCGAGCCCCTATAAAACCCTTCAAGTTTTTGATCCCGTAGTAATGGTCTCGGAAGTGCAATAGAAAAACAGTCCTGCTTCGGTCCTCAAAGTCGGTCTGAATCTTCCCTAGAGCTCTCTCTCCCTCACTTCTGATAAAAACAACTATTTTTCTGTTCAACAACTTCTCAAATTTGTGGATATCGCCTGATCTGACGGGGGTGTGTTCTGAAAGGCCTGCACGCTGTTGCAACTCTCTACCGAGCTGTATAGCCGCATCGGAGCCGAGGCTAGGGTCTGCAACACAGGCTAAGCTAATAGCAAAACACAGTTTATCATCTCGATCATTGTTCACAATGTATAGGTGGCGTCTCTTCTTGTGTATAAGCTCGCAATCGAGAGACATTTCAGCTTTTCGTCTAGCTCCCCCGCTAAGATCACGCACTGTTTGAATTACAAACTCCAAACGCTCTGTTGAGGCTATTTCAGCATTGGATTGCATCAGATCATCTAAAAACGTTTCGAACTGGTGCATGACGTTACTCCCCCCTTCATCGACAGAGAAAGTTACGCTGCGAGACACGCCGGGTCCATTAACCTCTATCTGCACAATATCGTTAGTGTTAACCAGCGGTGTCACCCGGTCTGATAAACCCCTGAGCAAATTCATTATGTGATTATGAAATTCATACGGACACGGATGATCACCCTCAGGCCGGACAAAGTTGTGTCGGATCTCTATGTTATTGAATTCGTCACGTACATTGATCTGAAATTCTTCATCTTCCTGACTAGACGGTTGAGGACTATTTAGCTCCTGTGAGACATTCATAGTGACTGGTTGATGTTGCTATTTAAACACACGATCAGAAAAAAAAGGACATGAAAAAACATTCAGAGTCAGACAATACACAAGTTGGAGAAAGCTCCAGACAGTCTCACTGTTAACTGAAGTAGCAAGGCTGGCGTTGGGCAGATCCGCTGAGGTCCAATTGCAAACAGCTCCGCGCTTCGATCACGATCTATGATAAAGCGCAGGTAAAAGTCAGGAATATAATAAAATAAATAAAAATACGGTAATACCCGTATCTAAACAGTCAACATAATTTTAAAAACAGTAAACTCACCTCAGAGCGGAGTTTCGCTTTGTAACAACCCCAGTGCCTTTTTCCCGCTCCAGCCCGAAACCAGAGTCAGACAATACACAAGTTGGAGAAAGCTCCAGACAGTCTCACTGTTAACTGAAGTAGCAAGGCTGGCGTTGGGCAGATCCGCTGAGGTCCAATTGCAAACAGCTCCGCGCTTCGATCACGATCTATGATAAAGCGCAGGTAAAAGTCAGGAATATAATAAAATAAATAAAAATACGGTAATACCCGTATCTAAACAGTCAACATAATTTTAAAAACAGTAAACTCACCTCAGAGCGGAGTTTCGCTTTGTAACAACCCCAGTGCCTTTTTCCCGCTCCAGCCCGAAACCAGAGTCAGACAATACACAAGTTGGAGAAAGCTCCAGACAGTCTCACTGTTAATTGAAGTAGCGAGGCGGGCGTTGGGCAGATCCGCTGAGATCCAATTGAAAACAGCTCCGCGCTTCGATCACGATCTATGATAAAACGCAGGTAAAAGTCAGGAATATAATAAAATAAATAAAAATACGGTAATACCCGTATCTAAACAGTCAACATAATTTTTAAAAAAGTAAACTCACCTCAGAGTGGAGTTTCGCTTTGTAACAATCTCCACCGCCTTTTTCCCGCTCCAGCCCAAAACCAGCTCAGAGCAGTAACTGCAGTTGAGCGATACTTCTAGCTGTAACAGAGAATGTATGCTACGGTGAATCTATCGATAAGCCAGCACCGAATCCATCTTGGTGCTATCAAACATCCGTAGACGACCGCACAATTGCGAGCTAAAAAAAACATTTACTCACCTCGCTCCAAACCGATAATACAGGTCGCCGATGTGAAGACTTCCTGTAGTCGATGTGAAGTTGATTTCCTCGCTGAACCCGTAACTCCAGCTCTTAGCAGGGGAAGCTCGGGAATCCCGCCTGGACTCAGCTCTGACGCGGTCTGACAATGACGCGGGCTTCTGGGATTCCCCTCGAATGAAGCCGGTGATACAGTCTTCGTGAAACCGCTGTTTTCTTTGTTCGTCGCAGCACCGCGCTCCGTGTCCTTAAGGTCGGATTGTTGAATGAGGTCCTTCCAGCATGCTGTAGAGATTAACCGTTTTCCGACAGCCTTTTATACAGGTAAATGCCGCCCGGTGAGCACCGCCCAAACCGGTTTACCCGACTTGCGGACGTAGGTGAAGACAGGGGCGTGATAAATACAGCGAATACAAAGCAGAGCAGGGGCGTGTCAAACGCTGATTGGTGGACTGTTTTTTATCAGTAACTTTAGTAGTTTGATAGATTTCTTATTTCCAGCTTAAAGCACCCAGGTTTAAAGTGATGTTTTTTAAAATCCTTATCTGTTTTTAAAGACTGTGTAATGGTGCATTTTTAAAATCAACAAAAGGATGAGCATCTGCTTCAACATAGCTGTGGGTGAATAAATTCTCTTTTTAGTGCTCTTACAAGTTTAATTTATCATGGTTGAATTGTTAGAATCAGATGTAATGGTGTCTCTAGAGTGTTGGAGCTAATGTGGTTTTAAATTAAAGTCAGGAAGCTAAAAAGCACCTTTTAACTGTTTAAAATAAAATGGAATGCTCAAGGAGTCATGTTGAGACAGAGCCCAGACCGTATAATATTAAAGGGACTTGTTCGGACATGTTCTGATGACACTGAGGAGTTAGATTCAAACCATTGGGGGCGCTATATATACTATAGGCTGTAATTTAATTTTTGAGCCACTAGGGGGAGGTATTTTCACATTTGGGTGTAATGTTACTTTGATCCACTAGAGGGGGCCAATTATACAATAGGCTGTTATATTAATTTTGAACCACTAGAGGGAGGTATTTTCACATTTGGGTGTAATACTATTTATTGGGCCACTAGGGGGAGGTATTTTCATATTTGCATGTCATTTAATTTTAGAGCCACTAGGGGGAGGTATTTTTAGATTTGCATGTAATGTTACTTTGATCCACTAGAGGGGGCCAATTATACAATAGGCTGTTATATTAATTTTGAACCACTAGAGGGAGGCATTTATAAGTTTTGGTGTAATAGTATTTATTGGGCCACTAGGGGGAGGTATTTTCATTTTTTGCATTTAGTTTAATTGTAGAACCACTAGAGGGAGCCATTTAGTGCCATATTTTGACAGGTGGGCGTGACCATCAGGGGGCGTACCCTATTTCGACAGGTGGGCGTGTCCTATTTTGACAGGTGGGCGTGGTCACCAGGGGGCGTACCCTATTTTGACAGGTGGGCGTGTCCTATTTTGACAGGTGGGCGTGGCCACCAGGGGGCGTACCCCATTTTGACAGGTGGGTGTGTCCTATCTTGACAGGTGGGCGTGCCCACCAGGGGGCGTATCCCGTTTTGACAGGTGGGCGGGGCCATCAGGGGGCGGGGCTTATTGTGACAGGTGGGCGTGGCCATCAGGGGGCGGAGCTTATTGTGACAGGGCGGAGCTTGTCACGGCAGCCAGGGAGCCTGCAAAAGTGGGCGTAACCGGAAGGGGCGTAACCGGAAGGGGCGTACCCGGAAGTGTGCGTACCCGGAAGTGGGCGTACCCGGAAGGGGCGTACCCGGAAGTGGGCGTACCCGGAAGTGGGTGTACCCGGAAGTGGGCGTGGTCTCATTTGCATTTTGACAGCTAGTGGTCTATACTTTCTCTATCATCATTGTGACTGTTGACCCTTAACCATATGTATAGAAATACCTGAATTAAAATGTAATTGTACATTTTTATAGCCCATCCCATCATTTCAGTTATAAACATGTGGTAGTCTACAAAGAGAGAAAAGACTTAGATGTGTAGAAAACAACAGTAAGTATGTAAGTTTATTTATTTAGTTTATAGACTTGTTATGGTGAAATCACAGTAACGTTTACTATCATGTAAAATACTAAAACAAAACAAGGTGGTCATGTACTGCTGTGACATTAAACTGCAAGAGTAGCTTCTGTGAGGCTGCATGTCTAAATTGAAACCAACTGAAAGGGAAAAATGTAGACGTGAACCAGTGAAATTGGCACAATTGGTGGGGATGGATCTCACAACTCTAGGACAATAAGCCTAGTGCTTTTAAACCCTGAGCTACCAAGCTATCCAACTGGCAATATTTGAACTGTGATGTACTGTAAGCCACCAGTGTGAAAAAGCTGTATCAGTCATGTTTGTGCTTTTTGAATTAGAAAAGAAATTCTCATATTCCTTAGCAAATACAAATAAAACTCATCATGATATCCCAGAGACATCTTGTGAGTACACTGCCATTTAGTCTACAAAGATACACGTTTATCTAAACTTTATCAAATCAAACGTATGGATTGCAACTCAATGTGTAGAGTTTATCAACATAACAGTTTTTAAACTGACCCAAAGGATTCCCCTCAAAGTCTATTTCATATTTGCAAATCACACTGTATGCTTTTAATATTTTTATCATTTTATAAAAATAAAAATAAAACTATTATACATATGCAGAGATGCAAAGAAGAATTAAACATTGTATTTTAATATCACAATCACATAAAATGATGGATTTGTGATCTATTGAGAATCCATACGAGGTTTATAGTATAGTCTGTTGAACCAAATCTTAAAATTTGTATCTCCAGTTTACAAACATCAGCTGACACGTTCAATTCAGTTTATTTATATGTTATGTTTTTATGTTGGGGTGAGGTAATAAGTTCAGAGTTCAAATCGTGACACAGTACAAATCAAATTGAGATAGAGCTATCAATCTGTCTATCCTTTCTGTGTCTGGCCCAAGTAAGGGTACTTGTGTTGAGTCAGATTAAGCTACACACATCATTCTGGTATGAGGGGCCGTATAGGACAAAATGCATTTTTAACTCTCACACACACCTCTGAAATCATGCATATACTACTATAATGACTTGCATATATTACTATAATCACTTGCATATACACATAGTCAACTCTCACACACATACATGAGCAACATCTCATATATAAACTAGTGAAAATCCACACGTACATACTACTAACACCCCTTGCACATACATACAAGACACCCTACATTCATCTGAATGAGTGATAACGGTAATGTATGTGAGAGGTTATACATGTGTATATGTGAGCTTAAGCTAGTTTGAATGAGAAGTTATACATGTGTATATGTGAGCTTAAACTAGTTTGAATGAGAGCTTATACATGTGTATATGTGAGCTCACACTAGTCTGAATGAGAGCTTGCAGTCTGTGTATGTGAGAGATAATATTGTCACGGAAGAGGCGGGGCTATAATCCGGTGTGCAGAGCGCATGCGTGGATAAAGTGCGCCGCTAAAATGTCATTGTAAGCTGTGTAACGTAACGTCCAGTATGTGGCAGTAATGCTGCGGAGTTGGTCTGCCAACAGCAATATGTCATCTAAAGAAGAAGGAAGATGGCTAACAATGTCAATAAAGAAAGAATCAGTCAAGCAGCACCTATTTTACATAGCATTTTAACATCGCCAGATGCTAGCAGCAGTGTGGCCTCTGCTTTGACGGAGCAAACTCCTTCGACTTGCCGCAACGATACAGTGGAGAGTGAGTTAGCTTCACTTTTTCATCCTGGAGCAGCAAGCCGAAGTTCAGCTGGATTCCAAGGTTTTGCCTATGTCTATTGAGAGTCCGTCGGCTAACTCCAAAAGTCGATGCAATCTGCTGCCAATTCATTCCAACTGAAATGCAGTGAGAAATCTGCATTGATGCTATATCATATGCTGGCCGACCTGGGAAACCAGTGCGTATTGTTGGGGGAAGCAGTGACCTTGCTGTCATTCCATTAAATCTCTGCATGGTGTCATATTCATTTAAAATAGACTGAAAGCACCTATACAAGTCCTCAATCATTCTTCGATATACATCATGTCTTGGTTCATTAAACTGTGACACAGACATGATTGCAGATAAAGTTTGTGTGTGATCAGTAAGTTCTTGGTAAAGCCTGTCCAGGCCACTGCAGTCACCTTTTCCTGCCATTTCAATTAATTCAACGCAGTGAAGTGCATCCTGAAAAAAAATTTTGTATATCTTCCTGACTAACTGCAAGCATGGAAATAGAAAGAAATGTCAGCTGCAGCTGAAGAACAAAAACAATACGAAGGAACATGGTGATTTCAATGGAGCTATCTTTAAACTGGAACAGCGATGCTGTAGGAAGATGGTTGTTCTGACGTCCTCAGGCTTCTGGTTGCAGCTCTCACTGGTCTTACTCAGCTGGTCTTACAGCAGATGAAACTCCTATTAAAAAATAAAATGAACCAAAATAAATATGCAGCCTACAGGTTTACAGAGTGGGTACTTTATTAACAAGCAATATTAAACCAGAAAACATTGCAAATTAGCCAGGCCCATGTTTTTAAAGGAATGACTTGTAACTTTTCTCTAATAGCACAATAGTCTTCATATCACAACCAAAATATCTGTAGTTATGTTGACACTTCTCGTCAACATAACTACACCTGTTTACCAGACAGAGTAAGAAAACAGAAGCCTATTAATGCAGAGAGTCAAATTAGGAAATGCAGTTTGCACATTACCTTCTCCTTTTATTTGTATTCCAAGATCCAAAACACTGCTGGGCTTGGAAACGTGGAGTTGCAGAAACCCCTGGTCCTGAGGTGTGACAACAGTTTTTGTCTTCAACATAAGTGGCACAATTGCGATCGTTTTAAGCTGTCCCCATCTCTTCAACTCGACCATGGATAGAGATACAGACTAACCAATTTTCACTTTAGCTTTTAATATCGGAGATCCAAGCACAAATGATAAAATGAGTCTTACCGCGCCTTTCTGCCAGTGTTGCTGAACTTCGGCTTGCTGCTCCAGGACGAAAAAGTGAAGCTTACTCACTCTCCACTGTATCGTTGCGGCGAATCGAGGGAGTTTGCTCCGTCAAAGCAGAGGCCACACTGCTGCTAGCATCTGGCGATGTTAAAATGCTATGTAAAATAGCTGCTGCTTGACTGATTCTTTCTTTATTGACATTGTTAGCCATCTTCCTTCTTCTTTTAATGACGTATTGCTGTTGGCAGACCAACTCCGCAGCATTACTGCCACCTACTGGACGTTACGTTACACAGCTTACAATGACATTTTAGCTGCGCGCCTTATCCACGCATGCGCTCTGCACTCCGGATTATAGCCCCGCCTCTTCCGTGACAATATTATCTCTCACATACACAGACTGCAAGCTCTCATTCAGACTAGTGTGAGGTCACATATACACATGTATAAGCTCTCATTCAAACAAGTTTAAGCTCACATATACACATATATAACTTCTCATTCAAACTAGTTTAAGCTCACATATACATATGTGTAACTTCTCATTCAAACTAGTTTAAGCTCACATATACACATGTGTAACTTCTCATTCAAACTAGTTTAAGCTCACATATACACATGTATAACCTATCACATACAATACCGTTATCACTAATTCGGATGAATGTAGGGTGTCTTGTACAGTGGCTTGCAAAAGTATTCGGCCCCCTTGAACTTTTCCACATTTTGTCACATTACAGCCACAAACATGAATCAATTTTATTGGAATTCCAGGTGAAAGACCAATACAAAGTGGTGTACATGTGAGAAGTGGAACGACAATCATACATGATTCCAAACATTTTTTACAAATAAATAACTGTAAAGTGGGGTCATGTTTGTGGCTGGAATGTCACAAAATGTGGAAAAGTTCAAGGGGGCCGAACACTTTTGCAAGCCACTGCATGTATGTGCAAGGGGTGTTAGTAGTATGTACGTGTGGATTTTCACTAGTTTATATATGAGATGCCGCTCATGTATGTGTGTGAGAGTTGACTTTATGTGTATATGCAAGTGATTATAGTAGTATATGCATGATTTCAGAGGTGTGTGTGAGTTAAAAATGCATTTTGTACTATACGGCCCCTCATATTCTGGCACCACATCACATTGAACACCCTGTATTATCTCAAAAAGTTCCCAAATCCCCACTTTCAGTAAATCATACAGTCACTCCATCTCCAATCACCATTAATATGGCACTTTTTAATGTTCGCTCTCTGCTGAACAAAACTTTTATAATAAATGATCTGATTTTAGACCATAATCTTCATTGTTTGTTTTTAACAGAAACTTGGCTGAGTGCAGATGCCCCTGTTTATACTTACAGAGGCCTCCCCACCTAATTTTAACTTCACTTATTCTACGAGGAGTAGCAAAAGGGGAGGCGGAACTGCTTTTATAAGTTCATCAACACTTTCAGCCAAACCTGTTTTATTTGATAACTATTTTACTTTTGAATATAAAGCAACTGTTTTTAGCACTCCTCAGATTTTATGTGTCACAATTTATATACCTCCTAAAAAGAGTGCACTTTTTATTCAAGAATTTTCAGTTTTTATCAATTTTGCACAACTACTTTGAAAGGATCATTTTAGCTGGTGATTTTAATCTACATATGGATAACCTTTTAGACCCTTTATCAACAGATTTTTTAAACATTCTGACTTAAATGGATTTTAGCCAACATGTCATGCAGCCGACTCACAACAAAGGACACACCCTGGACTTGGTCATCACGCATGGCCTTTCCACCTGTGTGTCCTCTGTTGTTGACTTGGCTGTCTCTGACCACTACTGTGTGTTTTTTAACATCACCAATTATATCCAGCAGGAGACCTCTGTGAGAACTGTCAGGAAGCGCCATCTAACCCCTGAAGTGGCTGCAGGTTTTCTGGAATTTTTTAAAAAGAGTCCTCCTACTGTTTTACCTGCCCCCTGTGATTTTATTGTCAATGATTTTAACAGAAGGCTTCAGTCCACTCTTGACTGGCTTGCTCCACTACAAGTTAAAAGTTTAAAATCTAAAACTGCACCGCCGTGGAAAAATGAAAACCTCAGAAAAATGTAGAGAAATTGTAGGGCGGCAGAGAGAAAATGGAGGAAAAGTAAAACCACAATAAACCATCAAATATACACAGATCTTCTCAAATTATACAACAATGCAGTAAGAAATTCAAGAAATTCATACTTTTCCAAAATCATCTCGGAACTACTGCATTTCCTAAAACCCCCTCAAACACTCTTTGTGATGGGTTTGCAGACCACTTCAGAGGGAAGGTAGACACCATCTGATGTAATATTTTATCTTCTCAAAGTAGCATGGTTTTAGACAAATCTGAGCGTGTGTCTTTACCAGAGGAAACGCTGGACAGTTTTGTCCTGGTAGAAGCTTTTCTCCTCAGTGAGGCCCACCACATGAGTTTTGGACCCGATTCCCACCTCCTTTTTTAAGCTATTTTATGGATCTTTTAGAGATGACATTTTAACACACATATGCCAGAAAAGGTCCTAAATAGAATAGCAATACAAGAACACGCATACACACACACACACACAGCCCCTTCCCGCCGTGCACAGCACGTCTGTCTGGATCACCTGTGGAAGACGTGCTCTACCTTTCTGGTTCCTCCTCAGGTGCCTCACTGTCCAGATCAGATTCCGGATCAAATTGAAATGCCATTACATGGTTATAGTAGCCGATAACTGAGCCATTACTGTCGTGGTGAAGCCAGAGACGTAATGAGGACGGATGGATGTGTGGATGGATGATCAAATATTTTATTAGGCCTGTAATTTGTAAACAGATTATTGTTCAACACACAATATAATTAGGCCTAAACCTAATCACATTTCATACATAGGGTAATATTGGAATTTGGGCAATTTGTAGTGCGCAAATGCATGTCTGTCAATGTTTCATCAGATGGGGACGTTAGAGACTCAATTGACAATAGAGCCGCATGGCTTGGGCCCCGCCCACCAAAACTCAGTCGTTCTGTGATAATGCTAAAAGAAGGGCCTCCTAGTAGGGGCTGCAATTCTACAACAAGGCTGAGCTACCGCTAACGATCCTTTGATACAGTATTAAGGTACTTAGAGTGTCACTAAAAAGGGCCCAAACGTCTTGGGAATTTCATGCCAGGGGCACTTTAATGATTTTATTAATGAGCACAATGTCCTGGAGAAATTTCAATCTGGTTTTAGAGTGAACCACTGCACAGAGACAGCCCTTTTGAAGATTTTAAATGATTTTAGATTAAACTATGATGCACAGAAGGTTACAGTGTTGGTTTTACTGGATCTAAGATCTGCCTTTGATACAGTAGACCACACCATTCTTTTAACCCATTTAAAACAGATTGGCCTCTCTGGTGCTGTTCACAAATGGTTTACATCCTATCTCACAGACAGGACTTTTATGGTAAGTTTAGATACCTGCTCCTCTAGGGTCCATAGGATTACGTGTGGTGTGCCCCAGGGTTCGATTTTAGGCCCAGTGCTTTTTAACCTTTATATGCTCCCTCTTGGCAGCGTCATCAGAAGACATGGAGTCAACTTTCACAGTTATGCTGATGATACACAGTTATATATCTCCATGTCTCCTGATGACACACGGCCAATGGATGCACTTTTTAACTGCATTTTAGACATCAAATTCTGGATGGCAGAAAACTTTCTCCAGCTCAACCAGGACAAAACTGAAGTTTTAGTCATCGGTCCTGAGGCTCAGAGAGAGAAACTTTTACCAAAACTACAATCACTGTCTTTTAATCCCTCTTTACAAGTGAAGAACCTGGGCGTGATTTTTGACTCTGAGCTGACTTTTATTCCTCACATAAAAAATATTACTAAAATAGGTTTTTATCAACTAAAGAACATTGCCAGAGTCCGCCCCATTCTCTCTCGGGCCAACACGGAGACACTGATGCATGCTTTTATCTCCAGTAGAATTGATTACTGTAATGCCCTGCTTTCTGGTCTTCCCAAAAAGAGTATATCAGGTTTACAACTACTACAAAATTCAGCAGCACATGTCCTGACGAAGACCAGGAGGTGGGAGCACATAACACCGGTCTTAAAATCATTGCATTGGCTCCCTGTAAGTTTTAGGATCGATTTTAAGGTTCTTTTAATGGTTTTTAAGTGTCTTAATGGTCTTGGGCCTTCTTATCTCTCTGAACTGCTTTTACCATATGAACCTTCGCGGTCTCTGCGCTCCTCTGGCAGCCGTCTCCTTGTCACCCCAAAAGTCAGGACACACACGCATGGCGAGGCGTCTTTCCCGTTTTATGGCCCTAACCTCTGAAACAGGCTGCCAGAGGACCTCAGGGCCGCAGAGAACGTTCATGTTTTTAAGAGCAGGCTCAAGACTCACCTTTTTAGCCTAGCTTTTAACTGATTATTACTTATTACTGTTTGTTTATTTGCTCTGCATGTTTTATATGTTTATCTTTTTATCAGTGTTTTACTATTTAATCTTAGCACATTAATTTACAGCTTATTTTTATACTTTAATTTATCTTAATCCCCGTTCCAGTGTTTCCTCTGTGGGAACCCTCTGCCCCGGGAGCGGTGGTCGGCTGTGGCTGCCTGGGTGCTCTCCAGGTGGAGCTTGGGTGGAGGTGGGGGTCTTGGCCTTGCCTCCACTGGGTGCCCTGTCGGTGCCTCGGCTGCTGCTGTTAGTCTACCGCTGCCGGGGCAGATGGCTCCTCTGATGGCGTTTCCTTGCATGGTTCATCTACACTCGGCCCAATGTCCTTTTTTACTTTTTCTTTTAACTGTGTGTGTGCATGGGAGATGGGTTGGGGGGAGGGGGGTATAACTGTGACCGTGGTTTTAAATCTGTGGGGGAGGGAAGGGAAGGTGGTTTTATGTGGGGTCATTTTAATCTGTAAAGCACTTTGTGATGCAACTTCTTGTATGAAAAGCGCTTTATAAATAAAGTTTGATTTGATTTATTTCTCGCCTGGATAATTATATGGGTATTAATGGTACTATCCTAAGTTTTTTCTGTTATGGTTGGTGATACTTTTTCATCCTGTGCATCACTCTCCTGTGGGGTATCACAATGTTTAATTCTTGGCCCTATCCTGCTTTCTTTGTAAATGTATTTTATTTTCCACCTCTAGTCTGCCCAGTGTCACATTGTCAAATTTTGGTTATTTGGCCTCAACTTTCAAGCAAGCTTCAAATTCCACACATTGATTCCGTTGTTAAAATAGTCTTTTTCCAGCTTTGTCTCCTGGCTGAAATAAAAAAATTCTTAGTTTAATGTGACCTGAAAAAAACCCATCCATACTTTTATGAGCTCGAGACTTGATTATCGTAATGCAAATTATGTCAGTGTGTACCATACCTCACTTCCTCACCTCGCTGCTGCAAAAAGGGCTTTTATTGCATCATTGGCTTCCAGTTCATCTTAGAATTAAGTTTTAGATTTAAATTTACCCCATCTTATTTCTCAGAAATCCTCACTCTTCGCGAACACGGGAGGGCACTATGGTCTTCAAACCAATGGACGTTAGATGTACCAATGTCAACATACAAACGGTTGGGTTAGCATTGTTTTGCTGTTGCTGCTCTCAGGATGTAGAATAAACTTCCTCTCAATTATTGCTCTGTTGCCAGTACTTTTTAAGTCTGAACTTAATACTGGTTTATTCAAACTGGGTTTTAATATTGTGATGGTCTGACATGCTTTTAACGTGCTGTTAATTTGTTTTCCATGTTCTTATATGTTTATTAAATTAATTTTAATATGTTTTTATATGCTCTATTTGATTATTTTTGTGTTTATACTTTAATTTAGTTTTGTTTAATTTTTTCTGTAAAGCACTTTGGTCATCTTTTGAATGTTACCTGATTGTTTAAGTAATTTCCAATTACACTATCGATTAAACCTGACCTAACAAGACTTACAACAAGACTTACAACTTTTCCTGCATAATTTATTTTTATCTTTGGTTTTAAAAATAAACATCTAAATAAACATAGCAGGTACCTGTCCATCTGAAGCTTTTGTCCCTGTATAAGTCAATAAATATACTAGCCAAAAACCTCATCCAGGACCTCCTTAGGCGAGGAGAGATCTACAGATATTTTACCCTGATGTTTTATGGCTTGGGAAGGGTAGTCTTTGCCTCTTGTTCCATTCTGGAAAGTTATCCAGCAGAGTGGACTTGTAGTGTAGTATCCATTCGGTCACTGTCTGGGTAGAGGATTGCCTTGTGTCACATGACTGCTTCCACCACAGCCTGACATGCACACTATTGTAAAAGATTGGTTCAGAAATCAAAATCCACAAAAACATACAACATAGTTTGAATGAAAATAAGAAGATTTTCTTTTTTGTATATGCTTAATATACTGTAACTCCTTTAGCTGATAGATATTTCTCAGAAATACATTCACCACCCGGTTTATTAGATACAGTTGGTTGGATCACCGTTTCCCTTACTTGTTTTGTTGCATATGGAATCAACAAGATGTAAAAAAAATATATACATATATTCACAGAGTAGCTGGGGAATTGCGACCAACACATCAGCGATGGAAATCCTGAATTTCACTTCATCCTAAATGTGCTCTGTTGGATAAAGAACTAGTGACTGTGGATGCCATTCGAGCACAGTGAACCCAGTGTCAAATTTAAGAAATCAACTTGAAATCATCTGAGCTTTTTGACATTGGGGATTATCCTGTTGGAAGTCACCATCAGAAGATGGGTAAGTTTTGGAGATAAAGAGATAGACGTGGTTAGCAGCAGTACTCAAGTGGGTTGTGGTCTTTAAATAAAGCTCAGTTAGTACTAAGGGGCACAAAGTGTGACAAAAAATATCCCCTTCACCATAATACTTCCACCACCAGCCCAAACCATGGATACAGACAGGATGAAACAGACTCATCCAACCAGCCAACGTCTTCCCAATCTGTTATCGTCTATATTTATGACCCCTTTTGAATTGTAACCTCTGTTCACTGTCTTCTGCTGCTGTAACCCATCTGATTTAAGCTTGATGTGTTACATTCAATGATGGTAAATGTTTTAGATGGCTGTCCTGCTGCAAATAGTCAGTCTGGGCGTTTAACTTAGCTTCCCAGAGGTGGGATGTTATTGTTTCTTTTTTTTTTTTTTTTACTAATTATTCATTTTATTCTACATTGTAACGATTCCCCACACCCACATAATCTGTTTTTGTATTACATTATGTCTGTTTTTTAGTTTGTTTAAACAAGGCTGAATTTGGGGGCGGCTGGACACGCTCGCCTAACAATGCCATTGTGAACCAAAATAACAAAAAACAGAAGACATCTGTAAGTAGTAAAGGTAATATTTGTAATTGATACTGATTTTTATTTCCGTTATTCAGTTTATTAATATAAATGTAATCTCAAGCCACTATAGAAAGATAGATTCAATTTATCTACTAAAATATGTACTCAAGTCAAGCAATCATTTAGTAATGCAGTAACAGTATTTATGTTACTGTAGTACTATAATATATGGGAGCAGGCAGATGGCTTTTACAGTGCAATGGCCCCTCTTTTTCTTATGGCCACTTGTTGCTCCAGAGCTGGATGTTGTTTGTTGTACAGGAAGCCACATTTGCTCAGACATCTTGAAGTTCTGCAACCACTGCCCAATTGTGAAACCATAAACAATAACACCCACCACTGGGAAGCTCAGTTATACGCCCACACAGAATTTACAGCGATAAATTTGCAGCAGGACAGCCATCTAAAACACACACACATACATTCACACACAGCATACAAATTATTATACCTAATATCTTTAATCCTTAAATCGTTTACGCTGGGCTTATTGTGTGTATATAACCACTTCAGCAAGCTAGCATTAGGTGCCAATTGGTTACCTCCATGCATCGTGTAGCTTGTACACTTCAGTTTGATACTTTTCTATTGCTTCCCACACTCCCCCATACTTATCTAGAGTGCTTTTTCTTACCACCCGCAGCCTTTTCTAGCTGCCTGCTTTTACTTTGAGTCTGAGAAAATACCATAGACTGAGCAGCAGGTTTATTATTGCCTTCCTATCCTCCATTGTTGTGTTGTGTTTGTTTCGCCTAGAGATCTGCGGCTGCATTTCTATGACAACCCCACCCAGACTGAAGTGATACTCAATTGTAATGGAAAATGACATGAACTGTGTACAGTCAAGTAGGTACTAATGGAGATAATTTTTCCTGGTTTGCTGTCGTGGACAACTCTAACTGCTCAAGCTGTGTGTCTCAACAGTGCATATATCCAATTGTCATTGGGCGAGAAGTGGGGTACACCCTGGACAGGTTACTGTTTATGTATTTTTTTTAATAAAAAATTAATCCTGAGAAAATTTTGAAATCTCCTATTTCTTTTTTATGTCTAATTATTAACTCAAGGTAAAATAAAATGGATCGATCTATTTTAAATAATTATTTTAATTAAGACAGAAAGTGACTGGTTTCGGTCCTTTTCGGTAACTAATCACTGCAAACGGTTTGAGTTCATTTTATCATTAAGAAACATAAAGGCAGAAGAATGTCACGATCCTGGGTTGTTTTGGGGGGTTTTGTTTAGACTTTAGATTATTTTGTTTCCATCTTGAGTGTTAATTTTGTGCTTTTGATTAGATTTTACTTTATTTAGGTCATGTCATTTGAAATTAATTTCTCTGTATTAGTTTCTGTTTATCATTAGGCATTTTGAATTCTTATTTGAGTTTCTTTCTGCTTAGTGTTTTATGTGGCCTTCCTTTTGTTCACTCTGTTTTCCTCCTGGCATCCAACCTCATGACCCAGCTGCAACTCATTTCCAATCTCCCCCTGCCGGCTCTCTCTCACACACATTCTATGGCAATTTCCACTACTACCCAGTATACTCGGGCCTTGTCCACACGTAGCCCGGTATCTCACAAAACGAAGATATTTGTCTTTCTCATAACTCAGACCAAAGTGAAAATTTGCGCATTTTTCCTCTTAAGCGTTTGCTTGTGGACAGAAATGACAGGGGTTTTGGAACGTCAAAAATCAAGTCCTTATTGCTCCAAAAATGCTCCATCATCACATTTTTGACCTGTGTTTCCACTCAGAAACAGCACAGATGCCCTCAGAGCCATGTTGGCATTATCGATTGTCCAACTGCTTTTTGCTTGCTTTATTTACATGCTCAGTTACTGCTGTATGTAGAATTTAGAAAGTTTAGAAAATTCCTTCTGATTGGATAGGATTTGAGGGAACTACTCTCCCCTACAGGTTTGGGATGCCTATGAATATGGTTAACAATGCACTTCAGCGGTTAGGTGTGATTGTCTTTTTGGTTTGTTTTATTAACGAGGAGGTGAGGTTTTTTCGGTTTTACAAAATCCCGGCTATGTGTTACATGGCCTTAAGCTCTCTGATCTCTCCATTTCCCTGCTGGATTCTCTGACTTTCTGCCCTCCACATTCTTGGTCTTGTGTTTTTCCTGCCAGAACATTTGTTGTAAGTCTGCCCTCTTCCTCATTAAATTATTCTCATTGAAAGTAGGTCTATGTTTATGTCCTCATCTTTCTTACAACATGACAAAGGAAGGTTTTACTGATGTTAAAATCTAATAACCCCGCCCCAGAAATCTGATTTTATATTTCAAAACACAAATGCCTTCATCCTGTCAGTCAAATAACCCCATATGGAGTATCAGTTCCAGCTCTGACTGCCATCCAACTATCACTGACAGTGTTAATGAAGAGAGAGCAGCATCCAGTTTTTTTTTGCCTTTGTTTCCTCTCACTGGGGTGACGCACAAACACAGATGCCAACCAACAATACCACTGATCCAGACAGTAATTAGTTGTTCATGACTCCCTGAAATGTAGCTGGCCCGCCTGCTGTGCCTTCCAGTCTGTTACCAGTGGAGCAGACAGTCATGTAAGCACCGATTCACATGGAATTAGTCTGAAATGTGCCAGCCTAAATTTTCACAAAAACTCATAGCAAGTCTTGAGATTAAACTGAGGCAGTAATAACCTGTCACTACTTAGGGTTATTACTTCATGGTAAATCATACTATAATGCACACTAATTAAACATAGCATTCCAGATCATCTTAAACACACAAAACACACGTGTTGGACAGATGACCAACGAGACCTCAATGCCAAATTTGATTCTAAACAATTTATGACGAAGACTACTCCAAAAGGATCTGTTTTTGCGTATATGTGCCGTGGGGGTTGTTTAAGTCTGCCATATAAATCACAGAGGAACTCAGGCTGCTTCAACAACGCAGTCTCATTCCAAATTGTGTAATAGCTACGTTTGTCCACAGGGCAAAACGTAGCTATTTCACAAAAAGGGCTCTGAAATTGTAGCATGGCTACGTTTTATTTTCCTAGTCATTTCTAGGGGCATACTTAAGGTCACGTGACTGCCGAGTTTCTCCCCGGCGTATTTAAAAACATGGCGGACATACCTTTTATTTTCGGTGGAAATTGCTATATTTTAAGGTAGATTGTGGCTTCAGCTTGGTTTTGACAACTTTTCTAGCGACAAATGTAGACTTTGTTTCCATAATATTCATTGGGTTTATATATACGACCCATAGTTTTTTCATTTCGATGTACATTATTTCAGGTCTCAACGAAATTGTATGAATACTACGTTTTTTTGTGGTTGCTACGGTGGTTGCTAGGGACGCTATGACCAATGAACCTATTTTCGGTGGAAATTGCTATATTTTAAGGTAGCTTGTGGCTTCAGCTTGGTTTTGATAACTTTTCTAGCTACAAATGTACACTTTATTTTCAAAGTATCCATTGGGTTTAGGAATGCGATTCATAGTTTTTTCGTTTCGATTTACATTCTTTCAGGTCTCAACGAAATTGTATGCATGGTACGTTTTTTGTGGTTGCTACAGTGGTTGCTAAGGGCGCTATAACTAATGAACCTGAAGGAAGTTGATGCTGCATCACGGACCACGTTCTTGCTCAAACTGGTTACGATTATTATTATTATTGTTATTTGTATTATTGTTGTTGTTGTGATTCTTTGAATAAAAAAGGAATTGAATGTGTTTCTACACCTCCAGCCTAATTTTTTTCATGCGTTAAAAACTGTGTAATAGGCTAATGAACTATAAATAGCTAGTTTTGGAAAAGAAAAAAAAAGGTTAGCCTATGTGATTGATGTAATTTTATTTATTTATCATAAGCAGTAGTAGTATTTGGATTCAACAAGATAAACCTTGACAACAACATATCTTAGGGATGTTGAATCATCTAGGAAATGACCGTTGAAAAACTATACATTAGAACCACAACTAGTGGGCGCATCACAGTGACGTAACATTCATAACGGAATTATTATTAAAGTCGTCACTTGTTCACGGGCTATTTACAGATCTATTAAGTGAAACAAACCAAACCTAAATCTGTCTTGATCAAATATATTATTCAAGGAATCTAAACGAAAAACCCATTTAATAAAGTCCACTGTCTGTTGCTACGGTGGTTCCTAAGGACGCTATTATCAACGAACCGGAAGGAAGTTGATGTCGTGTCACGGCCACGGACAGTCAATGGTCACGGACCAAGTTGCTCTTTAACACCACATTCTTCTAATGTCAATGTTAAACACCTGGAAGCCTCAACCACAACGCAGAGAAGCACCATGGATCCGCTTGAAGACGACGACGCCTTATTCCTTGCTAATGTGCTCTTGGATGATGAATGCAAGGTAGGCAATGCTTTCTGGATTTCTCCATACAATTTCAAAGGTAGACTTTATTACACAAGATCTGTGTTTGTTTGTTTTTAACGTTAGGTGAAAATGTGCAATTGGCAATGGTATTGGGTAGCACTGACATGTCGCATGATGGATTTTCCCTTGTTTTTCTTTTATTTCCAACGTGAGCAGACCTCAGGAGTGTCGGAAACAGGCACAGAGAAATTTGTTTGGCTCGAAGAGGACGAGGAAGGGAATCCTCTCCCAAAAAGGAGTAGAACAGGGGAAGTGCGGACACGTGGTTCATCTACAGGTGAGTTTCCCTTTTTGCTGGTCATTTTTATCGAAATAATTATGCTTGTTTTGATCTCACCATGTTGTTTATGCATCATGTAATAATGGAACAAAAATAAATCAATCAACCAATTCAGTACTAGGATTATTCTTATGTTTGTGTGTAAGCACCTAAAGTGTGTGTGTCCGTGGGGGTGTGTGTGTGTGTGTCGCTGTTCCTGTTGTATATCCTCAAGTAGTTTAATGTGGTGTTAGGATCTTAACCTTTCACACAAAAGTCAAACTAGGGACAAGAGCTGGAAATGATCAATAGCTATAGACTTTCTTTAGTTTCATGCTTTGTACTGAAACTATTATACTGAATTGTCCCCAAAATAAATCAGGCACTCCAACAGTCACCAACGTAAGCATGGACCCATCATGTGCTCCATCTGCTAGTGGACAACAGAGTGTAACTGGGACCATTCAAGACATTGGTAGATTATTAGCCAGTGTTCATTGTATTTGTTATTAGCTACTTTTGCCTATGCTTAATATACCCTAACCCACCCCAACACTTTCCTTGTTTTCAAGGCTCCCTCATCCAAGAAGTACAAGACCTTTTGGGACCTACTGAGGACCCTAACCCTTCACATTGGAAGGATAGGAAAGCTTCCACGTTGGAAAGGTGGACTGTGTTGAGACCTTTTATGGTTAATCAGATGTTGTTATCTGAGAAGCCTAAAGGGGTAACTTGCCACCACTGTAGATCCAAGGTTGCAGTTGTGATGTGCCATGATTGTTTGCCAAGACCACTTCATTGCACAGCCTGTGATCTTGCCATACACGACTCAATGGTGCTCCATAACAGATCAGCCATGGTAGAGGGATTCTACAGGCCACTGCCACCAACCACTCACATCAGGGAAGAAGAGAGAGGGAAATTCTCCTACCATGAAAGAGGTACTTTCTGTACTCAAGATCACATAGGCCTACAAAAATTGGTACAATATCTCAAATCCAAAAGGGAATGTTGGGTTAAGTTTCTGTATTTAGGGTTTTTCTTCATTAGGGGGGAAAACACATTCACCGTTATAGTAAAATGTAATTTAGTAAAATGTTGTTTTTTTTCTTCATTCCCAGAGTGCTTTTTGCCAGTAATTCTTCCCTGCTGTGACTGCTCTACAGGACAAACAACTGTTTCTGCAGGAAAGCAAGTAATTCTGATTGTTGTCATACAGCTTGCAATGACAAACTCTTTTCAGATATGAGGGAATATCAGCTCAAAATTACATAGTTTTGGTTTGATATCACACTGGACATACTGTCAGCTTCAATAGAATGATCACGAAATTAGATTATTTGACATCAGACTTGTTAATGATAACAGGTGTAGTAAAATTAAGTTTTTAGTTTTCTTTATTTTCAACAGATAAACTTACAAAGAAGAAACTTACAAATAACATCAATGAAAGTTATTTAGTCATCCGTTATTTACATTTCCCCATTTCAATTAGGACTGTACACATATTTTAATTGATCTTCTATATATCTTCAATATGAAATAAACCAATTAATCAATTCAGCTTTATTTTTACATTACCTTTCATAGAGCTCCGTTGCAGTTCAATGTGCATCATACTGATATAAAATTAGAACATAAAATAGTGATAACACACGTTAATAACAAAGATGGACTTAGAAAAAGCGACTAATAAACTCATATATTTTCAAATAAATTATGGAAACAACAATAAAACTTGGAAAAAAATATTTACAAGCATCAAAAATTATAAATAGTTAACACAAAGTCCACTAAGATAGTGATGAAACAAGTAATTAAATAAAATATAGAGCTATTATCACACATTATAAAAAGTTGATTTAAAAAACCCTACATACAAAATCTTGACTGATAAATTTAATGTTTAATATTTGTTTGAAAGTATGGATATTC
Source organism: Valencia hispanica (assembly GCA_963556495.2). Taxonomy (NCBI): domain Eukaryota; kingdom Metazoa; phylum Chordata; class Actinopteri; order Cyprinodontiformes; family Valenciidae; genus Valencia; species Valencia hispanica. The sequence goes on from OY747703.1 coordinate 30,310,035, forward strand.
TCAGATCCCACACACACTTTTCCGCTGTTTGAGAGCAGAATGGGTAAATTAAGTATCAGCATTTTTTTTCCTGATTTATGAGACTATAAAAGATGTCCTGGTTTGTAAACTAAATGTATCTCTGATAGTCTGGATCAAGGCTGTGCAGTGCCTTAAAAACTAATAAAAGAATTGTAAAATCAATTAAATAAATCACAGGTGGCCAGTGTAAAGATTTTTTATTTATGTAATGTGTGCCTTTCAAGTCTTCTAGTCAATGTTGCCACCTGTATTTCTGCATTTTTTATCAAAAGCAGTTTATTGTATTCTTTGGAAGACCAAAAACTAAGGCAAGCCAAGGCAAGTTTATTTGTATAGCACAATTCATGTTACAAAAAAATTCAAAGTGCTTTAAATAAAACATTAAAAGCATTACAGTGGCGTGCAGAAAACGCATTACAAAGTAAAAGAATAAAAAGCATAATTTAAAATTAAAAACAAAAATTTAGAAGAAAAAAGAAAACAGGAGAGTAATTCCAGCTTTAAAAGAAGCTGTGCAGATTTGAACATTAGAATAAAAACCTATTGAAAAGCAGCTGAGAACAGGTGGGTCTTTAACCTGGATGTAAATAAACTGAGTGTTTCAGCTGATCTGAGGCTTTCTGGGAGTTTGTTCCAGACATGTGGAGCATAGAAGCTGAACGCAGCTTCTCCATGTCTGGTTCTGACTCTGGGAACTGATAAAAGAGCGGATCCAGATGACCCGAGGGGTCTGGTTGGTTCATTCTGGGTCAGGAGATCACTGATGTATTTTGGTCCTAAACCATTCTGAGCTTTATAGACCAGCAGCAGAACTTTGAAGTCTATCCTCTGACAGACAGGCAGCCAGTGTAAAGACCTCAGAGCTGGACTGATGTGGTCTACTTTTTTGGTCTGAGTGAGAACTCAAGCAAGTACAACATTGCAATAATTCAACTTGCTTTCGATAAAACGTGTGTTCATCTCTTTGTGTTGCGCAGTGTTGAGCAAAAACTGTTGTCTTGAATTATAATTTTCTTTCTGTGCATCCGTTGCAGTTCTATAAAAAAAATTTTTTTTATGTAAGTGTACATTTTATTCTCTTTCAGAATGCAGCCATATGGTCGGAGGAAAGGATGGGTATTATCCGCTGAAGCGGGTTTTAAAGAGAAAAATGCAAAAGGTTGTCTTTTGTCATTATTTGAAGTTGACATAAAATGTAACTATATACCTTAACTATGAATGTATTTCGTGGATTTTAATGCACCACAATTCTAAAGCTGACAGTGTGATTGCTTGTTAATTTTTTTTTAAATATTTCTCAGGGGAACCAAATGGAGTTGGTGGAGTGGGAGCCCTGTTCCATGTGGTATGTATAATTTCTCTTTTTATTTTATGAAGAAATCGTCAATGTTATTTTATTCATGTAATGGAAGTTGTAAGGTCTTTATTGTTAAATCCTTTTGTGCTATTTACTTTTATTAACAGGTATTTATATGTACTTTGTTTATGCTTGCAATTTAAAATATCAGTCAAACTATCACCATATGATGGTAATTTACAGTAATCATACAACTATGAGCTTGAGTATGAAGTGCAAACTGAAGCCCACTGCGGCTCATTGTCCTTTACTGTCATGTTGTCATTGAATCTTCTTTTCATTTATTGCAGTGGGAAGACGTGGCCTCCACAGTGGGTGGCAAAGGACAACATGAGGAATTAAACCCTCCACCCCCCATACCGTCAGTTGTTGTTAATATAGTTGTTAATATATTAAAAACATTTAAAAAAATGTGATCCAGATGATTTTGTAATGCAATACATACATGCATACTAACAGATAGACAGATTGATTGAAGGATTGATTTACCTCAGAGGGGGAACAAAATTGTAACAGTATACAAACATCAGAATAACTACATAAAATTCATGAAAAGAAATAACAGAACTACAAGTATAATATATAAAGACAAATTAAGCAGAAATAAATAATCTGTATGGGATTGTAGTTTGTGGTCTGATCAAACCTGGCTTAAAATATGGTATCAATTTGTCTTATTTGTCACGCATTATATTACGGTGTAAGATTATAAAATTCTAGTTTGTATTGTGGTTAAAATGTTTTTTAAAAAGTCATAATTTAATGCGTAGAAGCGTATTTGTGGTCAAACCATAGACTGTATGGGTCAAACGCATAGGTCGAACGTTAGAGCAACTTTTATATTTAATTCAATTCAATTCAAAATTACTTTATTGATCCCAAAGGGAAATTAAATGTTGTTGTAACTCATTATGCAAGTTCCTTCAAAGATTTGTTGTAGATACTGATGGCTGTGGGTAGGGATGATCTCCTGTAGTGCTCTGCAGATCTGAAGAAGCCTCTGACTGAAGACGCTCTTTAGTTGTCTAAAGAGCGTAGAAGATGTAGAAGATACTCTGGATCTATGGCGTCTTCTTTTCAACTCATCAGGGTTTTGTGGCTGAAGTTGAGGTATTTGAGCATTACTGTCCTTAGGAACGACCTAAAGAACCACCGTAGCAACAGACAGTGGACTTTATTAAATGGGTTTTTTGTTTAGATTCCTTGAATAATATATTTAATTAAGACAGATTTAGGTTTGGTTTGTTTCACTTAACAGATCTGTAAATAGCCCGTGAACAAGTGACGACTTTAATAATAATTCCGTTATGAATGTTACGTCACTGTGATGCGCCCACTAGTTGTAGTTCTAATGTATAGTTTTTCAACGGTCGTTTCCTAGATGATTCAACACCCCTAAGATATGTTGTTGTCAAGGTTTATCTTGTTGAATCCAAATACTACTACTGCTTATGATAAATAAATAAAATTACATCAATCACATAGGCTAACCTTTTTTTTTCTTTTCCAAAACTAGCTATTTATAGTTCATTAGCCTATTACACAGTTTTTAACGCATGAAAAAAATTAGGCTGGAGGTGTAGAAACACATTCAATTCCTTTTTTATTCAAAGAATCACAACAACAATAATACAAATAACAATAATAATAATAATCGTAACCAGTTTGAGCAAGAACGTGGTCCGTGATGCAGCATCAACTTCCTTCAGGTTCATTAGTTATAGCGTCCTTAGCAACCACTGTAGCAACCACAAAAAACGTACCATGCATACAATTTCGTTGAGACCTGAAAGAATGTAAATCGAAACGAAAAAACTATGAATCGCATTCCTAAACCCAATGGATACTTTGAAAATAAAGTGTACATTTGTAGCTAGAAAAGTTGTCAAAACCAAGCTGAAGCCACAAGCTACCTTAAAATATAGCAATTTCCACAGAAAATAGGTTCATTGGTCATAGCGTCCCTAGCAACCACCGTAGCAACCACAAAAAAACGTAGTATTCATACAATTTCGTTGAGACCTGAAATAATGTACATCAAAATGAAAAAACTATGGATCGTATACATAAACCCAATGAATATTATGGAAACAAAGTCTACATTTGTCGCTAGAAAAGTTGTCAAAACCAAGCTGAAGCCACAATCTAACTTAAAATATAGCAATTTCCACCGAAAATAAAAGGTATGTGCGCCATGTTTTTAAATACGCCGGGGAGAAACTCGGCAGTCACGTGGCCTTAAGTATGCCCATAGAAATGACTAGGAAAATAAAACGTAGCCATGCTACAATTTCAGAGCCCTTTTTGTGAAATAGCTACGTTTTGCCCTGTGGACAAACGTAGCTATTACACAATTTGGAATGAGACTGCGTTGGCTTCAATCACTGCTGTCTACTATGGAAAATGGTACACAGATAGACTTTAATATAACCAGAAATGAGTAACCTTTAAGACAAGCATGTGCGTTCCATTATTATTGTGGATGTTTATTATTTCATGTCTTTATCATCTTTTCATTTTCGCCATTTGGCAACTTTGAAAATCATAGAGCTCATGTGTCATGTGGTCTGTATGTATTACAAAGTGCTTTAACATAATGAACATTGTTACATTTGGATGAAAAACCGACAAGCTTGAATCCCTGAGAACACCATCCCAAATGTTAAGTATGAGGGTCGCAGTATGACTCTGTGTTCCATATGAAAAATGTGTGCAGAGCTAAAAAGTGTGAGCAAGAAGAGCAGCCCACAAATGATTAATAATAATACTAATAATAATAATAACAATATTAATAATAATAATTAATACAATTATTTTAAGTTATTTATTATTATGAGCAATAATATTATTATTATGATTTTTTTGCAAGGAGCTTTATCTATGTAAAATCAGCAGAAAGTGCTTGTCTGTTCCACCAAGACTTTTTCCAGTAATCCCTCCAAGCAAGTTGCTCATTGCAACTTTGGAGCAAAGACACCTATAATGAATCATGTATTGATGTACCCCTCCTGTGTATGTAGGTGGCATTGTTGATGAGGAAGCATAAGTGCCTGTTACATTAAACACTCCTCTGAACTTTCTCTTAAGGCCCACAGTAAGATGGGATGTAGAAATGGGGATGAAAGAGGTGTCAGCCTGGATTTTTAATGATATTGTGGGGATCAGGATTAGGGTGACTCAAAGCTTTGCCAATATTAAGTGATGCGGGTGGATGTGAAAAAGTAAGGGTGGATCTCTACGAGGGTTGAAGAGCCCATACAAATTAAAGACAAATTTATCTTCTGGTGTTAACAACCTGCTTGTATTTCCAACTACAAGTAGATATTATATACACATCATTTCATTTAAGTCATATCACAATGACACAAATGACCGGGAAAACAGTCATACAAGTGACATCAAAACTGCCCCTTACTATGGTTGGGATTTTATTTCCAACTTCAAAAATTATTTTTGTATTTATGTAGATATAAAAGTAAAATGTGTTTTGCTTCGTAGAAAAATAGGGTAAAATCTAGTTACACTAAAGATGAACATTAACAAGGAACATCAAAACCTGAGAAAGCGGTAAACTTTTTTTACTGTAGTTTCATAGAGGTATATGCTGAGGATTGAATCAATTTCAGGACATTTTTGTCATTCATGTGATGCTATGAGAAATAATGGAACTCTGTATGCACATTTCTACCTACTGTTCTTTTTTGCTTAAATAAAATATAGCTAACCAAAACCAAAGGAGACCAAGCTTTTTCTTCTTTGGCTCCAAGACTCTGGAACTCTCTTCTTCTGTCTTTGAGATCAGTTAAAACACATCTTTTTAAATCTGCTTTTTTTAACCGTGTATTGTCTATTTTTACTTTTTGTTTGTTAAAGCACTTTTTGATGTTTATCATGAAATGTGCTAGATAAAAAAAGTTTTACTTATTTAGTTACTAAGATATCCTAAGTGATCTCCAGCTTGAAGTTTGTATTTATTTATTTCAAGCAATAGAAGCAAAAATAAAATAAACCACAATAAAACTAAAACAAATAAAAAAACACCAGCCCAAGTAACAAGTGTAAATTCATAACTTAATTCATATAAATCAGTAAATATTCACTAATTCATATTTATATTATATATCAAAGAACATGTAAATCAAGAGATGTACATTAAGCAATATATTAATTATATATACATTAAATATTTATGTTTGAAAGGGGGTGGAAAAAAGTAAACCTATTGAATTCCACCCGTGTTAAGTATTACATATCATATGGTACTGATATCTCAATACTAATGAATACCAACGCTTATTATGCTCCCGCCAGGGGCACACACTCTTTATATTTCCTGACCTAAGGTTTTTTTACACCTGGTTACACTCAAAATGTCTCCTCACCTCTAAACTCAGCAAAAAAAGAAACGTCCTCTGACTTTCAACTGTTTTTACTTTCAGTAAACTTAATGTGTGTAAATATTTGTATGAACACTAAAAGAGTCAACACCATAAGACATAAACTAAAAATGTTTCACAGACATGTGACTAACAGAAATAGAATAATGTGTCCTTGAATGAAGGGAGGTTCAAAATCAAAAGTACCAGTCAGTATCTGGTGTGGCCACCAGCTGCTTGAAGTACTGCAGTGCAATCTCCTCCTCATGGACTGGGCAAGATTTGTCGGTTCTTGCTGTGAGATGTTACCCCACTCTTCCACCAATGCACTTGCAAGTTCCTGGACATTTCTGGGGGGAATGGCCCTAGCCCTCACCCTGTGATCCAACAGGTCCCAGACGTGCTCAATGGGATTGAGATCCAGGCTCTTCCTGGCCATGGCAGAACACTGACATTGCGGTCATGCAGAAACTCACGCATAGAACAAGCAGTATGGCTGGTGGCATTGTCCTGCTGGAGGATCATGTCCGGATAAACATGCATAAAGGGTACCACATGAGGGAGGAGGATGTCTTCCCTGTACCTCAAGGCATTGAGATTGCCTGCAATGACAACAAGCTCAGTCCGATGGTGATGTGATATACCGCCCCAGACCATGACAGACCCCCATCTCCAAATCGATCCCGCTCCAGGGTACTATGGGATCAGAACAGTATCACCTTGAAATGAAACTGAAAAAAAATATTGGCACTGAAAATAAAAATTGGCATTGAAAAATATTGTAACTGAAAATATTAATTTTGAATCTGAAATAAATCTAGTGAAAATTTTGGTATTGAAAGTGAAAAAAAAATTAAAAGTGATTTTTTTTTCTACGAAACTCATGTATATGCATTGAAACAAATAACTCACTTACAATCGAGTTTTCAAACTTTCTTTTTTTTTTTACAATGCCAATCCTTTTTTACAATGCCACTTTTATTTTTACAATGCCAATCCTTTTTTAAAATGGCAATCCTTTTTTACAATGCCAATTTTATTTTTACAATGCCAATCCTTTTTTAAAATGGCAATCCTTTTTTACAATGCCAATCTTTTTTTACAATGCCAATCCTTTTTTACAATACCAATCTTTTTTTCAATACCAATCGTTTTTCCAATGCCATCATTTTTTTCAGCTTCATTCAGGTAATACTGTTTTGACGCTTGTGTGTCCACGCGCATGAGGGGCGGGGCTGTCTGAGGAAACTCCAACTGTCTGAGGTGAGACAGTGGGATTAACATTTTCTTTGCTACTAATGTGGTTTGTGGAAGGTGATAATCTGCAGTTGGGGACCGGATTTATGACAGTCTATCTGTAGTCTTTTGAATCAAACATGTTTGATATTATCGCAAGTCCTAGTGTAGTCGTTGTGACGTAAATCAACCAACAGCCAATAAAGCTGTTCTCACACAAGCGGAAGCACGAAGCTACAGAGCCCGGCAGGGGTCAGGTGCAGAAATAATTTTTCAGGGTTAAGAATCTGTACCCTCGGTTTATTAAACCATGCGCATGGAGTCGTAATCTGTTCCCTCCGTTTATTCAACTATGTGACCTGTCCGCTTCACGGTGTACCCTGGCTGTATGGGGTTGTACTTTACTGCTATGGCCCAATGGTTAATAACCAGGATTACATCTGCGATGATAGTGGGTTTGAGTCCCGTTCATGGTATTGTCTTACACCTTGGCACATCAATTTTTTTTGTTCCTGTGGGAAAGTAGGCTATAAACATAGGTGTCATATTTATAAATAACAGTTTTGTAGCCACCTATGGAGCCTGGCAGGGTCTATACACAACAAATACAATATTTGTGTTGCATGGCTGTGAAATAGGCCATAAAGTACAAAGTGTATGCCAACCTTGCCCCCTGGAATACAGGCACAAACCAACGCTATCTGTGCATCTGCATGGAGCAAGTGGTACAGCATAAACACCTTGGATTAAAAAGATATGAGTTAACCAGTTACTTGTTGATACTGTATCCACTTTGAATGCAAGTCTTTATTTGACGTAACATTTATCTTGGCAAAGAATGCTACAACATTCGCACATAAAGAAGCTGTATAATGCTGAGCACATTGGGAGGAATTTTGCGGGAAGCGAAAATAGCCTAGGTGTAGTCTTTTAAATAGTGTCCCAACAAGATTCAGTGTTTATAAAATCTTTAGTCTGAGACAAAAAAACTGTGAACCCAAGTCTTTAGATGTGAGCTGATCATCTTTAAGAGTCTTTTCTAAATCGTTTCAAAGTCTCTAGGTGTACAGAAAGCATAATGTGGTTTGTGGAATAATAATAATAAAAAAATAAGATATAAACGGTTTCTTCTCAGTTTGCCATGGTAGTTGGCGCGCATCACCGCCACCTTCTGGTTTAGAGTGTGTGTCACAATTAGGCTACGTTTTGCAATCTAATAAAAAAACGAGTAGTCAGTGTTGTTAGCTTTGCTTACACCAGTCTTAATTGATTTGTTAACGTTATTGACCTATATTGTAAATATATATTGGGGATCTGAAATAAACACAGATTTTTAATATGCTATATATAGTGTGTATTTACATCCCTTCATACCACACTGTCTGTAATGAGAGCAACAAAGACAGGCTACACAAGCATTGTTGTGGTTTAAAATTACCACCCCGAGTTCTAAAAGGCTCCTTATTACTTTTTAAACTATAAAACACAAGTTGAACTAAAGTCAGAAAAGAGGCAGAAGAGTCAATCAGCTTTCACCGTTGCAACAGGAGAACACACAGCTCAATACAGATCCTTGTCTGCTCCTGCAGCTGCCCAGCTCAGATCTGGAAGTGTTCTGTTCTCCAATGCTTTGCAGGCTGGTTTTATTTCATCTTGCAGGGTGTTAACATTTTACACCATGACACATAAATATCAAATCTTAGAACACAGTGGTTGATGAAAAATTTGGAACCTTGAACAATCACAGAAAAAAGGGAGGAATGGAACATTCTGTTCTGAACACTCCTTCCTCTTTTATCTCTGCACTACATATTTTCATGATGGTTACATACTCCAACGGCCTTACCCTTACGTTTCTTCTTTACTTTATGCACAACTAAGCAACATAGAACTATATTACTATAAGCATTATTATTTGATTAAAACAATTTACATTTACATATTACAGCATAAAACTTTATCACAAGACTTCTAGTCTACTGGTCAGTAGAAGAAACTTAAAAGAAACCGTTTATATCTTTTTTTCTTCCACAAACCACACTATTAGCAATGTAAATGTCCTGTTGTTTCTCGCATCTTGCCTCGGACAGTCGGAGTTTCCCTCCTGCCTCGTTCATGGAAACATATGGGGGTTGAAGCCCCGCCCCTCATGCACGTGCACACACAAGCGTCAAAACAGTATCACCTGAATGAAGCTGAAAAAAATTATGGCATTGAAAAAACGATTGGTATTGAAAAAAAGATTGGCATTGGAAAAAAGGATTGGCATTGGAAAAAAAGATTGGCATTGGAAAAAAGGATTGGAAAAAAAAAAATGAAAGTTTGAAAACTTGATTGTGAGTTATTTGTTTGAATGCATATACATGAGTTTCATAGAAAAAAAATCACTTTCAATTTTTTTTCACTTTCAATACAAAAATTTTCATTAGATTTATTTCAGATTCAAAATTAATATTTTCAGTTACAATAATATTTTTCAATGGCAATTTTTATTTTCAATGCCAATATTTATTTTCAGTTTCATTTCAAGGTGATACTGTTCTGATCCCATAGGGTACAGGCCTCGGTGTAACGCTCATTCCTTCGACGATAAACACGAATCGGTCCGCCACTCCTGTCTGGTCCAGTGAAGGTGGGTTTGTGCCCATAGGCGTTGTTGCTGGTGATGTCTGGTAAGGACCTGCCTTACAACAGGCCTACAAGCCCTCAGTCCAGCCTCTCTCAACCTATTGTGGACAGTCTGAGCACTGATGGAGGGATTGTGTGTTCCTGGTGTGACTCGGGCAGTTGTTGTGGCCATCATGTACCTGTCACGCAGGTGTGATATTCGGATGTACCGATCCTGTGCAGGTGTTGTTACACGTGGTCTTCCACTGTGAGGATGATCAGCTGTCCTTCCTGTCTCCCTGCAGCGCTGTCTTAGGCGTCTCACAGTGCGGACATGGCAAATTATTGCCCTAGCCACATCAGCAGTCCTCGTCCTCGTGCCTCCCTGCAGCATGCCTAATGCACGTTCACGCAGATGAGCAGGGACCCTGGGCATCTTTCTTTAGGTGTTTTTCACAGTCGGTAGATAAGTCTCTTTAGTGTCCTGCATTTTTAGAACTGTGACCTTAAATGCCTACTTTCTGTACGCTGTTAAGGTCTTGACGACCATTCCACAGGTGCATGTTAATTAATTGATTATGGTTAATTGAACATGCATGGAAAACATTGTTTAAACCCTTTACAATGAAGATCTGTAAAGTTATTGGATTTTTACAACATTATTGTTGAAATACACGGTCCTGAAAAAGGGACGTTTCTTTTTTTGCTGAGTTTATAACTTGCCAAGATACTTTCTTTATACATTTTCTTAAATGCGTGACTACTATTACAATGTTTGTGAATATGTGTTTATCTCCATGTTTGTTTCATGGAATTACTTTTTACATTTTCATTTGGTTAGAAAATGTCCCTATATGTAAACATAAGTTACATATGTATGTTAAAGGCTTAGAAATGCTTTTTATCACCTTCTTAACTATTGACATATTTATATCGTCACAGTCAGTGGTTTTGCTTTAATTTTTTTAACAGTTGACATTACCTTGCTTTCACTCAGAACAGAGAGAAAGATTGTGGTCGGATTTTCATTAATCGGTGAGATGTTTACTCCCCTGCTACGGACTGGTCCAGGGTGTACCCTGCCTCTCGCCCCATAACAGCTGGAGATAGGCACCAGCCCCCCCACAACCCTGCATAGGAATGACGGGTACAGAAAATGGATGGATGGATGGATGGATGTTAACTATTCCAATTCCAATTTCAGCTGCCAAATCTGCTCCCACATTTACAAAGAAGTCATTAAAGCTGTTTGCTGATTCACAAATGTTGTAGTTTCAACCTTTCAAATCCGCAAAGTAATCTGGATAGTTATACTTTCTTGCTCCCTCTTTAATTATACTATTTAATATGTCCCAAACTCGCTTAATATTATTTTTGTTTCTATTTAGTAGATTATTGAAGTATTCTTTTTCACTTTGTCCCTGACAAACCAGCAGTTTGTAAACCAGCAGTTTTCCAGGGACATTTGGTAAATTTGTTTTTATATTGATGAATTGCACAATTCTTGTTATGCGGTAAGATAAATATTTTAATTATAAGCTGTACCCACATCATTCTCATTGTACACAGTGTTCCAGTCTTGTATGGTCAAATCCTGATTAAGTGAATTGATGTTTTTTTCATTTCTTATTCATTTGTATGTTGGTTTTGGTGGTACTTTCTTTGTTGTAACATTGAGTTCAAACCGTGTAAAGGCTGGTTAGTGGTAGGGGTGTGCCAATTCAACATAAACCAATTTATTGTGATGTGAAACATGCAAAATCGATAGGGATTCAAAAGTGTGGAAAAATCTATTATTTTTCATTATAATTAAAATTACAAATACATTAGTCTTGCAGCACGGACATTTTTAGGGGACGGACCGGCAAAACAGGATGCTTCCGCTAATGTTTCAGCCATGCAGCTCAAAACTGACAAAATAGAGCAAATATTTTGCAGTTCAAGGCACGTTTCCACCATTGGACTTCATTCCACTGCATCGGACCGGACTGACAGTTTAGTAAAAAAAAGTAGAGTTGCTTGTGAAGCAGTTTATAACAAACAGCAAACAACACAGAAACAAGCCCTGCTTCTTCCATGTCAATCTCTAATTATTTCTGCTGCTCTATGCGCCTTTTTGCGCTGATTGTGTATGGAGACACGCCAGCTGAGAGGAGCGGGCCAACAGATTAAGCCGTCAGAAAAAGATCTGGTTAAGTTACCCTGAAGTTGTAATAGTAGAAACGCGCCTGTTGTTGTGAAAGAAGCTTATTTTTTGTTGTGTATCATGTTAGCAGCAACATCTTCTTTTCCCCGGACATGTCCACTTGTGTATGACAGGTGGCAATCATCCCGTTGGTCAAACTGATGCAAAAACTATGAAAACAATGTACAAGAATTCTGTAGAAGAGACAGGAGTATACACTTTAAGTGTCTTTGGGAGAATGCTGCTTTTTATTTTCTATTACTTTCAATACAAAAATAATACTTATTTTCTCAGAATATAATTTCAGATTTTTGTGTAATTTTGGTCGTGTATGACTTAGAAAGATAACTATTATTGTTACAGGTTTATTTTCTAATATAGAAGATTAATTATTTCTATTTAGATTTTAAAGTCATTTCTGTAATGGTTGATTCATAAAAGCTGATCTGAAGTTTATTTAATTATTCTTTCCAACCACATAGTGCAGGAACACATTAAATATGTAAGTCAAAAGTCTTCTTTAAGAAAAAGGAGCATGGTTGATGTGTTTAAGGATTGGAACAACTTTCCTCTTTTTTGGAAATCAAAATAGGGTCACTCTATATTATATTTAAATTGCAAAAACACATTTCCTTTAGCTTTCATTGAAAATATGACCTTGATATAATTATGAAACATATTTTGGACATGTGTTGGCTTATTTGTGGTTTGACATGAACAAAAGACAGGACATCAGTTGGTTTGGATACTTCAATTAATGGAAACTGTATGGATTTAGGGGTAGAAAGTAGCCATGGAAGGAATGAAGAAAAAATCCTAAATGAGGTAAAAATATGCAACAAAAAGAATCATTTTATAATCGAATCGTTGTACCCGGTCAGCCTTAGCCGGAAGAGGTAACATGGGCCCCCCTTCCCATGAGCTCACCACCTGTGGGAGGGGCCATAGGGGTCGGGTGCTGGCAAGGATGGGCGGCGGCCAAAGCCGGGGACCTTGGCGGTCCGATCCTCGGCTGCAGAAGCTGGCTCTCGGGACGTGGAACGTCACCTCTCTGGTGGGGAAGGAGCCGGAGCTGGTGCACGAGGTTGAGAGGTTCCGACTGGACATCGTCTGACTCACCTCGGCGCACGGCTCTGGCTCTGGAACCCGTCTCCTCGAGAGGGGTTGGACTCTCTTCCACTCTGGAGTTGCCCCTGCTGAGAGGGGTTTACCCCGGTGAACGAGAGGGTAGCCTCCCTCCGCCTTTGGGTGGGGGGACGGGTCCTGACTGTTGTTTGTGCTTACGCGCCAAACAGCAGATTAGATTACCCACCCTTCTTGGAGTCTTTGGAGGGGGTGCTGGAGAGTGCTCCACCTGGGGACTCCCTTGTTCTGCTGGGGGACTTCAACGCTCACGTGGGCAATGACAGTGAGACCTGGAGGGGTGTGGTTGGGCGGAATGCCCCCCCCGATCTGAACCCGAGTGGTGTCTTGTTATTGGACTTCTGTGCTCGTCATGGATTGTCCATAACAAAGACCATGTTCAAGCATAAAGGTGTCCATATGTGCACTTGGCACCAGGACAGGATGCTGTCAGGCTGAAGGACTCCTACCGGGTCTTTTTGGCTTGTGGGACCCCTGAAGCAGCTGATAGGTACCGACAGGCCAAGCGGGATGCGGCTCGGATGGTTGCTGAGGCAAAAACTCGGGCCTGGGAGGAGTTTGGAGAGGCCATGGAAAACGACTTCCGTACGGCTTCGAAGCGATTCTTGTCCACCATCCGGCGTCTCAGGGGGGGAAAGCGGTCTGCCACCAACACTGTTTACAGTGGGGATGGTGTGCTGCTGACCTCGACGCGGGACGTTTTGGGTCGGTGGATGGAATACTTCGAAGACCTCCTCAATCCCACCAGCACGCCTTCCAATCTGGAAGCAGGGTTTGGGGACTTGGGGTCGGTCTCTCCAATCTCTGGTGCTGAGGTCACCGAGGTCGTTAAAAAGCTCCTCGGTGGCAGGGCTCCGGGGGTGGATGAGATTCGACCGGAGTTTCTCAAGGCTCTGGATGTTGTGGGGCAGTGTTGGTTAACACGGCTCTGCAATATTGCGTGGACATCGGGGGCAGTTCCCTTGGATTGGCAGACTGGGGTGGTGGTCCCCCTGTTTAAAAAGGGTGTGTTCCAACTACAGGGGGATCACACTTCTGAGCCTCCCTGGTAAGGTCTATTCAGGGGTTCTGGAGAGGAGGGTCCGACGGATAGTCGAACCTCGGATCCAGGAGGAACAATGCGGTTTTCGTCCTGGCCGTGGAACACTGGACCAGCTCTACACCCTCAGCAGGGTCCTGGAGGGAGCTTGGGAGTTCGCCCAACCGGTCTACATGTGTTTTGTGGACTTGGAGAAGGCGTTCGACCGTGTCCCTCGGGGGGCCCTGTGGGGGGTGCTCCGGGAGTATGGGGTACCGGGCCCCTTGATACGGGCTGTTAGGTCCCTGTACGACCAGTGCCAGAGTTTGGTTCGCATTGCCGGCAGTAAGTCGGGCTTGTTTCCAGTGAGAGTTGGACTCTGCCAAGGTTGCCCTTTGTCACCGATCCTGTTCCTAACTTTTATGTACAGGATCTCTAGGCACAGCCAAGGCATTGAGGGGATCCGTTTTGGTGGCCTCAAGATCGGGTCTCTGCTTTTTGCAGATGATGTGGTCCTGTTGGCTTCATTGGAATGTGATCTACAGCTTTCGCTGAAACGGTTCGCAGCCGAGTGTGAAGCGGCTGGGATGAGAATCAGCACCTCCAAATCCGAGGCCATGGTTTTGAGCCGGAAAAGGGTGGGGTGCCTTCTCCGGGTCGGGGATAGGGTCCTTCCCCAAGTGGAGGAGTTTAAGTATCTGGGGGTCTTGTTCACGAATGAGGGAAAAATGGAGCGGGAGATCGATAGACGGATTGGTGGGGCATCTGCAGTTATGTGGGCGCTTTACCGGTCTGTCGTAGTGAAGAGAGAGCTGAGCCGAAAGGCGAAGCTCTCGATTTACCGGTCGATCTACGTTCCTACCCTCATCTATGGTCACGAACTCTGGGTGGTGACCGAAAGAACGAGATCACGGATACAAGCGGCTGAAATGAGTTTCCTCCGCAGAGTGTCTGGGCTCTCCCTTAGAGATAGGGTGAGAAGCTCAGTCATCCGGAGGGGGCTCAGAGTAGAGCCGCTGCTTCTCCACATCGAGAGGAGTTCAGTTGAGGTGGCTCGGGCATCTGGTCAGGATGCCTCCTGGACGCCTCCCTGGTGAGGTGTTCCAGGCACGTCTCACCGGGAGGAGGCCCAGGGGAAGGCCCAGGACACGCTGGAGGGACTATGTTTCTCGGCTGGCCTGGGAGCGCCTTGGGGTTCCTCCAGAGGAACTGGAACAAGTGGCTGGGGAGAGGGAAGTCTGGGTCTCTTTGCTTAGGCTGCTGCCCCTGCGACCCGACCCCGGATAAGCGGAAGAAAATGGATGGATGGATCGTTGTACCCGAATCATAATCGAATCAAAATCGTGTTGAGGCTATGGCTTTTACTGAACGGACTGGATCTCCCAGCATCCTTTCACTGAACAAACTGGATCTCCCAGCATCCTTTCAATGAACGAACTGCATCTCCCAGCATCCTTCCACTGAACGAACTGCATCTCCCAGCACCCATTGCGCTGCCCTCGACCCATTCTCATTGGTCTGTGGCCAGTGATGACATCACAGAGTTGATTAAAGCAGCGCGAATATTGAAATCTTCGTCTTTTGGTCCCGGTGCCGTAAGGAGACGCTTTAATCCACTGCAAGCATTTTCCCCTTTTTCAAACCTGCTGGACCAGGAAGAACTTCCCTTTTAAACTTCGAAGTGAATCGGCCGAGCAAACAGACTTTCCTGTAGCCTACGGGTTACCAGGTAGTCCGCTGGCCATCTGAGCTCTATTGAAATCGGCTCCTCGAGTCCCTCAGCGCCTAAAGTTGGACGCCCGCTTTTCCAACCTCGGTTTTGCGCAAACCGCTCCTTTAAACTGGACACTTTCTACGTTCTTCGTCGTGGACTGTGGAGAGCTGCCCCCACCAAGTAGGATTAACCTGGTTTATATCTCTCGGTCTGGGTAGAGGAGATTAGGTCTTGACGGTTAATATCCGT
Source organism: Valencia hispanica (assembly GCA_963556495.2). NCBI lineage: Eukaryota > Metazoa > Chordata > Actinopteri > Cyprinodontiformes > Valenciidae > Valencia > Valencia hispanica. The sequence continues at coordinate 30,325,941 of OY747703.1, forward strand.
TTTCTGTTGGTTAAAATAAGTCTGTCAACTTGTTAACCACTGTTATTCTTGGTCGTCTGTCGCTGTACACCGACCCTGAATGTGCATGCTTTTTGTGTTTTAATATTTGACTTTGGTTGCAACCAGAAGCAGTATATTATATTGTATTATTTCCTGGCTTGTTTATTGTCCGCTGCGGTCAGCGTGTGTCTGTTTAGACAGGTCGCGTGGACTCAGTTGATCCCCGTTCTCCGTCGCCCCCGTTTCCTTTGTCCAAGCCACCATTGCTTATGAAACTAGCCTTTGTTGAGTCGCCACGTGGTCTTCCTTTGTCTTTCTTTGTGAACCGATCGCGCCAATTGATAAGGCTTGAGTTATTTATCGCATTGAGGGGGTGAACTGAACCCCCCCTCATCCGCTCGCTGTCTCCCACACATACACACAGCCGCATACACACACACACCGCTTTCCCTCGACGTTAACTTTGTTCTATATTTTTGCATCCGTTAGAATAGATAGAAATTATGAATGAAATGTAATCTGTAAGGTTGACCTATTTCATTAATAAATTCCCTTAAGTAACGAGAAGTTTCCTGTGCTATTTCAGTGTGTGCTGTAAAGTTTGTTTTAACCCCGCGGACGAACTCTACACCTTTTCAGAGAGACTGACAGTCTGGTTTAATTAAAATTATCTAATTTATGAGATTGGTGCCCCTATATCTTTAATAAACAGGTTAAACTCGAACGTCATCAATAATTATATTAATATTAAATTATTGATTATAATTATTGATGCTCAGAAAACCAGACAACAACTTTTTATTATTAATAGTTACAACAATCGTGAGGCACCCAAGATGGCACACCCCTAGTAAGTTGTCAGTTATGTCACTAAAGTTGAATAAGTAGTGAAGAGTGGAACTCTAGGAGACAAGGACAAGCCTTGTAATTACAGCCATGAGAAACATATTTTGGGAATTAACAAGTCATAAAAATTAATTAGCATATTTTTAGAAGCTGGACCATCAGATTCTGATCTATTTTACTATCCTATTAAAATTATGGAATATACACTTTTTCCTGCAAAGTCTATCTCCTGTATCTCTTAGCTCGTCTCCAAACAGGTATAATGTTCAGCACCCTCTCTTCACCTCTCTCCTCAAACCTGAGTTCTCTTTTTATTTGTTTTTGTCTTACAGTCACTGTGGATCCTTTCAATCCCAAATTTTGAAAAGTGAAACCGGATAAATCTAAATCCATTAGCCTCCTCCAAGGAGCTCTTGGAAATTTCTATATGATCTCCCACAGGACGAAAGAGTTTCTAAATACCAATCAAGGCTTTGAAGACTCAAGCATTAAGGTTTCTCTTATTTTTATTTGCGAGATGATCTTGAGGTAATTGAGGTTGTTCATTACAAGTTGGTTTCCATTACCTTTTTTGATGTTTTTAGTGCTTCTGACTGGAGGAGGATCATGCATAGCTTTGCCGAGGCTGTTTGACAGCTCATCGGAATGAGTCACTTGACTTATGTTTAAAATGCTAATGGGGATTATCTGAAGATGAAAACCTCACAGAAGGAATATGCTCACAGGAGCATGTGCAAGTTTCACTTTATACATTATTTGTAATTAGAATAAAATACAACTACAAAAAAACAGACAAGTCAAGGAATGAACATATCTTTGTTGAAGCAACATAATACAGTCGGAATGCTGCAAGGATATTCAGTAAGCCAAAAATGTGGTTTTCTCATTTATATTGGCATGTAGGTTCATGAAATGAACAGGTCTTTTGTTGTGGACAAAATGTCTATTGCAATCATTCCCCTCATTACAACATGATATTAGTCAGGTTTGCAGTGGAGTTAAACCAATAAGGGGCCTAATTTTTACTCTGTGTAATTCATTCTGGATTTTTTCTCATTCTGTTCCTCCCACCACTTATACTGACACATTTATGTGAATGAATTTTAAAAGCTTGTGGTTTGAGCCAACTATGTTCCTCAAAGTACTGATAATTTCTAAACATGTGCATTTATCTTTTTTCACTAAACCTTAATGAAATATCCATAACAAATGTGGATCAAATCAAATTTCCTTTTTTGTCATTGTAACCTGTACAACGAAATTAAAAAAAGTGCCATAATAAATAAAACAGATGCTCCTCAATATTAGACAGAGGTGGAAAGAGTATACCCAAAAATAATACTCAAGCAAGAGTAAAAGGGTACTTGAGTGCTGAGTAACATCTGATTTAAAATTTTCTAGAATGATACAATCAGACAGATAAAAATATAAAGTTATGGGCAAATTCTGGTATTTAAAAGATCAAAATGAAAAATAGATTTCAAATAAATCACATATTTACAAAAATACTAATCTCAAGCTGAAGAAACACTTTTGTAAGTCAATGTTTTTTTCAATATAATACCAATAATTATAGAAGATCATGTACATATATATCTTAGAACAAGGTAAAATGTTCTTCCAATACAGGTGTATGGTGTTTATTGTATATTCATCTGACCTCAAAAAGCAACAACAAGCTCAACAGATTACAGGATTACATTAGAAAAATACATTAGACATTAACATTACCATAGATTACATACATCAAATTAGAAAAACAGGGTTTTGTGTAAAAACAGGTGGTCTCCTTTGACAAACTATAGGTGTGTGTCTTCGTCTGCTGTATTTAAAAGAAAAAAACATGTTTCTTCATTCAGTTAATTTACTCACAGTGGGTAGAGTATCTAAAAAATTTACTCAAGTAAGAGTAGTGATAATTCATGATAATATTACTATGGTGTAGTAAAGCTACTCTTAACAGTACATTATTTCCTAAAAGTTACTCAAGTGAATGTACCTGAGTAAATGTTATCAGTTTCTAGTTACTACCCATCTCTGGTATTAGAGAACTACTGAACCACTGGACGCCTACGAGAAATGATCTTTAACTTGAAAAAAAGTCTTCAAGAAGTTTTGGGACACTTGCAGGAACATATTTCAAATGAAAGAAAAAGTTAAGAAGGAAAGAAACTGAAAAGATGAAGCTTTGTTAAAAAAAAAGAATGGAGTGAGGAATTTGAGAAAAAAAAGTTTCATTCTGACATGTAGGGGAAAAAAACAAGTTTTGCGAGAGAAACTGAATCTTTAGACTATTACATTCCCCTCACCAACTACCTGCGCGGCCGCTATTAATCAGATCCTCCTCCGACCGACGCCTGTTCAGTCTCTTCCTGTCTGGCTGCGTCGGCCGAACCAACATCCAAGGCGGAGGACAACTCAGATCAGCGGTCCGCATTCGTCGGGACATGGCTGGTGTGCTGTTCCCCAGGCATTGGTCCTTGACGGCATGGGCCCCCTCTGCCGACTCATCGCAGGCAGTGATGCCGTCGAGGTAGGGCTGCTTCCTGGGTGGAAGTGCGAGCTGTCCGCTCGCCTCCGGTCCTCCCTGCATTGGTTGCTCTCCAGCATCTGGCGTCTCCCCATGGGTCGCCAGAGTTCCCGGAGAGGGTCAGGGAGGACCCGTCTCCGCTGCTAGAACTCCCAGGGAGGGTCAAGGATGACCGTTGCTCCAGCAACGGGCCATCATTAATCCCAACATTGCAGTCTCATTCATTAGGACTAACACAAAAACAACTATTAATTTGTGTGTTGAATAAATACATCCCCTCAATACTTCAACTAGGAGAAGAAACGTTGGGTTTTGAATACATGTAAGAAATCTGGTTACAACATGTTTAACTCAGTAATTTATTTTATTTTGTCTATCAAATTTACACTACATTCAAGACTGTATTTCTGACATACTTCTGGTGATAAAGACTCTGGTCTGTATGATACAGCTGATGTATCCTTATTCAGTTCTTGTCCTTGTAAACAGTCCTAATTTCCGAAAGTACTTAGCTCTGATGTTAAGCTAAAAAGAACAGATATTAATGTAATTCACAATCAGTGACACACATACTTAAAATCATTAAGTTTGTACTACATACAGTTAAAATCACATATTAGCATACTGTACACTGTCATGATTGAATTAAACTCTGAATAGGCAGCAACCACAGACAGCAAACAGTTTTTTATGTGTTTATTCATTTTCTTCATAAACAACATACAAAAAACACGACCAGAGAAAACAAAACCGTACAACAGTTACAACAACAACAAGCTGGGAATAGCAATCCAGAAACCCAAACAAATCAGTTCTGGGTAAATCCAATCAAATCAAATCAAACTTTATTTCTAAAGCGCTTTTCAAACCATGACAAATCTTCTCAAAGTGCTTTACAGATTAAAAATGACCCACAAATGGCCCGAGAGAGAATGGGGCGGACTCTGGCGATGTTCTTTAAGTGATAAAAACCTATTTTAGTAATATTTTTTATGTGAGGAATAAAAGTCAGCTCAGAGTCAAAAATCACACCCAAGTTCTTCACTAGTAAAGAAGGATTAAAAGACAGTGATTGCAGTTTTGATAAGTTTCTCTCTCTGAGCCTCAGGACCGATGACTAAAACTTCAGTTTTGTCCTGGTTGAGCTGGAGAAAGTTTTCTGCCATCCAGGATTTGATGTCTAAAATGCAGTTAAAAAGTGCATCCATTGGCCGTGTGTCATCGGGAGACACGGGGATGTACAACTGTGTATCATCAGCATAACTGTGAAAGTTAAAGGTTGAATATGGAACATGAACACTATAGCGACATCTAGTGGGTTGTAGCTACAACAATAAAAAAATAATTACCGCTGTTGGGTTGCCTGGTTCGCTCCCGATATGCCCAGTGACCAGCCTGAACTGTGTCCAGTGAGGAATGTATTTTAGAGCAGTTTAACTGACAGCTAAAGTTAGCAAGTGACTTAGCTTACCAATCCAGGAGGAAAGTCGCCGTTTCCGTGTGTGTTTGACGCCATGGACATGTTTTATGCGGGTCCATCTAGTGTAGGCTTCCCCTAAAACTACTCTAGTTTCTGTTGTTCTCCGGTCACTCCTCTCCTGAGACGGATATCTCCTCCAGAGCTCTGAAGCTGCTGCTTGACTTGCAGATTCAGCCATTTTTCCCAATACCAGCCAAGTTGTACCGACCACATAGTTGGATCATAGAGACCGTATCTGGCACCCCGCGGCCGCTACAGGTGGTAGGTGTAAACATTACGTCATTGTCGTGCCCGTTAAAATTTATATTTTATTATATTTTAATCCTATTTTGTTATATTTTAATTCAAATGATTTCATTTTGCACCACTTGAAACACCCGTGGAGGTATTATTATTATTATTATTTTTTAAATAGCTTTTTAAGAAAATGTTCCATATTCAACCTTTAACTCCATGTCTTCTGAGGACACTGCCAAGAGGGAGCATGTAGAGGTTAAAAAGCACTGGGCCTAAAATTGAACCCTGGGGCACACCACATGTGCCATGCAAATGCAACAGATAGATAATGCAACGTAGAGTTAAAATACAGTGGGAGCTAAATAAAAAGAAGAAATTAATTAACAAAAATGGATAATACTGTTTTTACACAAATGCTCTTGTCAGTATAGCAGAAAGATTGACATTAATACAGTCAAGAAATGGTTTCCATATTCTTTGAAAGGTATTAGTTTTGAAGTGAAGAAGACAAGTGAGAAAGTCCAGAGGTATGTATTCCATTATTGTCCTGTGCCATCCCACCATTGAGGGGGCCTTATCTGTGAACCAGTGCTTATAATATTAATATTTATTAATAATATTAATAATAATATTTTTCCGGGCACAAAAGACATTATATAGTTTTTTTCTGATACATATCAGTAACATGATCATCTGGAAGACCCAAAAGAAGGGAAACTGGGTTGAGTTTAAGCTTTTTTTTCAAAATCTTCTGCATTTCAAACAAAACATTGTTCCAATATTTTTGTATTTTTTACACAAGACCAGTAACAATGAGTAAGATCACCAATTTCTGTCTTGCATTTAGGACAAACTGGTGAGACATCTTTTATATATTTTTAGAGACAGTTGGGGGCAACATGTGCTCTATGCAAAATCTTTAATTCCATCGCTCGTGTCCGGTTACAAACAGTTATTTTCCTTGCGTTATCCCAGATGTTGTCCCACATCTTTTCTATTATCTTAACACCCAGTTCCCTCTCCCAGACCTCTCCCAGTGTCCAAGTGCTGAGACTTGAGCAATACCCCAGACTGGCATAAAATATTCTAATAGCAGCCTTGCCCTGAGAGAGAAATACTTGTTTCTCCATCTGTGTGGCAGTCATATCAGCAAGCAAATATGTATCTTTTATAATAAAATATCTGACCTGAAAGCAACGAAAAAGATCATTTCTTGATATGTCATATTTTTCCATAACCTGATTAAAGGTCATGAGGGTAGGACCCACAAAGAGATCATCCAGGGAAACAATTCCCTTAGCTGCCCAATTTTTGAAAGCTCCGTCCAAGGTTCCTGGGAGAAAGTCAGGGTTATCAGTGATCCGGGTGAAGACTGACTTAAGCCCTGATCTACCTTCCATACGCTTTAAGATCCTTCATGCTCTAACAGTATTAATTGTAACTGCTTCTGATACAATTCAGTTTGTCAATAAAAAGTAGATTTTTTTTTAGAGGACAGTTGGATAAATACTTCTCGACATCAAGCCAGATTGAGGAAGCCTCATCTTTAACCCAATCAGCTATGTATCTTAAATGGGCACTCAATTGATATCTCCTAATATCTGGGAGGTCCATCCTGCCCATAGCACTTGATGACTGAAACACTGACATCCTGATACGTGGTCTTCGTTTGTTCCAGATAAATGAGCTAAACCAACTGTTGAGTTTTTTCCTTATTTTATGATTGAATAAGATGGGAATCACTTGTATTGGATAAAGCAGAAGGACATTCATTTTCAGAAGCGAGATTCGACCCAGCCATGATACGGGAAGACTGCTCCATCTCTCCAAATCTTGTTTTATTTTATCAAATAGTTGGTTAAAGTTAGCATGAAATAACTGATTAAATGTAGGTGTAATATATTTACCTAAGTATATGAAACCACCAGAGAACCATTTGAATGGAAAGGGATTAGGATTATCTGGTGGCTGTTGTAAATTACCCAGAGGCATTGCTTCTGATTTGGAAAAATGAACTTTGTATCCTGAAAAGGCAGCAAACCGATCAATGATCTGGATAAGATGAGGGACTGATAGAGAGGGGTTTAGCATAAACAACAACACATCATCTGCGTATAATGAAGTTTTAAGAGATTTTCCTCCCACATCCAGTCCAACCACTAACCCCCAAATTCCACTGCATGCGGTCTGGTCCGCTCCGGTGTGCCACGCACTCCGCAGCCGTTTGCAATTTCCATTGGATGCGCTCTAGATCCACTCCGCTCCGGTCTGCAGCCCAGAGGTGTTATTTTGTGTCAAGATATTTTGGACAACATGTGCATAAATATACGCGGGTTTATATTAATATAGCTATGCATACAAAATATTCTAGTCACTCGTTATTGATGTATTTTGAAAAACACCCGGAAATGTGGTTGTTCTATATCCTGTTGGTGTTTAGTGATTTGTGTAGATTGACTGCGGACTTGCTCCGGCGTACGGCAAAAATAGAATCGACCCTATTTTTGCTGGACGGCAACCGGCTGCCCGGCAGTGGATATGCTCTCATTGACTACAATGGGAGCGTTTTTGCTGCAGAGTGCGTGCCGGAGCAGAGCGCATGCAGTGGAAATTGAGGGTAAAGGGTCAAGCCTGATAGCTTCCACAAAAGCAGTGTTTCTCAAACTTTTTTTATCATTCCACACTTTGGACAACGGAGCATACACAAGCCCCCCATGCTTTTATCGCCCCAACAGAATGGTGACCACGGCTGATCTTTAAAGTGTTTTATTTATTTAAATAGCCGAGTTAGTCTACAAGTTTTTAAGGGTATAAATTAGTTGGGAAAAGGGGTTGCGCACTGGTATAAAACCGGCTTAGAAATATATGCTGTCAGTAGTTGCTACATGTAGAACTTCAGCTCACAGTTGGAGAAAATAAAAGTTGTAGTTTTATCAAATTTACACATTTTTCAAAAGTACAAAATAAAATAAATAAATAATAAAATAAATAAAAAGCAAGATACTCATCCCTGTATTTCCTTCGTGGTTGACCGTGTGACTTCTCTTACTCTGAAACGTTCCCTGATCTTTTTAGATATTTGTACATTTTGTAGATGGAATCTCTGATAATGCGGCTACTTCAACTTGTTTTGTTCTGCTGCGATTTATTCCGACGTCAAACTCCCAGCCCGATGTTCCAGGTCCCGGTTCTGTTTACAATGATGATCACAATTGCTAATTTATTTGAGTGTGTTTAATTTTTTGAGAGGGGGGAGTTGGTTAATTTAATTTACAGTGCAGTGAAACATTCACAACGACAGAATCTAGGGGGGGAAAACTATTTAAATCCCATTGATGTCACCCCCCACCTGCAATACCTCTGCACCCCACTAGTGGGGCTCGCCCCATAGTTTGAGAAGCACTGCACTAAAGGCTCAATAGCCGCTGCAAATAAAATTGGTGACAGAGGGCATCCCTGTCTGCTACCTCCCTTAACCACAAGATTTGGGGACCTAAGTCCATTGATTAGAACTGCAGCCATTGGAACTGTATACACGACCTTCACCCATCTAATAAACTCATCACCTAGGCCAAACTGATCAAGTGTGAAAAATAAGTAAGACCATTCAACAAGGTCGAAGGCTTTTTCTGCATCTAAGGAAATCACAAGACCATCTATTTGCTTCTGTTCACATAATTTGATATTATTTAGCAATCTTCTAATGTTGTTATAAGAATTACGGCCCTTAATAAAGCCAGTTTGATCCTCCCTCACTATACTTGGCAGAAGGCCTTCCAAGCGTCTTGCCAAGACTTTAGAAATGTTTTTAAGTCCACATTCAGCAGTGAGATTGGCCTATATTAGGCGCAATCCTCAGAGAATTTCCCTTTTTTGAGAATCAGTCAAATATTAGCTTCCCTTAGTGATGGTGAGAGGATGCCACATTCAAAAGAATGATTAAACAAATGCAACATAGGTTTTAATAGAATATTTTGAAATTCCTTATAGAACTCGCTACCAAGACCATCGCTGCCTGGTGCTTTGTCTGATTGAATAAGTTGAATGGCCTCAAGCAGTTCAGCCACTGAGATTGGAGCATTTCATTTAGATTTCTGATCTTGTGATATAGTTGGGAGATCAAGTTCGGAAAAGAAAGCTTCCATCAGAGTTTTAGCATTATCAGCTTGTCCCGACTGATATAATTTCGAATAAAAATTTCTAACAGTGTCGTTAATTATTTTAGAGTCGAAGGAACAGGTCCCTGACCTGTCTACAATGGACAAAATAATTTGAGGGGGCCCTACACTTTTTTGTTAGCTAAATATCTCCCTGGTTTGTCCCCATGCTCAAATAACCTTTGTTTTTGCATAGCCTAATTTTGCCCCTACCTTTTTTGTTAGCAAGGAGTCTAAGGTGGAGCGAATAGCGGTAATTTCCTTCAGTTTAGCTGCCGTGGGTTTCTTAATATATTCCCTCTCTGTGTTTTGGCAGTAGTATAAGATATAATCAACCCCCTGGCATAAGCCTTGGAGGTCCCCCAGAGCAGGGATGCATTGGTAGCGGAGGGAGAATTGGTGGCAAGAAAAAGCCTGAATTCTGTAGTGAAATATGATACGAATTTATGATCTTTTAGAATTGAGGTATCCATTCTCCTCGGAATTGAAAAAAAAATAGACCTAGAATGGGAACGACTTAAAAACACTATGTTTGTGCGGGGTACTAACTATAAAAAGTTTGAAAAGCTTAAACGTTGTTGAGAGACCTGGATGAATGAAGCAAAACGCTGCGAGCGAAAAGCCAGTTTTAGAAATTTAGGGGGTAGTATGGATAATTCTGGCACTGTGACGGGCAGAACTGATGATACGTCTTTAAAACCTGATGGCTCCACACGTAAACACAATAAAAAGCAGACACATTTTCAGAAACAACCATCCGCGCCAGCGGATCTCACATCAACAATTGAACATGTCAGACCTTCATGTCCTGAGACGGTTAGGTCTATACAAAATCTGCCTAGACCTCCTCCATATGTTTCAGACAAGGAGATGATTGGAGATCTACAAGCGCTCTCCATGACAAAGTTTGATCCGGATCTGGACTGTGCTCCACCGACGCACCAATCAACGACGGCTACGAAAGAAGTGAAGGGGGAAGCAGCCAATCCCAAGCAAGCAGAGGTGGGTCAAAAGGATGATGGGCAGCAGGGACAACCAGAGGCACGCGCCGGAACGTCCAAAAAGGTGGAGCCCAAACGAGAGCGACAGCCTGATTCACCAATCGCCGATGACCCAGAGCAACAGCCCACCAATCCAGAGAACCGCACATCAAATCAATTTGTAAACAAGCTGCCATCTTGCTCACCTCCCCCGTCTTCCAGAACGAGGGGAAAAGAAAGCAGGACAGCAGGGTAACAAAATCTTGCTGAGGTAAGCCTACCACAAGCTGCTAACTATATCTTGTCGGCTCCCATGGTGGAAGTGGCAGGGAATAATGGAGCGACAATGGTGTTTCGGCCATGGACTAACGCGGACATAGAGCAAGCAATCGGGCGCCTCCCTGAAATCATGGGGAACGGGAAAGTCTTCGCTGTGGAGCTGGAGGAATTTTGTTTGTCATTCCGCCCCACGGGAGCAGAAATCAGGCGAGTACTAAAGATGGAATTGAAAGGTGCAGATGCTAGCAAATTTTCTGATAGCTTACCTGATCCTAATATCCGCATGAAAGAAATACCATCAGATGAATGGCGATCAGCTAAGGAAAGAGGAACAAACACTGAGTATTATGTGGCTATCATGAAACTGTGTAAAGCAATTGCCAAACAAAGGCCAGACGAGGCTTCGGATGACTTTCTCCACGGACTGGAGGAAGCATTAGAGAGACATAGCGGGCTGACAAAGCCAAAGGAAGTGGGGGGTTCTATCTGGGAATCGATGCTGTGCGATCGAATTCTGGCACAGCTTCTTCCGGAACTTCGGACCGAGGTAATTGATAAATATATAGGATTGGACCAAGGAATGAACTATTCCGAACTGCACAAATATGTTTTGCATTCTGAGAGACTCATGAAGAGGAGAGAAAATGACTTAAAGACAAAAAGAAAAAGTGATTTGCATAATGCGGCTCTGACGATATACACAGCCGTGACACAAGGGCACAGGACGAGAGGCCGACGTCATTTCAGAGGTGGACAAAGACACAGAGTGCAACACCACAGTCGCCCACAGTCAGCTGATAACCGCAAAGTTTCACCAGAGGACAATGACCGTTGCTATCGCTGCGGGAGACGTGGACATTTTCAAGACCAATGTGGGCAGGCTCCAGCACCCACACGGAGAGGCCGTCACCAAGCTAGCTGGGCAAGCTGACTAAGAAAATGTTCCAGTAATGAACAGAAAGGAGAATTCTCAATTTTGCCGACCGATGGATCTGCCGGTCTGACATGCACAAAAACACACACAGACACATCCAATCACATTGAAAGAGATAAACAAACAGTTTTTTGTGATAAAAAACTTGTTGACAATGAAAAATATGCAATTTTCAATGAAAATTCTGCTCTTTGCAAGGAAGAATCTGCTTTTTGCTCTAATGAAACTAACCCTCACAACTTGATTACAGAAGCCATTGAACATTTAGAGAAACAACAAACAACACCAACCGGTACGTAGGCTCATCTCACTTCAGAAGCATACAAAGCCTTACCTATTCTGTCTCTAAATGTTGCAGGATCATCTGTGAAGTTCATGACTGACTCCGGAGCAACGCATTCTATTCTGAAAAATACGGAACTACAACCACATCCAAAAATGAGCGGCAACCATGTTTTTTCTATCTCCGCCTCCGGTCAGGTGGTAAAAAAACATTTTAGCTACCCTCTTTGCTGTCAGCTGGGAGAGGGGCCAGTTTTCAAACACTGTTTTCTGATTTCTCAACAATGTCCTGTAAATTTATTAGGAAGAGACCTGATGTGCAAACTAAATATTGCTCTTTTTTCATCACCACAAGGCATCCAAGTTGTACCAGCTCAGGAGGACTCAGTGTAGACAGCAGTGAAATACAGCCCTCACGACCTCAAACATGAATATGAGTGGAAGGTGAAAGAAGGTACAAAAACAAAATCCCTCCTTGATTTGGCGCAGAACCTGGTGAGTCCAGCATCTGTTTTTATGCCAGAAGGAGACCTCCATTGCACATCACACACTTCTACAGGACCGGACACGGAGTATGAGCAGACATGGTTTAGCTCAGACACAGACACATTGAACATAACTTCCGTGGTTTGGGACACACATTCAGCTGCACTGAATGTCTGCCTCACATCTGAACAGCAAACACTTTACCGACATCACGAAAATCCATACATTTCTCTTTCTAAACCGGCTGGGGCGTAATAGGAAAAGGTGGAAAAACTTATTCACCGAGCTCAGTCAGTTTCTGATTGGGAGCAAACACAGCGCGACACCTCCGTTTTTCAATCAAAATCTGCGCACCTCTTTAAACGCTCACTCCATTGCACTGTGCAGGTCACCAGGGTAGGTCATTTAACTGAAGACTCTAAGGAGATGCTGTCACACGCATTTCTACATGAAAAAAACAGAATAAATGCAGAAATCAACCCCTCAATACCCCTCCCCCTACAGCAGATCTCATCTGACTTGTGGGCAAAAAATTCATATGATGTGGGTTTAATTAAGGGTTGTAATCCTGTCAAAATCACACCAAAGTCATCCTTTCGTCCAGTTCAACGCCAGTACCCGTTAAAGGCTGAAGCATTTCGTGGAATAAAAACCAGTGTTTGATGCTCTGTTAAACTCCGGGATAATTATCGGATGCACGGATTCCCCGATCCGATGTCTGATTTTTCCAGTGAAAAAAGTCAGAGACACAGGTGAAGAATGGCGTTTCGTGTTAGATCTGAAACGGACAAATGAATCAATAATTCCTCGCGCCGCCAGTTCGCCGAATCCGTGTACTATTCTGTCACAGGTTCCACCTTCAGCTACTAATTTTTCAGTTGTTGACCTGAGTAATGCGTTCTTCAGTGTGCCGGCAGACCCGGACAGCCAGTTCTGGTTTGCTTTTGAGTATGAAGGGAAAGGTTATACGTTTACCCGCCTCCCACAGGGTACATCGAGTCTCCTACCATTTTTAACATGGCACTTAAAGAGAGTTTGGAGGGACTAGAACTGTCTCCCGGATCAGTTCTGATTCAATATGTGGGTGATCTGTTATTCTGTGCACCGTCGGAAAAACAGTGTGAAACAGACACTGTTGCGTTGTTGAAGCATTTGCATGCATTTGGACATAAAGCTAGTTTGTCAAAACTGCAGTTTGTGAAATCAGAGGTCACTTTTCTTGGTCACGTTATCTTAAAAAGTTCAAAGTCTTTGTCTACTAAAAGGATCAAAGCTGTGCAGCAGATTCCTAAACCGATCACCAAGAAACAAATGATGTCCTTCCTAGGCCTAACTTCTTAATGTAGGAATTTTATTCCAAACTATGTAGTATTAGAGAGACCATTGTCTGAGCTGATACATGGAAAAACATCCAGTGGTGCCCTAAGGCATTGCAAGCATTTGAGGAACTGAAGAGGGAACTGCAATCCCCCCCAGCTCTTGAATTGCCAGACCCACAAAAACAGTTTTTTCAGATGGTTGATGAGAAAAATGGGTGCATGATTTCGGTTCTCTTGCAAGAACATTGTGGTTTGAAACGTCCGGTCGCTTACTACTCTACAAAACTTGATCCAGTTGCACCTGGGCTCCCGGCTTGTCTGAGATCAGTCGCGGCAGCTGAAAAGGCTGTTTTAGCCTCGAGAGACATAGTGATGTACTCTCCTCTCACTGTATTTGTTCCACATAACGTTGCAGTTATCTTATTGGAACAGAGAACGTCGCACCTGTCTGCAGCAAGATGGTTAAGGTATTCTCTAATTCTGTTAAATTTGCCGAATATAACAGTGAGAAGGTGTACGGGACTAAATCCTGCCAGTTTGCTGCCTACGGACGATGACGGGGAACCCCATGACTGCTAGGCAGAATTAGAGGTACTGTGTACACCACGACCTGACTTGACTGACACACCCTTGCAGAACCCTGACTTGATACTTTATGTGGATGGGTCAGCCTTCAGAGACCCGATGGGAAAGAATCGGGTGGGGTTTGCTGTTTGCTCTGATCATTGTACTATGTCTGCAGGAAGCCTCCCGTCTAATTTCTCGGCACAGACTGCCGACCTGAAGGCTTCAAAGAGGGCCTGTGAGCTGGGGAAAGACAAGGCAATTAACATATGGTCAGACAGTGGCTATGCTGTGGGTATTGTGCATCATTTCGGGGAGCTCTGGAAGCACCGCAGATTCCTCAAGTCTGATGGTAAGCCCATTTTGAATGCACCCCAGGTCGCTACTCTTCTGGAGGCAATTCTGTTGCCCTCCAAGATTGCCGTTATGAAATGTGCAGCTCACTCCTCCGCAGGGGACATTGTTTCCTTGGGAAATTCTAGAGCTGATGCCGCAGCCAGAAGAGCCGCTCTACAGCCTCTGACAACTACAGTTCATTTATGAGCAGTGAATCATGAAGAGATATAAATTCTGTTAATGTTGTATGAGGGTCTAATTTTGTAGTGCATGTGGAAACACTTAGAAACCGTGAATAATCAAGAGGAATGTGGTACATCCTGTGTGCCTTTTGGTGAAGAAGCTGACCATTCTGTGAACAAAGATCTATGTGGGAGGAGTTTCCTTTTTAACTGTTGTTTCAAATAAAAACCTAAAGTTGAGATAAAGCTGGACTCAGTTACTAGAACTGAGTCCAGTGAACGACGTCTCACTGTTAAAAGATATAATTGTTGTTTGTTGTTCTCATTGCTCCTTTTTACAGAAATGAACGAGCACGCGGGAAGGTGAAATGAGAGCTCAGAGAGAGCCCAGGGTCATAAATTAAATGTGTGTCTGTTCCTTTAAAATAGGCTTTAAATTAGAATGAAAACACCTTCTCAACAATCAGTACTGAAATTGAGCCTATTGTTATCGATTACTACTGATCTGTTTTTTTTTGCATAACCTCTGTAAAGGGTCACTGTGGAGCTGACAAATGAGTGACTGATTTTCTTTTGATATCGGGGTTTTCACAATGGAAGCACATTTAAGGGAAGAGCATACGTTGCAATTTGTGCAAATTTATTTTACTCATTCATGGTGGACTTGACTGATCCTGCCTAAAAATAGTTTTTTTCTTCTCTATTTTGCAGTTATTTCTTCGACATCCTGGTTTTGATGACGAGCGATGCAGAAATGGCTACCTTGGGGGCAAAGGAGTCGCCACATTCTTTTTCACCCAAGAAGTCGTGAGACGACAAACACGACAACAGGTTGGAGGTTGATCATCTTACACCCCTGGGTTTTTTGAATGTGTTGTTGCATCGGGTCCAATAACTGTCATCAGGAAGGATGTATAGAACTCATCATTTTGTTCAGAAGTAGACTTACTGTAACATGTAATGCACAAAAATAATTTGCTATTGTTGGGGTTTTTTCACTGCCTGCCTTCTCATTAGTGGTAGTTTCAAGTGAACCATTTTTAATCATTTATTATTGTTGTTGTTGTTTTGTTTATCACATATGATAAAGAGGGAGGACTATTGTGGAAGAAATGTAATGTTCTGTTCTGTGTAGTTCACATACTGATAGTTACTGATAGTTACTATGTGTCTCTTCTTGATGATATGGTGACCAATCTGATTGTGTGACACTGAATGAATTTAGGTCAGGTCAAACCTGATGATTCAGACTCTTACAGCCTGGGTTGGCATGGCAACTCTCTGTTACGTCTAAGAACGTCCTGACATGCATTGATTATGCTTCTATATCAAACCTTCTACGCCTAATGAGTCAAATGCCTACCGACTGAGAAATGTTTGTTTGTAATGTCATAGGTGATAGACTCTTGATTACTGAACCTATATAATCCTGTGTCTTGTTTTGGAAGGCAGGTCAGTATAGCATATGTTTCTGTTAACGCTGTACCTCCTTGTGTTGATCAACCAAGTCTGTATCAAAACCTCCAAGAATCTGAAGGAATCTCTCTCATCCCTTTTATTAAAGAACTTCGATAACATCGGGGTAATTGGAAAAACAGTGAGATTAGATACATAGAATGTCTAAGCACCACGTAGCAAACACCTCCCGACACTAGAATCAGCCTACATCTTTAGGTGTTTTTAGGAAAAATCAAACTACAGAAATATAGATCACTAGCTTGACAAAACCAAAAGAAAAAAGTTTGACTTATATACTGAAATACAGCGACTACGATGGAGTTTGCAGCTTTATCTACAGAACCGAGTCTTACACGTTAGCATTACATTAGCCTCTAGATGGCTAACGGAGATCGACTTTGTTGTGTTATTCACATTACTACTGTAAGGCATACCGTGCAAACTATGTTCATCCACCTCCACACATTGAATGAATAGCTTTCTCAGGACTGTATAACAACATCATGCCAGACCAAACACTATAACCCCGGTGAACTCACTGATTACTTACCAATCTATTAGCAGCACGGCTAACTCGGCTTCCGTAGTACATGACGATAGCTCCAAAAGAACTCTCCAACAAGGAAAAGCCGACCCAATATTTACTCTAGTCTTTGCTCTCTCTCTATCAAGTTCACTTTTTCTTTTTCTAGCTTCTTCTGATATGGGATTTCTCGGTCTCTTTGGTGGATCAGCTATCTCTACAGTCTCTAAACAGCGAGACTGTGTGACTCTTCCGTAAAGCAGAACAATTCCAAAAGTTCTATAGTGCCGAAGAAAGCCAAGGACCCCAGTAAGGTGGTGATAACTCTAAAAATGAACATAATAGATTATAAAATTCCACCATAACTTTTGAAAAAAACATTATATTAAGGTGTAAAAGTTGCGGAATATGCCATTTAACATAAGACGACAGGGCAAAGATAGTCATTTGAATTTGCTTAATTTTAGCTTTGTAAGCCATTGTCATTAATCACAAACAGTAGATATATGATTTGCCCATAAATCAACTGAGTTTGAAAACACTTTTTTTATCTGGATAGAAAACCTTCCCATAAGCAAACAGATTGGTTGGTGACTCACGTGTAGTTCATCTGAGAGTATCAATGAAAGCCGCTGCTTTAGTGGGGGAGTCAAAGCTTCTGGCCTCCCCCACCGTGGAATATTTTTCAGCGTAGCCGGGTAGATCATCATGTAAATGGTCACAGTGACCTGCAAACATTTCTTCACATCCTTAAATCCCTTTCGTTTACACAGCACCAAGGCTTGACACGTCCTGGAAAAACGTGATGGTGGACTCCTGGTACTTCACGGTCCTGCTGTGCTTTGCGGTGTCCAACACCCTCTGTTTGTCAGTGAAGTTGTGAAATCTGATCAGAATGGGTCCTGGTCGCTGGTTCGGTCCCGGCTTGGAACGCTAGGGTGCAGTAAGCTCTTTCAATTTTAACACAACCGGCTTTCATCTCCTTCCTGAGCAGGTTGGGTATCCAGCTCTCGAAAAACTTTGTTGGGTTGCTCCGCTCCACGTCTTCTGGTAAGCCATTAACTAAAACATTTTTCCTCCTGCCTCTATTCTCGAGCTTGTCATTATGCTCGGCCATGCTTAGTATTTGGTTTTCAAGCACCTGAACCGGCCACTGTCTCACAGGTGTGTTCAGTGTTCTCCACCTCGGCGGTTTCTCCTCGATCTTTTCAGCGGCTGGGTATGGGCCTGTACCATTTGGGATAATGGCCCGAGCTTTTCATCAATCACAGTGGTTATGTTTGCCGTTATTTCCTGAATAGTTTGACAAAATGCTGGGTCAAGGACAACCTCAGTGTTAGCTTGTAAATGTAGCTGCTCTTCTTCCTCTGGGGTCCAGTCAGGCATGTTAGCAGTAGCTCCTGGCCTGCACGTCCTGGCTGCATTTCGATTTTCTTTTGATGTTATCTTGTCCAGGGATCTCAAAAACCTTCATCCATATTCATGTTGAAATACACGACGTTGAAGTTGTTGCAAATATTGATTTGGGTGGGGTTTTTGCGTGAGATGTCAATGCTCAGAAAAAGTTGACCACTCTCTACGTCGCCATCTTCCTCCTTCCCAGCAAACAGTTTTAAAAGGTTTATTGAAATTATGTAGAATCGGGATGGAGATGTTGTCAGTGGAAGAATCCATTCGGGGTGACTGGATATGATTTCCAAGAATGTTTTCAGAGGTGGAGGATTTGGATCTTACTGTGAGGTAGTATGGGGGATCTCTCAGAGGAGGCAAGTTGGACTGCTGTGGTTGAGGCTGGCTGGGAGCGGGTGGCTGGCGTGGTGTTTGATTCGGTGTCTCCTTACTGCAGGTAGAGTGGTGTTGGAGGGTGGACAGGCAGGAGATTGGCGGGAGAGGATGACAGGTGAGTTTTTCTGAGAGATCCGAGGAGGAGCGGCGTGGAGGCTGACCAGAGTTGATCCAAGAAGTGAGCTGAACACGGAGGACTGCAACGAGGAGTCAAGGTAGAGGAAGAAACATCCAGAACGGAACCTGAGAAGAGGATCAGGAAGGTAAGAATGACTTCTTAGAGGAAAAAGTAATTTAAGAACTTGAACAGAGACAAGGTGTTGGCCTGTTACCACTCTAGAAGAGCGAACTATCTTGCGTCAACATCAGGGAACCGCTTCTGATGCAGCACTGATAAGGTTAATAAGGCACACTTGTTGCAGCTCCTGCCAGTCACACCCTGCAAAGAGGTAAGGACACAACCCCAATACACAACCACTGAAACCTAAAAGTTCACTATAAAAACACTTAACCTTTTATTTTATACTGTATTATATACTATCATTCAAAGAAAATAAAATTTTTTAAGTGAGGATTTGTAAAAATATGTCTATTTCCTTATTACCAGAATAATAATAGAGACAATTGTTTAGAAAATGTTAATGTTTTCTTCCTTTTCAGAAGTTTACATGCACTAAGATTACCATGCCTATAAAAATAATGGAAAAGCTCAAGTAAAAGCTTCTGATGGGTAAATTTACAACTTGTGAGGTAAGTATACCACTTTTGAAGTGGGGTCGGGTCAGCCCCAAACGGGTCGGGTCAGCACGGCCCAGAACGTGCTGGTTATGTTTCCATTACTATCTAACATTACTATTATATGCTTTGTCTGTTTTACTGTTATTTTTATTTTACCCCTTAATCATGTAAAGCACCTTAAATTACCTTGTTGTTGAAAGTGTGCTATACAAATAAAATTGCCTTGCCTATCTCAGGAATGCTGACGTAGGCGAGTGTATGGGTAGGATCAGCTTAAAGTGGTGCAAAAGGTCCGTGATTTCATTTGTGATCGCCACAAGAGTAGTAAACAAATGTGGCCGTAAGCATTAAGTGCGGAATATGACGGAGAAACAACAATGGAGGACGTTGAGGTATTTTTGTACATCATAATCGGACTGTGGCTCTTTCTGAGCAAGAAACTCTGTGCATGCACACCGCCAGGCCAATCAGTGGATACCACTACATAGGTAGGCATGTAACTGACATCACTTTACCTGACGCATCAGTCTATAGGTGGGCGTTTTGGGTAACTTCGGACCAAGGAAGAGGTAGTCCAAAAAAAGGGGTCGGCTCGGCCTCGACAAAGGTAGTGGAAACACGTCCAATCAGAGCTGAGTCTACCCGTTCCAGAACGAACCAACCCTAGTGGAAAAGGGCAAATAGAGGCACATTGGGACATTGTTTAAAGGCAACATCTCAAACCCAAGGCTTCCTTGTTTGACATCCTGGAAATCGTTGTTTAACAAGTTTGATTCATCCTTGGGTTCCTTTTCCAGACGTCTGAAGGTCCCGTGTTTATCTGTTCCAAAGATTATATGCAAGAATAAACACGTTAGAAATCTCCAGGTGTCGCACCTCTTCAGGACACAAGTGTTTGAAAGATGTTTGTGTTTTTCTGTGAAGTGTGCAGAACAAAAGCAAAAGATCTTGTGAAAATGCTGGCAGAAGTTTGTAAGAAAGTGTCATTTTCAAATTACTCTGTGACAAAGACCTTAATTTTTTGTGAAATTTCCTGTGATCTGATGAAACTAAAACCGAAGTTGTATGGCCATAATGATCATTAATACATTTGGAAGAAAAGGGGGATCCTGAGAACATCATCCCAAGGTAAAGAACAGGAGTGGCAGCATCATATTGTGTGCATTTTTGCTTTGGCACCTCACAAAATATTTGGCATAATGAGAAAACCAGATTGTGGGGAAAATATTGAAGTAGTATCTTAAGACAACAGTCAGGAAAAAAGCTTGCCTAAAAATATATCTTTAAAATGGACAATTACCCTACTTGTACAGCCAAATTAATTGCAAAATTGGAAAAGAACAAGAAAAAAAGTCAATATTTTGGACAATTCACAACAAAACTCTGATCTCAGTTCTATAGAAAATTTGTGGGCACAGCTAGAAAATGTGAGCAAGCAAGGTGGCATACTGTCGTGAATTAGTTACATCAGTATTTCAGAAAGAAAAGGCTAACATTACAGCAAACTATTGTGAGAACTTGTGGGAGAGTATTTTTAAAACAGCCTAAGTTACACAATTTACACAACAATTCTAAAAATAATAAGGAAATATATGTAAATTTCTACTATATACAGTATTACATTGTACTGCCAACCAATTTGAATCCTATTGTATATTTAAAACAAGAAATATTGTAAATTCATCTAATCAATGCAACCATCAAAATGTATTTTTTTAATATTTTCCACAAAATGTATTTTTATTAGGCTAATTGTGTTCTATCCACTTCTACCTATGTCTTTCCGACTTTTTGACATCGAACATTGTTAAAGCCTCTTCTCACACAACTGACCATATTGACTGAAGCGCTACAAAAAGGAAGCTACAGATGTTAGGTCTCCATCTTTCTCCTTAGCTTTCTTATTCCTTTTTTTCTTACTGTATTCCTCTTGGCTTCCCATTTCCCTGGTGGGCCTGCCGAGCTGTCACACAGTACTGGAGCGTGTCCTTAACTGTGTTTTGTCATCCTGTCATTCTGTCTTCTCTCCAACCATCCATCCATCTGTCCATTCACCCATTCTTTTCTGAGCCCCCAAGTCTCTGCGGCCCCTGTGGGATTTCTGAATGACCAAAGAGAAGACCTTCATTGCTCTGCATCTGTGTATTTGAGTGTATGTGTTTTTGTGCTTGTTTTAGACTGCAACAAATGGCAGGCTGGGATTTCCAGGTGAGCAGTCATGGAGCAGCTGCCATTGTTGATAATGTCGCTTATTCTCTCTTTGTTGTTTGCTTAGAGCTCACTTTGGTCTCTAGTAACTCTCAAAGTTGTTAACACGAGTAGTCAGAGAGATTCTTAAACACTTTGGCCAGCCTTTCCACAGTCTTTGTGTATAGTGTGTGTGCGTGCGTGTGTGTGTGTGTGCGTGTGTGTGTGCGTGTGTGTAGGTGTGTGTGTATGTTCAGGGTGTATGTGTGATGAATGGGCCAGTGCCAAGCACCGTTCCCTCTGTGGCCTTGGATCAATCTGCTTATCTGTTAGCTGCCAGCACTGCCAGTGATTAACGACCAGCTCCACACACAGCACATCCTTATTCATTACCACACACGTCACACACATGCCTGTGCACGTGTAACTACGCGTGTATATGTGTATGCACATGCACATGCACACGAGGCATCCTTTTTCATTATGGTCGACGACCACTGTGGGGACAGTGTTGAGCTGGAAGGCAAGAAGGGTAAAAAGATGGAGGGAGAAGGAGTGGATGGGTATAGCTTAAATGCTGAACCACACGCATCTCTTAACATCTCTATTTTTTACAGTATCTATCTTTACTTCTTCCATCGCCAAACCCACCAAATGGATCATATATAGTTTCTATTGATCTATGCAACTATATTCCTAGTTTAATCACTTTTGCTGCTTTTGAGTGTGGGACTCCCTCAGCACTCAACCTCTGCACAATCTCTCCTCTGGCCAATCAAAATGGACAATGGCACCCAAGAGACTGAATGGAAAGAAGTAGCAATGGAAACAGATGGAGCAAGACAAAAGTTGGTCAGTAAAAATGTTTTACAAGTTACAATTGAAGTAAAAATAGACCTCCTTTTTATTATACTTAGGAACTGGGTATTAGTAACACACTGAAAAAAAAGTCTGTTGGATTTATATAAATGAATCATGTAAATCGGTTGCACACAATTACATTATGTTCTGGTGTCATAACTTCATTGTATAATGCCAAAAATTTTTGTAAATGTTTCAAAAAGAATAAAATTTCATGTTCAGAACTCGTAATCTAATTATGTCACTTTTTATACGTTTCACTCACACTGTACATATATGAACTATTTATAATATATATTTAGTTTATGTTGTATGGATTGTTTTTCTTTATACCTAGACATTAAAAAGGATTCAAAAATTCAATTTTCAATGTAGTTATGTTGATGTAACCTGAAATGTATGACTGGTTTTAACCTTCCAATTAATGTATTTCAGCAACAACCTACTGGTACATAAACATTTTGAAAGCAATACCCCACAGCACTAAAAATGATATAACGGTTTTTAATGAACAGCCAAACAGTTCAATACAAAATGTTAAAACATTCTAATCAACTCAATCATTACTAAAACCGTACTTAAGCTCAGCAACTTTTTTTTACTTACGCCTAGTAAGTTTCCGATCTATCAAACTTGGAATACGCACAGCTGCACGCACTTTCCGCTTTATAAATCCCACTCTCCCTAGAAATGTGCGCAGATGTTTTTGGATCATATCCCGCCTCCTACACACCCACTTTCTCCCATAAACGGTCCATGCAAAGTTTCTAGTGAATATTCTGCATCAACTTAAGCCAGCTAATATGGGGCGTTTTACGGGTAACGATGCCAACCGAGAGGTTGAGAAAGTTATTCCACAGAGACAGCTGCAGGCTCGTAGAGGCACGGATAACCGTTTTATTTCAATCAATCACTCAATCAGCGCTTTACTCAGCCAAAGTGCTTCACATTCAAAGACAAAAATACAGTTGCAAAAAAGAGTGTAACAAGAAGAGAGTAAAAAGTTTAAAAAATTTAATAATTAAAGCAGCACAACTCATAAAAAAAATAAGAACAATAGAGTTTCAATTAGGCCTATATGATTACTCCTTGTAGCAACAATGAGACTGGAACAAAATTATTATAACAAGCAAATTATTAAAACAAATAAAATTAGATATTTAAAGCCTGACGGAAAAGGTGTGTTTTAAGTCTACTTTTAAAAAGTACTATCATCTTTGCAAATTATTGATTTGGGGTCACAAACAAACGGAAGAGATGTAAGTGATGCAGCGTTGATGCAGTAGCGTTTCTGATATATAAAAGAAGAGCGGGGGATGGGGTGCACGGTTCCAGTGGGTCGGTAGATCTAATACCGGGTCCAGCTCAGCACAAAGATCTAATAGGACTGCTTTAAGGAATCTACATCGGGTCTCCCATCCAGATGCTTCCAGTGGCGTGATCTTCAATGAGCGCCATCATCCATTGTGCTGCATTATGCAGGGGATGCTGCAGTATTCGTACTTCACACAATTAATGCACCAATAAGTGGAAATTCTATGTAATCTGAAGACATAAATACATATGAACATACTGTGATATAATTCTTATGTGCAACATATGTTCATTCAGATTACTTCAGAGATGGGATGGGGGGGTGACTGCTGGTTGTGTCTGCGTGTGCAGAGCTCTACAAGTTTAAATTGTAGAAAGTTGCTTACGTAGTTTTCACACCCCGTTTTAAGCGTAAGCAAGCTTTATAAATGAGACCCCTGGACTTTCTTTGAAAGCTTGGCACCATTTAACTCCATAATCACTTTCTGGAGGACTTCAAAAGTATACTTTAGTTGATGAGGATAGTCCGTATTTAGAGTATACAAGAGGCCAAACAGCAGTGCAACAAACAGTGGAACATTTTCCAATTCCTGGATAACGATTTGCCCTTCCAGGACAATTCCCACATCATCTGGTCCAGGCTGGGCTTTGTGTTTTTTCACTGTGAAGATCCCCACAGTAGCTTCCTCAACAGATTCTGCAAAGGCTGTGTCATTTCCTCCATGCAAAGAGAGTTCTTAAGTAAATATATTATTGGACTTAGTGCCACTGAAACACACCAATACAGAACTCAATACCACATACGGATGGTATCTAAAGCCCCATCCACACAGAGATGAAACCAGGTGTAGCAGCAAAATATTTAATCAATAGGCATCTCATCCACGAGGAGCCAGATACATAAATAAATAATGGCCAAATATATAATGTGACAATGAAATTGTGGAAAAAACTGAATAATTTGAAATTCTTAGCTAATTATAATTAAAAATTTTCAATTTTCCTTTAAAAATGTATTTATTAATAAATAAATAAAATGTTTTACTTATTTTTTCCCAAAGTCAGCTTTGATTTAATAATTGTTATTATGGAAAAAAAATATAATGTTAAGAATGATCTGTTCTGTGTAGTTCACATACTGATAGTTACTGTGTGTCTTTTCTTTATGATATGGTAACCAATCTGATTATATGACAATGTATGTATTTAGGTCAGGACAAACCTGCTGATTCAGACTCTTGCAGCCTGGGTTGGCATGGCAACTCTCTTGTATGTCTAAAAACGTCCTGACATACATTGATTATGTTTTGATATCAAATCTTCTACGGCTATGAGTCAAATGCTCTACCGACTGAGAAATGTTGTCTGTGATTTCATATTGATAGGCTCAACATTACTAAACCTATATAATCTTGTGTCCTGTTTTGGAAGGCAGTTCAGTATCGCATATTCTCTGTTGACGCTGTACCTCCTTGTTTGATCAACCAAGTCTGTATTAAAACCTCAGAATATCTGAAGGAATCACTCTCTGTCATGATTTTAGCTTTCGGACTCTAGTGCAGACACACAAACGACTCAGTGACACTGGAGGTAAAGTTTGCAAAAGTAATTTATTTTCCCTCTTTGCTCGAAGGGTCCTGGAACACAGGAACTCAGAAAACTCTGAACCACGGGGAACTTGGGAGACAATCACTGGAGACAAGAGATGGAGGTGAGTGATCTTTCAATGGTGCTTGGCAGGAGGAAAAACAGAAGTTTGTGGATTCTTACTTTGCCGTTGGTGCAGATTCCACTGAAGAGGAATTGGGGAGGATGTGGTCCTTGATGCATGGAAGAGGGACCGACCTTGGGGTGTTTGTCTCCAGGAAGCATAGCGAGGGTGGACAGGCAGTGGGGACCCTGAGCTCAGCCAGATACCTTGAGGAGGAAGTCCAGTATGCCGGGAAGGAGCAGGCGCCCAGGCTGCAGGCCGACCAGCAGGTCTGGGACCGCAGAGTGACTGGAGGGAAAAAGGCAAGGAGGTAAGGATCTTACGTGGAGTAAGTTGCGGACGGCAGAAAGGCAGAGGAAGTGGCTTGTTACCACACTACGCGGTTTAACCATCTGGCGTCTGCTCCAGGTTGGGGCTCTCCTTTTGAGTGCTCCTCCTCAATCAGGCTGAGTGGCACCAGCTGCAGGAGCACGATCACCAATCTGCACCCTTGGATGTAAAACAGGTGAGGCAAGCACACACACACCCCCACACACACACACAATCCTCACACTCTCATCTCTTTTATTAAAGAATTTCGATAACAAATTTGACGCTCAACGTGGGTTCCAGCGAGCGGGAGGACTGGAATAGAGTCACCAAGAAGTCATAAAGACCCAGCGAGGAGCAGCCCCCAGCCTTCGAACCTCCGTATAGCCTTTAAGGAGCAGGAAGGAACTTGGTCCTCTCGTTTTAGACCGACCGCCGCCTGGAATTCGAACTTGGTCTCTTTGAGAGTAGGGAAACGGTAAGAGTGATTCTTTCCATAAAATTAATTAGTCTGTTGAAAAAAAAAAAGGTAGCATTTTTCATATACTTTCGCTTTGAAAAAGAGTATTAATAAGTGGTTTTCTGTGCTTTGACAACAAAAAAGAGTGCTGACTGTTTTGGTTCTCTAAACATACTGGGGTTGTTTAATTAATCTCAAGTAATTAACCAGCGGGTGAGTTTGTAGCTTTTTTCGCCGAAAAAGAAAGTGTTCCTACAGTTTAAAAATATAATACAATAACGAGTGATCAGCGCATAAAATGGGGTCTGTAAACTCAAGTTCTCCTCCTCCAGACAGCAAGATATGTTGTTTAATGGCTGAAAAGTATGGGACAGGGGGGCTACGGTGGTGCAGCTGGTAGAGCAGCTCACCTCACAGCTAGAAGGTCCTGGGTTCAATTACCGGCGGGGACGCTGTGGGTGCTGAGGGTGTGTTTGTTACCCCGCATCATCGGCACCCACACCCTGGGTGGGGTTGGCAAAGGGCCTTTCTGTGTGGAGTTTGCATGTTCTCCCCATGTTCCCTTGAGAAGCTAATGTGAGCTACTCCCACAAAAACATGCACTAGTCCTGGGGCTATATACTGCCTCCTCCTGGCCTGCTGGGGCGCCTGAAGTGTTGGGGAGGATCTGGCTGGAATAACGTGATCCTTCCACGCGCTACGTCCAGCCAGGGAAACCCCGCCCCATCAGGTGAAAAGAAGGGCCTGCTCACTGCCCAAGCATAAAGGACGCTTGGGTTTCAGTGCGGGGCCCTCCTAGGGCTGGCAGAGGGAGAGTGGAACCCCAGGACTGGAACTAGGTAGGAGCACTGGGTGATTAATAAGAAGAGAAAACCGTGGGATAAAAAAATCAACAACAAAAAAAGTATGGGATAGACATTTTGGAAAATGTTAATTTCTGGATATCTGAGTGGGACTTTCTAATCGGGGGCAGTTTAGATGTATCTGAACTGGAAAAAAATTGGAAAAGAAATAGACCTAGAATGGTAACGGCTTAAAAACACTGTTTGTGCGGGGTATTGACTTTAAAAAGTTTGAAAAGCTTAAACGTTGTTGGGAGACCTGGAAAAATGAACCAAAATGCTGAGAGCGAAAAGCCGGTTTTAGAAATTTAGGTGGGAGTAGAGACAATTCTGCCACAGTGAACGGAAGTACTGATAATGCGTCTTTAAAACCTGATCGCTCCACACTTAAACAGAATAAAAAGCAGACACATTTTCAGAAACAACCATCCGCGCCAGCTGATCTCACATCAACAAATGAACTTGTCAGACCTTCATGTCCCGGGGTGGTTAGATCTACACAGAATTTGCCTCGACCTCCTGATTGGCAGCAAGGACAACCAGAGGCACTCGCCGGAACGGCAGAAAAGGCGGAGCCCAAACCAGAGCGACAGCCTGATTCACCAATCGCCACTCACGCAGCACCACAACCCTCCAATCCAGAGTACCGCACATCAAATCAATTCGTAAACAAGCTGCCATCTTGCTCCCCCCCCCATCCTCCAGAACAAGAGGAAAAGACGGCAGAACCACAGCGGAGCAAAATCCTTCTGAGGTAAGCCTACCACAG
The DNA here is from genome assembly GCA_963556495.2 of Valencia hispanica. Taxonomy (NCBI): domain Eukaryota; kingdom Metazoa; phylum Chordata; class Actinopteri; order Cyprinodontiformes; family Valenciidae; genus Valencia; species Valencia hispanica. The sequence goes on from OY747703.1 coordinate 30,353,510, forward strand.
GCTTCTAACTGTATCTTGTCGGCTCCCATGTTGGAAGTAAATAATGGGCCAACAATGGTTTTTCGTCCTTGGACTGACGGGGACATGGAAGAGGCCATCGGACGCCTCCCTGAAGTCATGGGGAACGGGAAAGATTTCGCTGCTGAGCTGGAGGAATTCTGTATGCCATTCCGCCCCACGGGAGCAGAAATCAGGTGAGTACTAAAGAAGAAGTTGAAAGCTGCAGATGCTAGCAAGCTAACTGAAAGCTTACCTGACCCTAATATCCGCATGAAAGAGGTGCCATCAGATGAATGGCCATAAGCAAAGGAAAGAGGATCAAACGCTGAATAGTATGTGGCTATCATCAAGGTGTGTAAAGCAATTGATAAAGAGTTTCCCAACAAGCCAAATTTAACTGTTTTACATGCTGTAAAGCAAAGGCCGGACGGGGCCACGGATGACTTTCTTCACAGACTGGAGGAAGCATTTGAGAGACACAGCGGACTAACAAAGCCAAAGGAGATATGTGGTTCGGTCTGGGAGTCGATGCTTTGCGATCGAATTCTGGCTCAGCTGCTTCCGGAACTGCGGACCGAGGTAACTGATAAATATATTGGATTGGACCAAGGAATGAACTATTCTGAACTGCGCAAATATGTTTTACATTCTGAGAGACTCATAAAGAGGAGAAAAAATGACTTAAAGACAAAAAGAGAAAGTGATTTGCACAATGCGGCCTTAACAATATATTCAGGCGTGACACGGACAAAGACACAGAGTGCAACACCACAGTCGCCCGCAGTCAGCTGATCACCGCAGAGTTTTACCAGAGGACAATGACCGTTGCCATCGCTGTGGGAGACGTGGACATTTCAGAGACCAATGTCGGCAGGCTTCAGCAACCACACTGAGAGGCCGTCACCAAGCCAGCTGGGCTAGCTGACTAAGAAAGTTTTCCAGTAATGAGCAGAAAGGAGAATTCTCCATTTTGCCAACCGATGAATGTGCAGGTCTGAAATGCACAAAAACACACACAGACACATCCAATCACATTGAAAGAGATAAACAAACTTGTTGACAAGGAAAAATCTGCAATTTCCAATGAAAATTCTGCTCTTTGCAAGGAAGAATCTGCTTTCTTCACTAATAAAACTAACCCTCACAACTGGATTACAGAAGCCATTGAACATTTAGAGAAACAACAAACGACACCAACTGGTACGTATGCTCATGTCACTTTAGAAGCATGCAAGGCCTTACCTATTCTGTCTCTAAATATTTCAGGATCATCTGTGGAGTTCATGGTTGACTCCGGAGCAACCCATTTGGTTCTGAAAAATACGGAACTACAACCACATCCAAAAATGAGCAGCAACCATGTTTTTTCTATCTCTGCTTCCGGTCAGGTTGTAAACTGGGAGAAGGGCCAGCTTTCAAACACGGTTTTCTGATTTCTCAACAATGTCCTGCAAATTTATTAGGAAGAGACCTGATGTGCAAACTAAATATCACTCTTTTTTCATCACCACAAGGCATCCAAGTTGTACCAGCTCAGGAGAACTCAGTGTTGACGGCAGTGAAATACAGCTCTCACGACCTCAAACATGAATATGAGTGGAAGCTGATAGCAGGTACCACCGCGAAATTCCTCCTTGATTCGGCTCAGAATCTGGTGAGTCCAGCATCTGTTTTTATGCCGGAAGGAGACCTCCATTGCACATCATACATTTCTACAGGACCGGACACGGAGTATGAGCAGACATGGTTTAGCTCAGACACACATTCAGCTGCACTGAATGTCTGAATCACACCTGAACAGCGAACACTTTACCGATTTTATGAACATGAACCATACATTTCTCTCTCTAAACCGGCTAGTGCAAAATGGGAAATTGTGGAAAAACTTGTTCACCGACCTCAGTCAGTTTCTGATTGGGAACAAACGCAGCGTGACACCTCCGTTTTTCATTCAAAATCTGCGCAGCTTTTCAAACGCCCATTTCAGTGCACAGTGCATGTCACCAGAGTAGCTCATTTAACTGATGACTCTGAGGAGATGCTGTCACACGCATTTCTACACGAATATACTGCAGCAAAACAGGCAGAAATACCCCTCCCCCTACAGCAGATCTCATCTGACATGTGGGCAAACAATTCATATGATGTGGGTTTAATTAAGGGTTGTAATCCTGTCAAAATCACACCAAAATCATCCTTTCGCCCAGTTAAACGCCAGTACCCGTTAAAAGCTGAAGCAGTTCGTGGAATAAAACCAGTGTTTGATGCTCTGTTAAAATCTGGGATAATTGTCGGATGCACCAGTTCCCCCGTACGTAGTCCGATTTTTCCAGTGAAAAAAATCAGAGAAACAGGTGAAGTATGGCGTTTTGTGTTAGATTTAAAACGGATCAATGAATTAATAATTCCGCGAGCCGCCAGTTCAATGAATCCGTGTACTATTCTGCCACAGGTCCCACCATCAGCTACTCATTTTTCAGTTGTTGACCTGAGTAATGCGTTCTTCAGTGTGCCAGTAGACCCGGACAGTCAGTTCTTGTTTGCTTTCGAGTATGAAGGGAAAGGTTACACGTTTACCCGCCTCCCACAGGGTACATCGAGTCTCCTACCATCTTTAACATGGCACTTACAGAGAGTTTGGAGGGACTAGAACTGTCTCCCGACTCTGTTTTGATCCAATATGTGGATGACCTGTTATTGTGTGCACCGTCGGAAAAACTGTGTAAAACAGACACTGTTGCTTTGTTGAAGCATTTGCTAGACATAAAGCTAGTTTGTCAAAACTGCAGTTTGTGAAATCAGAGGTCACTTTTCTTGGTCACGTTGTCTCAAAAAGCTCAAAGTCTTTGTCTACTAGAGGGTAAAAGCTGTGAAGCAGATTCCTAAACTGATCACCAAGAAACAAATTATATCTTTTTTAGGCTTAACTTCTTACTGTAGGAATTTAATTCCAAACTATGCAGTATTAGAAAAGCCACTGTCTGAGCCGATACATGGGAAAAATATGGTGGCCTCTGCCGCCATCCATTGGTGCCCTGAGGCACTGCAAGCATTTGAGGAATTAAAGGGGCTATATGCAATTTTCTGAAATTTAAACTCGTGACTGACACCTGTGGCCAAAAAACGGAACTGCTCTTCATTTCTGCTCGCACTCGCAGCGCGCGCTCGTACGCCGGTTGCTCTGAATCTTCTATCTTCTTTCGGGCACTTGTCAGGAGTTTAACTTTTTTAGTCTTATATGGAGTTACTGTTAGTGTCAGAGTTGTCCTTGGTCTCTTCTGTGTATTCGCACAATCCATTGAACTGCTTGCGAGTGCTGACTAGCGGTGGTGGCAGAGTGATCTGAAACATTTAACATGAACGCGCTTGACGTCACATCCGCAGACAGCGCGGAAAAATCGGACCCGACAGAAAATAGAAAAATTGGATACAGGCTTATAGGTGCACCCACTGTGAGCTGACAAGGTGTAAGTATGCTCATCAGGAGATGTTTGAGTCATAAATGGGCAAATAAAAAGGCTATTGTTACGTTTATTTTTTGGGAAAAGTCGCATATAGCCTCTTTAAAAAAGGCACTGCAAAACCCCCCAGTATTAGCCCTACCAGATGCACAGAAACCGTTTTTTTCAGATGGTTGATGAGAAAAATGGGTGCATAGTTTCTGTGCTGAACATTGTGGTTTGAAACGTCCGGTCGTTTACTACTCTGCAAAACTTGATCCAGTTGCAGCTGGGAGATCCCGAGATCAGTCGCGGCAGCTGAAAAGGCTGTTTTAGCCTCTAGAGACATAGTGATGTACTTTCCCCTCACTGTATTTGTCCCACATAACGTTGCAATTATTTTATTGGAACAGAGAACGTCACACCTATCAGCAGCAAGATGGTTAAGGTATTCTTCAATTCTGTTAAATTTGCCAAATATAACAGTGAGAAGGTGTACGGGACTAAATGCTCCCAGTTTGCTGCCTACGGACGATGACGGGGAACCCCATGACTGCCAGGCAGAGTTAGAGGTACTGTGTACACCACGACCTGACTTGACTGACACACCCCTGGAGAACCCTGACTTGATACTTTATGTGGACGGGTCAGCTTTCAGAGATCCGATGGGAAAAAATCGGGTAGGGTTTGCTGTTTGCTCTGATCATTGTACTCTGTGTACTTCTGTTGAGAACAAACCATGTCTTCCTAGACATTTCTTTCCAGTTTTTGCTAAGTTCAGCCATGGGTTTGATCATTGTTCCAAAAGTGGTATGTTTGATCTGGTTGCTACACATTGGTTTACAAGAGGATTCACCTCTTTCGCAGAAAAATATTGTCATTCATGCATGGTGTGTGCCACAAATAATCCAGGGCGACCGGTGTCAACTAAAACTGATGGCCATCTGGCCCCTCAGAGGCCCTTCGAGCACTTGATGATGGACTTCATTGAGCTGGCTCCTGCTGAAGGTAAAGAATTTTGCTTAGTGATCGTCAATATGTTCTCAAAATGGACAGAGGCTTTCACTAACACTAATCTGTTTGCCTGCTCATACTGTGTGAATAAATCTTTTAGTCTTTGGTCTGGCTGTTTAAATCTGCATTTGTAGGCGGCTGTAGCTCAGTGGTAGAGTTGTCAGCCTGCAACCCAGAAATTGTGGGTTCGATTCCAGCTTCCATCTCCTACATGTCGTTGTGTCCTTGTGGAAGACACTTCACCTACCTTACCTACTGAAGGGCCAATGGTGCGATATGGCAGCCTCGCTTCTGTCAGCCTGCCCCAGGGCAGCCGTGGCTATAATCATAGCTTGCTTCCACCAGTGTGTAAATGTGAGAGTGAATAAATAATGGAGTTGTAAAGCGCTTTGAGAGTTTTGAAAAGCGCTATATAAATGCAAGCTATTATTATTTGGGTTTTCGCTTCAAGACAATTATGTTTATGTCATTGAGTGACCAGGGCTGGCTGCTCCAGCCAATGATGCGATTCACATCCATATTTACGCAGCTAATCAATCCATATTTGTTCTACGTTTCAAGCATTCCAGCACAGACTGTGAAAGAGGCTTTAGTTTAATGAATCATATCAAAACAGCATCGAGAAATCGTCTTAAAGCTGCTGATGCGCATAACGTCAAAGCTGCAAGCAGATGAAGCCATCAACCTGGACGTGTACAACCACTGGATGCATTAGAAGGACAGACTAAAAAAATACGGTGAAATGTAAGTCCTCAATCAGATTTGTGCTAAACTAGTGTCATTTATTTACAATGTTTATTTATGAAAATTTATCATTAAATGCTGTCACCAGTTTATGAGTAGCAGAAACACAAATAATTGTGTGATTATATACTGTATATAGCGGACAAAGAGTTACAGGACCCTCTCCCAGACCAAAGCAGGACCCTCTTACTCAGTGCACAGCAAGAGCTTCACGCAATGGCTCATGCTTATAATACAAGTCAGACTTTTATAATATAGTGTTAAGCGTGTTTTAAAAATTTGAGTTCATAGTTAGCTTGACTTACCTGGCAGTTGATGTTTCTCCACAGTTGTAATAAAATATTTATACTTACAATAGTGTTAACACACTGCACAGGTCATGATTAAGATCTTTGTCATTTTAATTGTAAGTGGGATAATGTAATTAATTAAAAAGTATTCTCACAGAAGTTGAAATGCTGTAATTTGAATCTTTTAATAAATTATGTAAACTGGATGGATGCAATGCTGGCATAACCACAGTGCACACATCTGATGTTGCTCACAGTGGTCAAAGGGACCGCTCAGGCCATTTGTGTGTTTGCTCAGACACATGAAAAATTTGAGGGAACATTGGTTGGCGGCCAGGCAGGAACGAATATAATCTGAGATGGGTTGGGAGGGGCTGAGGGATGAGCGAAGATGAAAAAGTTAGATGGGGAAGGAAGCACCGAGCTGATCGGTTTTGCTTTTGTGGAATGTGAAAATGAAGACATCCTGGTTAAAGATTGAGATATCTGAAAGGCGTGGATGAATTGAAAGATCATATCTGGAAGAAGTAGGGGCGAACTAGGAGCAGCGTAGAAAACCGAAGTAGGCCAACAGGAACATTGATTCTAATGTTAGATTGACTAAAGGAGTAGAGTAACCAGAACAAATGGTATGGATGCAACGGCTAAGGAGGTCGGAGGTTAGAGGAAATCGGTGGTTAGTGATGGATAGTTATTGCTTCTTGAGACCTTTAAGCAACATGGATATGTGACTATGGGTAAGAGCTGGACAGGAATCCCGGTAGCCAATTTAACAAAGAAATTAATGCTGGAAAGATAAGACTGTATGGTTGAAATGCTAATTTTTTCAATTGTGTAAGAATAAATAACGAATCGGGATGAGTGAAGGGAAACGAAAGGTTATATGTTAAATGGAAAGTTTTGAAGTTGTTCCATCCTAAAAGATAAGATGAAAGGGTACGAGGAGTGAGACTGTTGAGAATGGCATTCTGAGACAAAATGGCCTAGATGACCTAGCAGTGACAGAATCTGTTGTTTGGAGCATGAGTCGGCTAGGATAAAGTTAGAAAGAATCAAAGAGATTCGGTGGACCTGCTCAAGCTGGAGAGATGCTTGAAAAGTGGATGAATCAAGAGTAACAACCAGGAATTCCAGAGAAGTAAGAGGACCTTTTGTCTTCTTTTCAGACAAAGGGACTCCGATGTTAGAGAAGGCTCCGGTGAGGGTGCGGAGCCCGAGACTAGGAGGAGACGAGGCGGGGTTGAAGACAAGAAAATCATCGAGGAGGTGAAGGACGTAGGGAAGGCTGTAAGTGTTAAGCAGGATCCAACACAAGGCCTCTGAAAGAGAATCGAAGATTCGAGGGCTACTTCTGCAACCTAAAGTGAGTCTGACTGCAAAGTAATAAGACCCTTTCCCAAAGACGCCAAAGAACCGCCAGAAGTCTGGATGAAGGGGGAGGACCTTGAAGGCACTAGTGATGTCTGCTTTAGAGGGTCATGCTTTGCTAGACGGATAAGCCGGATTGCAAGATCAATGGTGACATACTGCATGGAGAAATCGGGAAAAGGGGATGAGACTGTTGATACTGGGTACGGAGGAGACGTGAGGTGCCGACAAGTCAATGATCAGTCTTTTTTTTTCTTTTCTTTTTTTTTGAACGTGTCCTGTTTGGCAGTGTGGAGCTCAGAATTGGTGTCTGAGTACCAAGTAGAAGCCCAACAGATTTACTTTCACAAGCGGAGCAGTACAGCTTTTTCTATAGTACTCCACTTGATATATGTGTGAAAAATCTCTATTATGAATTGCTGGGGGGTTTATTTCCTGATGTTATGGACATGGAGACGGAAAATTAAGGGGAAGAAATAAAAGATGAAGAAGAAAGGTAGGAAACAAAAAGTCAAGAGAGAGGGTGAGTTGAAAATACAAGAGAGGAAAGGGAACAAAGAAAACACAGGAAAACATTGAAGTCTGCCTCCATACCCATAGGACGGCAGCGAGAGGGGAAAAACAAAACAAAACAAAACACGAAAAAGGAACATCGACAAAACAAACCAAACATCGCTAACTAAGAACTACACAACCACATCAAACAAAAATGGATATAAAAATACAACAACAATGTCACAAAACAACTTATGGTACAGATTAATCAAGCTCTAGTAATAATAACCTCAGTCCAAGAATATATCTGTAAATACCAGAGGCCCCACACCTATGTGTGTGTGTGTGAGGATGCTGGTGCATATAAGGTTTCTCCATAAGAGTGTTCGATAGCTGGTGTGAGCAGGCATCAATCCATCTCCCAGGAATCGATGCAGACATGAAGGAGATCGGAGCCAAGACGTCCAAAGGACCCCCGGAGCCCCAGGCGGACCCGGTCGGGGCCGACCGCATCCCCCAAGAGAGGAGCAGGGGAGAACCCCAGGGGAACGTCCAGCGGCTACTATGCAGGGGCCCGGGGGGCAGCAGTGACGAGCCCACGGGCCCCGCCAGGGTGGGCTGGTCCATGGACCGGGAGAGCCGGGGCCCAGGGGCGCCCCACCCCCCAGCAGGGACCCGACAAGGGGCCGGCCGACAAGGGGCCCCCGGCACCGCAGGGGCCGCGGCCGGCCACGCACCACCACCACCCTAGGCCAATCCCCACCGCCAGCATCCCAGCGCCCCACCCCTGCTCCACGTCAGGGCTCCCCACGGATTGCCGCAGCGGATGGACAGCATCCCCAGGCCAAGCTCAGCCAGCACCAAATTGTACCAGCTCCAGAGTCCTGATCCTGCGCAACACAGAGCGCCGAAACAAGGCATCCAACAAAGGCCAGGGCCGGTCCAACCCGCCAATGAACAGACCACGCACGGTGCACACAGAACAGGTGATCGAACGAGCAGAGACGCTGGATCCATATCCCGCCGAGCAGGCACCATCCAACAATCCCAAACCTGGCACCCCTAAAAGAGGTGCTCCAACCAACCAAAGGAAAATATCGGCCCAGCGCATCGGCCGACCGACAGATCAGTCCCCCCAGGCCCAGCCAGGCACGCAGCAGGTCCGAACCGGATTGACCACCAACGCACCAGTAGGCAGGGGCACCCGTCACTGGCGGGGAGTGACGGAGGGGAAATAGGCCCCCCATTAAATGTAAGGCCTGAGGTGCGCCAAGAGAGAGGGCAGCCCAAGTCATACGTTCCCTCCCTCTTAACCTCTTAAGCCCCAAGGTCTCTCCAGGGTCTCTCAAAGTTCCTAGCTCGAATAGGACATGCCCAACATTAATTTATTTTTTCTCTGCAAAAACAAACTGTGTAAACAATCTTGGTATCAAAATGAAGCCAATGCTTGTGAGATTTAATCAGAGGTGTAAAAGTTATAGTAGAATATTAACTGCAGATAATCATAAACCAACATGCGTAGATTACCTGTACCAAGATTCATGTTGATGAAGTGAAGTGGAGCAAAGTTACAGAGGTTTTAGTGAAAAAATAGCTCGTTTTTTTGCAGTTTGGCACAGTTTGGCACATTTCGGCACAATTTGGAACAAACAGTGAAAGTTTCAATTTCTCAATTCCTGATCTACTGATTGCATTCAAGTTCAGTTATATGCCTGAAAACAAAGTGTTTTTTATATTTTTTGGTAAAATATCCTACATATTTATCACCCTGTTTAAATAACACTATAACGCAGAGATAGGCTTGACTCCAACTGAAGAACATTTATTCAAATTCCAAATACAACAAAATTGTGAAATATACATATGAAATGGATAACAAAACTGTTCACAACCCCCTCCTCGTATCAATGCAAATGTTATATGGATGGTAATGTGCTTTGCATGCAGTAACAATTTGATCGTAGAGTGGCCTGATTTTGCACAGACGACTGTAATCAGGGGTGGTTTCTGTTTCTTTTCATTGTCCTCATTCACAAAGCTGAGGTGCAATGACCACAAGATTGCCTCAAACTGGTTTCTCTGCATAGTGTTACGGGATAATTTAAAATTATATGGCCACTCACCCAGCAGTCAGATACAACTCCTGTGTATATAATGATGGATACGAAAACATATAGGTCTGTTACAGTGAGGGGAGTCCAAAGGAACTTTCTGCCAGCCTCTTTCGTTTTTGTAGCATTGATATTGTCGATAATTGTCCAAATTACAGATGAACTGAAGAAGAGCTGGAAGAGAGAGAGAGAGGGGAGACCATGCTGCTGCTTGGTCAAATGCCTTGGAGGTATTTAGTCTTCATCCTCACTAACACAAGATAACAGAAAAATAGAGAAATTATAAATATATGCATACACATCTACATATAAATGTCTACACACACACACATGTGTATACATACATATATATATATATATATATACATATATATATATGTACACCTGTCGCTATATATATATATATATATATATATATATATATATATATATATATATATAGACAAAATGTCTTCCCAGGGAGCCAGCTCCCCCACTGACCCCAATACTTAATTTCCCTCTGACATTCGCTCTACTATCAGAACACAAAAGACACTAGACACCCAGGTTGAGTGCCCCCCCCCCGTCCAAGCGCCCTTGTAGGGGGAGAGCACCTGTCGCTAGTTAGCAATAGCCTTTCCGCCAGCAAAGGCGGCTCCCAGCGCCACCTGCGCATCGGAGGCCTCCGCAGCCCAAACCCCGGCGAAGTACCTGCCCAGACCAGGCGCAAACCGATGAACCGGGCGGCCGACCCACCCAGGCCGACATCCACCAGCCCCATTCTCTTGTGGAGCAACCACTGCTGCTCCATGGCCTGGCAGACTAACAAACCCAGCGCCCCACCCACCTGCCCTGCACACCCAGTCCGACCAAACCCAGCCAAATGCACTCCGCAGCGCACAAAGACCAAGACCCAGGAGCTAAGTTCAGTGCGAAAAAGGACTGATCAGGCCCAGAAATGGCACCCAGCCGCCGCGACCAGCAGCCAGGCACCCCAACTAGCAAACAAGGCGAGACGCCATACAGGGACCGGCGATGACAATCAGCCCAGAGAAAAAGAGAGAGCCGGCTGCACATGCCGGCCACAGGCCGGCCCCGACCCCCACAGGCAACAGAGACCCCACGCCGGCCGGCAGCCGGCCAGGACCACAGCTAAGGGGCGCGGCGCCCCAGAGCCCCAGGCCCACCCCAGACCCTACCCAGGCGCAGCACGGCCACCAGGCCAGTAACCCATGTCCGTCAGTGCAACCCCCCTAAAGGCACTGCATGCAGCCATCAGGAGTTACCACCCAAAGCCACCAAAGCCCAACCACAGGTTGGGGCCACGGCGTCCAGCGCCCCATCCGCCCCATCCGCCCAGTGATCCCACCCCCCAGGGATCCTCCCCAGACGCCTCCAACCCCAAAAACCCCCACATCAGCAACAGTATCCCAAACTAAGTGCCCCCCACCCTTACTAGGTGATGGAGCCGATCAAAGGAGCCCAGAGAGATTGATCAGATATGGAGCCAGAGGTTGTCTCAAGACCAATTGGGTCCAACAAAAGATTTCTATACTGATTAATATTAAGAGCCTTTTTATTTCTCCAGTTCAGGAGGATAGTTTTCTTAACGATGCATAAGGCAATGTGAACCATTAGAAATGACTTTGTGTCCATGGTGACATCATTTCAATTTCAGGCAAACTGAGGGAGATAGTGGAATGTCACATTTCAGACACCTTGATAAGTCCTCACATATCTGGCCCCAAAATGTCTTAACAGGTGGACAGAACGAAAGCGCATGAACATAAGTATCTTGTATATTGCTTGTGCATTGTAAGCAGGTATTAGACGATGTAAAACCCATCCTAAACATTCGTTGACCTGTATAGTGTATTCTATGAAGGATTTTGTATTGTATTAATTGCAAATGAGGATTTTTTGTTATTTTAACGGTTCTTAAACATATCTGAGACCAGACATTTTGGTCAAAGCTGGCTGATAAATCCACCTCCCATTTTGAAATAGGGATGGCTATTGATTCATCTAATGTAGTTAAAGTTTTGTATATTTTAGACAGCAATTTGGGGGTTTGAGATTAAGAAAATCTAAAACTCTTGCTGGAATTTGTAATTCAACTGTATTGAGCCTAAATTTACGTTTAATAATAGATTTAATTTGTTGATATTCTAAGAATTTGTCTTTGTCAATTCCATATTGTGTAATTAATGTATTAAATGGGATAAAGTCTGTTCCTTCAAATATATGTTCCATATTCAATTCCATTGCACCCCCAGTCTGGAAAACTTATCGTACTTTTTTTTTTGCAAGATGTCGGGGTTATTCCAGATGGGTGTACGTCTGCATGGGATTATTGTGGACTCTGTCATTTTTAGAAACTCCCACCATGCTGTCAGAAAGGAGCTGACATTCATGCTTTTAAAGCATTCATGTCGTTTTATATTTGAGCTAATAAATGGTAGATTTGAAATTTTTATCTTATTGCATAGTGTCTGTTCTACGTCTATCCAGGACTCATCTAGGTAGCTATGTTTTAACCATTTTGTGTTGTGTTCCCCGGGTGTTTGTGTTTTGTTAGTTATTTTCATTATTTAGTTCTATTATCATGTTTAGTTATTCTTTGTTTCTACTAGTTATTTCTGCACTTTCTGGTTTCCATATTTCTCCTGGTTCTTAGGTATTTTTCACCCTCTGCTCCTTTGTCCTCCTTCCTATTAGTATTCCTCTTTAGATAGTGTCCATATTTATTTCTTCCTTCTGTTCTCCACTGTTTCCTGTAGATTTCTCCTTAGACTTATTATCCTTTCTAGTTTCTTTACAGTCTTCTGTCTCCCAGCCATTTTACCTCTTGTCCCAGTTAATTACTTTCACCTGCTCACTCCCTCTCAGCTGCAACCGCTTTCACTAATTGGTCTCCTGCTCCTTCCGTGTTCACTCTTCACTCTCCTCCTCAGTATATATTTGGTTCTCATTCGCTCACTACTCGCTGGTTCGTCCGTCTTTCTTCCCCGCCTGATTCCTGCCTTCCTTGTTGCCCGTCTGGTTCCTGTGTTTCCCTGTTGCTGCCTGTACCCTCCCGAGTTTCTGTAAGTTCCGTGTGGTTTTTCATTAAATTCTTTTTGTTTTCAACTCTGCTGCTTTTGGGTCCAGTTTAAACTACAAAACATGACATTTTGAGATGTATTGGAGCCTGTTGTTGGGATCTAAACCAGTCTGGTGATGGTTTACTTGGGATCATTGAGAATAAGTAGTTGATTCTGGGCAAAACCATCATTTTTATTGAAGCAACCCTTCCCATAAGAGATATGGGTAGGGATTTCCATCTAGCAAGATCAACTTCCACTTTTTTTAAAAGTGGGATGTAGTTTAGCTTTATTAAATCTGTCTTGGTATGATCAGTTTTTTCTTTCCTGAGTATATGCAGGTGGCCACCCCCAAGGGGCTGACCTGGAAAACTGCGAAAGGGGGGCGGGGCGAAAGGACAGATAATGAACCCCTACTTAACTTCCTTAAGGAGTAAGGAATTGAGTGTATCAGGATCGGAGAGAGCAGACAACAGATTAGAACAGTGGGTAGAGCAATCGGGAAGAACTTCAATGCCTGGGTGGAAGCCGTGAGTTAAACCATTAACCAGAAAATCCACAAACTCCTAATACTCCTACTACTGGAAGATTCTGTGTATGAGAACTCCCATGCAGTCTAAGGTGTCAGTGCAGACATCCTGATTATTTTGTAGTTTGAGCCGTAGTTGCGCTTTCCTAAAGTCATCCAGATGAGCATTCTGGATGGCCATTTCCAGGAAATCAGGGTTTTGTGAGGAAGATATTTGTTCTGGAGCGTTAGGAGAGAAGAGAGCAAGCTGTAAATGGGTTGGACCTCTGGGTTTTAAATCCAATGAATTTATAAATGGATAACGCTGTTTTTTTATTGGTTTAAATCAGTAACTCTTTTCAGAGAGATAGATCCTCCTTTACCGATTGAATAACTTATTTCAGTCAATTGGTCTTTTAGTCTCCAAGTTAAGCATCAAATTGTGTTCTCACTTACTCCAGTTGTTTTTGTAGCTCAATAAATGAATGTCAATGTTGTGTACATTTTCTCCATCTGTGAGGTTAATTGTTTTGTCAGCTATTCTAAGCTTGACCGTAATTCCTCTTGATGGTGGTGTTGTTTGAAGAGATAAAAATTCAGTAAATGCTGAGTACACTTATTTTATTGTATGACAGTTTAAATTCTGTAGTGCATGTAGAAACACTTACAAACAGTGAACAATCAAGAAGAATGTAGAACATCATGCGTTCCCTATGTGAAGAGGCTTTTATCCTTATTCTGTGAACAAAGATCGATGTGGGAGGGGTTTCCTCCAACTCGTGCTTCAATAAAGTTTCTTTAGTGAAAACACTGTTCCAACGTGTTCCTCCACAATTTTTTTGAAATTGCACCAGGATGTGCTGGTCAGCAGTGTTTGATGTACTGAAGAGATTGTCTATTTGTGTTCTTTGCTCCATTTTCGTGATTCTAGGGGAACGGTTGCAGGGTTTCAATGGAGCAGAAAGATCTGGCAGGTTTATCACCTCCATATCCAGCAGAGAATATGATGTGGGAAGAAATTCAGCTGGCTGAGACTGGTTGACTGCTGCTTCATCCTTCTCAAAGAGTGACTGAAAGTTGGCTTCCACTTTTAACTTTCGTTGATTCTTGTTTTGTTTGTTTTTCCAATAAAGTTGTTGTCTTTTTCATTAATCAATGAATCCTAGTCCAATCTGGGGTGCCATTTTTTTTTTTTTTATATGACTGCTTAGTAGTTCAAGGTTTTTATCAGTGGTGCCAGTCAGGTCTCTCTCCTGACATATATGGTTAAAGAAAAACAGAAACTTACCCTTGAACCATCATATACCCCATAAAGGATACAAACATTCTATAATTCCTGTCACCCTAAAGACTGACTGAAATAACTTCTGAAAACAACAACTGCATAACTGAATGTAAAGGTTTGCACCAGCAAGAATTACTATTTACACAATTTATTAACAGTTCAACCAAAAACTATATATTTTCCAAAAAGAAAATAGTCCAGTCACTGTTTTATTCTCAACAATCCAAGTCCGGTAAAAATAGTCCGATAAAAACATTATGTTGTTTTCAAAGATGGGTAGGTTTTGGCTATGAATAATTGCTTAGGGCAATTATTAATCAGATTAATAATTTTAACCAACTTTTGGATCTGATCATTGCATTCAGCGAGAGATTATTCAAATCATTCCACATCTGGAGACAACCCAACTAGACCAGCAACAACCTTCTGCCTCTCCATTTCTGCTGGATCTGCAAGGCCCACGGCTTCAGTCATCCGGGATTCTAACTCTCTTTGCTGAACTACAAAACAACAAAAGTTGTTAAATTGCTGAAAGCAAAACAAAAACACATGATCCTAACAAATGTCCAGCCAACTAGCCATGTTTAGCTGTGCATATATCACCATGTTTATATATGCGTGCTCAGAACAGGTGTGCAGGTTGACAGCTCAACCTGCGTCTTATGAGTTCAAGTTTTAAAATGCTACTCTTATTTCCCAACAAATATTAGCGAGTTAGCAAATGTTCACCCCCTTTCCTTTTGGCGGGTAATTTAAAAACATGAGATTAACCTTCAAAGTTAACTCTGATCGCAAGCAGTGGTTTCTCAAAACACATTGGGTTAGCTCAGCATCTAGATGCCAGATATGCAGCAAATTTTGATTTACAGTGTTATTAACTCTTAATTGAACAAGGCCAAGTTTAAGCAAACCAGGATAACTCATCTGACTATAAATGTGCAGCAAATTTTGGGCCAGACATTTGGGTTAACTTAAGTTAGACAAAGTCTTAACCTATTGCTTACACAAATCAGGGTGAGTGAGTTAAATCGTCTGAATCTATGCTAATGTAGTAGAGTTGATCATCACTAGCAAAGGAGAGTTTTTGGAATTAATAATTTTGGCTAAAGTCCGAGACCATGAAATTCAGGAATGTCATAGGCCATACACTTTTCATATATGAGCAGTGACATCCAATTTCAGAGCAATCACACGATGTGCCAAAACTATTACTAATGTGATTAAATTAACTCTTGTATTTAGGCAAGTTATTCCTTTACACCATTTTGTCGTAAATTATTCCCATACATGTGCAGGAAAAGCTGTTCATGTTTACGCCTCACACGGGCAGCTCCAATTATGTTGTTTTCAAAGAAAGGTAGGTTTTGGCTATGAATAATTATGAATAATTGCTATGGGCAATTATTAATCAGATTAATTTATGTAAAAATTACCTCGTTTAGGGCACCACCTGGATTCCAGGAATATCAATAGCCAAATTGTTCCGTCTCAGTTTATGTTTATGATTACCTGCATGATAAGGCTGAGATAATTAAACAATATATGAAGGAACAAGTTCTTGGCGTACCTGAACAGCAAGTTACTACACATGTAGGTGAAATAACAGTTTTCCAAAATACAAGAGTTTATTACAAGAATTCACTTTCATTTAACATACTTTAATCAGAAAACTCACCAAACTAGTAAAACACAACTAAACTACTAAGAAAAGAATAACGATAATAAAACTCACACTCAGTAAAACAGTAAAAGTGATAAAAAGGCACAGAAATAGAAACAAAGAATAAATTCATAATGATGTCACAGTTCAGAATGAATATGTTTGCTCAAAGACCAAGGCTTGTATTGAACAGTGTTGGGAATAAAGCTAAGTTAGTTTTAAACTAATTGCGATTAGTTTAAGACTAATCAGCAGATTCTGGTTTGTTTTCAAACCACCAATTCACAATGCAAAGCAGAAGTGAAGAAAAACATTGTTTGGAAGAAGCAATGTTTCATTAAACCATTTGCTGAATTAGAAATCAATAACCTTTAGATAATTGATTCTATTTAATGGATCGGTCACCGCAGTGATTGATCTAATTTAATATTTAGACTTGATGTTGACGTTAACGGCAGTACCAATTATGTCGATCTAATTTAGAATTTTGACTTACCAAGAAGGCGGTCTCAAAGATGACTTAAAAGATTAGTTTAGTGTTCAACCTATCTGTTTAAAGTCGATCTCTATTTTGAATAGCATTAACGGCAGTCTTTATTGTTCATGAATAAAATGCCGTCAATGGCGGGCCCACGTGGTTCACTAGAGCATGTAGCTTACAGCTAACTCACGTGGTGCTGCTTAAAGTCGCTCTGGATCATTTATTAAACATCATACGAAATGTTGGATTGAGTAACTTAGGTTGCAGGATATAAAACGACTTTCCATCGGAAACCTCGAAAATCACTGTTTAAACCTCCAGGCCGACCGGCCTGTTGGTACCCGAACAATAAATGAAATCTTACACAAAGTAACAAATCACAGTGAAAATAAACAACCCTTAATTCTTGTTTAAACTAACCTAATCTCGCCTCTGCCCAGACAGACCTTATTGAACGGTTAAAGTTCTCCAAGTTGCTCCGTGGATGATGGGCGAAGCTAAAACAACGTTAGCCGGCAGGCTAGCCACAGCTACGGTCCGTTAGCAGTGGGAGGAATATAGCTGTTGAATCGCGGGTAGCATTAGCTCGGAACGTCGTGTCGTCCTCTTCGGCTTGCTAAACAGCGATCAGTTGCACCTCAGTTCACCGACACAGTACCTTCTCTGCAGGTTCAAGATAGCATTGTCCCAGGCTTTGTCGCGGTGGGGTAACGCTCCAGTCTCGACCCGGTTCTGTGGCATTCAGTTGCTGTTAGCGGCTCGCTTCATACGGCAGCATCTGTTCAGAAAGCAGGGCTCAGGGCGGAACAGTGGGGTTTATCTCAAAACACTGGTTTTGATTCACCTGATTGATCAGCAGTATTGTCGTCCTCAGAGTGAGTTCCTCTCAGAACTCGCGTCTTTTCCCTCGCCAGCGAAGGAAGGATTGGGTCTCTCCTGGCGCTGTTTGGCTGAAAGCCAGAACTGGAGAGGAATTGGATATCTGTGGCAGTGCCTTATATAACCTCTGGTCTTCTTCTCCTCCTGTCAGAGCTAGAATGTGGGTTAGCGCCACCCAATGGCTGTGTGTCCCCAACAATAAGAAACAAAGAATCCACGTCGGGATTTCCAACAGTCCACAAAGAGAGACGCCAAACAAATTAGTAGCACAACAGTGCAGCCAGTCTTGTGATCAGCAGCACACAAAGTCCATCCAGAGCCAGTATCCACCAGAGTAAGAAATGTTCGCTACTCACGGTACCAATGCTGGTAAGTTATTTTGTTTTATTCTAGCCGACACACTTGGGAATCTCTGTCCTGGTAGCACGAGTGTCAGACATGCTGTTGCTTTGCCTACAGCTAGGAAGTCAAGCTGTGTCTGCTGTAGGAGCTGTCGGATGGAGCTTCCACGTCCCCTCGGATCTCCGATCTCTGCTCGCTCACTCGTCTGCGTCCTCACCCGCAAACTCCATCCGGAGAACCTGGCGGTCAGCTTTTATAAACTGCCAGCAGGGCTGATCAACCAGAAACGAGCTCGCTGGAGCTTGTCCACGTTGGAGGACATACATCACGTACTTGGGGAAAAAACAACAGGCATTAAGGTAAGTTAATTTACAAATAATATTACATCAACAAAGAAAACCAAAACTATTTATTCAGGACAGGCGGCTGTCACAATACTGTTGAACAAACATTATTGCACTTCCTGTTGCGCAACATATATTTGATTTTTAAGCTGATTGTTATATACTAATCCCATTTTGAAAATATTATGCTATAAAAAAAACTAAGAGAGAATTGAAAAAAAAAGAAAATGTAAGCTTTCTTTTTAATTATTAACAATACAATTAAAGACAGAATGGGTACATAGATCGAGAAAAAGAAAGCTTTATGGAAGTAATTGTGAAGTTAAAATAAAGTATCACCAGAAATACAAGCAATACTTGTTTCTCATCCTGTGCGACTTTGTCTCTATGTCACCTGTTCTTATTGCCTCTTTTCCCTTTTTAATTCTTTTCAGCTGATGAAAGTATGTCAGCCTGGTGTACATGTGAGTGTTCGAAAATAAATGAAAGAGAGGGAGAAAGAGAAAGAGATCAAGAGTCAGACAAAGATGGAGCTCTCCTGGCAGCATGCCTTTGATCACATCTTTGGCAATAAAGCTCCAACTTCAAATGGCCTCAGCCCTGGCAGCTGGATGTCTCTGGCACTGCTACCAAGAACCAAGCTATTTGCATCTTAGGCTGACAGTTGTGGCTCATGTCTCCATATCTCATATAACTCAGGTCTTGTCTCACCTGTGACTCCCTCATAGGGTTTAGTGTGTAATCATATATGTGCGTGCCGTACCGGACTGCCTCTCTGCTGTTGTTACTGCATTAGACTTGTTGTCATGTTTTGTTTGTTTCTTAACACTTATTTTATTTAGTGTAAACATAAACTTGACACACAAATAAAATTGACACACTTAGGATGCAATCATGGGATTTTAATACATTTGACATTGCTTTTATTGATGCTTTTATTATAATTGCATTGTATGAATGTGTCTCCATAAATACCTCATTTATGTATCACCTTTTGGAAACCATAATTTTTGAAGATAAGCTGTGATCTTTTTAAATTACTGCATTTCTGATAATCTTGCTGTGGTGTCTTCTAGAAGGTTACATTTTCTGTTTTCTAATGTAAGACAGTCTAACAAAGTCATTTGCGTTTAACTTTTTTTCAAATTTATTAAGATTTGTTCTTCATCTAAGTAGATTCATCCAGCTATTTTTTAAATATATAAAACTGGTCTCAATGTTTGTGGGTTTTGTATGTTTTGTCATGCAGTATCATATAAAAAATTATATCTCACAAAACAAATTGGTAAATGGTACAAAACATATACATATTCAAGATGGCAGAAGTCTGCACTTTTCCTCTACTATACAGTTTCAATTCAAATGAACTATCTAAACATATTACCTTAAATCAAATCAAACTTTATTTATAAAGCGTTTTCATAGAAGAAGTTGCATCAAAAAGCGCTTTACAGATTAAAATGACCCCACATAAAACCACATTCTCATCCCTCCCCCACAAATTTAAAAGCATGGTCAGTTATACCCCCCTCCCCCTAACCCAACTCCCATGCACACGCACAGTTAAAAGCAACAGTAAAAAAGGACATTGGGCCGAGTGCAGATGAACCATAAAAGGAAACGCCATCAGAGGAGCCATCTGCACCGGCAGTGATAGATCAACAGCAGCAGCCGAGTCACTGACCCAGGGCGCCCAGTGGAGGCAAGGCCAAGACCCCCACCTAAGTTCATGATCAATAAAGGCAAAAACCGGATGCATGCTTTCAAACTGATCTTTCTCTAAACCATTGACAAACAATTGACCATGTTACTCCATGTCATATTGACAAACTGAGAAACCAAGTTGACAATAATGTACCAATGCATCTTGTACAACTATAAGGGGTTTTGAACCACAGCTTTCTAATCTTTTAGCAGACTGTTCCATTAGTGATCTTTCATGAAGAGCGACATGCCCTAAAAATAATAATTCTTGACATTTCAGGCAGGTAAAACAACTTGAATACCAAATACAAAATGAAACGTATCTGTATAATTCATAGGGCAAGAAAAATTATCACCTCCACTGAAATCTCTCAGATCTTTAGGTGCTTTGCAACCCGTCTATAAGCTGTAAATATATTTGTTCATACAGTACCTGGCTCACACATCCACCAGTACATTCAGTTACTTCCAAAGTAATCTACCCGAGTTTAATTGACTGCTCATCTTTAACCATGTATTTTTGAGAACAAAAACAAAGACTTCCGTAACTTCTTTCTTTTCTCAATGAAACTGGGGAGAAATTCTTGCTCATTTACTCGATGATATTTTAATAAGAATTTTAAGAAGTTTAAGGATAAAACTTTGTATGTTGTCAGCAAAGATGAAGTAAGAAATATTGTAATATGCAATATTCTGAAATAGGAGAATATAAAGGTGGTAGCTTTGAAATGGCAAAAAGTAGTTCCAGTCTAAATTAAAATTGGTAATTTATTGTCTAAAGAGTTTTAGATCCTCCTCTAATACCCTGGTCTCAGACAAAAACAAACTTTGTGTGTGGGTTCATATTTAAGATTTACAATATATCCTATGTTCTATATGTTTATCTATTAAGAGTTCCCATTAAGACACAAATTAAAGAAGAATAACAAAAAAGAAGAAGAATGGGATCTTGGGATAGTTTGGTTAAATGTATTTTGCCACATTTCCATATTCACTCTACTTTCTGTACTGATATCCTATTCCTATCTCTAAATTTTGCATCTGCCTGTTAGCCAATAGTTTGAAGTAAAATGAGTTATCATTTAAATATACCACTATGAATGAGAACCCTTTGAAGAACTTAAAGCATCATTCTTCTCAATGAATTGTGTATAAACGGTCAAAATGTTCAAATATACAGTGTATACTAGTCTATAACATATATTGGCATCCAGCAATATAGGTACATCTAAAAAAAAAGAATACCATGAATAGTTTTAATATTTTTATCTCACTTCAGAAAAAAACTCTCATATTATAGATTAATTTAACATAGAGTAAAATACTTCAAGGCTTTGGGTCTTATAATTTTAATGTTGATAGCTTACAGACCATAAAAACCTGAAATTCAATGTCTCAGAAAAGTAGAATATTACATTAACAGATAAAAAAGCAAATCTAATGTATAAATATTATGTAATAGCCATATTACATATTGTAACATAATACAACACAACATAACCTATAGAAGAGAGGCAAGAGGAGACTAGAGGGTATGACTGTGTTTGTGAATGAGTGATAGCTAAGTGCCCAGAGTTACACCATCTAAGAGGTGCTCAGCAGTCAGGGCATTGTGCTGCTTACTGTTAGTATGAGGTCGTATTATCTATCGCGGGAGTTTACATTGGTTATTGTGATAATTGTGGGCACATATACCCCTTATCTATTGCGGAAGTTTACATTGGTTATTGTGATAATTGTGGGAACATATACCCCAGGTCGTGTTTCTAATCTGGGATTTTATGAATGTCTCCCTGTCCTCCAGTTTCCCTACCTTCACTCAATAGTCATGTATTCCATCTGTAATAACCGTTTTAAACTGTATAATATAGGCTGCACTGTTTGTACCATGTGTGCTCTTAGATGTGTTTCTTTTTAAGGATGTTTTTAATGGAAGGATTTTATTTTTATGAAGCCGTCTTAAAGAGGAATTTCTGTTTTTATTGTAAAACAGACAATAAAGTTATATATCTATAAAAAATAAGACTTATTGCATGCCAACACCAAGGAGGTATACAGCTAATTTTCTTTTTCTCCTCTAGAAGGCTAAGATTACAGTCTGATTAATCTCCAGCCTGTGTGTAGATTTTTTGCACACAGGTAACCATCTTTGACATGCACAGTAAAGAGATGGTCTGAGGAGACTGAAGAAGCTCTGAGATATTGCTTCGGCTCCATTATGTGGAGAAAACTGCTCCTCGTGGTGAGGGCATGGGCAGCATTACAGATTTTATCACATACTACAATAACTTGTGTGGACAACACTGTGCCCCTCATAAAGGTATGCTGTTTCTCCAATAACAAGCCCTGGATCTATCCTGAAATAAATGCACTGTTCAAGGAGTACAACAGAGCCTTTAGATTAGTAAACAAGGGAGAGCTTAGAGCAGTGCAGAAAGACCTGAGAACAAAGATCCGGGATGGGAAAACCATCTACAGGATAAAGTTGAAGGACAAGCTGCTGCAGAAAAAAAACAGTGGGTGTTGGAAGAACCTGAAAACTATCTTAGATCACAACCAAACTCCCAAACACCGTAGGAAATTTAGGGTGGGGAAATTTGTTTAGCAGCAAGTTTGTTCAGCTACTGGCCCCTTTCCCTGTCAAGTTAATCGTGTTGCAACTCGCTGTTTCTTTAACCCATGCCTGCATTTTGTCCTCTAACTTCACACCTTTCAGCCCTCAGGCATCACCCACCCTCTCTGCTTCAGAGAACTCCATGCCACAGCCTCCCTCTCCTAAATTTCCTCAGACGCAGACACACCACATGGACATCAGTGAACTTCCAGGGAACAGAAATTGTGATCGTGGACTCATAACTACCTAGGAAATTAACTGAACAATAAACTGGACTGGAGCCACAACACTGATGTTCTTTATGGGAAGGGTCAGAGCAGAATTAAGATCTTTTGGAGTTCGGGTTGCTGAACTGGGTCAGCCATCTTCTATTGTGTAGAATATTGGAACTGCAACTGATTTACAACTGAGAGGAAGCGTTTTGATAAGTTCATGAGGAGGCACCTAGGATGCCCCACTTACTAAGTGCAGATGGTGGGAGACAGAACTCAAACTTAAATAACATCACACATCACAAGGACTAGACTGTTGCTCAATGGTCCAAAGTCCTCTTTTTCAGATCAAAGTAAAGTTTGCATTTAATTTAGAAAATAAGGTCCCATAATCTAGAGGTAGAGATGAAAATTTTATTTCTGCAGGGAATAAGGTTTTTTAGACTGCATTCCAAAAACGATTATTTTGAAACAACTATACACATTTAGGAGAATATCTCTAAAACTACCATGTTCTCTGTCCTCTGAAATGTACAGACCAAAAAGTCATGGTCAGATCACAGACAAGATGCCACCAGGTTCCTTTCCCTTCAGTGTATTGAAGACTGTTTTCCACACCATCTTTCCAGTATGAATGCTTTCTTCCAAGCATTATGCACGGTCTTGCAGCCCCGATTCTGTCTGTAGCTTGGCCTACAGCCACGCTCCCTAATACAACTAACCTTTTTATCATAACGGAGCTTCACACAGACACACCGCAGTTATTAACCTCTGCAGCAGAGACTCCTTCCCGGGTCTAATTGCTGCCAATACCATGTTACAGCTCAATCTAATAAAGATTATACGTGCTGTGCCAAAAGGACAAATTGTTCATTAGATTCACTATGTACGCTCATTTGGTCTCCGTTGGACATAAAGTTATGTGAGCCGAAGCATAATGAACACCATACTAATATTCTTGGATATGAGCCCAATGATTAACTTTTTCAGAGTGAACTAAATAAATGAAAAGACAAATGGCATGGAAGAAGGGGGGATTTAAAATACAGACATTGGCGGGGAACCAGAGGAAATAATTTCTTAAGTCAAAGCCTGGTGACATGCAATGTTTAGATAAACATGTTTAGATAGATTAAGGTTTACTCTATGGAGATATACATAGATGCTGTTGCTTGCTTGCCAAGCTACATCTAGATGTAATCCACATTTTCACTTTTGGCAAAAGATAAAGTATGTAATTACATTTACTTCAATTTATTTATATAGCACCAATTTACAACATGTATTCCTAACGCTTTTTTTCTTACTAATTCAGAGGTCCATTTCCTTTCCAATATAACATAAGTAGACAATAAATAAAATTCCTAAAAATTCAGTCCAATCATTCACAATAGTTTTATTCAAAGACACACAATCCAATCAGATCCTAAAGGTAATAGAAAGCAAACTATATCTGATTATTACGCTGGCCGGGAAGTGCAAAACAAAATTACATTAACCTGAAACACATTTACAAATTTACCGAAACACTTTTACAAGTTTACCAAAATTCTTTTACAAGTAAAAAAAAAAACACTTTTACAAGTAAAAACAAAACAAAACACTTTAACAAGTTTAACAAAACACTTTTACAAAGACATGACCCGGAAGTGATACTGCAGGGATGAGGTTAGGGTCGGGACAAGACCAAAGTGGTAACAGTAATGGAATCGATCCTGCCAGCAACTCAATCTGCAGAGATGTTTTGCCCGTTTTTCGGAATCTATTTTCAAGTTTTAGGGGCATTTTGTGGTGACTGTGGACATAGTTTGGACTTTCTCACTGATGCAGAGGGAGAAGAGGTTGGTTTTATGGACTGCCTCATAAAGTATTTCAACGAAGGCCACTCATACAGTGTCCCGTTCCCCGCAGTATCACTTCCGGCTCATGTCTTTATAAAAGTGTTTCGGTTAATTTATAAAAGTGTCTTGTTAAACTTGTAAAAGTGTTTTCTTTTTATTGTAGAAGTGTTTTGGTAAACTTGTAAAAGTGTTTCGGTAAAATGTAAAAGTGTTTCAGGTTAATGTAATTCTGTTTCGGTAAAATGTAAAAGTGTTTCAGGTTAATGTAATTTTGTTTTGGTAAAATGTAAAAGTGTTTCAGGTTAATGTAATTTTGTTTTGCACTTCCCGGCCACCGTAGATTATAATGCCTACTGGCCAAACATTATTTATTTAATTAAACTGACTTCACTTCCCTTTCCAGCAATCTCTCCTCCTGATTGGGAATGTGGCGAGAGCAGACAGAAAATTGATTAATGCCTGTAAGTTTCTACAGGGCCATACTGTGAGTTCCTATATGGACTTACCAAACTCTTTCAAAATGTAGCAATCTACAGCAAAAACGTCCATAAATTTTTATCGGGATCATGTGTAAAAGACCAACAAAAGTATCTCAGAATTGTTCAATACAAAAAATTCCTGAGAAAACCTTAAACCTAGAGATGAAAGAAATAATTGGATGGAAATAATTTTTGGTATACATACAATCTGAAAAGATTGGGGAGCATTTTAATTTAGTCCGATTTAATCTAATAACCCCCAAAAACAATCCAATGCAATTCATATCTAGAGTCCTACAGTGTATGATTTATCTCAGTATAAATGCAACTATTTTAAGAGAAGATTGCTAGAAAACATTGGTGAGCAAACAACTTTATGAAGACCATGGAACACACCAGACAGATCAGGGACAAAGTCTTGAATAACTTTAAAGTAGGATTGTAAACAAAGCTTTGGACATATTATCTGAAGATGAAATGTGTATGGCAGGACAGCGACCCCAATAAGAAAAAGCAGGAATGGCCTATGGTAATGTTGAAAGAGCTGTAAAGATCCACAAGGAGAATAAGTTGACAGGACAACTATTAGTCATGCACTCAGAAATTTGGGCCTTATGGAAGAGTGGCGAGAAGAAAGCCATTGTTTGCCACAAACCAAGTAAGGGACATAGCAAACATGAGGAAGAAGGTGCTTTTTTCAGATGTGACTAAAACTACACTTTTTGGTATACATGTAAAACCAGTGTGTGACACCTTTCTGAACACACCATCCAAACATCATAACATGGTGGTGGAAGGATCATGCTGTAAGGAAGATTTCCTTTATCAAAGATGATGGGAGAATGAAAGAAGTTCAATACAGGGCAATTGTGTTAGAAAAACTGTTAGAGGATGCAAAAGAATTAAGACTGGGAGACTGAATACAAATGCCCATATCACTATTTAGTGTTTTCATTGTAAAACATTGTGAAGACCTTGTATAATTTTCCTCTCAATACAAATGCTTTTTGTAGGTCTGATACATGAAGTCCCAAAAAAATGAACTGAATTTTGAGGGTCATTATCCATACAACAATTCAAAAAAGAAGTTGACAAACAGAAAGGCGAACAAAAAATCCTACTGTGTCGTATAAAGAAACTTGAGCTGGCAAAATTAACCTCAGGTGGAGTTAAGTTGTTGGGTGAAAGTCATTAAAGCCTGTTTTAATGAGAGAATAGGGTGGAAGGGAAAAGGCAGTAGGGCAACTTGCCATATTTAGCTCAATCAGTTACACACTGTGCATTTACATCACTGCTTGAAACCTCCTTTATTATTTAACCCAATGCCACATAATCAAATAAGCCCAAGCATCAGTATAAACCTATATAACAGATTGCATCAGCTGTCTTTAGAATACATCAATTAATCGCACTGACACTGATCTTGGATCTTGCACCCTTGGAAAAAGTATATATGACGAAGAAGTTAATAGATACTTTAGATAGTGAACTTATATCAATACTCAATACTCTTGATTGATAAGAAAAAAAGGGAGGAAACTTGTCATGGGCTAAGGATGAAATCTAATCCTTCCTGGTTTGTTTTATGGTTGGTAGATCTGTTGCAGTGACGGAGAGTTGACAATTTAATTATTTCCCCCTGAAGAAGTGGACTTGTGATTAGGAGGCAGCACTGTGATATGTAATGTGGATGGCAATAAGGAGCAGAAAAATGCAGTTTTGTACATCTTTTATGGCAATATAATCAATACAAACTTTCCACAACCTGTCTGTCACAATTTGATGCACAACAGCGTCTCCCTTAGAGACTTCATGTCAGAACTGTGCTTGTATGTGCCCAAAAAGACACACATTGATGCATGATACAGACAGTGTGCATACAAGTGTGCACCGCTGGGATTAATTGCACAGTAACTGCACTCACTGTTATTCACAAATGTATCTCAAGGTTACAGAGAGATGAACCAAAGCTGATAAACAGGCTGTTCAAACAAATACTTTACAACCCTAAAAACCCTTTTGTGGTGTTTACCTCCAAAATAACCAGATTCAGAAGAACTAACAGATTTGAAATATAGGGGAGGGTTAGCATGCAGTCAACTGTCAAATCTGGTGAGATAGAACACAGCAGAGAGAGACAGAAAAAGAGAAATGAAGACCAGAATATGCAAAGAAGGAGGAGGAGGGAGAGAAAAATCCTTGATGCCAACTCAAGGTTTCTTATTCCCTTGTCTGACTGCATGAGCGACACACATCAGAGATGGAGAAATGTCACTTAGCAGGCATTAGGCTACCACTTTCATCTGCAAACAGATCAGAGAGTCAGGGGTGGGGGAGTTGGGGGGTTCTTAAAAGTGTTTTAAAAGGCTGCAAGCCTGTGTTTGACTTTGAAATCATCCCTTCTCTCATTTTTATATCACCACTGAGCATGTAAGACACGTACATCTGAAAAAAGAAAGAAAAGGAAGTCTAAGATTTCTCTCCATCTGAACTTTAAAAATTTCTAAGCTAAGTATAGGCCTGGTTTCCTGCTGTATTTAGAGACAAGAAGCTGGATCTATGGTAGCTAATTGAAGTTTTATTTTATCCATACTCTTTCAACATGTGTTCTGTCTAGTGTCAATTTCCAAGATATAAGAAATTACAAGCTTTTTCCCATATTCAGAAAAAAATATGCTGATTTTTGTGTGTTTTTAAATTTGTTCTTTTGTTTCTCATTTCAAAAATCATTTACATATAACTTTTTTCTCTCTTATTCTTTTTGCTGGCTTTTAAGATTAGTGTAGTTGAAAAGAACACTTCATTGATCTAGTTTTTGCCACTATGATAAGGATTCATAAACCATCAAACAGCAATATTCTTATGGATTTAGGCACAAGACATAGTATTTATTTATTTACACCGTACAGTCAAATTAAAGTCATCTTTTATTTGTAGTTTAGTGATGTCATGTGGGAAATTTGCAATTCTACAGATGGGTTTGGTCCAACTAAAGAGTATACCTGCATATCAGTCAATAGCCTAATAAAATAAAATTAATTGCATTAATTCTACAGAAAGCTTGTCTTGTCTTTATAGTTATTCCGATTTTCTTAGTTTTACATATAGGATCACATCTGAACTGACCAGCTGATGTATTTAACTTAAAGAATGATTTAATTAGTATCCATATCCATAATTAATATCATATCGATAATCCACCTTTTGTGTATAATTTAATTGTACTAAAATGTACAACACTAATATGGTTGATATATTATCAGAGAAATGCACAAAATAATCAGAGATTCAAATTTTGACTTGAATTGCTCAGATCTTTATTTATTTTGTTCCTGTTTGTTAAATGAATGTAAACTAATAATTCCAACCATTTTTGGCGTTTGAACTTAAATTTTTATTTTTAGGTTAATAAAAACTAATCAAGGTTATGGACATTACCTTTTATTATTAAATGTGGATAATCTTGCAATTCATTCATCCTTAACTAGATTTAAAAGTACTACCTGTACCGTCTGTGTTATAATCGAAATAAAAATTAGAAATTTTTCAAAATCGCACACACAACCCACAAAACATCTTCAGCAGCATGTTTTTTCATTCAAACTTAAAATCAGTGAACGAAAAATTACTCTGGACAATTGTGATTACTTGAATCAGTACCTAAAAACAGAAACACTGAAAAGTATTTTAACTGCTTAAGATATCTTCTTCTTCTTCTTTGGCTGTTTAACGGTGGGAGCAGACTAATTTAATGCATTACTGCCACCCTCCAGATAGATTGTACTTGAACATCATTATGGCTTACATCTTTAGGTATTATGTAGCTTGCAAGCTATAGGAGAAAAGAAAAACAAACAAAACAAACTATACTCTATATATGAGTCCAGTGTGTCTTAAAAATTCAAACATATATTTGATTACTCTATAATCTGACATCTTATATAAAATATTTTTAAGTTAAAACATTACCCACTGTCCCTTATTCTCCTTTTCATTAACACCCTTTCTCCGTAAAATTTCCTATCATCATCATCATCATTAACATAACATAACATAATTTACGGTACATTCACACCGAACGCGTTTGAAGCGTCAACGGCGTCAGGTTTACAGGTAAAGTCAATGCAGAAGTGTGCAGTTGTGTGTCAGGGGTTCTACGTTGCGAAAACGCATTTCTGCCTCATTCGCACGTCAAATTCGCGCGAATGAAACGTTTGACGCACGTGATTTTATGTGGTGCATTTTGTGCATTCGCGCGTGACACAGATTTTTGCGTCTGCCGCTGAAGCTGAAAAATCTGTACTTTGGCATCAAATTTGCGTAGCGTCGACCAGTCAGGAGCCTGGTGTGGTGTCACATGATACTGTGACCCAGTTTACTGGGTCCAGCGAAATTTTTCATTCAACAAAGAGGAAATACTGATAACTGCTGTGGCTAACCACCCGGAGCTATACGACACCAGCTGCATTCTCTACAAAGACAGGAATAAAAAGAACCTCGCTTGGAGGAATATAAGTGATGAGATAGGGCAACTTGGTAAGTTCATTTTACTTTTGAAAGTTTTGACTGACTCTGCGAAACTGCACAACTGCTAGCAAGCCCGCCTACTGTCCCGCTATTTTAAAATTATTTTCCCGCTGATGTACTAATAATTTTCCGCTAACAAGATAAGGTGTTTATTCAGAGGACTTCTGCTGAAAAAAGTGGAAGAGCCTCAAGGACACCTACATGAAGGAGAAGTAGATGGAGAAGGAGATCCAGAGTGGGTCAGCAGCAGGAACGGGGAAGAAATGGAAGTTCTACACGGACATGAGCTTCCTCGACCGCTTCATCACCCCACAGGAGACCAGCAGCAACATGGGGGGGGGTCAACAATCGGACCACGGAGAACATCCTCCCAGAGGACCAGGGACAACCTCTGGAAGCAGCAGGGGAGTCCGAGACAGAAGGTATTGTTGAGAAGATGTTTTCACTCTAATTTAAAGCCTATCTTAAAGGAACAGACACATTAAATTTATGTCCCTAGGCTCTCTCTGAGCTCTCATTTCACCTTCCCGCGTGCTCGTTCATTTCTGTAAAAAGGAGCAATAAGAACAACAAACAACAATTATATATTTTAACAGTGAGACGTCGTTCACTGGACTCAGTTCTAGTAACTGAGCACAGCTTTATCTCATCTTAAGGTTTTTATTGAAACAAGTTAAAAAGAAACTACTCCCACATAGATCTTCGTTCACAGAATGGTCACAGCTTCTTCACACAAGGCACACAGGATGTACCACATTCCTCTTGATTTTTTCACGGTTTCTAAGTGTAGCCACATGCACTACAGAATTAAACCCTCATACAACATTAAGACAATTTCCATCTCTTCATCTCCCTCTTTTGATCTCTTATTTTAAGAGATCACTATATATAAGGAAAAATGTCAGGCAAAGAATCATATCAATTTTGAGTCCATCTTCTCTGGAACTTTTCGGATCAGCAGTCAAGTCATCTTGTTCTGGCCGGGAATTGTGGTTGTCCGGCTCGCTCTTCTATGACCTAAGGTGAGAGGTTGCCAGCACATCACCTATATGCAGCTAAAGTGTATCTTTTCAGTACCCTTGAGTTTGAAAACTCTAAGGACTGCACGCAGACCAGAGGATCGTTCAGCCCCTTTTGGCAGGGGTCTCAGCTTCTTTTCCTTCAAACCCTGCTGCCCCAGCTGGGCAGCTCTGTGCTCCAAGCCGTCCTACCACCTGATGGTGCAGGTGTGCTGAAGTTGGAAACCTCTCAGCAGAGGGTTCAAGTAGGTTGTGTGGTCTGCTCATTGCTGTTCTTCTCCCGCTCTGGCTTGCTGCTCCTGGATGTCCTATAGGTTCGTCCTGACTCCTCAGTGGGAGTGCATTGCCTCCAGCCTTTTTCTTTAGTATGATTACCTGAGAGATCGTGGTCTGGTTGGCTGCTGGTCTCTCACCTGGTCAACAAAGCCTAAAAGAAGAGCTTGCAACTAATTTGCTTTTTCCTGTTTGCTTTATCCATAATTGTATCTGTTTCGAGATTCATTTCTTATGCATTTGTCCTTTTTTTATCAAATCCCTCACTCACCTCATAGTCTTAAGTAGTGCCGCACTGATCGGCCGCACTAACACAAAATGAAACTATTATCCAGACGGCTTACAAACTAGGTCTATCTGTAGAAAAAGCTAATACTTTTGCTGTATGTAAATCACAAAAATCATCATTGATGCAAAGTGCACTCCAAAAATCCTGTATCAAAAGTGAGCAACACTGGAACAACCTAGACCATAAAGAATATTTCTTCAAAATATATAGTAGAGGTTATAATGTAAATAAAAACTTCCAAACAAAGACTAAATGCATAAACATGCCCCAAGGTAAGATGAATGGGTTGTGTGCTGAAACAACCAACCGCACAAAGGTGCCAAAACAGGATGGAAAACAGGAAACATCTAGTCTTTTTGGATTGTGGAAATGGCATCATGTGCATGACAGATCGCTCAAAAGAAAAATGTGCTGCTTTAAAGATCAACCCCCAGAAAAGGATCAGTCTAATTTTATTCATTTACACTGCTAACACCTAATTTAATTAAACCTATAGTTTTATAAGATTTTACCACATCACCGACTATTGTTATTCATTTTCTGAGCTGATGAAGCCCAATACTTATAAAAGAAAACTATAATTTCAACCTATTTAACCAAAAAACTGTTGAACCTTAAACAAATGCTGTTTTTTATTTTGTTTTTTCATTTATCTGAAATGCTTTTAATGAGACCAATTGAAAGGCTTTGTTTTGTAAAAAATAATTGAAATTTAAGTTCCCCTAGTGCCCAAGGATCTCCTCCCTTTTTCTGAAACAGAACTGTTTCAGAAACATCCAATTATTTAAGTCTCCTGTTAATCAGGTGTCACTAGATCTGCAGCTTGTTACGGAAATATGTTATAGTTCAATAAACACCTGTATTGTAGATTAATCTCCATGTACATTTACAGATAAGCTCAATTCCTAGATCTCAGCTGCTATACCTTTTAGAACTGCCAGGGAAGAATTAACAAAACCACTGAATCTATCATTTAATGTGTCCAATCATAACATGACTTTACCCACCCCGGTCCATGGGAGAAAAGATAATAGAACCTTATTTCAATCACTCCATAATTTGTTTTCAGGGGGCATATCGGAGCCCAGATGGGACCATGAGGGGCTGAAATATCACGCCTCCTCCTTCTGCTGTGTCGGATCTCCTCTGCAAATACAAGAAAAGAATGCTCTTTAAGTCTCAACAGAAGCACATCCACCGTTCTCATTTGGGTAATTTTGTCAGAGCCAAAATCCACAGAGAATCAGCAGGTCGTCCATAGAAAAGTTCCCATCACATTCACGATATGGAGCACATACTGTATATTTTTCCCATGTACCCAGATTGGTATGAAAGTGTGGTCAGATTTTTATCATTTTCAAAACAAATAAATCTTTGGTCAGTTCTTAAGTGTACTGGTCCAGCTTTAACTATTTAGATTAATCCCATGTCTTCCCAGTCTCCAATTTACCCTTACTTTTGTCATCGAAGTATGTACATTTTTACCCATATAACTTCCTGTTCGTTCATGTACTGCACGCTCAGAATTTGTCCAAATCCTGGAGAGGAGTGTAACATCTGGAAACAGATCATTAAGATTAGTGAAAGCTTCTACATATCTGGGTAAATGTCCTACCGAATATGGCATCTGAGAACAAACAAAGCAGTTAATGTTTTATTTATTTGCTAGATATCTTGCATATTGTCACCATACACTAGTTTCAAATGGGTTTCTGTGTGTCCTTCTCTGAGTGAACCAAGAAAATAAATCAGCATTCTCATGTGCTTTATGTCATTCTTCTGTGAGTCCTAACGTTCCTATTGAAATAACACCACCAAAAAGCTGTAAAAATAAAAGTACTAAATAGCAGAAAAAACAGAAAAACCTTCATCGTTACTATCTCTCCCTTCAAACAGTCTCTATAGAAAAGTGGCTCTCCTGGTTCTCTTCACTGAGGTTGAGACAAGTAGAACCTAATGTATCTACCTCCCTTTGGAATCAGTCTTTAACCCCACTTTTCTTAGACTGCTTTCCCTATATCTAGTAATGGTCACTGCTTTTTACAATGGGTTAAGTGTATCTAACTCAGTCTCTACAGCCATTGGTGTGGTCAAAAGTACCTGGAATGGCCCCTTCCACCTGGGTGATGACCAATTTTCTGTTTACAGCTTTTAATCAGGATCCAGTCACCTACTTTCAGCTCACTTCTTCCTGTAGGAATATAGCATCATCTGGCATATGATTAGTTTGCATTTACAACTCATGTACTTATCAGTATTTTGATCATGAAAACCCACCAGATCTTAATCAAATTGTTTTTTTAGAAGAGAGTAAACCAATCTAAGGAATTCTATATCTACGGCCATCGATTATTTCAAATATAATTAGGCCAATATTCAAATTTTGTCCCGTTTCTTCCATCATTTTTTAAATTTCAATTTGCAACATTTTATCATAAAGTCATAAATAAGTTTGTAATTATTCGTCTTATTTTAATATACAAACTGTGGGAAGGATAAGGTCTCATCAAATTCGTTCAATTACTTGGTGTTATATTCATATATAACTTTATCATTACCAAACAGTATCTCCAATTCTGTTTAGTCTTATCCATGGCCCTTCTTAATCTGCTTTTAGAATCCAATTGTCTCTTAAAAATGATCTCTAATATTTGTCCTATTTTATTAATTATTTAATTCACAAAATGTGTTCCGTTACCACTATAGATCATTTGTGGATATCAAATCTAGGCATTATTTCTCTAAACAACATTTCTGCAACAGTTAGTGTATCTAAATGTTTCACCGTTAACATTACAAATCCATTAGGAGAAATTATTATCTTTTCTTACTAAATAGAGCTTCTTCAATACAGCCTTCGTTTGCTCAAAGCTGTTTCTTAATTTTATATGAGAAGCTTTTCTTTTTTCCATGTCTGACACACTTCTTGTCCATGAACTAATCAGTTTGATAATTGAATTGTCCGTAAAAAAAATGCTTTAATTAGTTTGCCACTAGAGGTCGCCATACCTCTGTTCCCCATTGTTGGCCAAATGCCAAAAACATGCAAAGTTCAATTTGAATCTTCTGTTAGCAATAATATGATTATTTTATCTTCATCCGATTACAAACTTCAGTTAAAACTTTAATTTTTCTCTTTCCAAGTAGAACAATTCTTTGGTAGCTGTCCCGTTTCAAGAATTTTATGAAAATCTAAAATTTTAATTATTAATTTATCCCCTACAGAGAACATGCCCAACTTCAAGTGAAATAGGAAATCTCTTCCTAACAAATTAGAAAATAATTCTCGAGATAATATGATTAACACAACAGATTTTTCCTGTAGCAAAATCTATTATTTTTATTTCATTTTTCTAACAACTCAATCTCATTTTTAGTGAAAAACAAAATTCCAATTTTTTTTTTCTCTCCATCTGGCTTCACTAACTTCCTACCATTTTGTCAATGAGATAATCAGCAACTGATATTTCCATAACAAAACATCACATCTCTATTCCTTGCTCTCTGCTTATCTGCTCTTTCATAAAGATTCTACAAATTAGCTTATTGTTATGATTATATGTGGAGGAGTCTGTTGCTAGATGCCCAAAAACATGGTACCATTCTCAGCTGATATTGGGGCGAGGGCCGGCATCTTCTCCCAATCTCAGGTGTAGGTCCAGACATCTTTCCTGCTTAATCAGACCCTTAATTTTGTCCCATTAGCAACAACTCCATTGAGTGTAAATATTGAAGTGCGCTTATACTCAGTGTCCTACGGTAACAAAAGTTGAATTTTGGAGTGCGTTATTGCATTCTTTACTACGGTAATCCCATAATGAACATTTCTTCTCTTTTTTTCAGTCTCTAACCCAGCGCATTACAAGATTGTTTCCTTTCAACATGTATCTTATCTGTCATTAAAATGTTAGAAGCAAACATCTGAAGCTGCCGCTTGTTACAAAGAATAAATTCCCGTAGCCACCCAGCTGCTACCCCACAGGACCTGTAGACATCCGCCTGTATTTCAAAATAAAATCACTCTGCTCATAATCCGTCATTTTTAAACCATTTCTTTTCTACTATATGAGAGATCTCACAGACATCCCATGAATATCATTAAAAATATTAAGTTTTTTATTATTATTATTATAGAGTAAATGTTGCCGCTGCACTTAAGAATTCCCAACCTTTTGTATTGAGCTGCACGCAGCTAAAACATCCCCCTC
The DNA here is from genome assembly GCA_963556495.2 of Valencia hispanica. Taxonomy (NCBI): domain Eukaryota; kingdom Metazoa; phylum Chordata; class Actinopteri; order Cyprinodontiformes; family Valenciidae; genus Valencia; species Valencia hispanica. The sequence goes on from OY747703.1 coordinate 30,388,699, forward strand.
ATTATCAGCTAGCGGGGGGAGGTGTGTGTGTTCCTTCTCTTCTGCCTTCCGGCAGTTGGATAACCTTTAACAATTTTGAAACGCACGATCAATTTGGTTTCAAACAAGTCTTTCTCAGGAAGTCCATTTTACCGATTTCTGTCGCAACCCATCACAGTTGGTTTGTTTATTAAGAGAACAACTAACGACTCATTGTTGAGGGATAGAAGGGAGGGGGTCTTGTTTATTATCAGAACAGCCCTACCTCGAGGGGAAGGGGGTCGCTTGTTTGAGATAATTCATTTAGATCACAGTAAAGTTTACCTTACTCTTGATAGGATTTTTTAAAATATGGAAGTGAGTTTTCTCTTTTATTTTATTTTTCTTTCGGCGGAACTTTAGGAGAAAACAAAGTTTAAAACATTTGTTATCCTCCCGAGTGCTAAAAAACACATCTGCTTCACGCATTTACCCCTCCTTTTTCCCCTTCTTCGCTCCTTCAATAGGAATTCCTTTGTTTGAGACGCCAAATGTCTATTCTTCAATTTTGATCTTTTTTGTTTTATTTTATATCGCAAGAAGTGCGCGAAATTACTCAGCCAATAGTCCTTCAAATTCATAATCGTTATTTATTTTAAAGAAATGTTGTATTGTCTTTTCTCTTACATAAATATTGCATCTCCTTTAAATCTTCTTTGCTATTTTTTCCCCATATTTCGATAAGTTACATATTACTGTTTTTATTTTTCATTTTTAAATATTTATCCTTCCCCGTGTTAATGAAGTGAATTCAGCTTTTATTTCTCTTTTATCTGATCTATTTATCTTATCGCAGTGTTATTTACTCAATTTTCTAACCATGAGACTCCGTTCAGCCTTCAGCTGTTTCACCATTGAAATCTCCATTCACACACACACACACACAGTCACACAACCGGTTTATCACACATTAATATAATTATGTATTTATTATCATGCTTTTTCATTACTAGTATTATTATTTAGATATTATTTATCATTAGGCCTATTTCTAATTGAGATCCCAGACCTCTGCGCGCTTTGGAGTCCAACTCCTTTAACATGAATTTTCATTGTGAGATCCCGGATCACCACGCAAAGATCCCCGATCTTTATTTGCAAAACACAAACTTGCATTACCAAGGTCCCGGACCTAGTTATTTCTTCTCTCTTATTTTTATTTCTTTAACGCATCAAATTTTTACTCACTGGCTGTTGTCCCTGTGAAGGAAGACCCCATCCAACTGTTGCTCCGGGAGAAACCCCGGATCTGCCGGCTTCTTTTTTCTTTTTTTTTTTTACCTAACGGTGGGGTGGAGGACTTTGATACTGGTTTCGAACCAGGTTATGCACGGACTCTCAGCAGCCTGCGGTTCCTCCCGGAGATCCAGTCCGATCTGAGATCCTGGTCAAAGGAACAAGAAATGCCAGGGTTAAAATCGCTCTCTGATCTCTGGGTTTTCTTTTTTTAGACATTCTGTGGTTTCTCAATCCACGAGCTGATCCCACTCAGCCTTCTTCGTGTCCAACACTCAAGCTTTCAGTAAGAAGCGTCCTAGCTTACCTTAGGGCCGGCCACACCCTGAGTTTACCGACCCGGTCGGCGTCTATTTAACTCAGCAGAAACAGATATCAACATTTACTGGAGAACTACAGACAGAACATACTTTTAGATTAGTCAATTTTGCGCCTCGTGTGTCAGCACTTACCAAATAACTTCAGGCCTGGGTCACTTCCGTCCTCCGATCTCCAGTATCTGTTAATCACAACAATTTCCAAACTCACGTTTTCCTTTGCTCCTTTAGAAATCACTTCGGGGTCACCATATTGTTGAGAAGATGTTTTCACTCTAATTTAAAGCCTATCTTAAAGGAACAGACACATTTAATTTATGACCCTGGGCTCTCTCTGAGCTCTCATTTCACCTTCCCGCGTGCTCGTTCATTTCTGTAAAAAGGAGCAATAAGAACAACAAACAACAAATATATATTTTAACAGTGAGACGTCGTTCACGGGACTCAGTTCTAGTAACTGAGCACAGCTTTATCTCATCTTAAGGTTTTTATTGAAACAAGTTAAAAAGAAACTCCTCCGACATAGATCTTCGTTCACAGAATGGTCACAGCTTCTTCACACAAGGCACACAGGATGTACCACATTCCTCTTGATTGTTCACGGTTTCTAAGTGTTGCCACATGCACTACAGAATTAAACCCTCATACAACATTAACAGAATTTCTATCTCTTCAGTATGTTTACAATGAATTAACATAGGCAGTTATGTTAATTTACTTATGTTGTAATATAAGCATTTATTTTAATGTTTACTAATAAACAGTAGGTATACAGTGGTCCCTCGCTATAACGTGGTTCACCCTTCATGCTGTTTTGTTGATTTCTTTATAGCACAGCACAATTTTCCAGGGCATTGCGTTCTGTGTCCTGATTGATTGGAGGCAATTGTCAATCTCATCCGTGTCGTGACTACTGCGCTTGCCAAATTTATGATGTCTGGTTATGAGAATCTTCTCATCCAGTAGAAAAAAACAGCACCAAAAACTACCCATAACTATGTTCCTCACTCGGAAAGAGACACCTGCTCCAAGACCTTCAGTGGAAAAAGACGCACCAGAGCAGCTCACGGACAAAGAAACCGCAGCAAATTAATACTTAAAAAAAAAATGTTATCTACGATGGTTTGAACTTTGACAGTATTTAAACTAGTGAGAACTGTGAGTAAATGTTAATGTATGTCTGAGAAAAGTGTATAAAGTTTGTGGCGAGGGGTTTTAAAGTTATTTTAGAACGTAACCCCTGCAATAAACGAGGGACCACTGTATATAATTTCTCTATGACTATTAGTATCAACCTGTTGACTTAACATTTAATATTGGCTTGACAGAGTCAACTGATTCTGCAGGAGTAGAGCCGTCCCCTGTTGCTTCTCCTGGCTCCCCAGTCCCTGCTGCTGCTGCTGCACCCACATGTGTGTGAAGGAAATTGTAGCAACCATAAATGTACCATGTATAAATCAGATGTACAGCAACCACTGATAGCTTTTAACATTCACATTAACTCACTTTTTGTGAATAGTTACCTTTACTAATAATCTACTACCAGTCCCATTATAGCCTGTTTTTACCATGTTGAAAATGAAAATCTAGTAGTAGCCTTATCATTACTGTGTGTTGTTTTGTGCTTTGTTTTACAGGCCCACAGAGGAGGAGAGCACCCAGGCGGACGAGGGACGGGTCCCAGGACGGTCGGTCTGAGGTGGAGCTGACCATCCTGGCGTGCCTCAAGAGGCCATGGCAGTCTCCAACTGAGCTCTTCCTCCTCAGCCTTGTTCCTGCTCTGGAGAGCATGCTGCCTCGGACAAGAGAGTTCGTCAAATTCCAAGTTCATAAATACATTTTTGAAAACACCACAGCTGTGTTAAATCTGGAACCATTGGAGCCTAGTAATCAGTAGTTTTGATTAAAACACGAGGCAGCAGGCTCTCCAGGGCAGGAACAACGCACTTTTCTTCTTCTCCTTCCAATGACCCTGAGGCTCTTCCACCTCCTAAGCATGGTCCTTTTTATTCCTGCATCTGTCTGTAAATTGTTATATTTTTCAAATTTTTTTGTTTCTGTTTGAGATTTGTTGAATATTTTTTCAAATAAATTTAGATAATGACTAAATGTCTGTTAGTTCTACTACACAACAAATATTGCCACACAACTTTATTTATACATTATGTAGTGTTCAATGAATATAATACAAATCCAAAAATATACTACTATATAGGAACACAACACTGTGAAGACAAGAGAATAAAGAGAGGTTTGTTCATGTTGGAGGCAAGCTCTATTTATTAACAAAATAATAAATGATTGGTAAAATTGATCTGGACATGCTTTCCATCTAGAGCTCCACAGCAGAGAGGGAAGTTCCACCGCTCCTGGAATCCCTCTGCAATGGACCGCCAGCGTTCAGTGGAAGTAACAGCCATTTAGTCCTCCACTAGACAGTCCCAGATGGCCATCGCTACCTGGGGGACGATCTGGCACACTGAGGAGACACCATCTCGGAAACTAGATGTGATGGTCCTATAGGAGTCTCCGGTGGCAAGGAACCTGGAGAACATTACTTAAAAGTAGTATTATCTGTACTGTAGTTACAAAAGAAATGATTCACATTCAAAAATACTTTCTTGATCTCAGAGCGAAATTACACAATATATAAATATTAAATAAAATATTTTATAATTATATGAATAATCATATAATATATAGTTAATATTATACAAAACAGTCTGTTCTGTCTTAACTTTGCCATATCTTTATTTGATTGCTAGCAACTTTTACAACTACAGTGTGCCAATTATAGAGTCTGACAGCTGCAGGCATTATATACAAATATTATACTGGTTCTATACCAGAAATAAACCAGGTCTAAATTAAACTAAATCAGGACTTTATTAGATATACATTCTGAGTATCAATAGAAATATTATAAACAGTGGCCTCCCTACCACAGTTTGCTATCAGTAAACACCGACAGCATACACTGATAGCATAGCATATAGCATACGTATCGAAAAAGGACTACCGTATTATACATGTATTATACACTTTTACTAACCGCAGGCAGATAGACAGGCGCTCAGCAGGTTGGATTGAGCGCCTGTAGTTGGTGTTTTGGCGGGCGATGGTTCAAACTTTGGTGTGCGGGATGTTTTTTGATGCCTTGGTGTGAAATCACCGTAAGACATGCTCTACTGTTTCTGGCAGATTACAAGTTTTGCAGTTTCCTGAATTATGTTTTCCTATTAACTGCAATGTTTTCTTTAGTTCTGTGTGTCCCATTCTTATTCTTGTAAAAATTGCCTCTCTTTCCGAAATCCTATTACCCGCCGACCCTGACCAACCTCAGCAAAAACCTTATCCCCTCATCCCATTTATCTTGCAACAACTTTTTAACATGTTTCTTAATCACTGACTTAGCCTCTGATATTGATACTTTACATTGAATAGATACATTTGTCGCTTTCAAAGCCTGTTTAGCAAACTTGTCTGCCATCTCATTACCAACCAAACCTACATGAGCTGGAACCCAAACAAACTTAACATACGTCCCACCATTTTGGATACTGTGAAGCAAAGTCAGTATCTCACACACAATATCATACTTTTCACTTAAGTTACTTGATTTAAAATTTTCTAAGGCCGACAGCGAATCTGAACATACAACTGCTCTTAGCGGTTTAATCTGCTCTACCCACTTAATCGCCATCACAATTGCTATCAGCTCTGCTGAGTACACTGAAAATGATCCGAGACTCTTGCAGGAAACTTGATGTCAAATTCTGGTATCACCTATGCTATTGCAATTTACCTGTATCTGGTTGCTTTGATCCATTAGTAAAAATGTGAACACACTCATAATGGTTATCCACATATCTCATAGCCATTTGTCCATTATACCCATTATATTTTCTACTCTTCTCATGCAAAGTTGTATCAACATCTGGGACCGGTAGCAGCCATGGTGAGTGCGGTGGATAAACTACAGATGGACTAAACTCAAATTTCTCTATGGCTGCTTGCTTTACCTTTCCATGCACACTTGAACTGAATGACTCTCAAAAAACTTTTAGTACACTTTTAGTTGGATGGTCTTCCTTAGCTCCCTTTAAGTGAGCATAGTATGTCAATAATATTTGCAGTCGCCTCAACTCAAACGGCATTTCCCCTTCTTCAACCTGAAGTGCAGAAACAGGGGAAGTTCTCATCGCTCCTGAACACAACTTGAGGGCCACACCTTGAATAACATCAATCTTCTTTAATTCAGACTTTGCTGCAGACCCATAAGCCAAGCACCCGTAGTCAACAATAGACCTAATTAATCCGACATACAACCTTTTCATTGAAGTCATGTCTGCTCCCCACTCCTTATTGCACAAGCACCTAATTATATTGATAACTTTTTTACAATTGTCTACCACCTTTCCAATATAATAACACCAGGTAAGCTTAAAATCAAAATGCATATAAAAATCTCCTAAAATTTTATCTTTCCAGATAGCTACCATACAATTGAAATTTAAACCTTTCCTCATTTTCCTTAGACGAGAAAAACACAACCATAGTTTTCTCAACGGAAAATCTGAACTCCCACTTCCCAGCCTATTCTTCAACAGAATCGATAGATTTTTGTAATGTTTTAACTGTGAATTGAACATTTTTACACCTTTTCCAGAGAGCGCCATCATCTGCAAATAATGATTTACCTATACTATAATCAAGTGTATCATATATATCATTTATCATAACAGAAAACAAAATTGGAGAAATATCACTTAATTGGGGCACCTCATTTTCTACAACTAAACAATCAGAGAAGCTACTGTTTATTCTCACCTATATTTGCCTATTGTTTAAAAAAATCCTTAAACCAGTAGTACATTTTCCCATCTATTCAAAACCTTCAAATTTTAATTAGCACACCAACCTTCCAGAGCATATCATATGCTTTTTCCACATCAAACAATATTGCATCAACTACCTCCTTACACACCTGGGCCTTTCTTATATCACTTTCCAATTTAATAGCTGGGTCAATAGTTGACCTTCCTTTCCTGAACCCACTTTGAAACAGCGATATCAAATTTCAAGACTCACCATAAAAGGTAAATCTTTCCACAATCATTCTTTCCATTATTGTACCCAGGTGGGATGACAGAGCAATTGGTCTATATTTTGAAGCCACAGTAGGATCTTTCCCTGGCTTTCTTATTGGGACAATGACAGCCATCTTCCAGTTCTTTAGAATTTTCCCCTGCTCCCACACCTTATTAAATAACCCCAGCACAATATTAAGAGCTTCATTGCTAAGATGTTTAAACATTGCATAACTTATTCTATCTTTTCGGTTACCTTTGCCCTATTTATATACCCTTTTTTAGTTCATTTACTGAAAAACGTGCATTCAAACTGCCAGCACCGTACTATACATTTTCTAAGAGATATTGCTATTGTCTTCTGGTTGCTTCTCTCTTTCATCATCAGTGAAGTTGAGACTACTATGAACATTAGCTTTGACCATTACCACAGCCTTATTTTCATCCTTCACTGCCACCGTCTCACCATTCTTAAGGACTGGATAACTCTAAGATTGTCGTACCCCACTCATTTTTTAACAACTCTCCAGACATAATTTACCGAGGTTTGTCTTCCTATAGTGTTACAATACTTTATCCAGTTATAGTTTTTTACTTTCCTGATTATTTTCCTTATCTTAACAAGCTCTCTTTTATATTCCAGATACTTCTGAAGGCTTAAACGTTTTTTAAAATCTTTAAATGCTTTATTCCTACAATTTATTGCTTGCGCACAATAATCTGTCCACCAAGGTACCAGCTTCCGCTCTTTACTTCCTGGCCTTGACTCCGCAATTGAAGCTTTAGCAGCCTATACTATAGCTATACTAACATTTTCATTAAACTCATCCACATCATCTATCAAATCAAATCAAATCAAACTTTATTTATAAAGAGCTTTTCATACAAGAAATTGAATCACAAAGTGCTTTACAGATTAAAATGACGCCACATAAACCACATTCCCATCCCTCCTCCACAGATTTAAAAACATGGTCACAGATATACCCCCCTCCCCCCAACGCAACTCCCATGCACACACACAGTTAAAAGCAACAGGTAAAAAGGACATTAGACCGAGTGCTACGGAACTTATCACCTCAACCTGGCTAATGTTCTTTTCACTTATAAATGTAAACATTGTCCATTCAGCTTTACTAAAGTTCCACCTTTATGTTAAGATATCTTAAAATTGGCTTTGTCGTTTCTTTGTCCTCCTCCTGATTGAGCCTGATGAGCTACAGCTGTGGGAGTGCACCAGCCAGTCACACCCTGCAATTAGGGAAGGCAAGACACAGACACACACCAACCAGTGCACAGCCCTGTGAACATGAGACATTTTTTTTCTTAAAAATTGAAATTCTAATTTGAAAAGTGCTGTTGATATTTGCTTAGGTTGTCTTTGTCTATTATTAAAATAGGATTCATTAGCAGATAAAAAATTGTCTTCAAAAAGTAGAGTAAAACCTTCTTGTCTTATTAGTCCTGTATAGCAACACAATTCAGCATGGGTTTGAAGTTATTTGATCACATGACCTGAAACCCATTGTGGAACAAAATCCATGCTTTTTCTATTAAAATAATAATGCAAAATAGAAGATCAATAAAAATCTCACCAAATCTGGTGTGTCTTATTAGTCTTGTGTAGAAACATAATTTGGCATTAATTCTGAGTGTTTTGTTCACCAGAAAGATATTGATTTTCCAGTTTGGGGTTTCTTTACGGTTTTTCAACAGCCTGGAATTTGATGATGGTCCCTAGGTTAACCACTGTATTCAGAAACAAGCACACAGAGTCTAGCTATTAACTAACGTCTCTCTGACAGCACATGGTATCAACCACGGACAGAAAGTCTGTTGAATATCCAACTTAAAACTGATTTTACAGCAGGAGTTTTACTGGACATTTGGAGGAAAGAAGGATTATCTAATCAAAACAGCTCCGACCTCTCCCCAATCTACAGCTGGGTGTTAATGGGGGCAGCCAGGAGTTATTGGAGGACTGGTGCTACACCAGCAGCAGCACAAGTTTAGCTTTGGAACCAGTTTGGTGAAAAGGGGGTTGTTGGATTTGAATTGGTATTTTTGCTGAACCACTGCAAAGTGTTAATATTATCCCCAGTCAAGGAAAACATACAGGTAAACTTTAAAACTAAATGTGCTATGTGTATTAATAATTTTGGTCTTAACTCTATGAGGAACATAATGTAAGACTGTAAAAGCAAAAGTATTAGATAGAAAACAACATACAAAGGTAGGCATAGAAGTGGATGGCAGTCATCTGCCACTCTCAGTCATAATATTGTTATTGCTTTGGATTTATTTTAAAGGTCACACTTAGTTGCTCCTTAACAGCCAAGAGCACTGAAGTGGTGCATAAGTAATGATTTAATTCAATTTGCAATTCACGATGGCACACAAGTTGATTTGGTGTTCAGTAACTGTTTCATAGCCAGTCTGGCACAGTGGATAACTTCAGACAAATACACAAAATTAATGGATCCCTCTGAAGATTATGAGGGCTGTGCAATTTAAGTGTTTTCTCCTGCAAGGAAAATCAGGACACAAAACTGAAACACCAGTAAAGGGAAAAGGAAACATGGCCCTCAAATATAAGCAAGAGCAGGAAAGGCTGAATTTTAGAGAAGTGGACAGACTGTAGCAAATGTCATTGTGCTAATGCTGAGAATTGTGACCCATTCTTTGAAAACCATATGCTTGTGTGCCTGCCTGCAGAGAAAGGAAACAAATATCCACCCAGGGAACTCTGTATGAGGTATGTGCATGCTGGTTAGAATGGGCCGTGTTATTTGCAAAGTTACAGCTGAATTGTCAGAGCAGATAAAAATTAATGACTTTCCTCGATGAGGCTGAGCTCTCCAGCTTGGCGTTACAGTGCGTCACCACGAGCTGCAACACTTGCGCACATATATAGCCCGATTCCTCCACAGCAACGGATGTGTGTGGGAGGACGACTGGAAAGCACTCTTATATTCATAAACATGCACTGTGTTCACACTCTAACTCATAATCAAATATCTTGTGGCAGACTTTGTTTCAAATAACATTTTAATACACAGAGAGGAGTGAAGAAAGAAAAAAGAAGAATTGGGAATCAGAGAAGTTATATTTTGTGTTCGTGTGAATATGGAGGTTTGTGTCCTAAACGTGCACACTTGCTCACGAAGAGGCAGGAAGAGCGATGCAAGGAAGGGACAGATAAATAAGAAAATTCATTAATTTTCTACTTGATCTTCAAATGCAAAATGTTTAATACAAATTGAGTTTTTTAATCAGGTTTTGTTGGTTGAGAGAACTGAGGGGCCACAAATGAAAATGGGTCTTAAATGTACAAGCACTTGTGCTGTGTGAGTTTCCAGTGGTGTCATGGCTTCTTCAGTGTAACCTCACCTCTGGTGAACCGGTTCCTGATTTCATTAAGGCTTTTGTGGTCAAGGTCTATAATGCTATTAACCCCCTTAAAGCAATGGCGTCCTACTGAGGACTTATCAAATGCAGTTTGAAAAAAAAATCTTCAGAATTTAAAGAGAAGGAAAGGAAGCTAAAGTTGAAGGAAATACATTTCAGAGGTTTAAAGTGAAAAATTAAACAGGAAGAAAGATGGATATGAAGGTAATTGCTGGTGCTTATGTGAAAACAAGAGTCACAAAAATTACTTGCAACAGAATGAAATGTGGCTATGTTTCATATCTGCAGTTGGCATTTTACATACACCCTGAATCGCCCTTGTTTTGTGCCATAATAAACAAGATCTCTTCTATCGATGCTGAGCTGCTTCACATAACATATTTTCCTTCTTACCTGCAGAAGAAGTATTCAAAGATGAAGAGAAATCTGAAGGCCACACTGACTGATGTTAACTTGAATGAGGGGGTTTACTTGCCCCACTCCACTGTTTTACTCATAACGCGCGATCAAAACATTAGGCCAGAGTAACACAAGTGGACATTTAGAACTTACATGTGGTGTTATACTTTTTTTGTTGTAAAACCACTCCTAGCTGCTCTAATGCCGTGAACAACAGCTTCAACGTTTGTGAAACACGTTAAGATAATTTAATAGCTCCGCTCTGTTCTTCCTCTCTGTCTGTGAGAAACCACAAAGGAGAGGCACGAGCTTGAAACCTCCTTCGCTGGCGAGGGGGGAGGCAAATTTATGGAAAAAGCTCATTGGATCTGAAAGACTTCTATAGGAGGATCTTTGTTGACATCGTTGTGCGCATGCGCGGGCGGTTGGGTGACAAGAAAACAAACAAAAATGGCAGGCGGTATAGAGGCAGTGAATGTTTTTAAGATAGTTAGCAGGCAAAATCCCCAATATATACACACTTTAATGTCTGAAGACAGGAAAATTTTTACAGAGAATCTTAAAATCTGCATTGGTGACAAAATCAAGATTATTCAAAGCCCATATGAAATCTGGAATGATCAAAAACGTTGGTCCAATTCGTCGGTGTCTTGGCCACAAATCTGGTGGGGAGACATTTATTTCTACCTAATAGGAAGCCCTGCGGGGGTGCACGGTGGCGCAGCTGGTAGAGCAGCTCACCTCACAGCTAGAAGGTCCTGGGTTCAATTACCGCCGGGGACGCTGTGTTTGTTCCCCCGCATCATCAGCACCCACACCTGGGTGGAATAACATGATCCTTCCACGCGCTACATCCAGCTGGGGAAACCCCGCCCCATCAGATAAAAAGAAGGGCCTGCTCACTGTCCAAGCATTAAGAAGGCTTGAGTTTCAGTGTGGAGAGCGGAACCCGAGGACTGAACCTAGGTAGGAGCACTGGGTGATAAATAATGGGAAAAAACCCGTAGGAAAAAAAAAATTTATAGAAAAAAAAAGAAAGCCCTGGACCATTTACTCATGACAAATTAAAGGCTTTCAAAAGTCTGGAGGGCTACGATTACTTTATTTCAAGAATAGTTGGGCCAGTCTCTTCTACGAAACAGAAAGCTATGGTCCTCCTGAAAGCAGAGTCTCAGCGTGATTCACATCTCCCGTGGGTGATCGCTAAAGAGAACAGCGAAATCCTCACTGCGACTGCAAAGCTGGGTAAATCTTCATTGATCAGTACCCTTATTTATTTTTGGAAATGTAGAGTTGAATGAAGAGCTGCTGAGAGGATTGTTTCCTGTGAAACAGGAGCGGTCCATGGGGGAATGATGTTCTGAGCTAACAGTGGCTAGAAGCCACATCCGAAGCCTCACTGTTAGCTCCAGACACAGCTGCTGCTGACTGACCAGCTATAACAGCTGGTTTCTCTGCTTCAATGACGGTCTTTTTAGATAACAGAGCCACCCTTTCCTGGATGTCGTTCACGTCAGGTTGTGTGGACAAAAAATAAATTAGCTTAAGATAAACAAATTAAGGTTTGTTTGATTGTGTATTTCACTGTGTTTTCCCTGAATTTGTAAGAATTAATTCTTCAATTGTTTGGGTATGAACAGTGTTTTTAAAGGTTTATGGCCGACTGACCGTAGTTTAAATCTTACAACAAGAGTTACTCCGTGTGACCGTAGTTTTCCTTTATACTTTGGTGCTAAGCTAAAGCCTGAGTGGCTATGAGCTACATTAGTTCCGGACGCTAGGCTTTTTCTGATATCTGTGGCCTGCTTTTGCACATAACAACACATAAAGATTGTATGAATTCAAAATACAAGTCGGCTTTAAAATAGATAGTTTAAATACAGAAAACTAATCGTTTAATTTGTTTTTGAAACCGCTTTCTTTGTATGTCAAAATACTAAATTAGATCAATCACTGCGGTGATCGATCCACTAAACAGAATCAATTCTCAAAAAGGTTATTGATTTCTAATTCAGCAAATGGTTTAGTGAAACATTATTTCCTCCAAAGATTTTTTTCTTCACCTCTGCTTTGTATTGTGAATTGGTGGTTGGAAAACAAACCAAAATGTACTAATTAGTCTTAAACTAATTACAATAAGTTTAAACTAACTTAGCTTCACTCTCAAAACTCTTCAATACAAGCCTTGGTTTTTAAGCATACATATTCATACTGAACTGTGACATCTCAATCAATTTATTATTACTGCTGGCTGCGCTCCATGCAGCTAGGTTAACTGACTAGCAAACAGCTGGTTTCTCTGCCTTATCGCTGGTCTTTCCAGACAACAAATTCACCCTTCCTTGGAGATCTAAAGATCGTTCAAGTAAGAATGTGTCTGGGTAGAGATTAATTAGCTTAGAATAAACAATCTAAGGATTGCTTTGATTGTTTCTACTTCTTTGCATATTTGTCCATTTTACTGTTCTACCTTTGGTAGTTAGGTTTATTATTAATTTTTCTCTTTTTCTTAGTAGTTTATTTGGGTGTTACCAGATTAGTGAGTTTGTTGATTAAAGCATTTTAACTGAAGGTTTGATTCTTTTTGTAACTGTTAGGTTATTTTAACTCACAGGTTTACCTAGAAAGAAAAGCACGCACAGAGAAGATGTGAAATGTGTTTGCTCAGCTGAGGGAGAATCATGCAGTAAAAGAAACTGACACACCAGTCGTTGTTCTGATCCAGCAGAGTCTCAAAGATGTTGAGACTTACAGCTTCTATTTATTCACACATGTGAACCGTTCCACCACACCCCCATTGTCCATTGTCTTATCTTATCACCATACAACACACAGCAGAACTGTTTCTAACACAATGGCACTTTGTAGGTTTGTTTGTTTGTTTGTAGGTGCATCCTGTTTGGACAGCATATTTTTGCAAAGTCAGCTCCTTATAAGCACATTTCCTTAAGAAGGTTCTTACCCCCACACTAAAAGTTACTTCCCCTAGTCTTGACACACAAAGTTCAACAAAAGAACAGACTATGTTCAACATAAGTAAAGACTGCATTTATCACATATTTTCCAACATTTCCCCCCTGAAATGCAGTCTTAACAACTCCAGTAAAAGGAACAATAAAAAACATCCTTCATACAACGGCTACCTTAAAAGTAGTTTACATTGTAGAATTCATTAAAGTTAACTTAACAAACATACTCCTACTTCTCATCAGGTGTTTCTTCCTCACGCAGCTGCAACAGGGAATATTAAACCATAGTATTGGTAAGCATTTTCGTCATCATGTGTTTAATACATGGTAGAATACAGGATACAAATAAGCAAAATAGAATCAGAATGACAATAAAAGGCATTGCAAAGTTCAAAAGAACCTGATACCAACGTCCAGTAGTCAACCATAACATAAAGTCCCAGGGAGCATTTTGTAATTCTTGTGACTTCAGGAAATCAACAAGTCCTTGCACCTTGTCATGGATGAGAGTCCAATTATCATGTGTAGATGGGATGCAAGTACAATAATGTTCTCCAATCACTGTACACACTTGGTGTTGCATTAGCATAGTTCTCATAGGCAATTTTTCAGGATCGTTTCCCATCAGATCAGACATTTCCGTAAGGATGACAGTGGTGTTTTCCAGGGACCACCAAACTTCGTTCATCCTCTTTGTCAGACCTGCAACTCCAACAGATGGAAACATGGTGTGGAAAATTCCTTTAGCATCACTGTAGAGCAGTTTATGCCCATCGTTGTCTGTAAAAGGAACGAACTCCTGTACCGGTGAGAAATCACTCTTCTTCAGCTCTGATGATGATGATACAAAACCATTCTCTGTATCATGATGGTTGCAGTCGAGCCAAACTGCAGGTACCACACCAGTCTTTAGGCAGGTAAAGGTAGAAAGTATATCCACACTTCCAAATGTAGCCATCAGGTGTTCCTGTTCCAAATTGTGAAACGTTTAGCAGTCAGATTAGCTACTTGATACCAGGCGTTCTTAAAAACGTAGTGGGTGTTAATTACAAATCTTTTATCTCATGATGGGGTGGTGTTCGAATTCATCAGAAGCCATAACACTGCAAAGCTTAGCAATGTCAAACCAGATAATGTAATAATCTTCATGGTGTTGGCAGAGAAAAACAACTGGATGAATAGCCCCTCTTTTCACAGAGTTTGACCACTAGGTGACAGGACTGCTTTTCTGCTGGGGTTTGAGACCAAAGGCCCTAGTGGTACCAATGCCCTTTGTAGCCCAGACTTCCTCCTGTCACACGTCTATTAATCCAATTGTCTCTGCAGTTTACAATGTGAAAGGTGAATCCAGGAAGGTCTTTCAGCAATCTTCACAGATGTGGGAGTTGCTAACAGAACTTGGAAAGGTCCTTCCCACTTTGGGCTTGTCCAATTCTTTTTCCTTGATGACTCTTATGAATACCCAATCTCCAGGCTTTATGGGGTTCTCAGGATCCTGTAACACAGAAGGAGATACAGGCAAACTATGTGCTCTTTGTACTTCTCTAGTCTGAATAATTTTCCTCATGTAATCAGCTAGGGTTAATTCTTCATCTGCTTTCTGTAGGTCTGGTGCAGTAATGGGAAATTTATATTGTCTACCATAAATTATCTCAAAAGGAGTTAATCCCTAATTTGTTGGGGTTATTCTCATACAGAGTTTAACTAAATCTAAGCATTCTAACCGTGGCCTTTTTGTTTCTTCCATACATTTTCTTAGCCTGCTTTTTATTGTCCCATTATTTCTTTCAACCAGACCTGTACTTTGAGGATGATAAGCACAATGATTTTTTAATGCTATTCCTAAATGTTTTGCCATGCCATGATTGGCAATGATTGTTTTGCATAACGCTTTTGCCACTGTTAGTGCATCATTTTTGGCTGTTGGAATAATTCCAACCCATGACTAGGCAGTATTTATAGGAACCACTCTGTGTTAGTTCAATAAAGTCCATGTGTATAGTTTGGAAAGGCTGGTTTGGTTGGGGAAACTGGCCACGTTTTGGTCTCATGTTTCCCTGAGGATTGTGCTTTACACAAATAACACATAATCTACAAAAAATTTTAAGTAAGTTTCTAGATTGTATGTTGTAAAGGGTTGTTGTATTATACTAACCATCCCCCCTGTTGACACATTGCACGGGCCATGGGTCAATAGCTTTAAGTAGTTTGTCACTAAAGATCACCATACCCTTGTTACCCCATTGTTGGCCAAATGCCAAGAAAACATGTAAAGTTCAATTTGGATCTACTGTTATGAGTATTTCATCTTCATCTGATTACAAACTTCAGTTAAAACTTTATTCTCCTCTTTCCAAGTAGAACAATTCTTTGGTAGGTGTCTCATTTCAAGAGTTTTATGAAAATCTACAATTTGGATTATTAATTTATCCCCTACAGAGAACATGCCCAACTTCAAGTGAAATAGGAAATCTCTTCCTAACAAATTAGAAAATAATCTCTAGATTTTATGATTATCACAACAGGTTTTCCCTGTAGCCAAATCTATTATTTTAATTTCATTTTTCTAACAACTCAACCTCAGTTTTTTAAAGTGGAAAACAAAATTCCACCAAATTCATAATTTTTTCCCATTGGACTTTAATAACTTAATCCAATTTTATTATTCAGTTAATCAGCAACTAATATTTCCATAATGAAACATCACATCTTTAACCCTTATTCATTGTTTATATATATATATATATATATATATATATATATATATATAGGTTCTACAAATTAGCCTATTATTATGATTACATGTGGAACTAATATTGAATTTCGGAGTGCGTTACTACATTCTTTACTACGATAATCCCATAACAAACATTTCTTCTCTTATTTGCAATCTCTAACCCAGCACATTACAAGATTGTTTCCTTTCAACATGTATCTTATCTGTCATTAAAATGTTAGAAGCAAACATCTGAAACTGCCACTTGTTACAAAGAATAAATTCATGTAGCCACCCAGCTGTCACTTCCCCACAGGACCTGTAGACATCCGTCTAAATTTCAAAATAAAATCACTCTGCTCATAATCCGTCATTTTAAACCATTTCTTTTATACTATATGAGAGATCTCACAGACATCCCATGAATATCATTAAAAATATTAGCTAAGTTTTTTCTTATTATTATTATTATAGAGTAACAGTTGCTGCTGCACTTAAGAAATCCCAACCTTATGTATTGAGCTGCACTCAGCTAAAACATCCCCCTCATTATCAGCTAGCAGGAGAGGTGTTTTCCTCCTCTTCTGCCTTGGCAGTTGATAACCTTTAACAATTTTGAAACGCATGATGAATCTGGTTTCAAACAAGTCTTCCTCAGGAGGTCCATTTCACCGATTTCTGTCACAACCCATCACAGTTGGTTTGTTTATTAAGTGAACAACTAACGACCCATTGTTGAGGGACAGAAGGGTGTTGTTTATTATCAGAACAGCCCTTCCTTGAGGGGAAGGGGAAAGGTGGTCGGTTGTTTAAGATAATTCATTTAGATCACAATAAAGTTTACCTTACTCTTCATAGGATTTGTTAAAATATGTCAGTGAGTTTTCTCTTATTTTATTTTTCTTTCGGCGGAACTTTAGGAGAAAACAAAGTTTAAAACGTTTTTTTTCATCCTCCCGGTTGCTAAAAAACACATCTGCTTCATACATTAACCCTCCTTTTTTCCCTGTTTGTTTGAGACGCCAAATGTCTAATTTTTCAATTTTCATCTTTTAGTTTTATTTTATATCGCAACTACCAAGAAGTACACGAAATTACTCAGTCAATCGTCCTTCAAATTCATAATCTTTATTTTAAAGAAATGTATTGTCCTTCCTCTTACAAAAATTTTTTACATCTCCTTTAAAATCTTCTTTGCTATTTTTCCCCATATTTCAATAAGTTACATTTTACTGTTTTCATTTTTAAATATTTATCATTCTCATGTTAAGGAAGTAAATTCAACTTTTATTTCTCTTTTATCTGATCTATTTATCTTATCACAGTGTTATTTACTCAATTTTCAAACCATGAGACTCCGTTCAGCCTACAGCTGTTTCACCATAGAAATCTCCATTCACACACACACACACAGTCACACAACCGGTTTATCACACATTAAGATAATTATGTATTTATTATCATGCTTTTTCATTACTAGTATTATTATTTAGACATTATTTATCATTAGGCCTATTTCTAATGAAGATCCCCTGTTGAAAGGGCAGGTTCTACAGTTCTTTTCCAGTCTTGATCAAGTTTTATCAATTTTATCACTGTAATTATTAAAATTAGAGTAATAATAAGGAGTATTATGAGGAACGTTCCTTTGGGAATTTAAAATCGGACTTAGTTTATTCTCCTATTTCATCTTATTTTATCTTTTATCTAGAGGAATGAAAAATTTTAGTGATCGTATAGTCTTATATTCCGGTTTTGTGAACCCCTGTTTTGAGTCAATAGACTTCTCTAATCTAAGAACGGTACAAATCCTGGATCCACACAGGACGTCCCTTGAATGCCTTTCTCTCCGTACATTAACACCGTCAGGTTTCAGGAGGAAATGGCATACATAAGGATTA
Source organism: Valencia hispanica (assembly GCA_963556495.2). Lineage (NCBI taxonomy): Eukaryota > Metazoa > Chordata > Actinopteri > Cyprinodontiformes > Valenciidae > Valencia > Valencia hispanica. The sequence goes on from OY747703.1 coordinate 30,406,753, forward strand.
TGTCGTGTGCCTACTTAACTTACACCAACCTAGGGTCGGTACTTTTATTTTTTAGTTCTGCTGTTTCGTATTTTTACTGCCTTCAGTGGCGTTCTTTATATCCCTCTGAGGTGGTTTTAGATTTCACCGATCTAATCCGTTACAACCTTCCCATATAATCAACTGTTTTATACCTATATTATTCCTATTTTGTCCCAGGAAGGCTCAATACCTGACTCCCTTAGTCAGAGGTTTAAAACGTCTTTTAAACCTGAACAGCAGAACTGTACCCTCTCTGTCTTAGTTAGAAATAATTTTAAATGTAGGGTGCAAAAAACCAAAATGGTACTCAAAAACTCCCCCCTGTGCGAGCGATTCAAACCGAGTCGATCGCAAGGGACCGGCAGAGAAGGTGTCCGGCGGAGCTAATCAGCTGGCCAGTGAAACAAGAAAGCAGCCTGGACTTGTAGGTCAGGTGGGGCCCCGTGCAGCCCTCCGGCGAAGACCTTCCCCTGCGCGGACCAAGCGTCGAGTCACGGCACAAAAAATGTTAGGTTATTTTAACTCACAGGTTTACCTAGAAAGAAAAGCACGCACAGAGAAGATGTGAAATGTGTTTGCTCAGCTGAGGGAGAATCATGCAGTAAAAGAAACTGACACACCAGTCGTTGTTCTGATCCAGCAGAGTCTCAAAGATGTTGAGACTTACAGCTTCTATTTATTCACACATGTGAACCGTTCCACCACACCCCCATTGTCCATTGTCTTATCTTATCACCATACAACACACAGCAGAACTGTTTCTAACACAATGGCACTTTGTAGGTTTGTTTGTTTGTTTGTAGGTGCATCCTGTTTGGACAGCATATTTTTTGCAAAGTCAGCTCCTTATAAGCACATTTCCTTAAGAAGGTTCTTACCCCCACACTAAAAGTTACTTCCCCTAGTCTTGACACACAAAGTTCAACAAAAGAACAGACTATGTTCAACATAAGTAAAGACTGCATTTATCACATATTTTCCAACAGTAACAAACTCTTGTATTTTGGAAATACAAGAGTATGGTCCTTCTACAGAGAGACTTGCCAAACTTCGGCTCCCTAACAAACACGGTTTTAACTGGTTTTAAATCGTTTTGATGACTGTTTTTAACCGATTTTAACACCACTGACTTTTAGCAACTTGTTTTTATCGGGGGCGTGTTTTATCCGAGCACGGACTACTTTTTATTTCGTCATGCCTTCACTCACCTGCACCCCCGGATGTGATGGCTGTTTTAAATTAACACAAAAAGTTCTGGAGCTGGAGCAGAGGATCTCCACGCTCCATCAAATCCAGGACCACGAGCGCGACGTGGACATCATCTTCGGCCGGACTTTCGCCGCCGCCAACAGTGCTCAGCTGGCGGACACAATTCCCTGCCAGCCCGGTGAAGCTGCGGAGGGGGAATCCATCGCTGGACTCGGACTGCCGAACGCCGGAGGAGCAACAACAACTGCAGAGGAGGACTGCTGGTTCCATCTGGGGGCTAAGCCAAAAGCCCCCATCAGCTCAACACCGGTGCTCCAGGGTGTCTGGTCCATGGTCGGAACCGGCCGCGGTGGGGGGGCCCGGAGCAGCCGCCACCGCTCTCCTTCACCCGGCCTCCCATTGTCAAACCGCTTCGGTGCCCTGGAGCACGACTTTCCTCCTCTGACTGTCCCTCCGGACGCCCTGAAACACCGCAGCTCTGCAGGACTGCCGCCCATCCCCTCCCAGCAGCCGGAGCAGCAGCCGGGCTCCCGCAGCCCTTCACGTCGCGCTAAACCCAGGACTCGCCGAGGAGTGCTCCACTACACCCCGAACCCACGGAACGAGCCCTCGGCGCCGACTACACATCGCTGCAGTCCTGGGGAAGCTAATCCGCCCAACATCCAGCAGGTCCTGGACGGTGAAAGATCCTCTGCCCAGCATCAACTTGTTGACCAGCCGCCCACCACGCTCATCATTGGAGACTCTATTATCAGGAATGTAAGGATGAGAGGAGCGGTCACACTGTGTTTACCTGGAGCCACCGTAAAGGATATTACTGAACAGATCCTGGACCATATCCAACATCACCCATCTGTGAGTAGAGTTATTATTCACGCTGGAACCAACGACATTCGTAAACAGCAATCTGAGCTCCTGAAGCTGGATTTTATTCATTTGTTTAATCTTTTAAAATACACACATGTGTCTGTTTTTATTTCTGGCCCCACCCCCACTGTTGGCAGAGGTATTGGTCGTTTTAGCAGACTTTTATCTCTTAACACCTGGCTTTCCTCTGCCACCGTGATGCACAATATTGGTTTTATGGACAATTTTAACATTTTCTGGGGCAGGAGTCAATTGTTTGGTCCAGATGGACTACATCTTAATAGACAGGGTGCCCGCATGCTGTCAATGAGCCTGGCATTCCCTCGCCCCCCCCTGTCTACCACACCAGCCCCAGCTGCACCTGCCCTCCATGCCCCTTCTGCCACATCCTGATGTGCAGCTGGTCCCTGCTCCTATGAACTCAGTTCTGATTTTAACAGTAATTCACATATCGGACTTGGACCTTGCCCTAAATCATCTATACCCGTTATTATCAGCAGAGAGCGGACAAATAATAAAAAACGTAGCAAACGCAACTCTAATAATCTCAAACAGTTACCAAAAGTCCTACACCCAGTAGATCATACAGTCACTCCATCTCCAACCACTATTAATATGGCACTTTTAAATGTCCGCTCTCTGCTGAATAAAACTTTTATAATAAATGACCTAATTTTAGATCATAATATACATTGTTTATTTTTAACAGAAACATGGCTGAGTACAGATGCCCCTGTTGTTCTTACAGAGGCCTCCCCACCAAATTTTAACTTCACTTATTCCACGAGGAGTTGCAAAAGGGGAGGCGGAACTGCTTTTATTAGTTCATCAACGCTTTCTGCCAAACCTGTTTGATTTGATAATTTTAGTACTTTTGAATATAATGCAACTGTTTTTAGCACTCCTCAGATTTTATGTGTCACAGTTTACAGGCCTCCTAAAAAGAGTGCACTTTTTATTCAAGAATTTTCAGAGTTTTTATCAATTTTGTACAACTCCTTTGAAAGGATCATTTTAGCTGGTGATTTTAATCTACACATGGATAACCTTTTAGACCCTTTATCAACAGAATTTTTAAATATTTTGAATTATATGGATTTTAGTCAGCATGTCATGCAGCCAACTCACAACAGAGGACACACCCTGGACTTGGTCATCACGCATGGCCTGTCCACCCGTGTGTCCTCTGTTGTTGACTTGGCTGTCTCTGACCATTACTGCGTGTTTTTTAACATCACCAGTTTTATCCAGCAGGAGACCTCTGTGAGAACTGTCAGGAAGCGCCATCTAACCCCTGAAGTGGCTGCAGGTTTTCTAGAAGGTTTCCAAAAGTTTCCTCCTACTCTCTTACCTGCCCCCTGTGATTTTATCGTCAGTGATTTTAACAGAAGACTTCAGTCCGCTCTTGACCTGCTGGCTCCACTTAGAGTGAAACGCTCACATTCAAAACTTGCAGCGCCATGGAGAAATAACAATCTTAAAAAACTAAAGAGGGACTGCAGGGCGGCAAAACCCCCTCAAACACTCTTTGTGAGGAGTTCGCAGACCACTTCAGAGGGAAGGTAGACACCATCAGATGTAATATTTTATCTTCTCAGTGTAACATGGTTTTAGACAAATCTGAATGTGTGTCTCTACCAGAGGAAACGCTGGACAGTTTTGTCCTGGTAGAAGCTGGGACTCTTGATAAAGTTTTCTCCTCAGTGAGGCCCACCACATGTGTTTTGGACCCGATTCCCACTTCATTTTTTAAGCCATTTTATGAATCTTTTAGGGATGAGATTTTAACCGTGATGAATTGCTCCCTTCAGACGGGGGTCTTTCCTGCCGCCTTTAAAGGGGCGGAAGTGAAGCCCCTGCTGAAGAAGAGCAATTTAGATTTTAATGATTTGAACAATTTCCGACTGGTATCAAACTTACCCTTTTAAAGCAACATTTTTGAAAAACTTGTTTTAATTCAACTTAATGATTTTATTAACGCTCATAATGTCCTGGAGAAATTTCAGTCTGGTTTTAGGGTGAACCACAGCACCGAGACGGCCCTTATGAAGATTTTAAATGATTTTAGAGCAAACTATGATGCCCAGAGGGTGACAGTGTTGGTGGTACTGGATCTAAGCGCTGCCTTCGACACAGTAGACCACACTACTCTTTTAACCCGTTTGAAATAGATTGGCCTCTCTGGTGCTATTCATAGATGGTTTACATCCTACTTCACAGACATGACTTTTATGGCAAGTTTAGATACCTGGGGTCTCAATTATAAAGCTTGCTTACGTACAAAACGGGTTCTGAAAATGACGTAAGCAACTTTCTACGCAACGGCTTGGGATTTGTAGAAAAAACGTGACGGAAAAATGTGCGCAACTTTAAGCACATTTTGTGGACACAGAGGACACTGACAGCGCGGCAGGAGCGATGGCAAAAATGAAAGCCACAATTTCAAACTTGTAGAGCTTTGCGCACACAGACACACAATCAGCTGTCACTCCCCCCCCCCCCCATCCCCCCCATCCCATCTCTGAACTGAGAATAAAAATGAGAATCTGAATGAAAATATGTTGCACATAAGAATTAAATCACAGTATGTTCATATGTATTTATCTATTCAGATTATATAGAAATTGCACTTATTGGTGAATTAATTGTGTGAAGTACGAATACTGCAGCATCCCCTGCATAATGATGCACAATGGATGCTGGCGCTTATTGTAGATCACGCCACTGGAAGCATCTGGATGGGGGACCCGGTGTAGATTCCTTAAAGCAGTCTTATTAGATCTATGTGCTGAACTGGACCCGCTGGAACCATGCACCCCATCCCCCGCTCTTCTTATTTATATCAGGAACGCTGATGCATCAACGCTGCGTCACTTGCAGCTCTTCCGTTTGTTTGTGACCCCAAATCAATATTTTGCAAGGATGATACTTTTTAAAAGTAGACTTAAAACACACCTTTTCTGTCAGGCTTTAAATATGTAGTTTTATTTGGTTGTATAAATCCCAGTCTTGGTGTTGCTACAAGAAGTAATCATATAGGCCTAATTGAAACTTTACTGTTCTTATCTTTTTTATTGCTTGTGCTGCTTTTATTATTACATTTTTTAATCTTTTTACTCTCTTCTTGTCACACATTTTCTTTTTGAAACTGTATTTTTGTCTTTTAATGTGAAGCACTTTGGCTGCCTTTGGCTGAGTAAAGCGCTGATTGAGTGATTGATTGAAATAAAACAGTTTACCGTGCCACGGTTACCTGTGAAACGCCCCATATTAGCTGGCTTAAGTCTATGCAGAATATTCACTAGACACTTTGCATTGACCGTTTATTGGAGAAAGTGGGTGTGTAGGAGGTGGGATATGATCCAAAAACACCTGCGCACATTTCTAGAGAGTGTGATTTATAAGACGGAAAGTGTATGCAGCTGTGCGTACTCCAAGTTTGATAAATCGGAAACTTTCTAGGCGTAAGTAAAAAAAAGTTGCTGAGCTTAAGCACGGTTTTAGTAATGATTCTACGCAAAGTTTTATATATGAGACCCCTGCTCCTCTAAGGTCCACAAGATTACATGTGGTGTGCCCCAGGGTTCAATTTTAGGCCCAGTGCTTTTTAACCTCTATATGCTCCCTCTTGGTGGTGTCATCAGGAGACATGGAGTGAACTTTCACAGTTATGCTGATAAGATCAGTTATACATCTCCATGTCTCCTGTCGCCCTCACCTCTGGAATAGACTGCCAGAGGACCTCAGGGAGGCAGAGAATGTTCATGTTTTTAAGAACAGGCTCAAGACTCACCTTTTTAGCCTAGCTTTTAATTGATTAATACTTATTATAGTGTGTTTCATTGCTTTGTATGTTTTATTTGCTTATATTTTTACAGAGTTTTATTAGCTATCTTTGCTACTATATGGTTAACTGTTTTTACTATTATATTTATTACTACTTATTTTACTTATATTAGCTCTGGTTATTTTACATTTTTTACTTATTAATCTTTCTTTCAGTGTTTCCTCTGTGGGAGCCCTCTGCCTCGGGGGCGTGTTCAGCTGCGGTGGCCTGGGTGCTCACCAGGTAGTGCTCAAGTGGAGGCGGGGGTCTCTACCCTCCCACCTCTGGGCGCCCTGGGTCGATGCCCTGGCTGCTGCAGTGGACCTGCTGCTGTCGAGGCAGACGGTTCTCCTGATGGCGTTTTCCTTACGTACCTGACTCTTCTGAGCTCAGCCCATTGTCTACCAATGATCTTACGCATTTTGGGAAAATGTCTGTGTGTGTTTGTGGATGTGTGCCAGTGTGTGTCCGTGTGTGTCTGGAAAATGGGTTTGGGAAGGGGGAATAACTGTCTTTTCGTTTTTGTAATTTTGGGGAATGTGGGTTATGTGGGTTCATTTTAATCTGTAAAGCACTTTGATCTGCATTTTTTGTATGAAAGTTGCTTTATAAATAAAGTTTGATTGATTGATTGATTGATTGATTATGATGGAGATTGTATTGCTTGACCTTTCTCCATTCCCACATCAATCACGGCCTCGTTCCCTCACCCTGCTTGAGAGCTTAACTGCAAACTAAGACCCTGGTTCTTTATGTACCTCATGGAGGCACAACAGGAGCAAAGTGGCCTTCCACATTTAGAACTAAAAGTAATTTTTGATATGTTTAAATGTAAGTGAATAATCTACATCAACAGACTTGATTTAAAAATGTTGGTGAAGATCATGATGTCCCAATTTAATTCATTATTTAATAATCAAGACAAAAAAAGTACATAAATCTATAAAATTGACTTCTTTTTACAGCCATATTTTTTCTATTGGCAAAACCGCATCACTGGTTAAGTTTTTTTTATTTTATATTTTTATATGTAGGTCATAAGTGTTGCTTTAAAGAATCTGTAGTTATTGTGGCATAGCTTAGTTCTTTCTTTGTGTTCTAGATTTAAAGAAATTAAATAATCTGAGTTACTTCAAAGCCAAAAAAGGACAAAATGGTTTTGTTTCCATCCTCCTGATCATGTTATGTGTTCAGGTTTTAAAACCAAACTGAAAATAAACAATGTTTTTTGATTTTGTTTTACATAAATGTCCAAAATAGACAAATCTCAAAATTTAGAACTCCTAGTTGTCTGGAAATAGGTTGCAACCATGAAAAAAGTCAATCTAATTCACCTTCTTTAAGATATTTTTAATTACTCCAGGTCTGTCTCAAAAAAGTACTTGTGGTATTTTGACTATAGTTATCCTAATCACTTACTTTGTAACATAAATCAATTATGCTGCAATGTGTACAACTCGGTTCTCTTCCTCCCACTACACAGCTCCCGGTGGTGAACTAAGGTGAATTTTTTTAAGGTGCCTACTTTCATGGATAAATTTACATGATCTTGCAATTCAGTAAACCAGCAAGGGCTCATCAACAAGCCCCCAATTTAGCCAGAGGTTGTTCCAGGAGAGTACACTGGTCTCCCTAATCCAGCCATTTTGTGTGTTTTGCCATCTATCAAAAACTTTGAACTGCTTTTTTCCTGACTCTAGCACTCAGACCAATTTGCCTTGGGAGATCCTAGCAGAGTCCAAAGTCCCAGACAACACAGGCCTCAGAATCAAAGCCATCCACAAGAAGACCTTCTTGCTTCTATGCAACAGTGACAACCACCACAGCACTATTAAGCCCCAAAATCAATTCAGCTGAATGAATATTTTTTCATGAATTGTATCACATAAATGGTATCACATTTAGTTAAATGTTGTAATAGACAAAATGTTGTCTTCTATCATATATAAAATTTTCTAGGATTATATCAATCATACACCTTATTTTAACTGATGTTTTCCCCTTCTGATTCTGTATTCCCATTGTATCCCTTTGTAGAAAACTTACTGACCTCCGTGGAACATCTTCTCAACTCTCCTTGTTTCAGCATGTCCTACTTTTCGTAATCTGTCACCTGTCAGATAAAACATATCTTTCTTTCATGGTACCTAGCACTGTTTAGCACCACTCATACAGTAGCCTTCCTCATTCTCCACCTTTTGCTTCTCACTGGTCTTCACATTTCCACTTCTCACCCACCAGTGTCTCTCCATCAGTGTCTTACATTCACACCCAGGGGAACTTATACATTCTTCTGTTCTGTTTCCTGTGATTTTTAGTTTTTTTAAGGTGACCAACTCAACGTTGAATATCTCATAATCTGTGCTGATGTAAGACAGAGTGGTAAATCATGTAATTACCTGAAATGTTCAACTAAAATTGTATAGCAACATGCACAGCAGTATTGTAACCAACGTGTAAACAACCCCAAACTTTAATCAATTGTTCCTGGCCCCATTGTGGACATTTTCTTAAAATCTCATCATAATCCATCCATAACTTTTTGAGTTATGTTGCTATCAGACAAACAAACAGACAGATGGGCACGAAAACATTACCTACTGGTGGAGGAAACCACAAATAGGCAATGTTGGGACACAATAGTATGTCTTGGCTACGATTAATTTGAATAATTGCTTAGGGACAATTATTAATATGATTAATCATTCTATGTTAAAATTACCAAGTTTGGGGTACCGTCCTGGGGTCCAGGAAATTAAAAATAGCCAAATAGTTCAGTCTCAGTTAATAAAATAAAATAAAATTTCAATTCAGTTTATTTATATAGTGCCAATTCACAGCAGGTGTCATCTCAAGGCACTTTACAAGAAATGTTATTTCAATACAATCATACAAACATTCAAATTAGTTTAAAGTTTTAATTAGTTTCCTATTTAAGGAATCACAGCAGATTGCAACGAGTCATTGACTTGAGGTTGCGTCCCATTGATGCAGACTTCCAACCACAGAAATCCCTCAGCCATCCTTCATACTGAGCAAGCATGTAGCGACAGTGGATAGGAAAAACTCCTCTTTAACAGTAAGAAACCTCCAGCAGAACCTGGGTCAGTACAAGTGGCCATCTGCCACGTTCGTCTGGGGGTCTGAGAAGACATAGCAGAGATACAGAAAGAACAGAAGATCTGATATAAGAGTACTAACTAAGAAAGTAAAAAGTTGATAACAGGACATGGGGGAAGTTCAGCCACCGAGACCATCATCACAGTCGACGCCCCATGTCCAACAGGGCATTGTGCCTAAGCAGGATACCAGACCAGGCAATCAGTCCTTGTGGGTGCGTGGCTAGCAGGCAATGTGTAGTGCAGTGGTCAGGGAACTGATGTGGTTTTGAAACCAACAATTAAAAGGTAACAGATGAAAAGATAATTGGAAGTCGTGTGCTAAAGGACCCTTTGCATGCAGGCTAAAGCCAGGCACAAGAGCAGTTTAATCCTTAAACTGAACAATAAACAACCAACATAACCAAAGGAATAGTAATGATGAAACAGGGAGCTACAGCAAATGATAAACATGGAATTTGGCAGGAAGCTGGAAAAACCTTTTTTTTTTCCTTTTTTTGCCTGACCACCCCTCACTGGTGACTAAACAATTATTTAATACATCAATAGAAAATAAGCCCTAATGTGTCATGTTAATTACAATGTGCTGTATGCTGAAGAGAGGTTAAAATGTTGGATTGTTTCTGGAGTCTCTTTGCAAAGTATGTACTGTGATCTTGCCTGGTGTGGTAGATCTTGGCACCTATTGCCCTGGTTCTCAAGGCCTGCACACCTGCCATGATTAGTGCTTCTGTGTTTTCCTTCAGTCGGCCCTCTCTGTAGTCATTGGTATGATTTGTTCATATCAGCCACTTTAGCTGTCTTTTGCAGGGGGGTTTCCTCCCATGATGCTTCATTCAGCTCCTTCTTTTCCAGTTTCCATTGTCTGAGACATTTACTGATCACTTCATCCCTCTGAGGCGTATTCTTGGAGCTTGGATGTTTCATCTTGGATGGTGGCTCTGATGCATACTAGCCCTCTGCCTTCTCTTGTGTGCTTAGTGTGTAGCATGTAGCTATTGGATTTGGGGTGGAATCCACCATGCATGGTGAGTAGCTTTTGTGCTTTTACATCTGTGGTCTGAATTTCATCAGAAGTTTAGTCTGATCTATTGTCCAGACAGTGAGCACAAAAGGTGTATGTGTCTTTTTAATGGGTGCATGTAAACTTCTGATTTGAACTGTTGGCTTTTTACCTGCTTACATGTTGAGTTGTTAGTTTTGTACAATGTCAAGCAGCCAAAACACATGTAGTAAGATTTGATGTAGAACAACTGAAGAGCCTGAGAAGATAATTTACAGGAGAGCAGAGTTTGGTCTCTGCCTGGAACAAAGCCAGAAAGGAGAGAGATGGAAACACCTAACCTATGACTTACATTTACGCAATAATGTGACCGACATCCAACCAAACAAAAGGCCCATAGAGCTGGGGAGAAAAGGGAACAGATACAGTCAGGGCCATGACACAGAGTTCCAACACAGCAGAGACAAACATGAGTAAGATATAAGACCACTGTGACAGAAATATCATTACCAAGTAAAGACATACTTTTATTAAATATCACAAATATATGTTTCGGTCATAATACTGATATATGCTCTTTGTGCATATGCAAAATTATTATATAATATGAAGTTGAAGATTATGAACCTTCAAATTAATACCCAACTGAATGCTTGGGATAATTTACCTATTTTTGGGAATGTTGTGGATCAAAGCAACCACAAGAAAACATTACCAATAATTTCCCCCCATAGCCTCTGATTACTTTAATGACTTAACTTTGTAACCTATTCAGAGAACATGCAAAGGTTATGTTTGTTTTGGTCTAAATGTTACATCATGAAAAAAGCAACAGACTGAATATATCCATAAAAATTAACAAGAACTGTAAATTAGCCCTCAAGATCTGGGATGCAATCTCTGACTGCTGACATGTAGAAGATCCTGGGCCCTCATTTATCAACCGTACTTACGCACAGATTGTTGCATATATTGTATAGGAATACTTTTAGGGCTTCACAGTTGCACAGTTGGTAGCACTGTTGCCTTGCAGCAAGAAGGTCCTGGGTTCAAATCCCAGCTTGGGGGGTTTCTGCATGGAGTTTGCATGTTCTCCCTGTGCATGCATGGGTTATCTCTCTTGTCCTTGTGCATAGAAATGTTCTGAAATATAACAACAGCTCTGCCCATGCACACAGCATCTAGTGGTCGAGCAGGGGAACTGCAACACTGAAACAGTTTTACTTTGATGGAACATTTATCTCATCAGTTTATCACCTATGCCAAGAAGCTCATGTTGGCGTCTGTCTGTCTTTTAGCAAAATTACTAAAACAGTTATGAACAGATTTGGATTAAACGTTCAGAAAACGTTAGAAATTTGCCAAGAAATAGCTTATTAAATTTTGGGGGTGATCATGCATGGAGAGCCTGTGAATAGCAATCTGGAGGGATTGGGGTGAAAGGTGCTTCGGAGTTCTGCGCTCTCCGTGTTCTTTTTTACTCGTCACATCAAGCGCTTCAGATTAAAAGGATGTTGTTACACTTATAAATAAAAGGTTTGCAAAATGTACTGTGGTAACTGGATGGTCCTGTTCATGTCAGCAGATTGTCGCTGTCTCCATGCGTGCTAATGCCAGCCAAAGCAGTGTCTACTGTCAATTACGCATGGTCACAAGCGTGTCAAATGTGGTGATGTCTACGCCGAGTAGAAGATCTGGCACAGCTGTGTGCTGAGGAATGTTTTATTGTATTCAGATTGATTTTGAGCCATTTGTTCCCTTTATTTTCAACAGGAACCTGCCCACTGTCCTGACCGCATTTACTGCCTCTTTCACTTTCTCTCATTACCTGGCAAAAGCCAGATCTTTGTGTAGCCCCGCCCCGTGTCTACACATCTATCTGGAACTGCTCCCGCAGAAAGCGTCTGAAAGGTGATCTTTTATAATATTTTTAGCTGATTGGAGGACGTGCCAGCAAGTGTCCGCCTACCATGACTTGTCTTTAGCCAATCACAGTATGTATCACTCAAATGACGTATACCATGTACGCCAGGGAAATGACAAAAAATCGCCCAAGCAAAAAAAAATAAAATAAAATAAAAAATCGCCCAAGCTTCAGTTACGCCATGTCTTCGGGTAATTTCTGCTGGTTTTGCATGGAGAATATGCACATAAAGGGTGTTTTGAAAAACACCTGACTCATTTTTCAATGCAGAAATCGTCTCTAGTTCTCCTAAAACAGATTAAATATTTAATCTACGTACGTCCACTGGCACGGCCATGTTTGTTTTCCTTTGCCTGGGCACTTGCTACTGTCGTCATACCTGAAAACCGGCCCATGTGCCCGCCTCAAAGTACAATGCTATACTACAATTGCTCCGCACCACCACTGGAGTCAAGTCAGACGGTTTAGTTGGAGCAGTACAAGATGGATTTTCGTGGGTTTGGAAAAATCCAAATCTCGTGAGAATTTAGCTCGCAGCGCAAGGTTATTTCTCTCAGGCAGTGATCTTTTCTTTTTTTACTGGTTACCCCTGAGCAGATAGAACCAAACAGCAATGTTCGTAACAAATGTAACTGTTTTAATTTCTTCAAAGAATGTAAGTATTTCCACTGAAGTCAATAACAGCAAATGAAACGATTCTTTGTCACATTTTTTATGTCAACAGCAGGAATATAACTGCTGCGTGCTGGAGGGGGGGGGGGGCATGAAGCAGAGGAACATGGGCCAAAAACTATCACTGTTAAAATGATTTTGCGTTAACTATGACAATTCTCAAAACATCTGTTCATCGTGACTCCTTTTTTTTGCCCCACTTAAGTTTTTCCTCGATCTCTGTGTCACTGAAATTCCTTTTTTCGCTCTCTTAGCCATTATTTTCTGGAAAAATGCAAGAACTTCATTCATCTGTCAGAGGATGATGTCAAAGGGTGATGTTACCAAATATGGTTAATTAAAAGCTTTTCTACATGCAAATGACTGTGAATAGGCCTGAACACCTAGTTATGCACATGTGGGATTTATCAACTGATGATGGGGGGGTGGAAAGTCATTGCAAGGGGGGCACAGTATGAATGGATAAAAATAAAATGCTAATATAACAGACAGATTTTTGATTAGGCTAATAAGCCAAATATGTTTCTAAACCACCTTCCTTCCAAGCCAAAGAGTAGAAAAATGATGAAGCATATCTTGTATATAAAGCAGATAAACAAATATTGTTTATCTGCTTTGTATTTTTATTTGATCATATCTTATAATTGTTTTAATTTTAATATTTTAACTTATTTTAGTCTTCCTTCCAGTGTTTCTTCCGTGGGAGCCCTCTGCCTCGGGGGCGGTGGTCGGCTGTGGCTGCCTCGGTGCTCTCCAGGTGATGCTTGGATGGAGATGGGGGTACCAGCCCTCCCTCCTCTGGGGTCCCTGGGTCAGTGCCTTGGCTGCTGCTGTTGACCTGCTGCTGCTGATGTAGATGTTTCCTGGCTCATCTGTACTCAGCCCGTTTTGGTTTTGTCTATTGTTGCTTTTATGTGTGTGCGTGCATGGGAGATGGGGGGTTATAGTTGTGGTGATGTTTTTTACTTTTGGGTTTTGGGAAAGGTGGGGGGGGGGGATTGTGGGTCATTTTAATCTGTAAAGCACTTTGAGAAATGTTGTTGTGGTTTGAAAAGCGCTTTATAAATAAAGTTTGATTGATTTGATTTTTTTTTTTGTTACAGTAAACACCTGCAAAAGCTCAACTGAGTATATAAAGTTTTGTACATAGTGGTACATTGTGAAAAACCGCACACAACTGCTGAGGTTTATGTACTTCCCGGCACAATGGACAAGGTTCCATCTATGATTCATAACAGAGGCCAGCAAACTATAGGTTAGTCCTCTGTCCAATAATACCATTGACAGGCATATTTATGAGATGTCATAGGACAAATAGGGACTTTGTAAAGATCTGCACCGAAGGCTATAGCTGGGAAACTAGGACGGCTGCAGGTATTTATGAAGCACATCTCCGCCAATATTGGAGAGCATGAGCTATGTTATACACCGCGATGCATCTAAACAGCCGAGTCCTGAGCTGAATGATGTAATGATCGATCTCTTCTACACAGTCACTTACATCAAAACACAACCTGTCAAAGCCCAGATTTTTGTGGTACTATGTGAGAAAATTGGCTCCGACAGACAGCCATTGAGTTTCGCAGCGGAAGGTGATGTCCAAGGTCTTTAAACTGCAAGATGAGATTTGCATCTTTCTGAAGGAAAAGGGCAGTGATCTTGGCCAAAATCTTTACTGTAACAACTTTTTACTGAAACTTGCATACTTTCAATTCAATTCAGTTAATTTATATAGAGCCAATTGACAAAAGATGTCATCTCAAGCCACATTACAAGAAATTAATTTCGATACAAATATTCCAATCAGTTAAAAGGTTTAATCTTAGAGATTCTTATTTTTTACACAAATAAGAGAGCTATTCTTTACAGCTCTCCTATTTGAGTAAAAAATAAGAATCTCTAAGATAATAGAAAACAACACATAATGAACATGACAACAAAGTTAAAAGATTTAGCTAGTTTTCTATATAAGCTATCAGAATCACACAGAGACTCGGAGAGTACTCAGGATCTTTATTGAAATCAGCAGGGTAGCTCTCAGTCGCAGAACCCGGGAAAGGCAGAAGCAGGAGGCAGGAAACCGACGCCCATGCCATATTCTCGATGAGGCGGAAGAGAATCTGCTCGAGTCTTGGAAAAGACCTCTGGCGTATGGGTGAAGGGAGAAGAGGACGGCCATCAACAGAAGAGATTGCGATGGGACGAGCCAGCTCCTCCAGTGGGATGTGATGGTTGGTAACCAGTTCGGACGAGATGAAATTTTCAGCGGCTCCAGTATCCAGAAGGACCGAACAAGTGAATGGAGGAAAGTTGGCGTGGCTTAATTGGACAGACAGAGTGAACGGTGATGAATAGCTTGAGCCAGGTGAGATCCCCCCTATGATCACCTGGCTTGCTCGTTTCCCGCCCGGATCGGGCAGGTGAAGCGGCAGTGACCCTTGCCTCCGCAGTATGCGCAGAGCCCCTCACGATGGCGCCGTTGTTTCTCCTCCAGGGGTAGGTGGCCCAGTTGCATGGGTTCCTCCGGGGAGGGAGGGTCTCGGTAGGGGGCGATAGAGCGGGACTCCACTGCCTGGGGGAGGAAGTGTCGAGGCGGCGGCCGGGGACGACGGGGTGGGAATGTTCTACTCAGGACGCGCCGGTCGATGTCTAACGCCAATTTAATGGCAGCGTCCAGAGACTTAGGAGATTCCTTTCCCACCATCTCGTCGCAGATGTAGCCTTCCAACCCTTCCAAGAATAGGGTGTGCAGAGCAGGGCAGCAGGGCAGCTGCCCACTCCTGAGCCTTGCCGGTGAGGAGCGACATCAGGAGCGCTACTCGTGAGGTGGAGGTAGCGTAGACGGTAGGTTGGCATTCGAATAGCATATCCAAGGCAGCTAATAGTCCGTCAGGTTTTCCATCCTCTCCGTTCCATTTGTCAGACATGCAGAATCGTGGAGTGGAGGAGCCGTGGATCATACCGGCCAGACGAACATCGGCTTCGGATAAGGATTCGACCTTGGAGTGGAGCCTCTTCACCATGGTGCGGAGCGCGACGACTTCAGCCTTGAGGGCTTCCAGGTCTGCTGAGGCTTTTGTAGTTGGTTCAGTCATCCTATCAGAATCACACAGATACTCAAGAGAGTACTGAGGATCTTTATTGAAATCAGCAGGGTAGCTCTCAGTCGCAGAACCCAGCAAAGGCAGAAGCATGAGGAAGAGCCGACGTGGACCTTGAAGGCGCAGATGGAACGATCGGTGAAGCTCTTCGAGTAACGGGGAGACGATGATCAGAGAGGAGTTCAGGATTGGCAGGCCAGATGACTGAAAGAGGATGAGGTGAGTGAGAGCTGTTTATATCAGGGGCTTTAGCCAATGACTGAAGAGTAGCACAGGTGGAGGTGAGTGGAGTAGATGATCTCCTGACAGCAGCTGCAATGGACTGGCGACCTGTCCAGGGTGTACCCCGCATCTCGCCACGTGACTGCTGGAAATAGGCACCAGCACCCCCCGCAACCCTGCATAGGAATAACTGGTACAGAAAATGGATGGATGGATGGATGGATGGATGGATGGATGGATGGATGGATGGATGGATGGATGGATGGATGGATGGATGGATGGATGGATGGATGGAAGGAAGGAAGGAAGGAAGGAAGGAAGGAAGGAAGGAAGGAAGGAAGGAAGGAAGGAAGGAATCCCAGCAGCTGCGATGGACTGGCGACCTGTCCAGGGTGTATTTTAGCATAACCTTGGCTATAACCGGTGTAATGCAAGCACAGTTGAGTTCCTTTAATTCCCATAATTCCAGTGGAAAGTTTCCAAACTAATATTTCCAAAATTCCCCAGCTTCACTTCCCATGGAAAGTCTCGGGTTAATCCCTTTTGTAATCATAGTGGAGAATGTATTAAATCCCATAGCTGTGGAATGTAATTATTACTCATTTTTTAGTAAAACCAAGCTCTTTATTGAAAACACTTCAAACTCTATATACAATGACATGCAGTAAAATATTTTTTAAACTATATACAAAACATAAACAAGAGTGCAAAATGTTCAAACTACGTACAAATAGGTAAACGAGTGAAAAATGTTCAAAACTATATACAAAAACAAACGAGTGCAAATTGCAGCCAAAGGCAAATGTAGTGCAAATAACTACACTACAAACTGTGTCTGCAGTGTAAAGTCCAGGCAGCGGGCTCCAGTCACTACTGAGGTGGGTGAGCTGTTTTCCGGGCCGCCATTGCACCATCTGGCCCAGCACTCCAAGCAGGGCTTGATTGAAGGCAGCAGTCTGTGTAGCCATATGACTGCTAACAGGTAAACTAAGTATTTTTGAGTATCATTTTGGCACTTGTCAGTG
The DNA here is from genome assembly GCA_963556495.2 of Valencia hispanica. Lineage (NCBI taxonomy): Eukaryota > Metazoa > Chordata > Actinopteri > Cyprinodontiformes > Valenciidae > Valencia > Valencia hispanica. The sequence continues at coordinate 30,423,742 of OY747703.1, forward strand.
TGTGGCATATATTAGTTAGCAAGTTGAAAGTAAAAAATTGATGAGTTAGATGCTGCAAAAATGAAGAAGCATAGGGATTTGAGCCAGTGTGACTTGCCAAATTGTGATGGCTAAACTGGGTCAGATAATGTCTAAAACTACAGTTCCTGTTAGGTGTTCCTGGTCTGCATCTATCTATAGTGGTCCAAGGTAGGAACATTGGTGAAGTGGCGACAGGGTCACAGTCAGCCAAAGTTCGGTAATTGAAGGGACTAAAGATTGGCCCATATAGTACCACCTACCTAAGCCTTGTTGCAGAGCATGTACACATAAATATACCGTATACAGGGAGGGGATACCCCTGATGGATGTGTAAGTAATTTTTTGCCAAACGTTGCCCAAGTAAAACTGAGTAAATGTAAATAGTTATTACTCACCTCTGCTGGTTTTACATAAAAAGGCTGGAATCCTATCTGCCACTGCCATTAGATGCTGACTTATAATATGTTGGATGGTCTAGGTGAACAAAACAAAAAAAAAAACAGATATCAATGGTGCTTATGTTGGTAACAAATTTTACCGGGGGGCATCGACCGGGATGATCCTCCCAGTAACTGAACATCCACTGTGTCCTGTTATCAACTTTTTACTTTCTGTAACATAGAAAGTACTCTTATATCGGATATTCTGTTCCGTCTGTGTCTCTGCTCTGTCTTCTCAAATCCCCAGACGGTCGTGGCAGATGGCCGCTCCTACTGAGCCTGGTTCTGTTGGAGGTTTCTTCCTGTTAAAGGGGAGTTTTTCCTCTCCACCGTCGCTACATGCTTGCTCAGTATGAGGGATTGCTGAAGGATTGCTGTGGTTGGAAAGTCTGCATAAACGGGGCCCAACCTCACGCCAATGACTGACGCAATCTGCTGGGATTCCTTAAATAGGAAACTTTTTAACTGATTGGAATGTTTGTATAAATGTATTGAAATGACTTCTTGTTTAGTGCCTTGAGACGACATCTGTTGTCAATTGGCGCTATATAAATAAACTGAATTGAATTGAATTGAATTGATATTTACTTAATTTATATGATTATTATCTCAGTATTTTTATATTATTGCCAAGTTACCATATACGTAAAATTATCTTGTTACCATTCATTTTTCTGGGAGCGCCTTGGGGTTCCTCCCGAGGAGCTGGAACAAGTGGCTGGGGAGAGGGAAGTCTGGGTCTCTTTGCTTAGGCTGCTGCCCCCGCGACCCGACCCCGGATAAGCGGAAGAAAATGGATGGATGGATGGCATTCATTTTCTGTACCAAAACTTACAGCAAGCTGACATTTAGCAAGCCAGCACTTTTAAAATAAGATTGACAAACTTGAATCATGATCCTTTTCATCACAGCTGTTGTTGTCAATCTGTACCTTTCATCCATATCAGCAACAGTCTTCTCATGCATGTGTTTAATGTGCATTACATCCCTAAGCAGGCAGGCTACTGAAACATGTGTTTCTTCTTCAGGGGGCTCAGGGAGGCTGTACGCAGGCTAATTTATATACCTGCTGCCTCTCTGGTGGACTCCGGTACTGCAACTGATTTCTGAGATCCTTTTTTTTTTTTTTCTTCAAAAGTAAAATTCAGATTCGGGGCTTCTTAGAAAACATCCGGGGATTAAGCCCAAATAGCCACTCCTAACTCCACCCCTGGATTATGGTAAGCTACTTTGTAGCCCCAGCTGCCCTGGGGCACACTGACAGAAGCAAGGCTGCCGAACACTGGTGCCACTGGGCCCTCTGACCACCATCAGTAGGGAAGGCAGGTGAAGTGTCTTGCCCAAAGACCCAACAACCAAAACAGAGGGACCAGGGGTTTGAACCGGTACTCCTAACTCCTGAGCCACAGTCACCAGAAAAAGACTTCACTCTTTTATTAGAGTTGAAAGGGATTGTAGAGCTATTGCGTTGACCAAACCTAATATGGGCTTTAAAGTAATCAGTGAATTTCCAGAATAACAGCCCTCCTCTATTTGCTTGGCTAAATCCAGATCGCACTAACCATGCATATTGATTGTTTAAGGCCTTGCTTTGCCAACAACTCTCGAAGTCTGGACTCAAATCCAAACAGATGGCAAGTTAATTTGGACCAAGCCAATACCTGTTTTTCAGGGCACGCTCATTTGAGGTTCTACAATCAGCCATTACTAGACTTGGAGACCTGGGTTAAATGCAGCACACTGCTATAGCACTAGTTATCAACACTAACATAGTTCAACACAGAGCTGTTAGTTGTTCTCCTGCTTCCTTTTGGTTTTGTCTGAATAGGATCAAATGAATTTTCAATGAAAATACAGTGTGGTAAAAAAGTATTTAGTCAGCCACCAATTGTGCAAGTTCTTAAAAAGATGAGAGAGGCCTGTAATTTTCATCATAGGTATACCTCAACTATGAGAAACAAAATGAGAAAATAAAATCCAGAAAATCACATGGTCTGATTTTTAAAGAATTTATTTGCAAATTATGGTGGAAAATAAGTATTTGTCAACCTACAAACAAGCAAGATTACAGGCTCTCAAAGACCTGTAACTTCTTCTGTAAGAGGCTCTTCTGTCCTCCACTCGTTACCTGTATTAATGGCACCTGTTTGAACTTGCTATCAGTATAAAATGCACCTGTCTATAACCTCAAACTGTCATACTCCAAACTCCACTATGGCCAAGACCAAAAAGTTGTCAAAGGACACCAGAAACAAAATTGTAGACCTGCACCAGGCTGGGAAGACTAAATCTGAAATAGGTAAGCAGCTTATTGTCAAGAAATCTTTTTGCTGTTGTCCATTTTTTGCCCCCCCGAGTCGAGTCTGAGTCATTTGATTTTAAATATCTACCGATACCAAGTCCCGATCCGATGCTTTGGCAATGCATTAAAATAATAAAAAGAAAAAGGACAACACATCCAAGTTCTCCTTTAATTTATTTTTTTTATTATGTATATGATGCTTTACCATGTGACATTCGCTAAAGTGTAATGCATGGAAGTTCACACGTAGAGAAAACTTGAGTTGACCCATCGTGCAGTAAAGCTTAGCAGTGACACCGGATAAACAGACAAACTCCATACATCCGTGTGGTAACCCCAAAGCAGACACCTTTGATACAAGAACTAGCAGGTCGTCCCGTAGCTTGTTATGAATGCCCGGCTGTGTCTGTAAAGTGGTGATGAGAAGGAATCTCATACCATAGTTTCAGGTGCTCCGGGAGACTGCGAAGTCCGACATTTGCAACCACAGACAACAGGTCGTTATCCAGTATGATCAGCCCAGCTGTCTTGGTTATGATCTTTTTGACATTTTCGCTGTCCTTAGGCAATTTTTCCTTGTTTTTTAACTTATTTTTGGTGTCGGGTGGCTCAGGGTTTTTTTCAGGGTGCTGTATCAGATTTGCAGTGTTGAATCCAGGTCAGTCTTTCCCACCAAGTGAAATACCCAATTTGCACACATTACAAGTGGCTGCTGCACTGCCTTCGCTGTTCAGCTTAAAATACGTCCAAACTGCTGACGTTTTCGCTGTAGTGAGGCAACACGTTTGCCCTGCATTAGCCAACTAGCTAGCAGCTCACTATTGTGTTGTCTCAGTTCCCCGTCTGCTGACGTTACGGTGTTGTTGTCGTCTATGCAACAGTGAATATTGATGTAGTGGAACTTGTTGAATTTAAAACTCCACTGTCAATCCGTTTGACAATCTCTGTCTCAGCATTAATTAAATGCTTGTTGTATAATGAGGTTATATCGGATTATTTCCACCTGATTCCTATCATTTAAAAATCACGTGATCGGGCCTGATGTCTGATCAGGTGATCGGATCGGGACATCCCTAAAACTAAGAATTGAGATGAACATTTGTTATTGACCAAATACTTCTTTTCAACCATAATTTCTAAATAAATTCTTTAGAAATCAGACCATGTGGTTTTCTGGATATTATTTTCTCATTACAAAATTACAGGCCTTTTTAAGTATAGAAATTGCACAATTGGTGGCTGACTAAATACTTTTTTGCCCCATTGTATGTTGCGCCAAATTGTCAACAAGTCATATCACAACAGAGAAGAAGCAAATTAGCTTTAGCCTAGCATCTCAACAAATATCTGCTAGTGCAATCGGTAGAAGAGCAGGACTTGTTTCTTCAAGAATTTCTGTAGCTGTATGTGCCAAGTCAGAGGGTTCTTCAGAAATTAATGCTAGGGCTACACTTGTTATAGGGGAATAACTGGTAGCATTTGTGATGGAAATATTTCAAGCTAATGTGAATTCATTGATTAATTACATGTTAGTAAATGCGTCTGGGGAATATGTCATGTAAGAAATCATCTGAGTAAAACAGATGTCTTTGAAGAGCGGATTTGATTAGGAGATCTCTGACATCATTTCCTTAGCTCTGCAGTGTGAAGTATTTTGTTAACCTTGGAGGGCTAGACATCTAGACGGAGTGAGAAGGCTTGTAAGAATGAGAGGGTGCGGGAGAGTTCGAGCTTTGCCCAGCTCTGGGACCCTGTACAATGTTTGATCTACTAAATAAATATAAAAACGCCTATAGGGACTGTAGCCTCATCCATATTTAAGGAAGAAGATATTTTCTTCCATATCACATTATAGCAGCTTTCTAAAGTCAAGTTAACCCAGGTTGGAAAACTCTACAGGGACAAAATACCAGTTGTTTTCAAAAGGAAACAAATAAGCATTATGAAGAATGAGTCAGGATGAGCTAATTTACAATCATATTCTTGATTATGTGATACCAATGATATGATGTCTGAGTTCAAATTTTATAGTTGAAGTGCTTAATTTTATTTAAAACAATCAAGTTTCAATTAATCAAATTTTATTTGTTGAGCACTTTTCATTATAAAATCAGCTCAGCATGCTTTACAAGATAAAAACAAAAATATTAACAGATTAAAAAACAAACAAAACACATTTCAAGCTAAATCAATCATACACAACCATTTAAACTCTTGATGCAGGGAGCAAACGAGCAAAAGACATGCATCTCATCTCCCACCCCTTCACTGCAAAAACTCTGCTCAGTCCGTTCCTATCTCATAATACCCCCCTAAAGGGGGGTATTATGCTTCTTCCAGGCACATATTACCCTTCTATAGCACACTACAATAAAATTGTCACCCTTAAGTCTTTTAAAAGTCCGTCATATATCCAAATCCACCTTAAAGAAATTTACTTCCGTATTGGACACCTTGATTTTCGCCTGTGCCTAAGACCCTCCTACTCTTTCTGACACTCCCCCTTCAGTTCATCACATACCGTGCATCATCACAGCAAGCACGGAGTCGGAATAAAAATCCCACAAAAGACGTGCAGCTGCAGCTGGTGTGTTATAATTACTTCACCTGGGACTCAGTCGGAGTTGTGTGAGGTGGGGAGGGGTGGAAAGGGGTAGGGGAGCTCTGCAGGGGCGAGGCTCTCGGCTCTCGAGTACGTAAGCTTGGAGGAGGAGATGGGTGGAAAAGGCGGGCATAGGTGGGAGCAGGCGTTTCAGCAACCCCGAGAACTACCAGCAGAGACTGGCAGAGACTCAAAAGATTACTCTAACATGAGTGAATGAGTCAGAGCAACACTTCAGGTATGTTTTTAATGAGGGAAAGACAGGTTCTCAGGATGTTAAGCTTCAGAAAGTCCATTTTGCATAATATCCCCCCTTTAAATGAACATACAATAACAAATAAACATTAGAATGATGCTCCAGTGAGGAAGCAATATATTGGGGATCCAGTCACCCTGGAAGCCACCCCACAGTCAGCAGTGTTGGGACTAACGCGTTATTAAGTAACGCGTTACAATAACTACGTTATTATTGTGGTAACGAGCACGGTAACTAGTTAGTTTGCCAAAATCAGGAACGCGTTTATCGTTACTGGGATTTAAATAGGGTCATTATTCGTTACTTCGCGTGCCTAACTAAGGACTACAGTTTCCGTGGTGGACTTTTTCTTTTGAACAAACTCTATTGAAAAGGGTTGTACATACAACTAATTGTTCACCGAACAGCAGAAAGGTGCTCCAATATATACGTAAACTCAAATACTAATAAATAATAAATAAATCACGCTAAATTCAGGTTGGTAATGCCAATTCCGTGTTGGACATAAAAAGTGCAGGCGACGCAGTGACGTAGGCTACAGGTTAATGAAATTAGAACCATGGCGGCAGTCGAAGATGGTCCAGGCGTGGGATTTCGCTCGTCGAAATATGCACATTATTTTTCCTTTCTGTTGGTAAAAGACATGAATATTGTGGTGAACTGTACTTTCTGTGGAGGTCCTAAAACTCTATCCAGATTAAAACAGACGAATAAAAAAGTGACACATAAAACAGACAATGTCATTTCTAATTTAGTTTAATTCATTTCATCATTCACTTGCACTCACCCTACTACACTGCCATTTTATGTTCAGGCCATTAGGTGGCGTAGTGCACTTGTGGCAGGATAGGGCTAAAATGTGAGCAAGCCAGAAGACTGGCAGCCTTGCTGGCTATCTAGTTAGGGAAGCAACACATTAATAAGAGAATTCTGAGTAAAAACAAAGTTACTTTCCCTAGTAAGTAGTTACTTAGAAAGTAACGAGTAACTTAAAGTAACTGAGTTACTTTTGAAAGAAGTAACTAGTATTGTAACTAAGTTACTAATTCAAAGTAACTTACCCAACACTGACAGTCACAGAGGAGCAACCACAGGGACCGCCATGATCAGGGCAGGCAGGTATCCACACCACAGCAATAAGGCTGCTGCAATCCTACTACTTCTTTTTTTCAAAAGTATTTATAGATAGCAGGTAGATTTTTAAGAGCTTTGCAAAGATAATAAATCCCAACCATTGTGGTATACTTGTATTTTTTTTTTTGAAATGTACCAGATCTGATTCTTTTTTATGTTGAAACATGTTTACTTTGTAAAATAAAAATAAGAGAAAATTAAAATTTGGAAAATAATTTAAAGAAATGTCATGTGGGCCCCAAGATAAGGCAGATGGTGGCATTTTTTTCCAACTAAGCTGTTATCATGTATTTACTTTTTCTGTAGGTATCTGCAATATTTGACTCACTTTTTTGTGTTGCATCCTTTTTTTTTAAGGCTTTTGTGGCCACAGTGGCCTTTATTCAAAGTAGACAGGCTTACAGAAAGGGGAAAGATGTTTGGCAAATGTCCCTGGGCCGGAATCGAACCCGGGACAACCGCATTGGCCTCTGAACATGGGGCGCCTGTCTTAACCCACTGCGCCACGCGACGTCCTGCATCAATGTTTAGCACTTATGGTGAGCCTATTTCTTTTATTTTGATTACAAAGAAAAAAACTATTTGTTGATGCATGAAACAGGATTAATCGGGTATCTCATAAAGTTTTAAATACAACTGGTTGTTGAAAATAAAAGCAGCTAAGGGTCACAAACAAACAGCTGCAGTTTTAAAATGCCATTTCTTTTGCTTGTATGTTGACGGCAAATTTAATAAAAGGAAGTACCCACGTTATTAGTTGTTTGAAATAAATGAACTTTTTTATAGTTCATATTTGGACTTCTGAACATGAAGTTTAATTGGCGCTGCTTTAAACACTAGTTAAATTATTATTCTGGGTAAAACAAACATGAAACCGTTGATTATTCTGCCTGCTGTGACCAGTTGTGGTGACTTTGATCAATTACAGTAATAAACCATGTTGAATAGCTATAAATCTGGGGATATTTCATGTATAGAGTTTTCTTTAATAGCTACAACATTTAAATTCAGAATTTTGGCATATAATGGAACAGCTGTTCAGACCATAGGGTACATCCAGTGATTTACTAAAGAAATATTCTGTTCTTTCATTTCAAATTTCTGGTTTCTACAGAAATCTCTAAAAGAAGACATGATTATGTTATGTCTTACTTTACTGACGGTTGTAAATTCATCAACAGGAGTTTTATGATTTCACAGTAATATTCCTTCATCCTGTCTTGCTGCTAGCTCTCATTATGTACCATTTCCTTTTTCATCAGAAACAAGTAAGACAAGGAAGGAAAGGAGGGCAGAGGAAGCAGGGGTCTCATTACAGCTCAGGGAATTGCTGTCTCTCTGTTTGTCTCTCTTTATTCTTTGAATTTTAAATCCCACTGTCTTGCTCTCACTGATCCCCCCTCCTTCTTGTTAGCAGGACCGGCTTTGTGTTATAGTGACAAGTTGATGCACGTGTGCTCAGTATTCAAGAGAGAGAAATAGTGCATAGACTTACAAACTGCTGTCACATGTGCATGCAAAAAGCCATCTCCCCAAACTAGTCCTGATAGCTCCTCTCATTCAGAAAGCAATCAGGGACTCTGTTGCTCCTGTTCTGTCTTTCAATCACTCCCTCCATCACTGATGTAATTTGTCATTAGCAGAACAGAGAAACTTTTAATTGAGTCTCAGTCACTCTATGAGCAGATGACAACACCCTCCTCATTTAATTTGGTCTGTTTTTATTTGTTTGTGTTTTTGCTTATGAAGAATATCTTCATTTTCATCAGGTATGATTATCTCGTTATGTGTTAAAATGTTGCTCTGAGGCTCCAATAGATCACATTTGGAGGAGTTCACGTGAATCAGAGGTTACTCGTTCTGTCTTGACCTTCTCAGTTAAATTCACCATTAAAGTTCGTTCTCAAGGTGAATTGCAAAGATTCACTCAAAGGTCAGTGCACTGCATTTCTGTATATTCAACAAAATTTTAATTAAGCAGTAGGTCATTAAAAATTCACATGGTGGGGGGAAGCTGCTTGGGGGCTTTTAGTGTGGTCGAGAATGGCATAAAACATTTACTGTTTCAAACCATCTGAGCGGAAGTAATTTACTGTCAACCACATTCACGAGAAGCAGCCATAAGTACTTTAGAGGAAAAATCCGAAAAGGCGTTGCTTGCAGACAGATGTAACATATTATTGAGATGTGCAAGTTATGATAGGGACCAGATAATTATTTTGTTGTTCACACACTATTGCATTTCACTTGGAAAAAGAGGTGCCTGGTTAGTTAATGCAGTTACTAAATAAACTTCTTGTTGACAGTGAGCAATTGAGTTTGCACTCGAATAAAGTAGAAAGCAATGGTTAGTATGAAATTGTGTCTTAGAGCAGACATGTCAATACCTGAAATAAACTGTTTCTGGCCCATGAGATAATTGTATATATCTATTGTTGAAGGTGGTGTGCTGCACAGTGGCAAAGCTGGTTGTACTGTTGCTTTGCAGGAAGTAGGTCCTGGGTTCCAATCCTGGTCAGGTATCATTCTGCATGGAGTTTGCAGGTTCTCCACATGCATGAGTGGATTTTCTCTAGTTACTTCGACTTCCTCCCACAGGCCAAAAACATGACTGTTAGGATAATTGGTTAATCTTTATTGACCTCAGGTCTGAGTGTGTGTGCATGGTTGTCTGTTCTGTGAGTCTTTTTGTTGCTCTTTGATGGATTGACGACCTGTCCAGGGTGTATTCCGGCTCTAGCCTGATGAGCCTCCAAGGACAAGCTGGTACAGTCAATAGATGCATATTAATTTTGCAACATTATGCTAGTTGTGACCCAAGATATACAATATAGAAATGTTTCTGATATACTGAGGGCATTTATATAAATATGTAAAATTTGATGTGTGTTTTTGCTGTGCATTTATGGCCAATCAGACTATATATATCACACATATTCATTAAATACATTAAACAGACCCTGGAATCTCAGCATGTGTAGTCAAACATGTATGATAGCGATATATGGACAGACAGGAATGGACATGTAACTCCGCATCCTCAGAGTTTAGGTACTTCACAGCACTGGTTCACCCTGCTGTTCCTCCAAGTATTTGAACAGGCAATGCGTAAATTCAGCAATTACGAAATCAAAATGTTGAAATTGTACAGAAGAGAAATTTATGGATTAATCAATTTGACAAATCGATTTACTCTTTTCATTGTTAGCATCTATTTTACTTCTCATAATGACAGGTGAGACAGACTCCATGTCACTTGGACTAACAAATAAAATAGAGAATGAAGGTCCCACAGATAATGAAATGAAAATGTTTTGTTTTCGAATTAATATGGCCAAAATCAACTAAGTGTGAATGTGGGTGTATATGTATGTGTGTGTATCTGGGGGGTGCTCTGGCTAACAGTGATCCATATCTATGTACTACATGTAAGATTTCTACTGCTGATAATAACATTAGAGATGCTAATAAAAAAAGATATATATATATATATTTTCCTTCAGTTGCAGTGGAATTAAGTGCAGTCGTGATGATTGTGTACTTAATTTTTTCTTCATGCATTTTTGTCTTATGCTGATCAGTCTGTATCTGAATTTATATATTTATTGCTAATCTATCTGTATCTGAATTCTAGAATTGCGCTGCTCTGGGTGGCTGCATGTTGGCCAAATATTGAGTTTTGTTGTTTCCTCTGTTTTGTAGAGGAAGATTGCATTTTTTTGGACCTGTGTACTTTCTAGTTTTTGGTGCTATGAACCTGGAAGGATTTTTGCTGTAAATTTTTCCCTTTTTGATAATTTGTTATGATGCATAACCATGGCAACAAGGTGGGAGCAGCTGATTAATATTGCATAAGCTGAAATAATACCTCAACTGAAGCCACAAATCCCTGATGAGTTGAGGAGGAGGAGGCGTGGATGCAGAGCAGGAGCAAAAAGGAGACCGGGAAGGAGGAAGTTCAAACCGTCTACACTTCAAACATTTCAACAGTTTGTCAGCTGCTCCACAAGAGAAAACAAGACCTTGGATTTGTTTTATGCAAATGTAAAGGATGCATACCTGTCCAAACCAAGACCTCCTCTGGGACAATCAGATCACTATCTTGTTTTTCTCTGTTCAGAATATAAACCACTTGTTCAGAGGCAACCAATCACAAAAAGAACGGTGAGGAAATGGTCACAGAAGGCAGAAGAAGCCATGCAGGGTTGTTTTGAGACCACAAACTGATTACTTTTTGCCAAGCACATGGAGAGGACATCAATGCCGTGACTGAGTGCGTGACTGCCTATATAAACTTCTGTGTGGACATCTTCGTCCCCACCAGAACAGTGAGATGCTTCCCTAATAACAAACCCTGGATCGATCACCAGTGACATGAAGGAACTGCTAAACAAGAAAAATGAGCCTTCAGGGAGGGAGACAGGGAATTATTGAGGAGTATACAGAAGCAGCTTAAGGTCAAGATCAGAGACAGCAAAGAGGCATACAGGAAAAAGCTGGAGAACAAACTACAGGGGAACAATATCAGAGATGTCTGGTCAGGAATGAGAAAGATCACAGGCTTTAAGCACAGGAAGGATTGGATAGATGAAAGTCTGGACAGAGCCAATGAACTAAACGCATTCTTCAATAGGTTCAGTTCAGGAACTAGCTAAGGCATCCTCCTCTCCTATCCCCAGCCAAACAGACATCCCACCCTCCCCTGACACACAGCCTTCATGTCACACCTCAGATGTTTTTTATCCTTCACCTCAGTCATGGACTTTTCTGATTCCACTAGTTTATCTCCAACCAAGTCGGTAGATGCTGTTACCCCTTTTGCCTCCCCCTCCCACTTGTCTGTCTCTAAAAGTCAGGTGAAGATGCAGCTGGAGAAACTGAACCAGAACAAGACTGCAAGTCCATATGGTATCAGCCCCAGAGTCCTGAAGGCCTGTGCAGAGCAGCTCGGTGGGATTCTGCAGCACCTCTCTAACCCTAGCCTGAACCAGGAGATGGTCCCAGTGTTGTGGAAGACATCATGCCTTTTTCCAGTACCAAAGAGAACTCACCCATCAGTCATCAATGACTATAGACCTGTTGCCCTGATATCCCACATCATGGAGGTCCTGGAGAGACACCTGTTGGCCTACCTGAGTAAGCAAACAAGAACGTATCAGGACCCGCTGCAGTTTGCTTATTGATGTGGAGTTTGAGTTTAAGATGCCATCCTACACCTGCTTCAACCAACCCACTGTCATCTGGAAAAAGCAGGCAGCACTGTGAGGACCATGTTCTTTGATTTATCGAGTGCATTTAACACAATTCAGCCTGATTTGCTTTGTCAGAAACTTCTGAAGGCACAGGTGGAGCCCTCAACAATAGTCTGGATCAATGACTACCAGACAAATCGACCACAGTTTGTGAGACTGAAGGATTGTGTGTCAAACCACGTGGTCAGCAGCACACGAGCACCACAGGGGACTCTCACCATTCCTTTTCACTCTGTACACCTCAGACTTCCAGTACAAATCAGAGATCTGTCATCTGCAGAAATACTCAGATGACTCTGCAATTGTCGGGTGTATCAGAGATGGACAAGAAGCTGAATACAGAGAGCTGGTGAACCGCTTTGTAACATGGTGTGGAAACAATTGTCTTACCATGAATGTGAACAAAACAAAGGAGATGATTGTAGATTTCATAAGAAACAGGGATAAGTCAAACATTGTTTCCATCATGGGTGAAGAAGTGGAAGTGGTTGAAGAGTATAAATGTTGTTCACCTGGACAATATACTGGACTTGAGGCCCAACAGTTAAACCGTCTACAAGAAGGGACAGAGCAGACTCTACTTCTTGAGGAAGCTTAGGTCCTTCAAGGTTTGCAGCAAGATGCTGCAGATCTTCTACAAGTCTGTTGTGGAGAGTGTAATCTCTTCAGCCATCATCTGTTGGGGTAGCAGCATCAGAGCCAGGAATTTAAAAAGCCTTAACAACCTGATTAAGAAGACAGGTTCTGTTCCGGGGACAACTGCGGAACATCTGGAGATGATGATGCAAAGAAAGATTCGTCATAAAATTAAAAAAAATATGAACAACCCTTAACATCCTCTTCGTGAGACTATCCTGCAACAACAGTGTCTTCAGTCGGAGGCTTCTTCAGTTTTGCAGCAACAGAGACTGCTACAGGAAATCCCTGCCCACAGCCATCATGATCTACAACAACTCATTAAAGAATTAATTGTATGAGCTACAACAACACTTAATTTCCCTCTGGGATCAATAAAGTATTTTTGAATTGAATTGAATTGGTACACTATAATGTCTGTTTGTATACAGTGGCTTGCAAAAGTATTCGGCCCCCTTGAACTTTTCCACATTTTGTCATATTACAGCCACAAACATAAATCAATTTTATTGGAATTCCACGTGAAAGACCAATACAAGTGGTGTACACGTGAGAAGTGGAACAAAAATCAATAATGATTCCAAACATTTTTTACAAATAAATAACTGAAAAGTGGGGTGTGCATAATTAATCAGCACCCTTTGGTCTGAGTGCAGTCAGTTGCCCATAGACATTGTCTGATGAGTGCTAATGACTAAATAGAGTGCACCTGTGTGTAATCTAATGTCAGTACAAATACAGCTGCCCTGTGACGGCCTCAGAGGTTGTCTAAGAGAATGTTGGGAGCAACAACCCCATGAAGTCCAAAGAACACACCAGACAGGTCAGGGATAAAGTTATTGAGAAATTTAAAGCAGGCTTAGGCTACAAAAAGATTTCCCAAGCCTTGAACATCCCACGGAGCGCTGTTCAAGCGATCATTCAGAAATGGAAGGATTATGGCACAACTGTAAACCTACCAAGACAAGGCCGTCCACCTAAACTCACAGGCCGAACAAGGAGAGCGCTGATCAGAAATGCAGCCAAGAGGCCCATGGTGACTCTGGATGAGCTGCAGAGATCTACAGCTCAGGTGGGGGAATCTGTCCATAGAACAACTATTAGTGGTGCACTGCACAAAGATGGCCTTTACGGAAGAGTGGCAAGAAGAAAGCCATTGTTAAAGGAAAACCATAAGAAGTCCCGTTTGCAGTTTGCCACAAGCCATGTGGGGGACACAGCACACATGTGGAAGAAGGTGCTCTGGTCAGATGAGACCAAAATGGAACTTTTTGGCCAAAATGCAAAACGCTATGTGTGGCGGAAAACTAACACTGCACATCACTCTGAACACACCATCCCCACTGTCAAATATGGTGGTGGCAGCATCATGCACTGGGGGTGCTTCTCTTCAGCAGAGACAGGGAAGCTGGTCAGAGTTGATGGGAAGATGGATGGAGCCAAATACAGGGCAGTCTTGGAAGAAAACCTCTTGGAGTCTGCAAAAGGCTTGAGACTGGGGCGGAGGTTCACCTTCCAGCAGGACAACGACCCTAAACATAAAGCCAGGGCAACAATGGAATGTTTTAAAACAAAACAAATCCATGTGTTAGAATGGCCCAGTCAAAGTCCAGATCTAAATCCAATCGAGAATCTGTGGCAAGATCTGAAAACTGCTGTTCACAAATGCTGTCCATCTAATCTGACTGAGCTGGAGCTGTTTTGCAAAGAAGAATGGGAAAGAATTTCAGTCTCTAGATGTGCAAAGCTTGTAGAGACATACCCTAAAAGACTGGCAGCTGTAATTGCAGCAAAAGGTGGTTCTACAAAGTATTGACTCAGGGGGCTGAATAATTACGCACACCCCACTTTTCAGTTATTTATTTGTAAAAAATGTTTGGAATCATGTATGATTTTCGTTCGACTTCTCACGTGTACACCACTTTGTATTGGCCTTTCACCTGGAATTCCAATAAAATTGTTTCATGTTTGTGGCTGTAATGTGACAAAATGTGGAAAAGTTCAAGGGAGCCGAAAACTTTTGCAAGCCACTGTATCTGATACCTGTGTGGACATTCTCACACAAAACCTAACAAACGGCTATGATAGCTCATATCACAAGATCTCTGAAAAAAATAGCTATCTGTATTGTTGCAAACAAATTTCTTCATTTGAATGAAATCCCAATGGCCAACTGCACGACTTGCACGTTGAAACCTCATGCTTCAAGTGAGCTTTGATTTTTCTCTGTGCCAGTGTAGTTATTGTAACTCTGAGCAAATTCAATCAATTCTTCCTTGTTGCTGCATGAATTGATGGCTCTTTAATATCTGCATTTCCCATTTACCTCCCAGCCTCAAACATACTGTAAAGGAAACCAATATGCTCATAGAAACTCCCACAACACCAGACGGACTACACAGACTCCCCTGGGAACCATTACGAATCACAGAATTGTATGCCTAAATGTTAAAGTGGCTCAGCCTAATGACTATGCTGAAAATTGCAAGCAACACGGAGGGAAAAATGTGGTTATAGGAGGTATGAAATAGCTTTGTGTGTGAGTGTGTGGTTGAGTGTGCGTGTGCATGTCCATCTTTCGATAATGGCATTTTTGGATATATACCAAGTTATTACTGTAAATCAGGTGGGCTTTCAAGACCTTTAACACAAAGTAACAGTCCCTAACAGCAGCCCTAGCCTGCCATATAGAAATTACATGAATATGGATTAACAGAAAAAATGTGATGGAGAGGAAAGATAGATAGAAGAACTGAGTGAAAAAGAGGATACAGAAGAGTAAGCAGGGCAATTACTATAAAAGGTGATAGTTTGGGAAAGAGACTCTGAGAGATGGACAAAATGAGAAGTGGGGATGGACAAATTAACAAATTGAGGGAGGTTAAATATGAGAGTGGTGTTTGATGGAGGTACCTGCAGTTAGGTGGTCAAGAGCAGCAGGTGCAGAATGCACAGGTGTGATGGCAAAGCAGGACCTAAACATGCTCAGAAAGAGCAAAGGTAGTGACATGGGAAAAAATTAAAGAAGATCCTATTTAAAATAAATGTTGTTCCACAGCAGATGAAGCACTTCCACCCCTTTGGCCAAAGCTGACTGTGGTCTGCACTCACATGCAAAGCAGGACAGTGTATGGAAATGACCACTTCAGGATGAACTTGAAAACTAAACAGGCTCCAGTTTACTCATTTGTTTTGCATCATGTATTTCACATAGGTATTCCACATAACTGACACTAGACTGCAGTGAATGGTTATTTCAAAAGCTTCAGATGGAGCACTGACATCACTATCAATAGGTTCAGGGTAATGCATACATGATAAATAAAGTCATCTACTCCTGCTTGAGCTTTTAAAACTCATTCAATTTAAAAGGGACTTAGATTACATATTCTGTAGTGATATATTTAGCTCACATAAACACCACATAAGCACATATTTCCCACCTCTTATCAGTTTTCAACCCAATGTATTGCTGATGTTTAATCACAAGCCTTGTCAATTTAAGTGAAGGGTGTGTATCCCTGGCTTTTAGTAGCTGATGGCTGAATGGTATACAGTTAACATACTCATGCTTTATGGGAGGCATTAGGGTCACATAGTACATGTCAGGGTGTGGGTAAGTAAAAAAGAATAAGACCAGTCTGATATCTCTGAGAGGAAACTGACAATTATGAAGGAGCATCCAACAATTAAAAACTTGGCCCGTACTAGTCCATTTATGGCCCCCCTTCAGTTGTAGGTTCCATAGGACAATGGTCCGGTATGGTTAGAGCGGAGCTACTGGCATCACACAGCACAGTCCTTTGTTTGGGGGAATGAAAAACATCACTGTTTGCGACAAGCATGAGACATAAACACCAAAGTGCCGTTGTATGCTGTTGTAATATGTTTCTCTTTGCCGCACAGAGCCCATTCATAAACATTCAAGTAAGCTTTGTGTATAGAAAGAACCAAAACTAAGCACAAGCTGCTCTCTTGACTTATGTTTTATTGTGCAGTGTTGGTCAAGTTACTTGGAAATAGTAATTAATTAGTAATTACTGATTACTTCCCCCAAAAAGAAATCCCACTACTTTACTGATTACTTATTTTCAAAAGTAATTAGTTAGTTTATTACTTAATTACTTTTCAAAAACATAAAACACAACCTGATTATGCTATAAGTATATTCCATCATATAACATTCAATCATATGAAACAGTCTATTCTCAATTTTTTTATTGTTTTTTCCTTTATGAACATTGCATCAAGAAAAAACTTTAAATAAATGAATGCAACAGCCTCTGATAGTCATAAATTTGTTTAACATATAAATCTGTTTATTGCACATTTCACCGCAATTTAAGAAAAATAAATCAAGTGTTTGTTCTTCTGCATATACCTGCATTTAAAATAAAATTATTTTGTGGTGTTTACACTCACTTCTTAGAGTAAATCTAAGTGAAATATCACCAAAATAAATAAAAAATAAATAAAATCCAAGACTATTCCATTTAACATTTGTTTAGAAGCTTGTGAAGTGCAAATAAGAGTAATGATATGACAACCAAAACAGAGAATTCAGTTTCATGCTACATTTAGGACCAGTCTCAGTTTATGGCTAACCAAAAAATATTATATATCATTTTTTTCACTTTATGATTATTTAAATCAAACAAAAAACTAAATAAACACAACAGCCTCCAAAACAGTCAAATATATTTTTTGTTTTTTTAACATATGAACCTGTTTTCTGCACATTTCACTGTAAATTAAGAACACTAAATCAAAAAATCAAGCAAGTGACGAGCTTTTTCAGTTCGGTGGCACCAAGTCCGGGGGATCTTAATTCTATTTTCACCTGTTTAGCAGCAGTAGGGCCATCTGACGCTTTAGCAGCTGCAGCTGTGATGTCAGTCAGGCTCTCGTGAGCTTCACATTCCCGTGCCGGCTAGCTAGGTGCTTGCTCAGGTTGGAAGTTGAGTTTTTCGCTGTAAATAAAAGTTTCCTTTCAACGCAGAGTGTGCAGCGGACACTAATATTTTTGTCGTTTTTTACAGAATCAAACTGAAAGTAGTGCCGATACTTCCAACCATCAAACGCTTTATGCTCGAGCTTTATCCTGCGCTCCATTGTTTTCTGTTGTTTTCTATCACGGACGTCGCACGCTTATACGTCACTGTCACGAGACACGCTCTGCTCAACTAACTAACGCAGTAACACAGCCTGCTTGTGCGGAAGTAACGGCAGTTTGATTACTTTTTTCCCACTGTAATCCCTTACTTTACCCGTTACTCGAAAAACGTAATTGGATTACAGTAACACATTACTTTTAATGCGTTACTGCCCATCACTGTTATTGTGTCACGATTCTCGCCGCACTAGTATGATGGTGCAGAACATTTTTAGGTTTAACCCTGCCCACCCAGTGAGAGTCCAGCTGGCAGTGAAAACACTCTCCCAAATACGCCGGACCATAAAATAGTGTACTGAACTGCACTGACAACAACGCAAAGCCTCCAATTTGAAATTGAGAAAACCTGCTTTAAAACAACAATATGTCCCTTTTAAGCACAACAACCCAACACCAAAAACCGAGCTTATACAGAGCCACTTGTCACAACCGTCCAATACTTGACTGCCCCTCATTCAGGGTTTGAACTATAATTTATTCTGCTGATTTTATCTGTCAAACAACTTAGCATGACACTGAACCACGCTCCCTAACACAATTACTACTCACACTGATGGAATGAAATGAAATTTAAGAACACACATTGTTGAGTTTTGTTTTTTGTTTTTTTTATGAGGTCTACCTTATTTAAAGAGAAGCTCACTCCGATGACTTTTCTAGGATGCAAAAAGGTTAATAACCACCTTGTTATAATCATATGATTTATGGATGCCAAACTTGCCCCCAGTCATAGTATCTGGTTGTGGGCTACGTCCATCATAATTGGCTAAATCCTGTGGCCTTGGTCTTACTCTGGGCTGAGCAAAATTAGCCCCAATGAGGAGCAAATTTAGGGGGCGTGGTAAGTAATCTGTCAATTGGTCCATACCACTAACTACATTGAATCTAACAGGGCTGTTTGGGCAGTTAAAAGTTAGCCCTTTGGAGAGATTTTGCGGTTTTCTTCTGACGGTTGGGCACCAGTGGTGTAATTTTACAAAATGTGATACAATATTTTATTTTGTTTATTAGATAGCTTTTTTAACTTTTTCTTTTTAATTCTAAACAAATGGGAGGGCTTAGCTGTACCGCTTAGCAGAAATTAGGCTTAATATGACTATTCTTTTCAATAAAGATTAATCTAACGCCTTATTTCCAAAACAGTAATCACATTAAAGTTACTTATCCAAGTCATTGTGCGTTTGTATTTTCATCATT
The DNA here is from genome assembly GCA_963556495.2 of Valencia hispanica. Lineage (NCBI taxonomy): Eukaryota > Metazoa > Chordata > Actinopteri > Cyprinodontiformes > Valenciidae > Valencia > Valencia hispanica. The sequence continues at coordinate 30,442,755 of OY747703.1, forward strand.
TTCCTTAGTAAAAATATATTTGTTTTCTTCTTGTGTTCCGGTGAGTAGCATTAGGTATACGATAAGACACGTTTTCAGCACAAGCACCTCACCTTTAACACATACCATGCAGCCAGCAGCACAAATGTAAACAACAATGGGGGGCAGGAAAAAGATGTGGTTTTTTTAACACCATCAGTATTTTGAGTTTCTCTCAGCTAAAGATGACAATATTAAGGTTTGCTGTAAAATCTGTGCTGGTGACAAAGTCTTATCTAGCTTCAAAAATACTATGTCACACTTGAAGAAACATTTTCAGTTGCAGTACAGCACAGTCAAATTTTGTTAATTTTATCTATTACAAAAAACATTTCCTTTTTGAAAAAGAATTGATCCGTAATTGGATTTGTTTTTCAATGTAACTGTGGCAACTACTTACAACTGAAGAATGCAATAGATTCCTTTTTTGAAATTATTAACAAAAACACTTGTAATACTCTTGCCTTGTTTACCACAATGAAGAGAGTAACAAGCACTCCTGACTGTGGCCTCTGAACTCCAGTCCACCAGGACCTGCAATGAATTTGCTAACTACTGAAACAACTCAATCAATACTGATCGCAATTCCACAAACTCAACCACAAAAGCTTAGAAGACATTGTACTCCAATTAAGTTCCACGTCCTGCTGTCTCAACAGCTTACTCACATTTTTGTTTAGAAAAGTTTTGCCTGTCATTGTGTCTGATCTGATTCAAATAGTGAACTCCTCTTTTTTATTGTATTTTTCTCCAGTTGTTAAAAACAGCAGTTATCAAACCACTGCTAAAAAAATAAAAACAATCTGGAAAAGTTACTATTGCAGAATTACAGGCCAAGCTCCAACTTTCCTTTCATCAGCAAGGTTATTGAAAAAGTTTAAAGTGTTTAGATGACAGCCACATAAATGGGGACTGTGGAAGAACCACAGTGCTGGTACTTTAGGACCTCAAGGGAGAAGTTTACATACATTTCCTTACTTCTCTCTTTAGTAGATTTACCTATTAAACTGATTTGGATCAAATGTCTTAGGTATCCTTACACAAGCCTCCCCAAATAGTTCAAACATAAGAAAGAAATTTTGGTCCATTCCTCGTGACAGAATGAGTAACTGAGACAGAGTTTGTGACCTAGCTCAAAGGCACATTTTCAGCTCTGACAACAAATTTTCTATGGGACTGAGATCAGCGCTTTATGACGCCATCTCCAATAGATTGACTTTGTTGTCCTTATTCCACTTTGTAATTAATTTGGCTCTAATTTTACTCTTTTCCATTTTGAAGATCCTTTTGTACCCGAGCTTAAACTTCCAGGCTAAAGTCTTAAATTGTTGCTTCAGTGTAAAATAATAATGTTCTTTTTCCTCGTGATGCATCTGTTTTGAGAAACACAGCAGTCCCTCCTGCAAAAAAAAAACACCCCTGCAACCTAATGCTGCTCAGTAGGTTGGAAGCTTTCTCCTTTTTTCTAAATGTAACAATGATCAATATAGCCAAAACTTTCTGTTTTAGTTTAATCAGAGCACAGATCGGGTCTCCAAAACTTAAGGCATTTGTCTCTGTGTGCGTTTACAAATGTAATCTTTTTTGTATTGTTTTCAGAAATAACGGTTTCTTTCCTTCTAGCCTTTCCAAACTCAAAAAAGTTTGTAACATTCTTCTCTGGGACACAGAACATGTTTCCTTTTTGAACAGACTTTCCTATGCTGTTTATACTTCCATATAATTGTTTGATTAACAGATTTACCTGGCTTTTTCTTATATTTAGAAATTATACCCAAGCATGAACCAGAAGGTTCTTTTCCTGATATATTTCCTTATTTGTTTAGGTTTTGCAATAATGTCACACTATAAAGCAATGCGTTTAATGTTTCTGCCTGAAAATACATCTACAGATGTGCCTCCATTTAATCAGAAGCTTACATAGCCATAAATTGATAATCTGTCCTTTTCCAAATTGTTTAAAGCCAGAATAATCTTGGTGCATACGAACTTCTGATTTTGAAGAAGGTAATAGAAAATATCTCTCATAATTTTGTCATTTAGCAAAAGAAAGAATTCGAGTAATTCAAATTGACCTCTGGTTCAGTATTAGACACTTTGAAAAAGGTTGTGTCTTTTTATACAGTGTATGCAAATATCTGTTTTCAACCATATAAGAAGAGTCTATGCTAACTGAGGTATTAAAATACAGAAGAAGTGAGATTAGCAATCCCATTAGGGAAAAGACTTTCAATTGTCTTTTTTCAGTACCACATAAAATCCTTACCTGCTTTCTCTCTGTCACTCACGCAAACTTTTTTAAACCAAATTTTCTAACTCGTTTAACCTGCTGATAAAAAAAGATTCTTCATTTTTAGCTTAGTAAAAGTTCAAAGAGATGGAAATCCACATATGCAGTCACAGACACGCTCACCCTGCAGATGTATTCCCGCTATTACTGTGTAAGGAACACTATTAAGGAAGTGCTGTGGTTGCATCTGTTCTGAGTGTGTGTATTGCCCTGAGCGAGTCATCTATTTCAGCAACCTTCCCTTCTCCTCTAGTCAACGCAACAGCCAGCTTTTTTGAACACAACTATGGTTCTGGCGGTAGGACAAATCCTGCAGTTCAGCAGGTCTTCCAAGTGGATTTCTCTTTTTTGCTGTGCGCTTTCCACACATTCCCAAAACAATTCTTGAGAAGTGGTTGCTTTTAATGATTCGCAATTTTGTGTCAATGTGAGAGTTGAGAAAGACACCGCAAAGCCAGGAGGCAAGTGAGAACGAGCAAGACATTGACAGCGGGCTTGCTTCCAACAGTACGGGTGGCCTTCTGCATATGACAATGCTTTAGACAGATGAGGTGTCACTTTACACAAGAGTTGTGATAACAATCAAAGGCTGAACTGTGTCTCTCCACCATGTGTTTCTCCTCTGTGTGTGAAATTGTGTGTGTATGAACACCCTGCTGTCAGGACACACACAGGAGAAACAAAGAAAATCATCCTCACATTGTTATCCAGTAACAAAACTGTCAATGAGTAGGGTTACAGTGCACTCTCGACTGTTCTAAAGTTTATTGAAAGAAATATGCTAAAACACAAGCTCACGCACGTACGTATATTGCACATACACTTTGGTATCTTTTGTCTGGATGAAGGAACTGGGATTTTCATGCACATCCCTGATCATGTGATGTCCATTCACACCACCTATTGTTTGTTCGTGTGTGTCGTATATCAGTGAGTTTTTACTGCAGTGCTATAGTGCCATCTACAGCTGATTCTAACCCTAGAAGTTGCAAGGCAGCCCAGCCATATATGAGCGGTGGCCTTCCTTTCACTCTCACTATGGGATCAGAGAGTGTTTCCTCTCAGAATGTGTGTGTGTATGTGCTGCAAGGAACATAACATACACACCATAAAGGTGACAGGATGCAGGGGGAAGAAATAGCCTTGTATTTGTGCATGCCTGATCGTGTTCCTGTGGCTTTTCACTTTTCTGGCTGACAACTGAAATACCACACTGCTCCAGTCTCACAGGCATGGCCTTTTCTTCTCCCTCCAGTATCCCCCTCTCCCACCCACCACCACCCTATTTCTCCTAGAAGTTCTCATCCCTCCATCCCCTTACTGTACTTTTTCTTCTAAACTCCACACTGGCACAGAAGTTTTGCACTTGAGTTTTACATTAACATCATTCACAACTTCTCTGGCAAATGACTTTTCCATATGGTCTTTTTTCAGAATTGTGCCACTTTTCTTACCTTATCTTGCCTTATCTTACTTTTGGAATATTCTTGAAACATTAGATACACTTTCATCAGCTTAAGGCCTAACAACACATAACATGGACAACCTTGAAATCCATTATCATTCAATTTATTTCCCGGCAGTGCCCCTTTAATTTGATGTTATGCACCAGTATATTGCCCTATGGTAGTAATATTGGATTCAGTTTTAGATGCTGCAGTGGAAAGGCGGACTGATTACACCCTCACCAATATACTATGCCTTGCCAAAGTATTGATATCTATTCTAACAAATGACTATGCTTTAATTTTAACCCTTGTATTGTAGCTTGGGCTAAAGTAGGGTTGTACTGCAGGAAGGAGAACCTCTGCCTCAGCATCAAATCTTTTGCTCCGTCTAAAAGTTTTTTTTAACAAGATCACCCTTGAATTTAGCCCTTCAAATTAACTCTAATCAGCTTCTGTGTCCCTGCTGAAGAAAAGCATCTCCACATCATGATGCTGCCACCACCACCATGTTTCATGATTGGGATTGTCTGTTCAGGGTGATGTGAATTATCAGTTTTCCACCATATAGATATAGTAGATACTTTGGGGAGGGGGACCTTCAATTTTGATCTCTTTTGATCAGAACAACTTCCTTCACAACTTTTTTGTGCCTCCTTCATGATTGTGGCAAACTGGGATTTCTTATTGTTTCCTTTCAACAATGACTTCCTTTTTGACACTCATCAATAAACATCAGATTTGTGGTCCAGATAACTAGTTGTCATGTCATCAGTCTCTCTTTGCTGAGCTGTGGATCTATGCAGCTACTCCAGCGTTACCATGGGCCTCTTAGCTGCTTCTGTGTTTAATACTTTACTTGCTTAGCCAGTTTAGGTGGATGACTGTCTGGGTAGTTGTGCCATTCTCTTCCTATATTTTAATGTTAGACTAAGCAGGGCTCAATGAGATTTCTAAAGCTTGGAACATGTTTAGAACCTAACCCTGCTTTGAACATTTCCACAGAGTCACCCCTGACCCGTCTACTGTGTTCCTTGGTCTTCATGATGCAAACCCCAGAGAACAAAACAACCTTATACATAGAATAAATTACACAATATATAACTCTATACTAAATAAGTGACTCTTATAGGCATTTGGTTGCAATGGCTTTTCTTTGTGGGTGTCAGAATAAAGTCGGCTGAACACACACAGACACACACACACATATATATATATATATATATGTGTATATATATATATATATATATATATATATATATATATATATATATATATATATATATATATATATATATATATATATATATATATATATAATGTGTGTGTGTGTATATATGTAAGTATGTATCTATGTATGTATGTGAAACTATATTTCAATTGCCTTCCACTTTAGAATTAATGTAAAAAAGGTAATGATGGGCATGATGGCTTTCAGAAGACACTGTATATGAATGACAATAGCATTTGGACTGTCTAGGTCTTACTGGACTCCCTATGTATTCCCAGAAGCTAAAATTGTCTTTCCTCCACTCTTATCTTCTCCATACGCTTATTCATTCACGCCTGCAGAGGAAAAGCTCTCCTCATCTTCTGCTTCCTGCCGTGTTCTTTCTTCCCGCAGCTCTTCCGCTGGGGTTAATGAATGACTTGGCAGGAAGCGGTAGTTGTGACTGTCGGGGAGCCAGTGGGGCCCAGAGAGGTGAAGAGACACTCTTCCTATCACCTCCCAGCTGCAATTCTCACCCACCAGGTTACACTGCCAGGAACAGGATAGATTGGATTATCTATTAGAATGACTTCCTGGTCCTAGGTAGGGTTTGTGCAAAGCTTTAAGGCATTCTGGATTTTCAGTCACATTCGTTTATCTTGGTGTCAGCACATGGAAAGCAAGCAGAAGAAAAGCTATTAGGGCACATTTAATGGAGGTGCTGGATGACTGTACACTGGTTATAGTGTTGCAAGACATGCAGCTGTGGATTATTATGTTTGTCCGTTACTACCACTTTGATCCACTTCAGCTGCACTTACCTATGTGGCACTGCGGTACATTCAACCTCCCTAGAGGATAAACACTAATGACCTGTGGCATCTCTGTATTTGGGGCCGGTGGGTCCTGGCCCCTCCAGATGTCACTGTGGAGCTCTATGCACTGCATGCTTAAATTAATTAGTAGAACAGGATCGTTCTTTGTAGAGTAATGTTATATAAAGACTGATTCTGTTACCAAGAAGATTCTGTAATAAACATTTGCATATAACAATCTACGTCTTAGCCAGAATACTGACAAGCTCAGTAGGCTAAGTCCTCTTGAAGCAGCGATTGGGGCCGGCCCCTCAACGTTTGTTTAATTATGAACATCTAAAATCATAGTGCGCATGCCCAACGTGTGCTCAGTAGACACCCGAGGGGCACAAATGCCATGGCCCTTAACTGAGATCCCGCTACCTTCCTCGATAGAGAATGGTAGCAATGTGCCATCTGGTGTGCAGTCTGCCGTAAATTTATTAGGAGAAGAAGGAGAGATCCCGCTATCAAACCACTACAGGAAGTGATGCACCCCGTTTTGCCAAATGCGAAAGTTGGTTGTGCACTACAACTCCCATTAAAATCACGGAAAAGCACACATCACGTTTATATTCTGTTGGATAAAAGTGTGCAGCCATCTAATATCCTTGCTAGCCACCAAAACAAGAAAAAATTAATGAAGTAGATTTTTTGTTGACGTCTAAATTCAGCCTCTTGAATTAAAGATTAAACATTTGGGACATCACCAGCCAGTGGATTTTAACATCATTCAGGACTTTAAGAGATTATTTTACATTTAAAGGGGATTATTTGAAAGATTATACAGTTATTGATAAGTTTGCCCAGATGAAAGATCTGCATTTCTTTTTCAAGAACAATAACACTGGTAAGTGACCTTTTATTTGTAATTTCGTGTAGGCTATAAAAATTGTTTGATTCTTCAATTACATTTACATAAAATGGTGTTTGTAGTGTGTAGATGTGTGCTATTATATATGGTTCATTCAATAATGAATCAATATTAAATTAATCACATAAAATAGCAATCAATATTATTGATCAAAGTCAGATTGTACGCATCACAGAATAATTAGTTGCTGCTATTAGGTGTTGAGTTGCTGTGCCCCACCTAACTTATCATGCCAGTCACTGCTAATGACCATGGCCATCCTGTCTCTTTTCACTCAGCAATATTAGATGACTCAAAATGCTGCTGCAGGTCCCACACATTGGACTATTGGACTATCTACAACATTGTAAAAATAGGTTCATGGTTGTTTCAACACTCATTTTAGGTAGGATCCAGCAGGTCCCACACCAGGTCTCACACTGTGATATTGTCTAGGAAAAACAAGCTGTGTCTGAGAATTATTAGTCCATACTAGAGCAAAATCTGTTTAGCGGAGCAAGATTTATAGGTGGTATGTATGTTGTTTTCCTTATTTCAGAAAAAATACTTATCTTCATCAATTTACTTTGAAGATTAAAGAGGCTGATAGACATTTAAAAGGCTACAAAAAATCCTGTCATTGCAGTAATCAAAATATATATATGGAATATTTCTGCATTTCAGATGATTAGGCTCAGAATTTCTCATGAATTTCTCTGCTTTACTGAAAACAATAGTACGGTATACATTTGGACTGTGTGTTAATAATTACTCACCGTTATACAGACCACTAAATATCAAGAGTTCAGGACCTGTGTGTAAAGAGATTTAAAATGTTCATGGCTGCAGATGTCTTGTGTGTAATAGTGCACAGGTAGCAAAGGTTTCCTGGATCAAACTGAATGTGTTTATATAGAGGCCAGTGTAACTTAAAGTGTTCCGTGTTCAGTTTTTTGAAGTGTGGATCTGTGAAGTTATATTGGTAATAGTTCCCTTACTTGTGGTAGAAAGATCAGCATGAGATAGTTGAAAAAGTAGAATGCTCAAAGTGGTGGAACTTAACAAGTCAGCTAGACGCAGGCTGTATCAATTCACCTCATTAGCTGATTTGGCTGATCACCTGATCATGACTCGATAGGTATAATTTACAAACAACTACAAGATTAGTAGTTAGAAAGGTTGAGGTGTTAGTTGTCTTTTGACTTGAAGGATTTTTTAATGGTACCCTCACCAAGTTAAGGAACAAGGAAAAACAAATGAAAATACAAAAAGTGCAAAGTCAAGCTAAGAAGGGAAAATACATGTGTGCTTTAGTGTGTCATACAAATCCTTCTCCAGTGTTGCTTGTCGGTGGGGATATCTCCGCTGATGCCCACCCTTTACGGTAGTTGTCATGGGAACATAGCTGTCAGAGGAACAGACATATTTCGATTACATTTCATTTGTTCTTTTTTTAATGTTAAACAAAACCCACCAAACACACAGTGGCATAGATAAGTTAATTTTACTTACTGTTTGGATTCCTTATTTTCTATCATAATTTCTTTCTGTTTTGACAGAGGAAAGAAGAAAAATACTGCCTTTCAGTCTATTCATTTACATATTTTTCCCCTTCAATTTTAACCCAGCCCAACTAGCCAAACATTAGACCATGGGCATATGGCTAGATTGGTCAGATTTAGGAGGATGTAAACCCCCAGGGCTAGAGGTAGTTTTGGTCCCCTATACACTGTTGCTCGAGAATCGAGGGTTGACAAGACATCATCTTTGGCAAATTGTCGTCCTTTACATGAAAATCAAAGAAATTAAATCTATGGGGTAAGGATGCTCTCAGAATAAAATCGTATTCACATGTTAAAATGTGTGTACGTCATTCAATAGTTGTGCATAACTAGAAATGTATTAACTATTGAATGAACCAAATCACACATAAAACAGGAAGGATATATTTTTCCTGTGATAATGCAGTTTAACAAGTTGCATCTGAAATAAATCACAAATACAAATTGCAGTTAGTTGTGGTTTCCTCAGTATGAACACAAAGGCCAACGTGTTTGAGAATACACCTTTGCCAACCGTCAGTAAAAGGCATGAAGAAGTTGGTGTTTGCTCATGCGGTTGTTCAACTTCATAGCGCCAAAATGACAGACCAGGAAGCAGTGGAACAAAATCAGGTTATGTTGAACAGTTCATATATGAAGTGTATTATTATTCAAGACAGTTAGTTCTTCTTCTTCTTGCCTTTTATTGACCGCTGGCAAACCGCTTGAGGTGTACTACTGCCACCTGGAGTGGGGACTGGTACTGTGTTCATTGATCTACCTAAGCTCCATTAATGAACCCTTGATCACATGACCATGATCCTGGTTGTAAATTTGTAGTCTCAAAGAATGAATGTGTAATGTCTTTCACTTCAGCCCCTTTCAAATAGGCCATGAAAAACGGTAAATTTCCGGACTTTGTCTATTTTGCTTTTGAGTCTGAAAGCAATCTTCCAGATTTTTGTCCAGATACCCTTTACCAGTAATTTTACGGATGAAGACCTAGTAACAAGAGCTGACTTTTCGCAATATGGTATTTGCATTGAGATTATCAGGTAAAGTTCCGGAAAAGCTTGAGGGGTGTGGGGCGGAGGGGAAAAGGGGAGGGGGGCAGGGAACGCTGTGAGAGCACACATTGATTATGTATAAATGTCACTATTTTCCTTTCAGCTTCTTGATCGATGTCTCTTAAGCTTTTCCATGTGCGCAAAATTGCACACTTCACAAAGATGAGTACTGTAAGTAGATCTGGTGTTTCGTCGACCATCTTTGCAATGTTGCCCTTCAGTCTAGTTCCCCATACTAGACACTGATGTCCCTTATTCTCCTGGCTCTTTTGTACTCTGACAACCTGGAAACACCAGAACAAATTACACAGGACTCAGTAGTTTTGGATCCCACTTTATTCAAATATTTTTTGTTTGCTTCAGCCTTTTATTAGAAGATCTCAGCAAAAGTACAACCCTATAGAGGAGGGGCCATTCCTCCTACTTACAGTGGACTTAATGAATGCACAGAAATTCCAGCACAACACATGTGATTGGCTGTTTCCTTTTACATGACCACAAGCAGATAATTATTTTATGGAGGAAAATAAGCAATTACAGGTATATTTAACTTCTGAAAGAAACTTAATTTAAGGATGTTCTCTGGAATGGACACTTACAGCTCAGTAACCCTACAGGTCAGCTGCCAGGAACAGGAGGGGTAATTTAGGCTCAGGAGGATGTCATGAGATACTGGCTTATGAGGGGGAAAAACAAGTCCCTTCATACAATCTGTTTCCTGCGACTGGCTGATGGAGTAATAAAACCCACTGGACTGTCTCATCTTTATTTCTCACATGTCCTATCTTATGATGTTGGTATTCCCTTTAAAACCAGTCTTAACCAGTTCTTCCATCTATACATAACAGGAAATATTGCAACACTAAGCGTGCATTGTGTTCGTTTCACCCCTTTCCCTGGAGTCGAGGTCACACTTCCTGCTGACACAGTTCCTTATTCTATAAGCACTAACATTCTTGTGATGACAGAAGAAACAACCTTATGCATATAATTACAATCTTTTCTACAGAAAAACTACTACAACAAATAAAAAAATACTACAACAAATAAAAAAACAGTACAACAAATAAAATAACACAACAAATTCAAAGACATAAAAAATGAAAAAACGCTACAGCAAATTTAACAACACAACGAATCGAAAAACACTACAACAAATTTAAAAACACTACAGCATTAACAAACCTGCAAGAGGTAGGTAAGTACCACTGTGTGCAACATGAGGCATCACTGATTGGATGATGGAGCCGCTCATCTTTTCAACAGGAAGTTATGCTGTGTCCAAATTCAGGGGCTGCATCCTTCTAAGGACCCATCCTCCCCAGTCTAAATAGGATGGGTCCTTCCTCAACCGGGTAGACTGGATGTTAGCCGGTAAATTTGAACGGTCTAGCCTTCAGATTAATTCCTGCCCCTACCTCAGCAAATGTCCTGTCTCCTAACAACAGTGACAACACAAGCTGGTAAAAATGGAGCAAGAAATCTTCCCGACTTTTTTTTCTCTTCTAGAGGAGCTACAGCAGTTTTGCTGTCTGTGGCATGCTTTAAATCGCCGGCTGAGAGGTAGTCATATCCAGGTAAAGGTATTTTATTTAATCTACAGAATTACAAGTTAATTTAATCCTGTTTCGTGGATAATTTCAGCAACTGAATGACTGGTGGTCAAATGTACATGCTTAATGGTTGCTAGGCGACAGGACATTCGCTGAGGTAGGGGCTGGAATTACAGTTTTTGCCTATTGCTTAAACACGTTTTGCTAAATTTGGCTCATTGTGTCAAAACTCTACACACAAGCAAATAAGACAAAACACTGGGAAATAAACCATTAACATCTATGTCAAATTGAAACTCTGCTATCAAAACCTAACAATCCTTTGTCAAAATGTCACTCTGATGACAAAATGATATCCACTTGCATCATATGAATACACTTTCAGATTAGCAGCAACACACTAGTCTACTTTATCTAAAAAACTGCATTCTTTTGTTTTCAGTGTTTTTATTCAGTTCCACAGAGGGCATGTTTTCACAACCAAAAAAATATATACTGTTTTCAAAATCATTACATTAGTATATTTTACAGTACAGTAAATTCAGTTAAATCAAAAATAAAAACAAACAATACACTACTGTAAACACAAAAACACAATTGTGCGCAAGTGGGCTTATGGATCCTGCCGTCTGTTGGGGTCTGGCCACAGGATCTCATCAACATCACAAGCAATGTCTTCTCCTGCTAAGCATCGGGTAAAATATCCCCTTGTGTGCTGAATCCATCCCTGGATTGACCTCACCTCAATGTCTCCGCAGGCCTGTTCCATTGCCTGCAGAAGAGGCATTCGGGCATGTGGTTGGCGGTCATATACGCGCCATCTCCAAGCGGAAAAAATTCCTCTATAGGATTTAGAAATGGCGAGTAAGGGGGCAAGTACAGAACTTCAAACTGATCATGGTTGGTGAACCAGTTCTGGACCAGAGCAGCCCGATGGAAACTAACATTATCCCAGACAACAACAAACCTGGGCTGCTCTGGTCCATCCTGTACAACTGCATCATGAAGTGTATCTAGAAATGTGATTATGTGTTGCGCATTATAGGGACCCAGTTTGGCATGATGGTGCAGTAACCCTCGAAGACTTATGGCAGCACACAGTGTGATGTTTCCCCCGCGCTGCCCCGGGACGTGCAAAATTGCCCTTTGGCCAATTATATTACGTCCCCGTCGTCTGTTTTTGCTAAGGTTGAATCCAGCCTCGTCAATGTAAATACATTCATGCGGCTGTGCAGCTCCATCCATGTCCAAGATTCTCTGTAAAAGAAAAATACATATTGTGGATGGCTTTACTCAAAGCACACGCATACACAACACAGAACCGACCCATCCCACCACACAGGTACCTGTGTAGCTTTCTGAATGCATCTATATGGTTCTAATCCAGTGGTACATATTCATCTGTTACTGGACTGCACCCATTCTTTATTGTAAATGTAAAGGACTGAAACACTTACCTGTACATATTCATGTCGAAGTGCTTTGACCCTGACACTGTTCCTCTCAAATGGGACCCTGTAAAGTTGCTTCATGGTCATGTTGTGCTTTACCAAGATCCGTCTGATAGTTGTGATGCTTACTCGATTCATGTTGTTGAATACTTGCCTATCTGCAAGTATTTGTTGCTGTAGCTGGTGGAGACAGATTGCATTGTTTGCTCTGACTAGGTTCACTATGGCAAGTTCCTGCTGTTGGGTGAACAGGCGTTGGCGTCCACCCCCAGTAGGTCTTCTAGCCATTCTGTAGAAAAATGCAACCACAAATTGTTCTCGTCTTTTCGTTTTTGTTTTTACAGTACGGTGTATACTGAACTTTACTGTATTTACCATACACAGTACTGAAACATCTCAACACGTTACTGTATCAAGGTATGTTTCACAAAACTACCACTTTTGTTGAAAAAGGAGCATTACCCACCCTGGAATACAACACATGTGATACAGTAATGTGACATGGTACAGTACTGTAAATACTCTATACAGTCTGAGTAGAGAGTTGAAGACATACCTGTTTTCCAGCCGGAATGTCCTTATTATGGATGCAACTGTGAAGCGGCTTAGATTAGGATGGACTCTCTGCCCAGCTTCCCTCATAGTCAGGCCATGGTTTATGACATGGTCCACCAAAGTTGCCCTTATGTCATCCGAAATAATGGTCCTTGCGTGGCCTCTTCGACCACGTCCTCCTCTCTCTCTCTGTACTCCTCTCTCTCTCTGTCCTCCTCTTCCTCTTCCTCTGCCTCTGCCTCTGCCTCTGCCTCTAGCTCTCCCTGCCTTCATGCATGCAAAGTTCTCAAAATTGCTTAACTGGGGCCTTTTTGTAGCTGGCTGATTGGTGTTCAGTTTTGTAAGTAAGTGTTTTCAGGTGTGTGTCTATGCCTTTTCAATTAACCAATGTGTGTTGTATTTTGAATTGATGTGTTTTCCCAATGGTACCCTGCGATTTCATTTTTGAACTAAGTGTCTTATGTATGAAATAGTGTGTAGTGTCTAGGAGCAAGTGTGTTGCAGAAAGGATCAAGTGTGTTACAGAATTGCAACTAAAGTGCTAAGCAGCGCTTTTGTTTAAGGTGTGGTTACACTTTGTTTAAGGTATAGTAACAACAACTTCAAGTTATGTTACTTTGGTTTGAGCATGTGTCTATAGTGTTTAAGCAATGGGCAAAAACTGTAATCTGAAGGCTAGACCGTCCAGATTCACCAGGTAACATGCCCGGTTGAGGTACGGGTCCTTAGAAGGATGCAGCCCCTGAATTTGGACACAACACAACTTCTGGATGTAAAGATAAGTGGCTCCATCATCCATTCAGTGATGCCTTATGTTGCAAACAGTGGTACCTACCTCTTTCGGTTTGTGAATGTTGTAGTGTTTTTTAATTTGTTGTAGTATTTTTCAATTTGTTGTTGTGTATTTTAATTAATTGTATTGTTTTTTGATTTGTTGTAGTGTTTTTCGATTTGTTGTAGTGTTTTTAGATTTGTTGTAGCGTTTTTGAATTAGTTGTAGCATTTTTGAATTTGTTGTTGCGTTTTTGAATTTGTTGTAGCGTTATTGGGTTTGTTGTAGCGTTTTTGAATTTGTTGTGGCGTTTTTGAATTTGTTGTAGTGTTTTTCGAGTTGTTGTGTTTTTTGATTTGTTGTGGTGTTTTGGAATTTTTTGTGGTGTTTTGGAATTTTTTGTGGTGTTTTGGAAGTTGTTGTGGTGTTTTTCGATTTGTTGTAGTGTTTCTGAATTTGTTGTAGTGTTTTGGGATTTGTTGTAGTGTTTTTCGATTTTATTGTTGTGTTTTGAATTTGTTGTAATGTTTCTGAATTTGCTGTAGTGTTTTTTTATTAATTGTGATGTTTTAGAATTTGTTGTAGTATTTTTTGATGTGTTGTAGGGGTTTGCACTTCAGGGTCACCGTAGTCATACACACAGTTCAGATTTTTGTCACAGTACTGTGTGAGAAACTGAAACATTGTGCAAGGTGAATTGTGTTTCAACACAATTTCACCATCAGCAGTGTTAAATGGCCCAGCTGGTATGCCATATTACAACAATTTCACAGGCTGATAATTTACTATGAATGGTGCTTGTTTGTTGTTTAAAAAAACACAAAAATTGTTTGTATTTTCTCAGATGTTGTTGTAATTCAAGACGCATCTTCCCCATTACAGCGGAGCACATTACTTTCTATGATTTATATTTCTGTCACCTACCACTGAGATCAAGGCAATGCAAATGAATCAGAGGATTCAGGGATGGGGAGGTTTTGTTTGGGCTTTTATCAATTTCCACCTGCCATCCTCGCAGCAAAACTTGGGGTAATTTCCTCAGTGTGACCAGAATCAACATCAGTGACATGGATGAAGATCAGAGTGTTTATGTGAAGTCTAACAAGCTCTTATTGGCCCCACTGTGCAGGTTTGCTATTAACTGGTTTGAAAAGATGCAGGCACACTACTGCGTTGTTTCTGTGTGTATGCTAGGCTGCATGTTGCCTATGTGGATGAAAGCAGATTTGGTATACTTGAAATAGGGTATTTAAAATTTTTGGCTGGTTTTGAAGTAACACCTGCAGCAACATATTGATTTGCACACTACAACACACTCCCTTTGGCATAAAAAATGGGTCCGTGGTGTTCGTTAAATAACTACTGTTAGTTTTACATTGCTAAATGAAGAGGGTTTTGTTATCGCCACAACACACTGGAGAAATGCTTATTCACCTGCCCTTCAAGTACCCAACAGCAACATACATTAGAACAAGTAGCATAGGGTTTTTTTTGTCTCAGACACTCTCATTATGATTTCTGTTTATTCATTTTTCTTTATTTCACGAAGGTTTTTGCACTGCATTAAAACTGCTTAGACTATCAATAGCCAGCCAGATTGTATTCCCTCTAGGGTGCAGGTGAAGCAACCACCAAATTAAATAGGTATGTATTTATTTATTTCCTTTTCATTCTCCATTCCGCATATTCCAATGTGTTGATTTTTAATCACCTAATATCATGGCGGAATAAACAGATGGCCACAAGTTGCAAGAGGCAAAACAAAGAGAGGGAATCGGAAACAGGAGACTCCGGCTCTATTTACAAAAGTTGAAACTGACTACTGTGCATGGCTGTGTTTTAGTATATCCTTCTCACTGTTTTGTTATGTTTGTAGAAATGGACTTGCATGAGTTTGTTACAATAAGTTGACAGAAAAAAGCTGACTACAGAATATATCAGAATGGGTTTTTTCAAACTTTGTTTTACCTCTAGAATGTGATAAATATTTTAGGAACAAGAGAAGAAACATACATATAGTTTAAAACAGGTACGTTTTGTAAATCTAAATGTATTGTTCTTGCTGATTGCTTTTAGACTTTAAATACTTTTGTACCACAAACAAAAGTTCCAAATTTCAAATGGTCTGATATTGAGTTACATAAAACTATAATAAAGATCCTAAACAAATATGTCTAATCAAAAACCCATCTGAAGGTTCAATTCTTGACCTTTCCGTTCAATAATCTCATTCACATAATGTATAAAAGAAGAGTGGACGCTTCTGTATTTTTGGCAAAATTAGAATTTATTCAGCATTAACACTAGAACTAACACTTCAGTTAAAGATTATGGGAAAAATTAATAAGAGGGGAAAATCATAAAATCCCCAAATAAGTTTATTATTAATCAAGCTAAGATTACTCACTAATGAATAAATAATTTATAAAACACACAAGCAAACAGGAACTACCAACAAATGTATCTATAAACGTTTGACTAAATTCCAATGACAAGGAAATTGACATTGAAAACCCTGATTAATTAACTGATTAAGATCTTTAAGAGTTTATCAGTGTTTCCAAAGTCTACAGAAAGAGGTATTATGGACTAGTTCTAAGCAACTTTATTTGTATAACACACTTTCAACATCAAGGCAATTCAAGGTGCTTTGGGTGATTAGGGGAGTACAACAGTAAAAGCATAAAATACAACATTAGAGACACAAAACTGTGGCACATTTAAACATATGACATTATTGCTTTATTGGTTAAGATATTGTGCACAAACAACAAATTTGATTTTGGTTTTCAAGTCAAAATAAAACAGAAGAAAATGCCTTACTTAGTCCAAAATCAAGCTGTTTCAATCATGATACTTGCTGGACCCCTGCAGGTGTGTAATGCAGACCAATATGTCTCTCAGATTAAAATCTCAGAACAAGCTACTGTTTGTATCATCTCTCAACAGCAGGCAGGTTGTTAGTTTAGGCACAGGTTGTTTTATGGCTAGGTGGGTTCTCACTTTAAATTCAAATCTAACAAGTAAAGCAACTTAACAAAATAAACAAAATAAAGCACTTCAAGTAATGCTAATGTTTAAAAGTTGGGAGGAAAATTTTAAATCTCACAGTGGACACGAATTGGTACAATATATGATGTAAGTAGAAAGTTGTTTCTTGTATTACATTTTTTTACATCGAAATGCATTGTGCAAAATTCATCATTCACATTCAAAGATGAACACATTATGAATTATTCTTTAAAGTCTCAATTAATTATGTGTTATTTAAAGTTAAAGCTGCTCTGGCCACTTTATTAGGCACACCTTTCCAACTGCTCGTTAACGCAAATTTCTAATCAGCCAATCACATGGTGGCAACTCAATACATTTAGGCATGTAGACATGGTCAAGACGATCTGCTGCAGTTCTAAGTGAGCATCAGAATGGGGAAGATAGGTGATTTAAGTGACTTTGAATGTGGCATGGTTGTTGGTGCCAGACGGGCTGGTCTGACTATTTCAGAAACTGCTGATTTACTGGGATTTTCACGCACAACCATCTCTAGTGTTTACAGAAAATGGTCCGAAAAAGGGAAAATGTCCAGTGAGCGGCAGTTCTATGGGCGAAAATGCCTTGCTGATGCCAGAGGTCAGAGGAGAATGGCCTGACTGGTTCGAGCTGATAGAAAGGGAACGGTAACTAGAATAACCACTCATTACAACCAAGGTATGCAGAAGAGCATCTTTGAACGCACAACACGTCGAACCTTGAGATGGATGGGCTACAGCAGCAGAAGACCACACCGGGTGCCACTCATGTCAGCTAAGAACAGCAAACTGAGGCTACAATTCGCACAGGCTCACCAAAATTGGACAATAGAAGAGTGGAAAAATGTTCCCTGGTCTGATGAGTCTCGATTTCTGCTGCAACATTTGGATGGTAGGGTCAGAATTTGGCATCAACAACATGAAAACATGGATCCATCCTGCCTTGTATCAACGGTTCAGGCTGGTGGTGGTGGTGTAATGGTGTGGGAGACATTTTCTTGGCACACTTTGGGCCCCTTAGTACCATTTGAGCATCGTTGCAAACGCCACAGCCTACCTGAGTATTGTTGCTGACCATGTCCATCCCTTTATGACCACAGTGTACCCATCTTCTGATGGCTACTTCCAGCAGGATAATGTTCCATGTTATAGGGGGCTTGGTGATGTCCCCCAAATTGGCAGTTGACGATGTTTACAGTAAAACATCGTGATGGACGATGATATTGTCGTCCGGCAGGGGGGAGTGCAGTTTTTTTTTTTTTTTAACTATATCTCTTTACATAGGCCTAAAAAATTTTCTACTGAAAAAGTAGGAATAAACTTACTTTCGTAAACTGTACTTTCGTTATTTTACTATACTAATATATTTTAAGTTGTAATACGTTGTAAGTTATAAGTTGTAATACATTTCACGCAGCTGCGTGAATCACTGACAGCGTGAATGAAGTGGCCACTTCTAAATGGGACCCACTGTACTCACCCGGGCTTTTCAAAACGTGGCACTCGGTTGCACGTAAGGGGAAAAAAAGAGACTGATGAACCGAGCTGTAAAGCACAAAATTTATTTTTGTGGTGGACCATTCGCTGATGCCAAAAAGTAAAAAAAAGAAATAAGACCTAACATCCGGATTTTGTCCTCAGTCACCCATAAGGAAGGCGGTCTTTGTATCAGGATCCACCTACTACTCCAGGTTGTTCTCCTCCCAGGTAACAGCCTTACAGTAAGTTCTTCCCACCAAGCAGCTCCACGATGCGCTCAGCTGATCTCCTTTGACACTCTCACGTCTCCACCCTCAGCGTGCTACGCCCCCCTTCAGCCAAAAACAGCTAAAGTCAGGCACCAATATCCGCGCACCCTTGACTCATAGTGCGCATAGCGCAAGTTGTGCGGCGATCCTCGCTCTCTTCTCAAAACAGAGGTGAAACGGTACTCATAGGCAAGGCACGTACTCATCTGCCTCACGCTGCCTGTCTCCTGCTCACAGTTTTCCTAGAGACGTGTGCGCCGGTCATCGCTCGTGGTGTTCCAGCCAGTGGGTCAAGTCCTTGCTGTCCTGCCTCAGCTCCTTTTATGTGCAACCTAACAAGTTTTTCCGCAGCTGTAATAAAGTAGCTGATTGCTGTGCTCCTCCTCCTGACTCATCCAGATAAGTTCAGTTTTTCTCTTGGAGCTTCACAGAGGGAAACAAATGCAAACAAAACACACCAAATCCACACAAACAAACAATGCAAAAAAAAATACAGAAATATACAAATATTTCCCACTGTGCAACACATACGCATTAGTTAGCCAATATTCTTAATATTTCCAGAGCAGTCCCTGCAAAGTTTTTAGTTAAACTATAGAAGAGACTATAGGATTGGTGCGTGTCTGACAGGGTGGGGAGCGTGGCATCGCGATGGTGGCTCTCCATCATGATGTCGGTCAGCCATCATGATGGACAATGACATCGTCCATCGGCACAACCTTACCATGTCATAAAGCTAGAATCATCTCGGACTGGTTTCTTGAACAAGACAATTAGTTCACTGTACTCAAATGGCCTGCACAGTCACCAGATCTTAATCCAATAGAGCACCTTTGGCATGTGGTGGAATGGGAGATTCGCATCATGGATGTGCAGCCAACAAATCTGCAGCAACTGCCTGATGCTTTCATGTCAATATGGACCAAAATCTCTCAGGAATGTTTCCAGTACCTTGTTGAATCTTTGCCACGAAGGATTAATGGTGTGTTCACACCGGTCAGCGCGTCCAGGCAGCGGCCCGGATGCGCTGATGGACCGTCGGAGCAGCTGCTGCATGAAGTTGGGAAAACTGAACTTTAGGGCAGCAAACGCGGGGCGTCAACCAATTAGAGCAACTCTTTGTACTGACGTAGTTACTCCTTCCATGGGTGGATCGGCAAGTTTTTCATTCAAGATGGAGGATCAACTAACCGTCGCTGTGTGTAATGTTCGTGAATTGTATGACCCGTCTTCTTACAAAGACAGGAAGAGATCGGATCTTATTTGGAGGAAGATATCGGAGGATATTTGAATATTTGAGTGCCAGGTAAGCAGTTAAATATTTTCTTTTAACTTTCTTATGTGTTTAGACGACATTGTCTGGCTTGTGTGGCTTCATTAATTTAATAAACCCAAGCCACTCGACATGAACCGCCATGTTGTAAACAACTAGCAACAGACAAATCCACGCCCGCACGCTGACGTAATGACGTGATGTGCTGATGCCCCGACGCGCCGACGCAGACTACAAAGTGTGCAAGCAGCTGGGTTTTAATTTTAAAGCGTCGACTTTCGTCCGTTTGAGCGATTTGATGCCTGAACGCGCTGACCGGTGTGAACGTGCCATAAGGCAGTTCTGAAGGCAAAAGGGGGTCCAACCCGGTACTAGATAGATAGGTATACGCAATAAAGTAGCCAGTGAGTGTCTGTGTGTTTATGTGTGTGTGTATATTTGTCTCAACATCTTTTACTTTCCATAAAAGGCTTATGGGAATGAGTGTCAGTGGAAATGTTTCCTGCTGTCATTCACAGATGGCTTTTTCCAGATGTTGTTTGCTGGACATTTTCTTGCTTTAAATGCGGGTTCAATTGAGCTACAATAGTTTTAAGACAAGGACAGTACTTGGCAAGGATAAGCTTTTTTTCTCTCTTATAAACTCTTGTTTGATGTTACCATTATCATTAAGTATCTTCAGAATGGTAGCTAACTTTCTATTCAGTATTTGTGTGTACAAGCTTATGGTATCGGTTTTTTGCATTCATGTGTCCCTGCTGCTGCTCAAAAAAAAACTTTGCACTGTACACCTCGTTATTTAAACCCTTTGTGGAAAGATTTAAACAATGTGCATATCACGCAACAATAACAATAATCAAACTTTCACCCACAATATTTGACAAAGCATAAACTATTAGTTTCATGGTATTCTGTTGTGTGTTTTCCATCTTTTATACCCTCTTGGATGAAACCTTGATGCATCAATCATCATTCTTTCTGAGCTCTAAATGAAACATGAGTCATGTTCCAAATAAAAAGCAATTTTCTGTTTTTTTTTCAAGGTTTTGTAAATACTACATTGTACATGAATTGTTTTTAAGGACACCCACTCCAGCTTGTGTTGCTGTTGATGTGGTGGAACTGTGTGCCTGCTACTGCTGTTTTATCAAATGAAATCAAAACTGTAAAAGCTCTGATGATCAAGAGGTCTCTTACTATATTTTTCATATGATGGCCTGTATGTGTGTATTACGAGTGTAGTCTGATTCCTTGTATTGTTTTGATGATTTGAGATCAAACAGTTACAAGGACTCTTGCAGGGTTTCAAGGACTGTTAGTCTCACCATAGAGCAGCTATAAGGAGCTATGACTGTGATATAGTTTTTGCACAACCAGAGAAGATCTGTAACATTTAACAAATTCAAGAAATGCAACATCTATAAAATCAACAAAGAGTGCAGCAAGAGGTGTGTCAGTACTGTCAGGATTACAGTAGAGAATGAAAACAATATGATTTAGAATCTGATCTTAAAATGGCAAGAAGGAAGATAACTAGGGGAGCTAAACCTGCACCAGATTGTACTTTATTTCACAAAGGGTGAGAGATGAGAACATCTTGCCATATAATGCTGACAAGTAACTTTAGAATGAGTGCATACAATAAATATGAACAGAAAGCCAATTAATTGTTACTGATTCAAAATGGTTTTGTGAACTAAGTTTGAAGATAGGAAAATAATTTATAATAAAGACTAGTTTGGAAAAAAAAGGTCTAGACATGTACCTTTTTGAAAATCAGCTTGATGATAATATGACATTGCTGTATTACTCATTGCAGTGGGAAAGGTGGTGGGTGGAGGCTGGACCTGAACCATCACCAACAGTTTGATACCAGGATGTCCAGTTCAGCAACTGTAGTCATACAGAGTTTGCAAAAGATCAATGATAAATTCATTGCATGGTTCAGTATTAGGCTGCACAGTGGCGCAGTTAGTAGCACTGTTGCCTGTTGGTAGCACTGTTGCCTTGTAGCAAGAAGGTCCTGGCTTCGAATCCCAGCCTGGGGTCTTTCTGCATGGAGTTTGCATGTTCTCGCTGTGCATGCGTGGGTTCTCTCCGGGTACTCCAGCTTCCTGCCACAGTCCAAAAACATGACTTAGGTGAATTGGTTTTTCTAAATTGCCCTTAGGTAGGAGTGCATGCATGGTTGTTTGTCCTGTATGTCTCTGTGTTGCCTTGTGATGGACTGGCGACCTGTGCAGGGTGTAGCCCGCCTCTCGCCCTGTGACTGCTGGAAATAGGCACCATGTTATTGGATAAGTACCGAAAGTCACAATTAAATAAGAGGGGGATGGGGGTGTGAGTGGCCCTGGCCGAGGTCTGCACTCTCTGAATGTTTTCCTAGTTTAGAAAATCCAAATTTTAATTATACTGATATTTGTTTATCTTCAAAATGTTTACTCCACTTTAATTGGGATTCAGTTACTTGTACGGGTGCATGGCATATCAAACTAGGACAAAATGTAAAAACACATTTAGCAAAAAATATTACTGAAGATATAGTTGTATAAACAGACATCAGAAATATGCATTTCTTTTATAAATTACGTCAAATATAAATTATCCCATTCCTTCTGCTCTTGGCAGTTAATAAATTAAAAGAAGTGCAATGCACAGCAGTGAGACATGAAGCAGTACTTTTTATAAATATTGATTCAGGACTGCGTTAAGATGCCTGTCTTTGCTTGAGATACAGCAAGATGAAAACCAGCAAAGCTCATATTCATCATATGGTTGTCATAAGAATCTTAGGACTTTTTCATGTTTATGTTTGGAGTTTTTTCTCTGAGTATTACAAATCAAAAAGCTGTCCCTGCATCAATGTCTAAATAAGTGAGAGGAATAGACAAAGTAAGAGAAAGATAAAGGGGAGGTTGTGGTCAGGTTAAGATTGAAATTTTAATTTGTTATCCATCTGGCCTTTTGTATGAACAGCCAACGAATTAGTAGGCTATTCAGTCTATTCCATTTTATAGGAAATGACACCAACTCCTTTATTAATTTTTTTGAAGTGTTTTTTCAGCATTAGAAAATGATTTAATATCAGACTTTGTGCCTCAATGAGCATTTTAAAGATGGATATCATTTCCACATCATATTTTATCATTTTAATTCAGTTATAGGTTTATATCTATTATGACCCCAATTCAAAAATCAGCTCTTTCAAACTTCACATTTATAATCTCACATAATACATCGAAAAACAATTATTTACATTGGCAAGAAATTTAATTAAAAATTACATGGTATGAAAATGAACTGCAAAGTTTATAGTATGTAGCTTCTAGTTAAGCTTCCTGACAGGGATATAATTTCTGTGAGGGGACTGTGCTGGCTCATACTGTACTGTGTACCATAGGACAATAATATATTTATATCTGGTAAAAAAGTAATATCAACGTGACAATAATGCTTGTCTATGCTTCAGTGAAGTTGGTGGCAATAATGAAACTTTCACTCAGTTTTTCAGCCACCACTAAAACTCAGAAGAAAAACCACAACAGTAACTTTACCATTTTCTCTTCAACCCACGTAGCAGTGAAAAGCAGAGTTTGCTCATTATATTTTTTCTTTAGTGGAAAAGCTATTTTCCAGCGCTTCCAACCAAACTGGGAAAAATGTGTCATGTTTAAAGAAAAAAAAGATTAGAAAATCAATACTGATCAATGCAGTTTCCATTTGTTTTTATTTTGTCTTGTATCCAAGTGAAAATTAGCAACTTTTTGTCATTTTATTTTTTTTCAAAATAAAGAAGTAGTAAAGTAAGAACTGTACTTTCACAAAAAAAAACAGCTCCATCACCTAATGCTAATAAAGAATAGAAATACATTTAAAATCATTAAGAATATCCTTAATTTGTTATTAAAATTATGATCAACATCAATATTGATATTATAGTAGTAGTGGCATTTTCTTTTCTTTTGCCTGTGCAAAAGAAATTAAAACTGCAAACTAGAATTTTTTTGGGGATCAATAAAATAAATTCCAAGATTAACAATATTAGTATGTTCTTGATACAGTGGCAGTAATCCTGCAAAAACCCTAATTTTGGTGAAACAGAAACTCCAGATGAATAATTATTTTAGAAACATCCTGTCCAGGAGTGATGTTGAGAAACTAGTCCATGCATTTGTTACCTCAAGGCTGGACTACTGTAATTCTTTACTATCAGGTAGTCCACAAAATGGCACTAAAAGCCTTCAGTTGATCCAAAATGTGGCAGCAAGAGTTCTGATGAATATTAAAATGAGAGATCACAATTCTCCAGTTTTAGCTTCCCTTCATTGGCTCCCTGTTAAATCCAGAATAGAATTTTAGATCCTTCTTCTTACATACAAAGCACTTAATAATCAAGCTCCATCATACGTCAGAGATCTAATTGTTCCATATGTTCCTAACAGATCACTTCGCTCTCAGACTGCAGGTTTACTTGTAGTTCCTAGGATTTTTAAAAGAATGGGAGGCTGATCTTTTAGTTATCAGGCTCCTCTCCTGTGGAACCAGCTCCTAGCTTTAGTCCGTGAGGCAGACACTCTGTCTACTTTTAAGGCCAGGCTTAAAACTTTCCTTTTTGATAAATTTTATAGTTAGAGTGGCTAATGTCATCCTGACTTATCTCTGGAGTTATGCTGCTATAGGCTTAGACTGCTGGAGGACAGACTCACCAATTTTCTTCACTCTCCTAATTCCTTTTCTCCTACGACTCTCCAGTTGTATTACAGTACATTCTGTTATTTCGACTGTTAACTTTGTTTTCTCTCAGTGTTTTTCTCTCCATAGAAGATATACCGGGCCTGGTATCCTGCTTAGCTGCAATGCCCTGTTGGACGGCGGAGGGGGGCATCGACTGAGTTTGATGCTCCCAGTAACTGAAAATCCACCGTGTCATGTTATCAACTTTTTACTTTCTGTAACATAGAAAGTACTCACATCAGATCCTTTGTTCCTTCTGTGTCTCTGCTATGTCTTCTCAAACCCCCAGACGGTCGTGGCAGATGGCCGCTCCTACTGAGCCAGGTTCTGTTAGAAGATTCTTCCTGTTAAAGGGGAGTTTTTCCTCTCCACCGTCGCTACATGCTTGCTCAGTATGAGGGATTGCTGAAGGATTGCTGTGGTTGGAAAGTCTGCATCAACGGGGCCCAACCTCACGCCAATGACTGACGCAATCTGCTGGGGTTCCTTAAATAGTAAACTTTTTAACTAATTGGAATGTTTGTATAAATGTATTGAAATGACTTCTTGTTAAGTGCCTTGAGATGACATCTGTTGTCAATTGGCGCTATATAAATAAATTTTCTTTTCTTTTGATCCAACAGCTGTTTTTGGGTTTATATGTTTCTTCTTTTTTAAAAGAAACAAACATGTAAGGAATACAAATACACTCAATAAAGTAAACTGCTCTAGAAGTTTTTACTCACTGAAAATTAGAAGTTCTAACGTTGATAAAGCACCCCACTACTGAAGAAAAGAAAAGACAAGAGCTTAGAGCAGAAGTGTTAGTCTATTCCTCTGTAATTTTAACATCCATCCTCGTGTCTACCTCTCTATTCATGTCTTTCTGTCCCCTGTCCTAGTGTTTACAACACAGCGTCATACAGCGACCCACTATCATCATTACTCTGACAGGTCCTGTACCAGATTTCTGTGTGAGGAAACACTTTCATTCCAAAAGTATTGCAGGAATTAACTCTTCTCACACTGGTTAGTAAATGGCAACAAGACGACTTGCATTGTAAGAGAATGGCAGTAAAAAGAGTAATTAGTGCCAGGAGCTATCTTTTTGTGTCATGCCAATAAATAAATGCTACTGTATGGATGTTTGATGAGGCTTCCAACTCCACAGTTGTTCTACATGAAAATATATTTAAACAAATGATGCCAGCCCACGCTTTGAGAATCCCAGCTTTGTATAATCTTAGACTGGTCTGTATATTCTCCACTGACCTTTAGAGGGGGTGACTGTGGCTCAGAAGTGAGGAGTTCGTCTTGTAACCAGAGGGTTGCCAGTTAAGCCCTGCTCCGTCCGTCTCAGTCGTTGTGTCCTTGGGCAAGACACTTCACCCTTCTGCCTACTGGTGATGGTCAGAGGGCCCGGTGGCGCCAGTGTTCGGCAGCCTCGCTTCTGTCAGTGTGCCCCAGGGCAGCTGTGGCTACAATGTAGCTTGCCATCACCAGTGTGTGAATTTGTGCATGAATGGGTGAATGATTGAATGTAGTGTGAAGCGTTTTGGGGTCCTCAAGGACTAAATAAAGTGCTATAAAAGAACAGGCCATTTACCTTTAACAAGATGTGTTTTCCAAAAAACAACTGCTTCTTCCTATTTTTCTGATTTTATAGTTTTTACATTAGTTTGAATAATGTATGCTTCTATTTACATTTGGCTTATTGGTACACCTGAATCTCTCACTGTGGAACAATAAAGGATATTTCAATTCTGTTCTATTCTTGATATTTTCTAGTTTTAGACCATTCTATGTAAACCTGAGATATGGTTGTATATGAAACCCCAGCAGATTTGTAATTTCTAAAATACTCAGACCAGCCCATCTGACAAATACCTTCAAAGTAATTTATAACCCCTGTCCTAACAACGTCTAGGTGCCTTAAGACATTGAGCCACTCTCCTGGGATGACTGAGTCACAATTTGTGTTAACAAGCAATTGAACAGATGACCTCATAGACTGGCTAAGGAATACTGACTTAGATATAAAGCATTCAAAAAATTCAATGTATACAAAATTGAGAATTCATAGCTCATTTGGCTCTCTCCAAAACAAACAAATGGCCATTTAACACAATGAAATTTCAGAGAGATTTAAAGCTGCTTGATGCACCAAATTAATGAAGCAAACAAAGTTAATAATTTATTCACATGCATGTATTAATATGGAGTCACACTGTGAAAAAGGGCATTCGACAGGAATGCTCATTTCCAGCAAAGACATTTCCATCTAATTAAAAACAGCCTCTTATGTAATATATCTTTATTTTATATTGCAAGTTGTACTTGCAGCTGTTGGCTCAATTTGCAAACATTATGGACTCAACTGTGTAAGAAGTGCAAAGGTCATAACAAAACATAGAGAAAATAAGCTAGAGGATGTTATTCAACAATAACAATCAATGTGAGATTTACAATCAGTCTTTATAAATTTTAATAATTATTTGTCATCAGTTTCTTAATATGCCATAACATTTAGCTACATACAGTACCTAATACGTTTTAGGTCCTCTGTGATATGCTAGAGGACAAAATACATGTTTTTGTTCTTTGGTGGTAACCATTGTGTATTTACCTAGAATTCTTTGTGTCCAAAAGCCAACTTGGACATCAAGGGAATTGGAAGCTCAAGTCATGCTTTAAACTCTGTTGTGTCATTTGAGAAATTGCTGAGAACTTATAGGTGCTTTTTTCGGGCCACGTGATTGCAATGATCTAAAGTTTCTCAGCAGAACATTTTCCTGTAATACAACAATTAATTGTATTCCATTTACCTGGCTTTACAATCAATATGTCTTAGTAATGCCTTCCACTTCTATTCAAAGTAACACAAGGGAAGAAAATGCCCCAACTTTCTAAAATGCTTTCTGTTCCATATGCCAAATCCTCTTAGCTGTTTCTATAATGCAACATGGTCAAGACCAAAATAGTTCAAGGTGCATTTTCCTCTGACACAATCAACAGCAATTTCGTCATCATAATCCTTTGCAAATTTCCAGACTCTGTCAGCTAACCATTGTTTGTGAAAGCTTCCTCACCTGGTAAAAACCCTTATGAGTGAAACCCTTACAAATACATATACCTATGTCATCTGCAAAATAACTGGTCTCCTGGATAACATCAGTACATCTGCTCAAATAAAATGAAAGAGGAGTTTTATTTATTTACTGTTTTAAATACCATCATTTTTGGACTATGTATAAGCCGCTACCTTTTTCACATGCTTTGGACTCAGTGTCCTATACAACGATGCAGCTAATTTATAGATTTTTACAGGTTAATGGCCTCCGGGGGCATTATAGCAGTGAGACAGACAAAGTGAGACAGACATATGGGGAAAGATTATGCATCAAAGAAGACATTACAGGTAGTTTTCATGTACACACCGTCATCATGGAAAACACATAAACAAATGCATGCAGCTTTTAAGTTAAAGGAAATCGAGCTGGCAGTCAAAGAAGGAAATTGCTACAGCATATAAGCTTGACATCAGTGAAATGATGGTGAGGCATTGGAGGAGGCAGAGGGAAGAACTGAGTCAATGTAAAAAGATGATCAAAGCTTTCAGAGGACATAAGACACTGAAGAAGGTGACTTAAGTGGCTTTAGTTAGGAAAAGGAAGATGGCGATGTTATAATACAGCTGTGATTATTGGTTCAAAACATGGACCTCCAGCCGTAAGAACTAATCCCACAATGGATTTCAGCTTCAACAGGAAAAGGAGGGCTTCATGGGACATCATCACCCCTTGCCTCCCACCCTCGCCAGTGGGTGGGAGGCAAGTTTCTGGAAGAAACTCATTAGATCCAAAAGACTTTTACAGCCTGCCGATCGATCAGGTAAACTGTATCTGGCCGATGGAATAAGTCCTGAATCTGACTTGATCAACACTCTGCAGAAGGAATCTTTAGAATTTCAGATTCCACCAACAGAGAGGGCCTCTCTTTGCTGACGCTCTGCCGCCCCGCTACCCTGCTGCCAAACAGAGGGCTGCTCACCCGACGCACCTGAGCTGAAGGCTGCCTGTGGGAAGGGACCAGTCCATGGGAGAAGATTGCTGAGCTAAACAGCACCGAGCTGAGAGGACAACGACGTTCTGCGCTAGCGGTGGCTCCCTAGTCACATAACCGCGAGGACTGACTGCTGGCAGCGCCCCATGCAGCTACTGCTAACTGACCAGCTAAGTGCTGGTTTCTCTGCTTTATTGCCAGTCTTTTCAGACAACGGTGCCACCCTTCAATGGAGATCAAAGAACCGTTCAAGGCTGTGTCTGGGCACTGGTAAATTTGTTTAAATTTGATAAATGTCAGGATGTGGTATGGTGCATGGACCCAAACGCAGTCGCAGGTAAAGTGTAACGATGTTTATTGAGTGCTGCTAGTGGAGGAGGTGATGATGATGATGACGGCAGGAATGCAGAGACGGGACATCGGAAGAGCAGGACAGGATGACAGCAGGACAACAGACCATGGAGACATAGACAATGATCTGGCGCTGAGTGATGGGAAATTTTACAGGCAGAAGGTGAAGAGGATCAGGTGTGGATGATTGAGAGACCACCCGATTCGAATGTTATCAACCATTAAATGGCCGTTATTAGCGATTATCACTCCCATTCAATAGCTTCAGAATGTGCCTCCTCTACATCCTAGCAGGCTAGAAGGTGCTCTTTTACCATTCTTATCGGTGATAATATGCATTAGAATTTTTTTCAGCACCGCCCACGTCTAAAAGCTTAAGTTTCGTTTTTGTTAACTTTATTTAAAACCTGTGTTTACAATTTAAGTAACGATGGATATTTACTTATAACCTTACCCCACCCCCAACCCTCATCCTAAAAACTCAGGACAAGTTCCTAAACCTAAAGTCACAAGATAAAACCTTATGTCACAAGATAACGACCTACTGAGCAGGAGGTAGAGGAGGAACATTCTGAAGCTATTGTATGGGAGTGATGACCGCTAATAACGGCCATTTAATGGGATGATAACATTCGAAACAGGTGGAGAGACACAGGGGTGGACAATGATGAGAAGAGGGTGAATAGGGCAGCATGACAATAAACAAATTAAGGTCTGTTTTGATTGACCATTTCACTGTGTTTTGTTGCATTTGTAAAAATTCATTATTTAATTGTTTGGGTATGAACAGTGTTTTCAAAGGTTTCTGACTAATAGAGTCATTTTAAATCATGTAACATGAGTCACTCCATCTGACCTCAGTTTCTTCTTTGTTCTTTGGTGCTAAGCTAAACAGCGTAGCTGTGAACTCTGCACGTTTGTTTCTGATTAGTGCGGCCTGAAAACCGCCAGCGCTTCATAAACAATAAATATTGCTACCTGCAGTATTCAAAATACAGATCAGCTTTTTTTTTTTTTTTTACGTGTCCTGTTTGGCAGTGTGGAGCTCAGAATTGGTGTCTGAGTACCAAGTAGAAGCCCAACAGATTTACTTTCACAAGCGGAGCAGTACAGCTTTTGCTATAGTACTCCACTTGATATATGTGTGAAAAATCTTTATTATGAATTGTTGGGGTTTTTATTTCCTGATGTTATGGACACGGAGACGGAAAATTAAGGAGAAGAAAGAAGGAAGATGAAGAAGAGAGGTAGGAAACAAAAAGTCAAGAGAGAGGGTGAGTTGAAAATACAAGAGAGGAAGGGGAACAAAGAAAACACAGGAAGACATTGAAGTCTGCCTCCATACCCACAGGACGGCAGAGAGAGGGGGAATAACAAAACAAAACACGAAAAAGGAACATCGACAAAACCAACCAAATGTTGTGAACCAAGAATTACACAACCACATCACACAAAAATAGATATAAAAATACAACAATGTCACAGAAAAACTCATGGTACCGATTAATCTAGCTCTAGTAATGATAAACTCAGCCCAAGAATATTTCCTTAAACACCAGAGACCCCACATCTATGTCTGTGTGTTAGCATGCTGGTGCATATAAGGTTTCTCCATAAGAGTGTTCGATAGTTGGTGTGAGCAG
The DNA here is from genome assembly GCA_963556495.2 of Valencia hispanica. Classification (NCBI taxonomy): domain Eukaryota; kingdom Metazoa; phylum Chordata; class Actinopteri; order Cyprinodontiformes; family Valenciidae; genus Valencia; species Valencia hispanica. Next base: position 30,473,183 of record OY747703.1, read on the forward strand.
ACATCAATCCGTCTCCCAGGAATCGATACAGACATGAAGGAGATCGGAGCAAAGACGTCCAAAGGACCGCCAGAGCCCCAGGCGGACCCGGGCGGGGCCGACCGCATCCCCCAAGAAAGGAGCAAAGGAGAACCCCAGGGGAACATCCAGCGGCCACTATGCAGGGGCCCGGGGGGCAGCAGTGACGAGCCCACGGGCCCCGCCGGCTATCGGCCACGCCGGGGCGGGCCGGTCAACGGACCGGGGGAGCCGGGGCCCAGGGGCACCCCATCCCCCACCAGGGACCCGACAAGGGACCGGCCAACGAGGGGCCCCGGCACTGCAGGGGCCGCGGCCGGCCGCCACGCGCCGCCTCCACCCTAGGCCAATCCCCACTGCCAACATCCCAGCGCCCCACCGATAGCCGCAGGGGACGGACAGCATCCCCAGGCCAGGCTCAGCCAGCATCTGGACGCCAAGTTGTACCAGCTCCCGGGTCCTGATCCCGCGCAACGCAGGGCGCCGAGACCAGGCATCCAACGAGGGCCAGGGCCGGTCCAACCCACCAATGAACCGGCCACGCACAGTGCGCACAGAACAGGTGATCAAACGAGCAGAGACGTCGGATCCGCATCCCGCCCAGCCACCGAGCAGGCACCACCCAACAATCCCAAACCTGGCACCTCTAAAAGAGGTGCCCCAACCAACCAAAGGAAGATATCAACCCAGCGCATCAGCCGACCGACACACCGGCCCCCCCAGGCCCGGCCAGGCACGCACCAGGTCCGAACCGGATTGACCACCGATGCACCGGCAGGCAGGAGCCCCCGTCACCGGAGGGGAGTGACGGAGGGGAAATAGGCCCCCCATTAAGTGTAAGGCCTGAGGTGCGCCAGGCGAGGGGGCAGACCAAGATCCAACCTGACCGGTAGACAAAGACATACAGACACAATCATACGTTCCCTCCCTCTTAAACCCATACATTCTCACTGACTCACCAAGACACCCAAAACAATGACGCTGTACCCTCACTCACACACCGCATGCACACTTTATGCTCCCAGGTCCAGGTACCGATGCCCCAGTAGAGCCACCAGCCCCGGAACCCGGGAGATGGACCCCCTACCTTCTAGGACGGAGACAAGCAGACCGCCAAGGGCCCCACAGTGGCAAAGCAGCCCGACAGCCCAGGACCCCGACCAGAACGCCTGTCCTCCTCCAGACCCCAACCCCTGATGGCCCATAGCGAACAGGGGTGTGAAAAGACCCCTAGCCTCCATCCTCCCGCTCGAGTATGGTGTTGATGCGTGTTGTTATAATGTGCATTTAAAACAGAGGGGTGGGATGTGGGGAAGGCAGCCACACATCCCCCAACCCCCACCCCGAGCCCTCAGTGTCTATATGTGGTTTAACAGTGGGCACCGGCACCAGAGGTGAAGCTGATTGTACCGCTCCCCCTCTGGATGCCGAAAAGTGTGCCCACCCCAAAGTCCCTACATATGTGTCGTGTGAGAATGTTATAAGTGGGAGTGTCTAAGTTGTATATTAAAATTGGGACCCAGGACACCACGGGATAGCGAGGAGGGAAGCCCCTCCTTGCACCCCAGTGATGTGCCCATGCCCCAAGACCCTATATGAGTGGTAAAGTGATGGAGCGGGTGGACAGAGGTGTCCAAGGGTGGGGAGGGAAGGACTGGGAGATAAAATGTCTTCCCAGGGAGCCAGCTCCCCCACTGACCCCAATAGGCACCGCTGTTCACCGGGATCCACCAGGGGAGGGAGGCCATGGCACGTTCGACCCGGGGTCCATTGCCACAGCACCACAAAGCCCCACGGACCCCAAGGCAGTCCCCCCAGCCCCATCCCAGAAGGGGAACTAAACCCACCCTGACATTCGCTCTACTCTCAAAACACAAAAGACACTAGACACCCAGGTTGAGTTCGCCAGGAGCAGCCTCTCCTGGTTTCTCTTGATCCCTCACTTTATTCTCTCTCATTTCTGTTTGCTTTTATTGTTTTCTTTTCTTAGCTTTTTTCTTAGTTACTTTATGCACCCAGGTGTAAAGCACCTTTAATTACTTTGTTGTTGAAAGTGTGCTATACAATTAAAATGACCTTGCCTTGCCTTGCCTTACCCAGCCCCTGGAGTTACTGTATTAAACCGGACCGTTTTCCAGGCTACTCTGTTGTTGAATGGCAAATGATGTCAGGTAAGAAGAGACGACACGAATCTGGAGCTAAAAAAAGAAAGAAGAAAAAACAAATAGATGACGCCCGTGCATCTTTTGCTGCTAAGTTCATGTTTTTATAGGCTGTCTAGGATGTAACCCACATCACCCTCATGTATAAACGGGTTCACAAACAATAACAATAACTACAGGAAATGACAATAAGTAGGCCTAGATAAATGCAAATGTTTGTGACAGTTCATATGGTTAATTGTTTGTTTAAGAAGTGTGTAAAAGATGATAATTTTTTTTAAATAAGTAAGTGAAACAAACCGAGTACATGAAGCCCCCCCCCCCCACCCCCCCACGCGGCAGCAGGTGACTGGGAGAAGCAGTTTGAAGCTAAACATGGAGTTTAAACTTGACTTCTGCGGGTAAAAGCTAAAATTTTCCTGTCAGCATTGATCCCCTGGTAAAGCCAGGACTTTAAACATCTAACCTAGGATGGTTTTGGTGAGATTTATTTTAGTTATATCCTTTTTTCGGAAATGTATGTGACGAGTTTACAAGCTAATTAAGCCTCAAACTGAATATATCTGTGTTAAACCGATTGTGTTTGATTTTCCTGATATTTTAATCCTGTATTTGGCGTCAATTAGCTGCTTTGGTTTGTGAAGTTTAAAAGCAGACATGAAAGCTGCCGCCTCATTAAGTTGACCAGTATTAGAGATTTTATTTTTCTTCTGTTGTTTGACAATTTTATGTAAATGCATTTGAGTTAAACAAACTTTTCTGCATGGTCTGTCATGCAGGCCAGTTTTTTTTAAACAATAATTTGGTTGAAATAACAGAAACAAGTTTAACCTGAAGGTTACAAAGAAAGGTGTCGTGAGTAACAAACTCTAGTTTTTGCATGAATGTGAACTGTATGTTATGTGTTTATATGTTCAGTAAATTGCCGGCTGATAATTTACTGAGCAGGATTTTCAAATTAATGTGAAGATCCAGACTCTGATCTCTGATTTTAATTGCATTACCACTCCTGTAAAGAAAGTTTAGTATATTTATATTACTTATACATTATTTATATATTACTGCTGTTGTTGCTGTTTATTTTGTTTTAGTTTTATACTGTATATTACTTAATATCTAAATGTTTGTGTTCATATGTTTATTTAATGCCGATTTAAAAATAAATAGCAACAGGTTAAGTAGGAACTCGAATTTTGTCTGTGTTTGTGTTTGGAGGGGGGCCTCCCTGGCCAATTATGCTTAGGGCCTCCAAAAGCCGAGCAGCGGCCCTGCCTGGCAGCCCAATGTTAGAAACAGAGAAAACACAGGACAACACTTATGCCTCAGCCAACAGGCGCTTAACGGGAAGAACACTCCACTGTGATGAACACTGTCCGGCTTTAAAGCGCACGGAATCATCAACTCCTGCCTGTTCCCCGAGGAAGAATAAACAAAAGAAACTCCAGCACAGGGAAAGCTCTGAATCCACGCCTGCCGCCTCTGCTAGGAGGAAACAAAAGAGGTTTCAACCCAAAATAGGAGATATTACTCCACCTAGAATCCTGCTGAAAAACAGATTTACAGCCCTGAATTCCGCAAAAGATGACACAGCCCCCAGGACCAGTCAAAGCCACCAGGAGAAACCCAGCCACATTAAACGGACACACAAAAAAGTAAGAGCCCCCCCCAGCAAAGATTGTTGTCATACAAGATGGATCAATTAATAGAATTTATGCTTTTTGTAGCAAGAAAACCAGAGTTTATAGCTGCTACAAAAATACAGTGAGAGAGATATCAGAAAAAAATCCAGACAATTTTAAACCAACATCTTATGCTGGAAAAGCTCGTTATTCACGCTGGTGCAGCAGATATCATGAATAGACAATCAGAGATTTTTTATTTTTTTTACGTGTTCTGTCTGGGAGTGTGCACTCGGAATTGGTGTCTGAGTACCAAGTGCAAGCCCAACAGATTTAATTTCTCAAGCAGAGCATTAAATCTTTTGCTATAGTACTCCACTTGATATATATGTGTGAAAAATCTTTATTAAATATTGCTGTGGGTTTAATTACCTGAAGTTATGGAAAAGGAAATGATAAAAACACAAGAGAGAAAAAAGAAAGAAGATGAAGAAGAGAGGCAGGAGAGGTAGGGGTGTGAGTTGACGATACAGGAGAGGAAGGGGAACAAAAAGAACACAACAAAAACAACCCAGTCCTCCTAATCGGCAAGATGGCAGAGAGGTGGAAAAAAATCAACCAAAAAAAGGAACAACATTGACAAAACAAACCAAATACTATGAACTAAAAACTACATATTCACAACACACACAAATTGCTACAGCGGATGGATGGCCCCCCCAGGCCACACCCAGCCAGCACCCAGACACCAAGATCTACCAGCTCCCGCCCCACGCAGAGCGCTGAGACCAGGCACCCAACCAAGGCCAGATAAACCCACTAATGAACTTACCATTCACGGAACCCACAGAACAGGCAGCAGAAAGCGCCAGGTCCATCCCCCCGCTGAGGGGGTACCGAACGTCACCACCCAGCAATCCAAAACTGGCACCCCCCAAAAGAGGTGCCCCAACCAACACGGGGAAGACATCAGCCCGACACATCGGCCGCCCGACACACCGGCCCGGCCAGGCACGCACCAGGGCCGAACCAGACTGGACTTGAGCCCCCAGCCCCAATCATCGAGAGCCCCCAATGCACCAGCGGGCAGGGGCATCAGTCACTGGTAGGGAGTGACGGAGGGGATATAGGCCCCCATTATATGTAGGGCCTGAGATGTGCCAGGGGAGAGGGCAGTCGAAGACCCAACCTGACAGGTAGACAAAAACACACAGAGTCAGTCATACGTACCCTCCCTCTTACTCACATTCATTTTCACCTGCACACCAAGACTACCGAGAAAGGACGCTGTACACTCACTTATACGCCCCATACACACTCTATACTCCCAGGTCCAGGTACCGATTCCCCAGCAGAGCAACCTGTCCCTGCATCCGGGAGACAGACCCACTACCCTCTAGGATGGAGACCGCCCAATCCCCCACAGTGGCAAGACCAGACTGCCTAAACTACCTCCCAGAACCCAACCCCTGATGGTCGGTAGCGAACAGGGGCGTGGAATGACCCCTAGCCTCTCTCTTCCTGCTTCAATGTGGTGTTGATCCGTGTTGTTAAAATGTGCACTTAAAACAGAGGACTGGGACACGGGAACGTTGTCAGACAGTCCTCAGTGTCTTAAGGCAGTTAAGCAGTGGGCACCGGCACCAGAGGTGAGGGCTCCTCCCCTGGAGCCGGAAAGTGTGCCCACCGCAAGATCCCTACATGTGTGTGTCTTATGAAAATGTTATAAGTGAGCGTGTCAAAGTTGTATAGTAAAATTGGGACCCAGGCCGCCACCGGTCAGCGAAGATGGAAACTCCTCCCCGCACCCAAGTGACGTGCCCAGGCCCCAAGACCCTACATGAGTGGTACAATGATGGAGCAGGCGGACAGAGGCGTCCGGGGATGAGGAGGAAATGGGTGACAAAATGCCTTCCCTGGGAGCCAATCGGAGATTCTGAAGAGAGTTGACGGATTTAACGTAAATATCTTCATCAGCGGACCAGTCCCTGAAGGAAATGATGAAAGATTAAGCAGACTTTGCATGCTCCATAAATGGTTGAAGAAACAATCAGCTGAGAAATCATTCACATTTATTAATATTTTCAAAATATTTGGAAGTGCAAACCATCTGTTCAAAGAAAAGCAACATTATCTCAATAAGGCTGGATTGAGATGGCTGGCAGCAAAGATCTTCTCTTATCAAAATCAGAAAGCAAAACACTTGCTACCAAAAGCTGACCTCGAGGCACCCATGGATACTATCAGAGAACAAACACACCAAGTAATGATGACACCACAGGCCCTAACAAATACACAACAATCAGATATTAAGTCTTCAACTGTGACTGTGACAACCTGTGACTCAGCTACATCAAATGAGTCTCCATTTAGAAACTTTACAGACAGACTGAAAGAGCATTTCAAATCTGGGACACAATTAACACCAAAGCTTGGACTACACCAAACCTCTGGGACAAGTGTCAATATGCCCCCCCCCCCCCGATTATTACAAATATTTGATATTTGAGGGAACCGGGCAGTAAATCAACCACTATCATCTCCCAGAAGATGCCCGGCGTTCCTGAGTGTTCAGTGTCCCTGAGTGCCCGGCCTACCTGAAGTATTTCAGTGCTTTTCAGCAGCAGGAAAATTACCACTCTCATATTAAACAAAATCTCAAATTGATAACCTGTCAGAAGGTTCAGCTGCCCATCATCATACTACTTAAGTTAGCTTTATTAAACATTAGGTCTCTATCTGGGAAGTCATTCCTAATCAATGACATCATCACTGAGCCTAATTTACACGCCCTTTTTTTATCAGAAACCTGGCTAGGTGTAAATAATGAAACATCTGCACTGATAGAATCTACACCCCCAAATTACAATTTCTTGAGCGAGAGCAGAAAACACAGACGAGGTAGAGGTGTAGCCAAAATCTTTCACAACTCGATGAACTTTAAAAAGGTATCCCTAGGCACATTTGACTCTTGAATACCTTACCACCCAGATAAATGAGCCTACCAAAGCTTTATTTCTGAGTTTATTTAAACCCCCAAAACTTAACTCTAACTTCTTTAATGATTTCAGCGACCTTCTTTCCGTAATATGTATCGACTATGACCAATTAATCATTGTGGGGGACTTTTACATCCATACCAACAACCCCCAAGATAGACAAGCAAAAACATTAGATGATACTCTCCATAACTTCGGCCTGACCCAGCTTGTAGATAATTTCCTTGCGAAAATCTCAGCCATCACTGATTCTATTGCTCTAACTAAAGTGAAAGTAGTCTCAGGTAGAAAGAAGAACTGGTGGACTAGTGATCCATGGGTACATAGTGAAAAAAGGGAATGTTGACGAGCCGAGAGAAAATGGCGGAAAACTCGACTCCAGGTTCACCGTGAGATCTACAAAGAGAGACTGAACAGATATCAATCAACTCTAAAAGATGCAAGGGAATCATTCTTTTCAGAAATCATCAACAGAAACATTATTAACTCGCAGACTTTATTTGCAACAGTGGAAAGACTAATCCTTAAATGACAGTAGCCCCTGAACTAAATTCTACCAGGGCCTGCAATGAATTTGCCAGCTTTTTCACTGAAAAGATTATAACAATTAGAGGGTCAATCAGTACCTCAATACCGAACCCACTACCAATGCCACCCCAAATCAACACAGATGTGGAGAAGATATCTGAATTCCATGAATTAAACCTTAAAAAAACCTTGAAAAAAGTTATTATCCAATTAAGCTGCTCATCTTGCAGCCTTGATATCCTATCCACAGCATTTCTAAAGAAAGTTCTTCCTGTCATTGGGTCTGATCTGCTTCAAATTATTAACTCATTCCCGCTATCAGGTGTCTTCCCTCAGGCTTTCAAGACAGCAGGTATTAAACCACTACTAAAAAAGAAGAATCTAGAGAACATGTTAATGCAGAACTACAGGCCGATCTCATATCTTCTATTCCTCAGTAAGATCATGGAAAAAGCTGTGTTTCACCAATTAAATAGCAACAATGACAAACCATTTTGATGTTTTTCAGTCTGGTTTCCTTACTCACCACAGCACTGAGACTGCTCTCGTCAAAGTATTCAATGACATCCGCATAAAAACAAACTGTGGTAGAACCACAGTCCTGGTTCTGTTGGACCTCAGTGCAGCATTTGACACTGTTGATCACGAAATACTATTAGAACGACTGGAGACCTGAGTTGGACTCTCTGGTACGGTACTTGGCTGATTTGAGTCCTACCTAAAGAACAGATACTACTTTGTTTCAAAAGGAAACTTTTCATCAGAATGAACAGAAATCACATGTGGGGTGGCCCAGGGCTCCATCTTAGGGCCTCTCCTATTTAATATCTACATGCTCCCACTAGGTCAGATTATAGCAACCAATGACATTAGCTACCATAATTATTTATTGGATGATAGCTTCAGCTTTACATTACAATGTCACCAGGTGATTTTGAACCCTAAATTAATGCATTGACCAAATAAATGGATGGATGTGCCATAACCTTCTCCAGCTGAACAGAAACCAAACTGAAGTAATTATTTTTGGACCTAAAGAGGAACGATCAAGAGTCAGCACACAGCTTCACTTAATACAGCTAGAAACTACTGATCAGGCCCGAAATCTAGGTGTAGTACTGCACTCAGACCTGCACCTCCAAGGTCACATAAAGGCAATCACAAGGTCAGAAAACCTCATCCATGGGTTTATCTTTAGTCAGATTGATTACTGCAACAACATCCTCACAGGTCTGCCTAAAAAGTCAGACAGCTGCAGCTGATCCAGAATGCTGCTGCTCGCGTACTCACTAGGACAAGGAAAGTAGAGCACATCCCCCCAGTTCTACAGTCCTTACACTGGCTCCCTGTAGCTCAGAGAATAGATTTCAAAATACCCCTACTAGTTTATAAATCATTAAATGGCTTGGCACCAAAATATGTTGAAGACCTGTTGTCACCGTACCAACCACAGAGACCACTCAGGTCCTCCAACTCTAGCCTACTAAACATCCCTAGACTCAGAACCAAACCTGGAGAAGCAGCTTTCAGTTTCTATGCTCCCTTTATCTGGAACAGACTTCCTGTGAGTTCTCTGACATGGGAGAGGAGTGGAGGTTCGCACCGCTGGTCGGTGGGTGGATGTGCACTTCATGTCGGATCAACCCAAAAATTTAATCAGTTCCTGGTCCCATTGTGGACTTTTCCTGAAGATTACATAAAAATCCATCCATAAGTCTTTAAGTTATGCTGCCAACAAACAGACAGACAGACGGGCACGAAAACATTACCTACTGGCAGAAGTAACCAAACAAAATCTTCCGTGTACCATCTTTCTTTGTAAATATCTCATGTTACAACATGAAAATGTGCAGCTTGTATGCAGGTGCGGTCTGTATACGTACAAAATTTGTTTTCTTTTAGTATTTAGCTCGTGCAGCTTATATTCAGGTGTGCCCACTAGACCGAAAATTGTGGTACCTAAACAGAATTTCTTGCACAAAAGGGGTTAAAATATCTGTTTCCATGAGTTTTGGAGTACAATCATGGGGAAAATAAAAGTTTTTAATGATTTTCAATAAAGTCCCAGGAAAAACAAAATACACATCATAATTTAATAGTTATTTTTTTGTTTGTTTGTTTTGTTTTTGCCTAATCAGTTTTTCACATTGTTGTGGAGAAATTTTCCTTTCTTTCATTGTAGATTTTCTGGCATGCTTGGGATCACTGTTCTGGTGCTGAATCCTGCTTCAGCCAGCCCTTGGCAATCAGAGAGATGGCCTTACATTTCCATCCTTCCATCCATCAATTATCTATACCGTCTATCCTAAGCAGGGTTGCGGGGGGCGGCTGGTGTCTATCTCCAGCAATCACCAGGCTAGATGGGGGGTACACCCTGGAAAGGTCGCCAGTCCATCGCAGGGTCTTACAATTGATTCTGCAATACTTTGCACTACATCCATCAACTACAGAGTTCACGTTTGGTTCAATGACTTAAAGATCCCCAGGCCCTGTGGCTGCAAAACAAGCCCAAAGGTGGAGCCTGAACCTGTATCCCATGTTTGGCAGCTCTGGTGCCTCCTGTTGTTGCTGTTCAGCTGCTTCTTGATGCTTTTTTCCCCTGCCAGAGATAATCCTGCATATTATGGCATTTTTCAGTCAGGGCCCTGTTGAGCCCTAGTGAGTTGTCCCAATGGGGACAATGTATCCCAATGGACAGCAAGTATGACCCTCCTGTGTCTTCCAAGAATTACGTTGTTGTAAAGAATTTGAAATAAAGCAGAAAGAGAGGAAATCTGTTATAGGGTAAATACTTTTTCACAGCAATGTGTCATCTTGTGTTTTTGGCTTCACCACTGTGTGACCCTTTGTTGCACTTACTGTTTCCCATCTCCCGACTTTACACCATTCTGCACACATTTTTTAAAGCAATTTTTTAGAGCACTCACTCTAGCCTTCACTTGTGTTGATTAACTGTCAGCACCAGGTGGCAAATGTGTGCAAACTTTTAACATGGTCACTCCCTTTGGCTGGTCTCCATGCATTTTTAACAGACACATGTACACCCACAAATTCAACAGACTTTTCCCTTTATATTGTCCAGGAGAGGAGGATAATTTTCCTTGATCTGCTGTGTTTGAAGATAAGCTATGTTTGTAAAAATATGGAATATTAAAATGTCATCATAAAATAGTTTATACTAGGACTGTCAAATGATTAAAAAGTTTAATCTAATTATTCACAGGGTAGCTGTGAATTAATTACGATTAATCACAATTAATCAACATTTCTAAATATGACTGAAAAGGTTACATTTTTGGTGTAAATAATGGACAAAACTGGAAGCTGTTGCTCTTTTGTTTAAGGAAATATAAGAAAGATGCATGGAACTTTTGTTTTGAACTCCACAATCACATTTACATGCAGCCATTATAGCCTATTCATCTTTTAGCCAGTTGCTAAGACAGACTAACTAGTTTACATTTTCTGAATGAAAAGCTGACTGTTTCTTCTTAACAAAAGTTGGATTATTTATTTAATGGATACGTGCGCAAATGGTGTGACACTAGCCCTTTACATAGCTCTAGTTTCTATTATTATTTGCAGTGTTGGTTAGCGATTTTTGCTTGTTAGCTTGAGGCTTCCCTGGTATTAAGTGATCAATGCAGATTGTTGCATTTTTTATCATCTGCTCGTTCCAGTCGCTTCAAAGACGTCTTTTATCTGCCTTGAAAGGTGTGCGACTTGATGGAATACTGTAGAACTTCCACGTTTTGTTCTTTTTTATCAAAACGGAGACATGATTGTGTCTCTTTCTGCAGACGACATGCGCAATAGAGCAGGCAGTGACACATAATCCCTCTATTTGGCCTGGGACTGAGAAGAGACATTCATTTGAACGGGTCTGTCATGCTGTTTACATGGTGAGCACTGAAAGGAGCGCGGGTTGAACTGTGGGATAAACAGGGCGGGTCATTCTGTGCATGCGTCACTGCAATAAAAAGATTCACTGCGTTAATTCTACAAATCAATCGATCTGCCTTCATTTTGACTGCCCAGTTTATACATAAAGTGTGATTACCATTTATATCACTTGATGTTCAACATAAAGGAAAATTGATGAGCGCAAACATTCAACTTAAGCCTCCTTTGTTCATTTTATTCCATACCATAACAAAACATGATATAGAACCACAATTTGTGGTTTCCTGCTTGTGCAAGGAAACTACAAAGGACATTAAAATTGCTGCACACGGTCAACAGGAAATTTAACTCCTGAGCCTATCTCACCAATATGTCCCTCAGCCCACGTAAAGTAAACAACCACACCAATTAATGATACACATGAAAGCATTATGAAAAATAAAAATTAAAAGCCCCTTAAGGTCTTCTACATAGCTGTATTTTTTAAAATGTAATATTGTTTTCATGAAAGCAACTTCTCACTGTAGCATTCAACTTGGACATTATCTCAGTAGGTGCAGTTTTTTTTCTAAATGCTAAATCATGATATTTGTCTTCAAAGTGAAGTCTGCCTTGTGCAGTGCCATGAGGTGGTGTTTTTTCTGGCTTTTATTATAGAATAGAATAGAATAGAATTTCCTTTTATTCTCCCATAATGAAGCCTTGGATATGAAGGCAAATGATTTAAGCTTGATGGATTTAGGTTTGAGAATATTTTTGTGAAATAGGACAAGAAGCACTTTTTGAGTTGTTGTCATGTTGTTTGACTGAGTCCACTACTAAGGCCCTGTTTACATGACAATGTTTCTAAACAGGGGGCGCTTTTGATCCAGATAAATCTTTTTGTAACCTTTCGCTTTTACAGGGGTGCACATATGATATAGGGAATGTAATATATGTATATTTACTGATGGCATAAATGTTGCACAATGATAAAAAAAAATGTTACACTCCAAATGATCTGGGGTGTCATTTATAAAACATTGCATAGAATCCCTACTAAAGGTGTACGTACGACCAAAACAAAAAGTTTGCATACGCCAAAAATATTTCTGATTTATAAAACCATGCCTACGCACAGGTGTAGGCAATTTCCCCTTTATAAATCACAGTCTTCTTGGAAGTTTGCGCACGTGAATTTGGCTCACAAATAAAAGGAAGAACTGCGAGTGGCAGCATGTGGCGTCTGCAGTGCAGACTGTCAGTGCAACTGACAGGACGGTACCCGAAAAAAAAAAAAAAGTGGTCAGACCTCAAAGTCGAGGCAAAAAAATAACTTGCCTCCCACTGCCAGAGTGGGTCTGCTACTGGAAGGGGTACGTGTACACCCGAGCTGACACCACTGGACAGGAAGATGGCAAGTATCATGGGAACATCAAGCGTGTACGGTATTGTGTCAAAGAAGGAGGGCGACACTGACCTGGCAGAAACGACAGATGAACCCGGTAAAGCACCTTTTGGATATATTTTATAACGTGGCTACGTTAACACATTTTAGCATATTTTAAGGAGACAGACTAATATGCCGTGTCTTTTCAGCTCTTCCACAGTCGGTAGGTGGCGAGGATGAGGACGCTGAGGAAGATGAGGTTGCTCAGCGTCCGGCTGCCCCCAACACCAGTGCTGCCGGTGCCCGTGGTGCATCCAGCAGTGGTCGGGTTCTGACTGAAGCTGTGATGCAGACACAGAGAGACACCATCAGCGCCATCAATTCTGTGACAAACAAGTTAAAGGAAATAAAGTGTGCTGTGCGACATAGTGACAGCCATTGGTACCTTAAATGATACAATAAAAAATTTTAATAAATGAACCTTGTCGTTGTAATCTCAAACGCCGCATTACATCCTAGCGGATCCTTGCTCCCTGGGTGAAGGCTTCCTGTCGAGGAGGAGGCGGCTGTGGGTCGGGGTTCTCATGCTAGGGAGGGGGTAGGCCAGGAGGGAGGGGAATTCCAATTCTCAGTGCCATGTTATGAAGAATTCCAACTGCCCTCACAATCTTGCAGACCTTTGTAGGGTGGTATAATAGTAATAATAATGACCGCCACCTACATTTTAACAGGCCTATGGCACGCTCCACGACTGAGCGCGCACGCGTGTGACAGTAGTTGTAGCGCATTTCCTCTGCTGTCTGTGGGTCTGGGAACGGGGTCAGAAGCCAGCTCCTGAGAGGGTAGCCACTATCACCTGCAAGTGATAACATGTTTAATTCAGGCGTCAACAACCACCATTTCTAATGACGCACAGCCATCACGCACAGCGCCTGCCTGCAGTCTGTTCCCTACACTGCTGTGTGTCAAGATAAAGGAGTCGTGTGTTGACCCAGGCTATCGTGCCACCATATTAGTGATCATCATGTGTGAATCACATATGATTTGCACATTAATACTGTGTACATGTTTCCGATTGACGAAAACAAATTCATCCTCGGACGGCGCCCTTATAGCAATATGGGTGCAGTCAATTGCGCCGATTATGTTTGGGAAACCGGACATTGCTGCAAATTGCATCTTAATTTCGGCCTGCTCCCCCACAGTATATGGAAACGTGATGTATTGCATGCTCATTTTAATGATCCCATCCAAGACTGCAGGCATTATTGCGCTCAGGGACAGCTGTGATATCCCAGACCTAGTAAATAAATACAACATATTTGAAGGCATTATTTCCAAAAAGGGACTTTGGGTAGAGTAAGAATCATGTCACTCAGACACATACCTGTCGGCTAATTCCCGCTGGTAACAACCAGTTGCAAGAAACCCCAGAGTGGTGAGCACCTGCAGCTGGACCGGAATGGCACGGTTCCGCCTGGACGGTCTCTCCAAAACAGGGCCCAATTCAGCACAGAGATCCAAGAGCACAGCTCTAGGGAATCTGAATCTGCTTATTAGCCAGTCATCATCATGGGCAAGGAGGTCCGCATGATCCCTGAACACGGGTTCTCTCCTAATCCTTAAATCTCTCCTAATCTCCTAAAACGCCAGTGCATCCATCTCAAATATTACGCTTGAAAGTAGTTGGGGTATTTCTATTGGCAGCAATAAGACTGATTGCTTCCTTCCTTGGCACAATGAACGTGCCAATCAATGATATATGGTACAGATGATTCAATTTATTAATTGGCATACAGTCCCGGCCCTTTTATCTGAGTTTAAGGTTTTGAGATAAATTTTATCTATTTATTTTAATATTGAAATTTTTTTTTTGAAGAGCTATAGCCAGGGGTGAAAGTAAGCCGGTACGGTACGGTACTGCGTACCGTTAAAAGATTCTGTCGTGGTACGCAGTAGCCTACCAGGAAGATGGGAGAGCGGCTGCCTGTCTTAAAGTCCTCATTCAGAACCAGTCTATTTAAAAATTCCTTTTAACTCATACCGAATTGTTTCTGAGTTGTTATTTTGTTTTTTAACCATACAGAACAGCTCAGAAAAGAAACTTCTTATGAGCTAATGCCGGTGTCGTGCATAGGTAGTTATCCCCGTCAGAAATTGTGTCCCCCTGCGTCGGGAGCACGCACGTAGAACGAAGCGCTGTTCCACCTGACTCTGCCACAATCACAACCAACAACACGTTGAACTAGTGATGTTTCATCTTTGAAAAAGTGAAAACCAAGTGTCTTTACTTCATCGTTCTGTTTGTGGGTAACTACAGAAATAAATAGATTTATTTTTCTAACGTGGTGTCGCACGGTCGGCTTAATAAGAAAACGGCCATGTCTGTGTAAAGTCGATTCATATAAAAATTACACTAAATATAAATAGTTCTCCGCAAGTAAACGTCTCTTTCACAATCTCCTATAAAATACTATATTCTTTCATTGTTTTACGTCGCCCAAAGTTCTGTCTGCTAGAAACAAAAATCCACCTTCCTGAGTTCATCAATGAAAAACGCTGTTTATTTTTGTGTTATAATAAATAACTATAACAAAGTAAAAGAGAATCAGAATCGGGAAGGTTTTATTGCCAGATATGTGAACAGATTCACAACATTAGGAAATTGTTGCGGTTGAAAAGAGAAATGGCTTGTAGAACATCATTTATATTCTCAAACATTAATAGAAAACGTTTTAGTGATGTAAAAAAAGCATTCCAACCTGTTTCTGCTAACTATTTTTGTCATCTTTCTGATATTTCTCTTTGGTGGGTGAAGAGAAATAATTCAGGCTGGAAGTCCTCTTTGTCAAAATTACAAGGTACAAATTATATCAGGGATTATAATTATGTCCACCAGAATATGTATCCCCCAGGTAACTTTTCTATTCCTTGGCCAAACCTCTTCAAATCCACAGAATTAAATGGTCATAATCCAAGGTAAATATATACCAAACCACTTGAAGATGGGATACTCAGTCATTTTTAGGGGGTGATACAATGAATATCAGGCACAATAATTCTGTCCGCCAGAATATGCATCCCCCTGGTAACTTTTTTAAACCTTGGTCACACTTCTTCAAATCCACAGAATTAAATGATCATAATCCAAGGTAAATATCTACCAAACCATCATTTTATCATTTTACAATATCGTCAATCGTTTTTTATTCTTGTCAACTAACCCTAGGCCTACAGAAAAATATTCAAATGTTTTTGTTTGGGTTTTCACTACTTGCTATTTTAAAATGCATGAAGTGAGAGAGAGATGAAGGTTTTGGTAATAGTACCGGCAAGAACCCCTTTCACCCCTGGCTATAGCTCCCTGCAAAGCTACAATATAGATATCATTGCTGGTTTGGATGTTTATAATAACATGAATCCATAATTAATGTTTGGTGTGAGGTGAAATGATATGTGTGAGAGGAGTAATATGCAGTCTTGCTGCAGTTCACCACCTCACCAACTGCGTCGTCGATTCCCCCCGTCTCCAAAATGTCCGTACGCACGGGTCAGAGTTGGCGTACAGGTGCGCACATTTTCCCGTCTAGTCTGTTTTTTATAAATCACAACTTTTGCTTTGAAATTGGCGTACGCCAGTTTCAGGCCCTGTTTTGTGCATACACAATGTTAATAAATGAGACCCCTGGTGAGGTGCGTAGCACAGACAGAACACAGAGGTATGCCATTGTTGTTGGTTTGCTGTAAGCAGGTAAAAACCGGACTTAAAGGAGCATTTCACCCATGGAAACATTAATCTTTATTAAAAGTGGGTCATATTTGTAGTGGAAATGTAACATACATTTCGAATTAGGTGCCTATCTGACCGAGAAAAGACAGAAAATGACTTTTGGGTGCATTTGTATGAAAGACAACAACTCCCACAATGCACCACAAAGCACAGCTCTGAAAGCCACTCCCACTAATTCAAAACACAGCCTCCGTCTACAAGGCTTGCTGTTACGACTCACACTCCCTTACAGTAGGCGGCGGAAATGCACCTAAAGTTGGTTGCCACCCGCCAATAAACAAAAGAAGAAGAAGAAGGCTTGCTGTTGAGCTTGAACTCCCCACTAATCCAGAACACTGCCTCTGTTTAGCTGTTGAGCTTGAACTTAGTAAATTTCTCTTTCAAGATGGTGAACTATTGCATGGTACCGGGATGTTCAGTCAGAACAAGGAAAGGACAACAAGTAAGTTTTCATATTCTACCGAAAAATATGGAGCGACGCAAACAGTGGCTGAGAGTGATAAACCATCCGAGCTATTCAGAAGACACAGCCGTGGAAAACCTAAAAAATCTGAAGGTTTCCAGTCTCCATTTCAAAAAGGAAGACTTCGAACTCAATGTCTTTGGAATGAAGAGAGTAACTCTTTTGGACACTGCAATTCCGTCGATGTTCACCTTTCCTGATGACGATGAACAGCCTGGAACACCTGGACCGAGCAGCCCTAAACGCATTCGCTTGGAGGTAAGAGACTTGCTCGACTGTATTTCTGAACACACATACACTCTACTGCTGTAAAGCAGGACATAAACTATGAGTTTTATATACGTTTGCTATTTACAAGTAAATCTGTCGTCTTCCGCATGTCTTCCTCGCTTGTGGTTCTAATGTGTCGGCATCACTAAACTAGGGTGACCAGACGTCCCCGAATTCCGGGGAAAGTCCCCGATTAGGCTGCCTTGTCCCCGATTAAAAGCCATCCCCGGAAATGTCCCCGAATTGAATGGGAGATAAAATATTCACAATTATGAAATTAGAATTTTGACCGCCGCGCAAAAAATGTCCCCGATTTTCACTTTAGAAATCTGGTCACCCTACACTAAACTCCACCTGTGAGCAGTGGAGTAGCGTATTAGCAATGTAGGCTAACAAAGACACTCCAGCTATGGCGCTAACATAGAGTTAGCTTCATAGCTTAGAAAGAGTTAGCTATGTTTGCTGGTATCAAAGTAAATCCACCTTGTTTCACGTTTGATAGTTTGATGTTGAAATTATTGTATAGTTTGATGTTGTTGAAATGTTTTTAACGTTACTGAACGTATATGGCATTTCAGTCTGAAACGGCGTCTGCTGCTTCTCTGGTGTCGTCTTCGGAAGATGAGGAACAATGTCCTCTAACATCAACACCAGTAATGCAACCTACCCCTGTCCAAGCAGCACAGATTGTAAGTTTGTACAGCACATTGGCTCTAATAGAGTGCTAAAACTAATGTATGATTGAAATTTGTGGAATTTAACACTGAAAAGAAACATCTTCTTGATTTTACAGTTGCCATCCCCAGGCCTGAATAGAAGTGCCAGCAGCATTGACGTTGATGTAACCGATGAAAGCTATCAGCCTGAGTCAACCATCACCCCCACATCATCGTCATCATCAGAAGATGAAGGTGGAAAAGACTGGCATGAAAAGAAGTTCATTGTCAATGAATCCAACCTCATGTCACTGTTCAGATTCTGCCAGATGTGTGGGAAACCGATTTCTGCAAAGAACATATATGATACTGGGGCACAGAGAATGGTGAAATGGACTTGTCTTGGGGGCCATTCGGGGACTTGGACATCTTCACCTGATGTCAGAGGAATGCCTGAGGTGAATCTCCTTTTTGCGGCAGCTGTTCTGTTCAAGGGTGGAACATACACTGAACTGTCAGACTGGTGCAAAACCATGGGTGTCCAAATGATTGCACAAACGACATTTTATGCCATTCAAAACGCATACTTGTACCCTGCTATTAAGAACTTGTATATGTAGAGAAGAAATGAAGTCTTGGCAAGAGTTTTTATTGAACAGGAGGATGGGAAGCGGCCACACTTGGCGGGCGATGGCTGATGCGACTTGCCAGGATTCAACGCAAAATACTGTCACTACATGTTTATGCTAGACGATACAAAGGAGATAATCCTCACAGAGCTGGGGCAGGTAAGATACATAAAGATGGATACAGAATCACAATAATGGAAAATCACTGCTGCTATGTTGAAAACTTTGATAACATCGAACTTGAATCTTTAGTCTACAGAGGCCACCAGCTCTGGAGCCATGGAGCCACTGGGTTTTAGAAGGGGAATGACAGAGCTTCTGGACATGGGCCTTGACGTGGAGGTGATGACCACGGACCGCTCCTCTTCAATACGCAAGATCTTGAGGGAACAACATCCGGAAATCCAGCACAAATTTGACATCTGGCACACAGCCAAAGGTATGAATTTGTTGCCACTCTTGTAAACACACACACGGAACTCTCCATTTTTCTTAAAATACATTGTTGGTATGATGACAAAGAATTGCTGTGGTGAACTGTTGGTGGAGTGGGTTTTCAGCCAAATTGATCACTGCACCTGTAGTTCTACATAAATCCCAGTGACAAGCCACACCCTGTGCAATAGACCACCATGTGGATAAAATAAGTAATAGCTAAATAAACCTAAAATAAACAGTGGATATAAATGTCTCTGACAGGGTTAATGGGGACAATACTGAAATAAATGGACAATGTTGGTGTTTGCCCAAAATTGTTCTGCATTTACAACCACAGGTTTCCGGAATAAGCTACTGGCTAAGGGGATAAACAAGGACAAAGAAATCCTTCTCGCGTGGACCAGGTCAGTGTTGGTTTGTAATCTTGGAGAAGTTCCATTGCTTTACAAGGTTGGAAATTACTAATTTCTATATTTTTCACAGGTCTGTCGTAAACCACATGTGGTATACATGTGCCATAAGTGAAGGGAACATAAAGGTAATGAATCAAAAGTTGCAATAAAGTGTCTATCTGATTTGCGTCTTTTATAGCATTAGTATTATTGAAAAACTTTTCTTTCACAAAGGCACTACAAAACCGTTGGAAATCCATTACACACCATGTTTGCAATGAACACGAGTGGAGAGATGATGACGGAACACGGCATAAGTGTGACCCTCCTTCTCTTACTGCCCATGACCAGAAGGTGCTGTGATGGATTGACAAGGACTCGGTGGCATTTCAGGCCCTGTCGTCAGTGGTCCTAAACGAAAGGCTCTTGAAAGACCTCAACCAGATGGTACTCTTCAAACATACTGGTGAGAATAGATGCACTTTTACTCTTGCATTATTTTCAATATTCCTAAATGAACATGTTTTAATTAGTCCTGTCCATCCTCTTTTCCTCTTTGTAATTGCACACAGGGCCACTGGAGAACTTTCAAAGTGCTCTGTTGAAATACCTCCCCAAGCGGCAGGCCTTCTCATACGAGGGGATGAGGGAGAGATGCCACCTTGCCATCTTGGACCACAATGAAAACATTGTGAAAAGGAAGCAAGCCACCACAGTGACAGGTTTGTTACCATGTGCTCTTTTAGTAGTAAAATAACCAAAATTAATAATGATAAAAACAGCTAACTGAATTTGCATACTTTGCTGAAAGGTGGTATAGATTCATTGTGGAGAAAAGTGTACTACAATCCAATCTACATTTATATTTTATAAGCTATTATGTTCCTTGTCATTTGCAGGAGAATTACGGTTCAATCAGGTGTACTGCAAGAAATCCAAGCAGTGGATACTGAAAAAAGTCTTCACACCACATACAACATACTTTGTCACAAGTCTAATCGAGAGGGTCCTGGAAAATAGACGGAACTCAAACATCCCGTTCAAAATGGCGACCTCCTCACTTGTCCTCCCACAACCTGCGTTGCCACCCAACATAGCCCCCATACTGAAACCTTCAAAAGAGACTGCCAAAGCATCATTCCAAAGCCGCTTCTGATCCCATGACATCACACTCAACTCCATGTTTATCTCTCACTGCTCTGCCTCACCAGCACCTTTTTATATTCTGCCACCACTTGTTTAGTTTCTATAAGTATCTTCATGCCCTTGTTATTTAAATTTAATTTGTGAATAAAACAATAAAACTTTGATATATTTTAAGTGTTTTTTCACAACGTACGATACAGTGCATTTATAATCCTGCTTAGATCATTAACGATGTGCATTTAAAAGAAAATAAGAGCCTCTATGAAATCAAGCCCTCTTTAGCTGAGAAAATCTAAGGAAAAAGTGCCCATTTGCATGTAAAAATGTAAACAAGTGTCCGACTGAAAACTCCCTATAAAACAGTAAGACAAATGCACGTTTGAACCAAACATAAATACAATAAAGTATACTTCACTATACTGTTAAGTATACAAAATATAGTATATTAAAAGTAACTTTAAAGTATACTGCCTCACTTTTAGTATGGAAAAAGTATACTCATAGTACACTTATACTACATTTTGCTAAGGGTATCCTAGGTCCAGTTCTAAAATGTGTCTTACAATAACCATTTCTCTATATACTTGGAGCAACACTACAAAGGAATACAACAACGTGAATGCAAACCATTCATTTACATAATTATATCAACTACAACAGCAATAATGGAAGTTATAGTTCCTCCAGAGCGTCCTCAACTTCTTCATGTCCTCTGTAATGTCCGACCGCAGCTGGATACTTCTGGCGGATTGCCTGCACAACACAGGCGGGTAAAACGACACGATGGCCTCGGCCTAATCTTTCACCCTGCAGCACCCATTCCAGAAAGTGTCTGTAAGCTGTAAGGCGATATTGTCTACAAAACATTAAACGCACAGTTAGCGATGTATGGTCTTTGTGTCTAGAGTGCCACAGTCACGTTTTAACTATAGTTAGCCATGCAACTGAAAGCTATTTGTCTAGTAAATAAGCCGAACTCAGCTGGTTGATGTTACGTATTAACCGGGAATAACTTTGTGATAATGCTTGAACAAATCGTGTACATAGATGTAGTCAGACGTCTGTTTGCGCCTGCAGGCTTCGGCTGTCTTTTCCAGTTGATTTTCGGGATTCTGAAATATGTGTCCAGGACGCCACTGTCCATATGCGGGGCAAAGCTCGGGTGTTCCACCACACAAACGTCCATATCCTCATCTGTGGCAGAAATTTCGTCCAGAAGAAACTGACATCTTTGGAATTCTCTGAAGCAGAGGGACTCAATTTCTGTCTCCGTAGCCGCACACCGAGAGCACAGGCACCACCAGTTCGTCCCAGCCCGAGACAGTCCTCCGGCCTCCGCCGCCTCCTGCTCCTCCAACTGCCTCAGCTGCTCTTCGCTGTATTGTGGCTCATAAAGGTAGCCACGAAAATCGGATTCGAGCATCACATTTTCGAAATCACCCTCTTCCATATCGGATTGATTAGGTTCTGCCATAATTGTGATATCAAGCCTGGTTCTATGATAGTCTGTTAGCATAACCTCTGTCTGTACTCTAACCCACTCAACAAAGATATGACTTCCTGCTTTAAATGACGCAAAATGATGATTTTTACGTCATTTAAAGCAGGAAGTGCAACATTGAAATCCCTCTTGTCTCAGGGGAAACTGAGGGTATAATGCACGACCATTCAAAAACATGACTGGGTTTCTAGCGATACGCAATCAAAACAACGTCCAAGCGGCATTAAATGAATGTCCAAAAATACAGTTTGCTGTCATTTTAGTGTTAATTGCAGCTTACCAATGTGCTGTTTCCACCATTTTCATATTCAGAAGGGATTGAGACCTCGATAAGACGAAGTCTTTCAGAAAACCCTTGTTGATACTGGCGGAGGTTACTGAAGCACTTATCTTTGAGGTGTTATGTGCAAACAAAATACACTTTAGCCACAGATTCGGGAACATTACCATTAAAAATAAAACTTAACCACGCACTTCGAAGTGGTTCTGATCCTGAGAGACGGTGTAAAGAGTTATGCGGGTTAATACACCCAACAACAGAACATTTTGACACTTGTACTTTCGGCATACCTAAACTTGGACTACAAACTCAGAGCGAGAAATAAAGATGGCGGATTCGCTCAGCATTTAGGCAGAAATCCATGACCAACTTTGGCAGTTCCAGTGCAAGTACTGTGACGTAATAGTTCACAAAACGTAATAGATAATAGAGAAAACTGAACAGCTTAAAAAAATATGACCCAAAACATTTTACAAAAATATCTCCACAACACATTGAGAGACAAATTTATGCTTTTTGCACTCCTAGACACTAAATTCACTATACAATGCATTTAAGGGCTAAAAAAGTTGAATTTTTCATATGTCCCCTTTAAAGAAGCTTCAACCACGTTCTGATTGTGTACCGCGTTCTGATTGTGTGGCATCCTGTTTGGTTAAACGGAGAGACTGATAGACAAGATAAAAATGACTCTAAGGTTTGTAAGAACACTGAGACTGGCTAGCCATCAGCTGGTTTCAGAGATTCATATTGGCACATGAATTAAGGGCTCCTAAACTATTTTAGGGCATCTGGGCTGCATTTGTGGATTTCTCGAGTTGTCAAACCTTAACCTAATAATTCTGCACTGAACAGAAATATTTTGTGGAAGTGTTAAAATGTATCAAACCTTTATTCTGTTTGTGAAAATGCAAAAGAGAGCATTTCATTTTCAACACCTTATAAAAAGATAAATACCCTTTTAAAAAAATAGTAGCTCAATATACTGACAACACAAACCTGGACATTGAGTTATCCTGGTTACAAATTCTTCAGAACTTTGTGATGTGTGATTCTTTTTCTGTTTTTTATTTACTTTTTAAATCAAACAAAAGAAATTATGCAATTCTAGTTTCCCCTCAGACATAGTTACATTCTCATCTGGTTCTCATTAAAGGGGCTATACCTTATTTATTTTCTATAGAGTTCATAAAAATGCATAATACAACTTACAACTTTAATTAAAAACCGTAATTTCATTGAGGAATTGGGCTCATTGATTCAGCGTATGTATGAGTTCAAGCCGTGTTAAGTGCTGACTTGACACTTTGCGTGATGCTAGTTCTTGTCCACTTGCACAATGAGGGGCGGCCCTATTGCAAATAGGCCGTCTCGTCAAGCGACATGGGACATGTACCTCCAAAATGCAGTTTTTGTCCCCTGCAGTTTTTATTGTCCAACGAACAATGTTATGCTATAAGAAACTCATTCAGCTTAAGCACCAGGTGTCATGATGTGTTATGTTTGTGTTGAGTTTCAGTTATTTCATTTCCTTATTCAGTTCACGTTATTATTTTAGTTTATTCATTGGTGTTAGATTCTGTTAAATTATATTTTGGGTTCATAGTGTTATTTTGGGCTTTGTCTTCTACTTGTTCACTTCCTATCTTTAGACATTCTCACCTTTTGCTTCCTAGTCTTATTTGCTTTTTCCTCATTACTTGTCCCGTTAGTTCTGTTCTACTTCATTTCTCTTCGGTATAGTTCTCTGTCTAGTCATTTCTTATGTTTTTTTCTTGGCCTTCCTCTAAGGCCCCGTTTACACGAAGGAAAAACGCAGATATTTCCCTGCGGTTTGGCCTCTCATTTACATGGTAAACCCGAATTTATCACAGAAAACGTCACTTTCCGCGACAAAAATGCTCCGACGTCACTTGTGGGACCTGTGTTTACACTCAGAAACAGCATCTATGCCCTCAGAGCTGTGTTGGCATCATCGATTGTCCAAGCGCTTTTTGCTTGCTTGTTTTTACAAGCTCAATTACTGCTCTATGTAGAAGTTAGAACATAGAAAGTTACTCTTGAGTGGATAGGATTTGGGGGAACTACTGCCCCCTACAGGTTTGGCATGTCTATGAATGTGCTTAACAACACACTTATGCGATTAGGTGTGGACGGAGATTTTTTTTTTTACGAGGTGGTGAAAATATTCGTTTAAAAAAAAACAGCTACATGTGCACATAGTTTCCTCCTTGCCATTTTTCCCCTCTGCCCCAGCTGCTAATTGCCTTCACCTGTTCTCTCCCTCTCACCTGCATCTGATTCTCCCTAATTAGTCCTCAGCCTTCGCCCTGTCACTTGCACACCTCCTCAGTATATTTAAACCCTTCTCTGTCAGTCATTACTTTCTGGTTTGTTGTCAAACTTTCCTGTCTGGTTCCTGTTTTTCCCCATCGCTGCACTTTTGATCCTCCTGAATTTTGTAAGTTCATGTTCCTTGTTTTATGTTGTTGTAATTAAATCATTCTTATTTTACTTTGCTGCATTTGTGTCCTCACTCTCACTAAACATGACACCTGGACCAAGGGGAAAACGGCCACTAAAGGTGAAGCCTGTTTCCATCTAGATCGCCCACAAGCCCATCAATTGGCGCTGAAGTTTATTGCTAACTTGTGATTGGCTGTCCTCTTCTATTACTACATTTTGTTGTAAACAGCAGCTGGTCACCAGTACTTTGGTAGTTGGGCAGGAGTTGGCATTCATCTGTCAGTAAGTTGTAAACATGTTAGTCATTTGTTTGCCTGGTTCTATGGAGGACTACGGGGCTCATTGGAAAAGCAATACAGCATTTTGACCAGCTCTCTCATTGGTTAGACAGGAGCTGTGCAGCTCGGCAAGGTCCACCCAAATATGGCTCTCTAACCAATGAGAGAGCTGGTTACGTTCGAGGAGCAGCTGTGATTGGTTGAACTTGGTTTTCAGTGTGCTCAGGGACCAGGAGGGTCACTCGAATGCTAAAAGGAGAGAGTAAACCATTTAGAAAATGCAATTGCAAAAAGGATTTGAAAATGAGAGCTGGAAAGAGAAAACGGATGTAGAAGAGGGAATAACTTTTTTAAATGTATGAAAAGGAAAGATATTTACAATCTCATTAATTGTTATTTAATTCTCTATTTTGAAATAGGATTTGAAAAACATTTTCAAATCACAGTATTTAATAATCAAATAATAAATACAATTTGCAATTCCTCTTTAGTATTTCAATTTAAAATGTGTAATTACAAAATGCTTTTCAAATTTGTCTTTTTTTGTATGGATTAATTGTTGAATTTGAAATTATACTTAGCAAATTTTTTTTTTTTTATATTCACAATTAAGCACTCATCGTAAAAATGCTGTATTGCTTTTCCAATGACCCCCGTAGTCCTCCATATATATGCACCCGCATGCTCACACACACACATAGGTGTGGGGTCTCTGGTGTTTACAGATATATTCTTGGGCTGAGGTTATCATTACTAGATCTTGATTAATCGGTACCATGAGTTTTTCTGTGACATTGTTGTTGTATTTTTATATCCATTTTTGTGTGATCCGGTTGTGTAGTTCTTAGTTCACGATGTTTGTTTTGTTTTGTCGATGTTCCTTTCTCGTATTTTTGTTTTGTTTTTTCCCCTCTCTCTGCCGTCCTGTGGGTATGGAGGCAGACTTCAATGTTTTCTTGTGTTTTCTTTGTTCCCCTTCCTCTCTTGTATTTTCAACTCAACCTCTCTCTTGACTTTTTGTTACTTACCTTTTTTCTTGATCTTCCTTCTTTCTTACCCTTTATTTTCCGTCTCCGTGTCCATAACATCAGGAAATAAAACCCCCAGCAATTCATAATAAAGATTTTTCACACATGTATCAAGTGGCGTTCTATAGCAAAAGCTGTACTGCTCCGCTTGTGAAAGTAAATCTGTTGGGCTTCTACTTGGTACTCGGACACCAATTCTGAGCTCCACACTGCCAAACAGGACACGTTCAAAAAAAAAAAAAAATTTAAATGACAAAGCGTTGAGTCTAAGGACACTGACGTGTAAGAATCTTGTCATGATGAGGGGGTAACATCTTGGACAGCTTGAGGTAAGCGTGTGAATATATTGTTATAACCTACAGGTGAATGAGATGCCATTGCAATGAGGCATTTCTGCGACTGCTGAAGGAGGAGCAGCTGCTCTCTGTCTCTCTCCAGATCCGTTCACTTTATCTACCCAGCCCCTGGAGTTTCTGTATTGGACCGGATCTCTTCTTGGATTACTTTTTTATGGACTTATCAACATGGCTATTTGCTCAGCTGAGGATTTTGAAAAACTGCTCCACAGAATTGAGGGCAATGAAACGAAGCTACGCCGTCTGGAAATTAATTTTGATCTCCACGCTGATTATGGACAAAATGACACAACTTTACCGTTGAATACAAACAGGGAACAGCCTATCAGCCCGGTGTTACATCGGTCTAACCGTGTCACAGAGACTCCCTACAGGCGTCTGACTGGCCAGCATTTTAAAAAACACGGAATCATCAACCCCAGCCTGTTCTCCGAGGAAGAAAAAACAAAAGATACTCCGGCACAGAGAAGGCTCTGAACCCAGAACTGCCGCTTCTGCTAAAAGTAAACAAAAGAGGTTTCAGCCAAAAACAAGAGATATTTCTCCACCTGGAATCCCGCTGAAAAACAGATTCGCAGCCTTGAGTTCCCTGAAAGATGAAGCAGCCCCCGGGACCAGTCAAAGCCACCAGGAGGAACCCAGCCGCATCAAACGGACACATAACAAAGTAAGAGCCCCCCCAGCAAAGACTGTTATTATACAAAACGGATCAATTAATGGAATTGAGGCTTTTTGTAGCAAGAACACCAGAGTTTATAGCTGCTACAAAAATACAGTGAGAGAAATATCAAAAAATCCCTAAAATCTTGGACCAACATCCTGCTTTGGAAAAGCTAGTCATTCACGCTGGATCAGCAGATATCGCGATGAGACAATCAGAGATTCTGAAGAGAGACTTTTCTGATCTCCTACAGAGACTTGATGGACTTAACGTAAACATCCTCATCAGCGGACCAGTCCCTGAAGGGAATGATGAAAGATTTAACAGACTCCGCATGCTCCATAAATGGTTGAAGAAACAATCAGCTGAGAAGTCGTTCACATTTATTAATAATTTCAAAGTATTTGGAAGTGCTAATTATCTGTTTAAAGCAGGCCAACGTTATCTTAACAAGGCCGGAGTAAGGCTCTTAGCGGCAAACATTTTTTCTTATCAAAATCAGAAAGCGAAACACTTGCTCCCAAAAGCTGACCTTGAGGCGCCCATGGATATCAGAGAACAAAAACAGCAAGTCATGATGACACCACAGGACCGAACAGATAAACAACCATCAGAGATTAAGACTTCATCTTCCTGTGACTCAGCCACATCAAATGAGTCTCCATTTAGAAACTTTACAGACTGAACGAGCAAATCAAATTTGGGACACAATTAACACCTAAACTTAGACTACACCAAACGCCTGGGACTAGTGTCAATAAGCCTGGGAGCTTCCCCCCACTGATTATTACAGATATTTGATATTTGAGGGAACCAGGCAATAAATCCACCCCTACCGTCTCCCGGAATTCGCCCGGCAACCCTGAGGCTATATCAGTGATTATCAGCAGCAGGAAACATAAACCCTTAACCACATGCTCTCATATTAAACAAAATCTCAAATTGATAACCTGTCAGAAGGTTCAGCTGCCGATCATCACAATACTTAAGTTAGCTTTATTAAACATTAGATCTTTATCCGGGAAGTCTTTTCTTATCAATGACTTCATCACTGAGCATAATTTACACGGCCTTTTTTTATCAGAAACTTGGCTAGATGAAAATAACGAAACAACTTCATTAATAGAATCTAGTCTTCCAAATTACAATTTCTAAGCAAGAACGGAAAACACAGACGAGGTAGAGGTGTAGCCACCATCTTTCACAACTCAATGAACTTTAAAAAGGTAACTCTGGGCATGTTTGATTCTTTTGAATACCTAGCCACCCAGATAAATGAGCCTAACAAAGCTTTATTTCTAAGTTTATATAAACCACCAAAACTTAACTCTAACTTCTTTAATGATTTCAATGACCTTCTTTCTGTAATATGTATCGACTATGACCAACTAATCTTTGTGGGGGACTTTAACATCCATACCAACAACCCCCAAGATAGACAAGCAAAAACATTAGATGATACTCTCCACAACTTCGGCCTGATCCAGCATGTCAAACAACCAACACACAATAAAGGACACACTCTGGACTTAATTATCAGTAAAGGTTTAAATATTTCCAACATCTCTGTAATTAATATTGCGTTATCTGACCATTTCTGTATTTTCTTTGAAAGTACCATCTCTGCTAAATTATCCAGCCACAGTAAGACCACTATAAAAAAGCGTTTTCTAGGGGACAGTTCAGTAGAAACCTTTAAATGTATTTACCCTTCCACCACATCCCCCTCATCTCCCAACTCAAACTCAGTAAATAAGTTGGTAGATAATTTCCTTGCGAAAACCTCAGACATCATGGATTCCATTGCTCCAACTAAAGTGAAAGTAGTCTCAGGTAGAAAAAAGTATCCGTGGACAAGTAATCCACTGGTACGTAGTGAAAAGAGAGAGTGTCGACGAGTCGAGAGAAAATGACGGAAAACTGGACTCCAGGTTCACTGTGAGATCTACAAAGAGAGACTGAATAGACATCA
This sequence comes from Valencia hispanica, assembly GCA_963556495.2. Classification (NCBI taxonomy): domain Eukaryota; kingdom Metazoa; phylum Chordata; class Actinopteri; order Cyprinodontiformes; family Valenciidae; genus Valencia; species Valencia hispanica. The sequence goes on from OY747703.1 coordinate 30,502,107, forward strand.
GCTAACTATAAAAGATACTAGGGAATCGTTCTTTTCTGAAATCATCAACAGAAACATTAATAATGCACGGACTCTATTTGCAACAGTGGAAAGACTAACTAATCCTTTAGAGACAGTAGCCCCTGAACTAAACTCTACCAGGGCCTGCAATGAATTTTCCAGCTTTTTCACTGAAAAGATTCTAACAATTAGACGGTCAATCTGTACCTCAATATCAAACCCACAACCCATGCCATCACCATTTAACAACAATGTAGAGAAAATGTCTGAATTCCACGAATTAAACCAGAACAGCCTTGAAAAAATCATTATCCAATTAAGCTCCTCCTCCTGCTGTCTTGATATCCTACCCACAGCTTTTCTAAAGAAAGTTCTTCCTGTTATTGGGTCTGATCTTGTTCAAATAGTGAACTCATCACTGCTATCAGGTGTCTTCCCTCAGGCTTTAAAAACAGCAGTTATTAAACCACTGCTAAAGAAGAAAAATCTGGACGTTAATGCAGAACTACAGGCCAATCTCTAATCTTCCATTCATCAGTAAGATTATTGAAAAAGCTGTGTTTCAGCAGTTAAATGGCTTCATAACAATGACAAACCGTTTTGATGTTTTTCAGTCTGGTTTCCGCGCTCACCACAGCACCAAGACTGTCCTCGTCAAAGTATTCAATGACATCCGCATAAATACAGACTGTGGAAGAACCACAGTGCTGGTTCTGTTGGACCTCAGTGCAGCATTTGACACTGTTGATCATGATATTTTATTGGAACGACTGGAGAGCTGGGTCGGACTCTCTGGTACAGTACTTGGCTGGTTCGAGTCTTACCTAAAGAACAGGGACTTCTTTGTTTCAATAGGAAACTTTTCATCAGAACGAACAGAAATCACATGTGGGGTGCCCCAGGGCTCCACCCTAGGGCCCCTCTTATTTAATATCTACATGTTCCCACTAGGCAAGATTAAAGCAACCAATAACATTAGCTAACATAACTACACGGATGACACTCAGCTCTACATTACAATGTCACCAGGTGACTCTGAACCCATTCAAACCCTAAATCAATGCATTGACCAAATAAATGGATGGATGTGCCATAACTTTCTCCAGCTGAATAGAAACAAAACTGAAGTGATTATTTTTGGACCCAAGGAGGAACGATCAAGAGTCAGTACACAGCTTCAATTAATACAGCTAGAAACTATTGATCAGGCTTGAAACCTAGGTGTAGTAATGGACTCAGACCTGAACCTCCAGGGTCACATAAAGCCAATAACAAGGTCAGCCTTCTATCACCTGAAGAACATCTCTAGGATTAAAGGACTGATTTTGCAACACGACCTACAAAAACTCATCCATGCGTTTATCTTTAGTCGGATTGATTACTGCAACAGCATCTTCACAGGTCTGCCTAAAAAGTCAATCAGACAGCTGCAGCTGATCCAGAACGCTGCCGCTCGCATCCTCATTAGAACCAGGAAAGTAGAGCACATCACCCCAGTTCTAAAGTCCTTACACTGGCTCCCTGTAGCTCAGAGAATAGCCTTCAAAATACTCCTACTAGTTTATAAATCATTACATGGCTTAGCACCAAAATATGTTGAAAACCTGTTGTCACGGTACCAACCACCAAGACCACTCAGGTCCTCCAACTCTAGCCTACTTAACATCCCTAGACTCAGAACTAAACATGGAGAAGCAGCTTTCAGTTTTTATGCTCCCCTTATCTGGAACAGACTTCCTGACGAGTGTAGAGCTGCTGAAACTCTGAACTGCTTTAAATCGAGACTAAAAACCCATCTGTTTAGAATTGCCTTCAAGTAAATGCTTGATGTCATATCTATGAAATATGTTCATGCTCTCTTGCTTTTTTGATCTTTCTCTTGCTTTATTGTGTATCATGTGTAATGTGTGTTTCTTTTATGTGTTTTTTTTAAATCACCAAATCATGTAAAGCACCTTGAATTACCCTGCTGTTGAAAGTGTGCTATACAAATAAAATTGCCTTGCCTTGCCTTGCCTTGCCTTGCCTTGCCTTGCCTTGTGACGAGATATAAATTCTGTTAATGTTTTATGAGGGTTTAATTCTGTAGTGCATGTGGCAACACTTAGAAACAGTGAACAATCAAGAAGAATGTGGTACATCATGTGTGCCTTGCGTGAAGAAGCTGTGACCATTCTGAGAACGAAGATCTATGTGGGAGGAGTTTCCTGCTAACTCTTGTTTCAATAAAAACCTTATGCTGACGTAAAGCTGTGCTCAGTTACTAGAACTGAGTCCAGCGAACTACGTCTCGCTGTTAAAATATATAATTGTTGTTTGTTGTTCTTATTGCTCCTTTTTACAGAAATGAACGAGCACGCGGGAAGGTGAAATGAGAGCTCAGAGAGAGCCCAGGGTCATAAATTAAATGTGTGTCTGTTCCTTTAAGATAGGCTTTAAATTAGAGTAAAAACACCTTCTCAACACTTGCCATGCCTTATCTGAATCAGATAACTTTTTCACTTGGATATTTGTAATATTGCTTTATCAGGAAGTTCCCATACTTTCCTGCTTGTCAGCATGTTCTGCAGATGAATGCAGCTCCAAATGGTTGAAACTCCATGTCAGTGAGGTGTGCACCAACCACTAGGAGACAATACACAGTGATGAGCAAAGAGGTCAGCATTTTTATAGCTACTATTATAATTTCTGAGTCCTGACCCGCATCACAAGTACACAAGTCAACAATACGACCACAAAACCATGAACACACTACCACATACACACAGACCAAGTGGCAGGCTCTAAAGTGGTCTTTTTTTCCCCAAATCATAGTTTTGTTCTGTTTTAATGTTCTGCCTGTTCCAGTACCATGCCAATGTTAATCGCTGCAGTGGTTTTCCATTTCCTATTCAACTCCTGGCTGACAGTCTGTTTTGTGAGTTGAGCTTGCAAATTGCAGTAACAAGAAAGAACATTTACATAATTCTCTTAAACAAGCAGGACTTGTTCTGCCATTTGTCAGGCATGGACTGGTGGAAAAGAAGAAGACAGTCTGATACATTAGATGGAGACATCAGCAATCCAAGATGAAGCCTTGCATTTCTCTTGCCTGGATGTCCAAAAGATGTTCATACATACAAATTCCACGTTCATTGATGCAGGAATGATGCATTGGCAAAAAAGCATGTTACAAATTTGATACTGTTTTTTGCCACTGTTGTTTAAGCCTTATTTGTCTTGCTTTAAGTGAAAAAATACTACTCAAGTACTCATCTACCTTTGGAAAATTAATCGTCTTACAGTTGTGTATAGTTACACAATCAGTTATGATATAGTTCAATAGGGAAGTTAAAGTTTGTTTATGTTCTTCGTAAAATTGTAGTACTACTTGACTTGAAAATGCATTGTAAAAGAGCATATGTTACCAAAAATGGTTGGCCATCAAAAGTGTCATTCATGTATGTATCTTTCATATTTACAGTAGCTATGCAATGCCATATCAAATCAAATCAAATCAAACTTTATTTATAAAGCGCTTTTCATACAAGAAGTTGCATCACAAAGTGCTTTACAGATTAAAATGACCCCACATAAAACCACCTTCCCTTCCCTCCCCCACAGATTTAAAAGCATGGTCACAGTTATACCCCCCTCCCCCAACCCAACTCCCATACACACACACAGTTAAAAGAAAAAGTAAAAAAGGACATTGGGCCGAGTGTAGATGAACCATGCAAGGAAACGCCATCAGAGGAGCCATCTGCCCCGGCAGCGGTAGACTAACAGCAGAAGCCGAGGCACCGACACAGGGCACACAGTGGAGGCAAGGCCAAGACCCCCACCTCCACCCAAGCTCCACCTGGAGAGCACCCAGGCAGCCACAGCCGACCACCGCTCCCGGGGCAGAGGGCTCCCACAGAGGAAACACTGGAACGGGGATTAAGATAATTAAAGTATAAAAATAAACAGTAAATGAATGTGCTAAGATTAAATAATAAAACTGATAAAAATATAATCATATAAAACATGCAGAGCAATTAAACAAACAGTAATAAATAATAATCAGTTAAAAGGTAAGCTAAAAAGGTGAGTCTTGAGCCTGCTCTTAAAAACATGAACTTTCTCTGTAGCCCTGAGGTCCTCTGGCAGTCTGTTCCAGAGGTGAGGGCCATAAAACTGGAAAGAGGCCTCGCCATGCTTGTGTGTCCTGACTTTTGGGGTGACAAGTAGACGGCTGCCAGAGGAGTGCAGAGACCGCGAAGGTTTATATGGTAAAAACAGTTCAGAGAGATAAGAAGGCCCAAGACCATTAAGACACTTAAAAACCATTAAAAGAACCTTAAAGTCCATCCTGAAATGTACGGGGAGCCAATGCAATGATTTTAAGACCGGTGTAATGTGCTCCCGCCTCCTGGTCTTCGTCAGGACACGTGCTGCTGAATTTTGTAGTAGTTGTAAACCTGATATACTCTTTTTGGGAAGACCAGAAAGCAGGGCATTACAGTAATAAATTCTACTGGAGATAAAAGCATGCATCAGTGTCTCCGTATTGGCCCAAGAGAGAATGGGGCGGACTCTGGCGATGTTCTTTAGTTGATAAAAACCTATTTTAGTAATATTTTTTATGTGAGGAATAAAAGTCAGCTCAGAGTCAAAAATCATGAGGATGTCAGTGGACAGCACCATTTCTGATCTCTTTCTCCCATATTTAAACAGGAAAAACAATACTTTAAGTTCTAAGCATCCTTAGAAAATATTTGTTTAATGTCCCTTGTAGTAGTGCAAAATTTAGCCCTTTAGCTTTATTACAACTAAGATTTATTTTACACATAAAAAAATGGCACACCATAGACGTCTGGTTAAATCATTATAACGTTGTTACCATGTCCAGCTTCTTAAAATCGTTTTTCCTTAGTTGTATGATAACATTTGTCATGAAAAAAATTAAAGGTTACCACATAAAACTACATATTTTAAATGTACACATTTAAGCAGATGAAGGAGGAATGAACAAATGTACTCGGACGTTCTTGATAAGAATCGGAAGATGAAATGAGTGCAGATTTTGAATGAGCTTCCATAATAACAAACATTTCTACTGCAGGTAAGGGAACTATTACTTATAATAGCTTCACAGAACTTTAATTCAAATAATACAAACTAACCATTTAACAGAGATTGTTATCTCAACAGTCCAAAGATGTTGCAATGGTAACATGCTATAACAAAGGTAAATAAGGAAGAAAGACAGATAAAAGGTGCTAGTTACAGACACTGTGAGAAGTTCTCCTTTGCCTAATTCTTTTAATAAAGCAAAACAACACCTCATTGTACAGACATCTCATTTCAACCCATTAAAAAGTGAATAATATTTTCTTTTCCAATAAACATGAGCTCCAACTCTCATAAAGCTCTAGAAGACATTTTACATAACTCTTTCTACTCCTTTCATTTTCTGCTTTCTGTCTTGGTGATCTTCGTACGTATACCCTCTCTTATCAGTTACACAGTACTGCATTATTGCCCAGATAAGTCATGGTTGGCAGGATATTTTTAACCAAGCACAATTCACTTCTGTTGTGAAGGTGGAGGGATTTGTGTTCAAGATTAGCAGATATAATCTTTAAATCTCACCAGACCTTAATAATCACTTTTCTTGCTTCCCAAATGTTGACTTAAAGTTTCAGAGAGTGCTTGTCTTCTCCTACTGACATTTTTGTATTTTGTTACTAATAAGAGACAAAGTTTGTGTAAAGGGTCTTGGAACTATTTATGTTCAGGAGGATCACTAGCCAGGTTTATTAAAGGGCACTGATTTTAATGTCTCTCCACATAGACCTTAAGAAAGGAGTTATGATATTGTACATGTTATGAATTTGAGAGTAGCAATAACAAAGGAGGGTAAGATAAAACAAAACATAAGCTGAGACATTATTTTGCCTTACAGGACTGGATTAATATGCATATAATTCTCTGAGAGCTTCCACATTTCTGATTTCTCTCATTATTTCATTCCTGTTTGCTCGCTTTGATTTCCGAGAAAAACAGTCTTGTTCCCAGAGCACAGCTCTATCTTCCTGTCTATCTTTGCTAATAGAAGTAGCCAAAAATAATTCTCATGAAAAATGAATTATTTAGCTTTTTCATATTTTTCCCTTTAAAATACAACTGTTGCCAGTATTTCCTGGCAAACTTGCGTAGAAAATGATACAAATATTACCATTTTAAATAGAATGCCATGTAACAGAAACAAGAAAGAATGTCCTTTATAGAGTAGTAGGAGAATAAAAGGAAAACCTTTTAAAACAAGTGTCTTTTTTTCAACTCCCTCATAAAATGGCCTTGAGTTACCTGAATGAAAGTAGGAGGAAGAGATATTTCAAAAGCATGGTCTTACTGAGGGATTGGGGAATTTTTCCAGCTGTGTACACACTTTCATACAAATGTACATAATTGTATACAAGTCACCTCAATGTCCTCAACATGTCCCACTGGAATAAAGACACTGTGTTTTTTTTCTTTTGCTTTCTTCAAACCGCCCGCTGCCAACAACACTTTCATATGTCCTTTCCCTTTCCATCCTCAGTCTAATTATTTAGCTAGCTGAGGAGGCAATCTGCTCTCCCTTGTTGCTACTCAAGTGCCCATTAGAGGGAAACACTTCATCGTTCTAATTATGTTATCCCATTAAATAACTTTTAAAACTCTCTTGTCTTGCTCATGTGTGTTTCTGTGTGTAAAGTGCCCTGCAAAGAATTGAAAGTATTCATACCTCTTAGGCTTTTTCTGGCTTTTTTTGTCTTGTGACAATGACAAACTTCTGTGTAGTTTATTGGGATTTTGAGTGATTAGACTCACAAGAAATATTGCATGGTTTCAAAGATGAAGGAAAAAGAAAGTGTCCCAAAAATTACAAATAAAAATCTGAAAAGTGTGACGTGCATACCGTTCCCTTTTGCTCTGATATCCTCAAATAAAATCCAGTGTAAATGAGTGCTATCAAAAGTCATCAAAAGGAAATGTAGTGCCCTTGTTTGTGGTTTGATCTCAGTTAAAAACCCTGCTGTTCAGTGAAGACTTGAGAGGTTGGTTACAGAACATAAGTAAACAAAAATTAAATTATAGATGAAAAAGCAAAGAGTGTTGAAAAGGCAGCCAGGAGGCTCTTAGTAACTCTGAATAAGTTGCAGATATTAACAGTTCAGACAAGAGATTCTGTTGACAGCACAACCATTAGTTGCATTTATAGAATTTATTTTTTATGGAAGAGAGACAACAGGAAAGTCCTTGTTGGAAGAAAAGCATAAGTCTTGTCTGCGGTTAACCACAAGCCATATAGGGGACTCAGCAAATGTGGAAGATGGTGTTCTGGTGTTAGGCTCAGCCATGAAAGGAAATGAGGAATAAACTGCAAGACCAGGGCACAAAAATGAGACTAGTAAAGAATTCTACATTCTAGAATGCACACACATTAACTCCTTCTCATGCACAGCACCAATGAAGGAAGGGCCCCAGAGCTAGAATCCCTGTGATGACATAGAAGTATAAAATCAAAACACAGAGCTGCATTGTCATTCTTTGCCCTCAGCTCTCCACAGGCTGCATTGGGGGAAATGCAAGTAAACTGCGTCTTTGAAGAAAAACCTTGGATTCAAAGTAAAATACAGTCTGCTGTCTTGGTATCTGGTGACCGTGCCCTGGCCGAAAATAAGACTAGCAGGGAGAAACTGGCTGTCTGAGCTCCTGCAGAAGCAATCTGATCATAGGTCTATTTTCTAGTAGTATCTATTCACTGTGGGTCGACTCTGCTCTACTTAGTTATTAGCATTTTCCATTAGTACCTGTTACTTGGCAGTAGTCCATTTTTAGTATGTACTTTGTCTGGATTTATGCGATCAGAGTCGGGCTAAAAATCCAACATAGTTATTGACTGGCAAGGGGTGGGGTTACTCATTGGGTGACTAGAGCGACTCCTTTGATGGCTACTTTCAGCTACCAGTTAACACCAAAGCAAAGTAGTGAGAAGCTTAAAACCGTTGAGGGGCAATATCAAACTAATTTTTATTTTGGCCCACATCAAGATTATTAATGTGGGGGGGGGTCACGTGATGGCAGCGAGGTGAATACATCACCGAGCTGGAAAACCAAGTCTGCGCTCTTACGGAAGGCTGGATGCAGCGGAAAATCATAGCAGACGACTGAACGGCTTGCTTGCTGGCCTACCGGAGGACACTGAATCGGGACTTTTTTGAGACCTGGTTACCACGCATTCTCAGGATGACCACCAAAGCTGGGCGCATTAAGCTGGGGAGGGCCCATCTGATACTCGCCCCGAAACCAGACCCGAACAAGCGTCCCTGCGCGCTGCTTATTCGCTTTCACTCATTCAGGGATAAGCAGAGGGTCATAGAACGGCTTCTCCGCGGCGGTGCTGAAGAAGCGGAAGGCAGACGACACGGTGAAGCTGCTTCTACGGAATACAGTACGCCATGTTTTTTCCGGCCACACTCCAGGTGACACACAACGGCTCCAGGAAGAGATTCTCCACCCCTGAGCAGGTGCAGGACTTTGTGACTTCTCTACTAGGGTGAGTTTCCCTCTCTCGGGAAGGCTGCTTGGAGGGCTGCTTCCTCATCCACTCTTCTATTTCTGCTGCCTGCATTTTGTCACGGTAGGCCCTGAATGACTCTCATTCGCCGACTTGGCCGAGCGGCCTGGACGCTCAGTGTACGGTTTTTCACTAATTAGGTTTGGCTCCGACACGATGAGACTAAGTTTTCTTTCTCATAAGTGCAGTTTTGTTTTGGTTAGTTTGTTCTCTGTTGTGAGCTTTGAGGTTGGTTTTTTGATGACTGGTCCCCATTTTACTGGGGAAAAACCCTCAACATGTTTTTATTTTTGTTCTATTTTGTGTTCACAACTCAGGTCTTGTGTGCTCTTTTCTCAAACTCTATTATTGCAAGCACCATTTCTTCTTTTTTATCGTCTCTCCTTTTCCCTGGTCGGTTTTGCCTTTTACTTGCAGGCTGCTGAGGTTGCTAAATTTTCTATTTGACTTTAGTGGGTGAGATATATGATTAGTACTTCCACTTCTAGTACTATTAAGTTATGCTCGTGGAATATTCGGTGTCTGCAGAAACCCACCAAAAGATTAGCTGTCCTGTCCTTTCTGGATTGGAATGAGGTTTCTTTTGCATTTCTCCAGGAAACTCATCTGGAGGATAAAGATAACATTAAGCTGAGGATGGGCTGGGTTGGACAAGTGACTTCCTATTCCTCCTTCAGTAGGGGTGTCGCGATCCTGGTTAGCAAAAAGCTTGCATTTCAGTGTCTCAGCTGTGTCAGAGATGACCATGGTCGCTATATTATAGTAAAGGGTATTCTTCTAGGAAAAGAAATGACATTTATGAATCTGTACTGTCCACCTGGCTACCCCCACAGTTTTCTCGCCACTGCTTTTGCAGAGTTTGCTGACCTTGCTTCTGCAGACAGTTTTGTGGGAGGGGACTTTAACTGTCACATTGATCCCTCCTTGGATAAGCTTCCACCAAGCGCTTCCCCTCCTTCGAGCCAGGCCAGAATGCTCAATTCACTTTGCTCCGACTTCGGTTTCTGTGATGTTTGGAGGCAGCAGCACCCTACAGACTCAGGATTTACAAGTTACAGTAGAATTGATTACTTGTTCATCCCCGCTTCCAAAATCTCCATGTCCCTCTCTTGTGAGATTGGCAACATTATTTTATTGGACCATGCCCCCCTATATCTGTCTTACTCCATACCGGATGACAGGGTTTTGTCTGGATGCTGGAGATTTCGCCCGTCCCTGCTCAAAGACGATAAATTTGTTTCGCATTTTTATTCAGAATTCAGGATTTTCTATTCAATTAACTCCCCATCCTCAGGTAACCCGTCCATTCTCTGGGAAACGTGTAAGGCCTTTTCCCGGGGTTGGATTATCTGTTTGTGTCTTTCAGGAAGCAACAAAGGAATGAGCAGGATCTAGCCTTTAAAACCAAGCTGAACGGCCTGGAGAAACGTCATATTGCATCCCCAACACCAAATTTATTGAAAGACCTTACTGCCACTCGCACAGCGCTGAATACTTTTATGATTCAGAATTCTGAACATTCTCTCAAATTCGCCAAACAGAGGATCTACGAATTTGGTGACAAACCCGGTAGATACCTCGCTAATCTCGTTTGAAGGAGCGCCGACTCTCATACCATTGTTTCTATTACTAACAAAGACGGAGCTAAAGATGGAGCTAAATTATTTGACACAAGGGCTTTAAATGAGGAGTTTGCTTCATTTTACTCTAACTTGTATAAATCTGAGCAATCCGTGATGCTTCGAGCCTCATGAAGGATTTCTTTTCGAGTTTGAATCTCCCTAAGATTATGGAGGCTCAAAAATTGTTACTCAATGCTCCGATCATAAGGGGGGAAGCCCTGTCTGCATTGAATGCCATGCCATCGGGGAAAGCTCCAGGTCGGGATGGATTTGGTTGTGAGTTTTACCATCAGTTTCAAAAAACTTTTTGGACCCCCTTTTAGCGATGCTCAATCATTCCTATGTAAATGGTATCCTGCCTCAGTCCCTCAGAGAGGACAACATTTCTGTTATACTTAAAAAAGTCAAGTCCCCTGATAACTGTGCCTCTTATAGACCCATTGCTTTACTTAATTCAGACTTGAAGTTACTCTCCAAGATATTAGCCCTGCGACTCGAGAAAATTATTCCCTTCATAATTAAAGAGGACCAAACAGGCTTTGTCAAAGGCCGTAAATCCTCAGATAATATGAGGAGGCTCCTTAATGTAATTCAGCTTTCACAAAGTTCTGACGACCCATTCCTCATACTCTCCCTTGACGCCGAAAAAGCGTTCGATTGTGTTGAATGGTCGTATGTTTTTTGCCTTAGGGGAATTTGGACTGGGTGAAATATTTGTAAATAAGTTTAAAGTTATTTACAACTCCCCAGTCGCGGCGGTTATAACAAATGGGATGCGCTCCAGCAACTTTGCTCTCCACCGTGGAAATAGGCAGGCCGATCCTCTCAGTCCTTTACTCTTTGATATAGCTATAGAGCCACTGGCCGAGGCCATTAGACAAGATGACTTAATAGCTGGAATACGTGTTGGAGATAAGATGCACAAAATATCTTTATACGCGGATGATGTGCTGGTGCTTTTATCCCGACCTGAAACCTCCCTCCCCCGTGTCGTTGAGGTAATCTCATCCTTCGGTGCATTTTCTGGCTATAAGATTAACTTGGCCAAGTCAGAGGCAATGCCTCTGGGATCAATGGTGACAGTTCCGGATACAATTGATCCCTTCCTATTCCATTGGTCTCCCACTGGTTTTACTTACTTGGGGATACGGGTATCTCCCTCTTACCATCAGCTGTTCAAGCTCAATTTTGTCCCTCTTTTTGATTCAGTTAAGGCGGATCTGGAGCACTGGGCCCCCCTCCCAATTTCGTGGCTGGGTAGAGTGGCCCTGATCAAAATGAATATTGTGCCCAGACTTCTATACCCCCTGCGAATGATCCTCATCCCGTTATCCAACAAGGTCATTAAGGTGTTGGAAGGCTGGTTAAGTGCTTTCATATGGAGCAAAAGGAGGCCTAGATTAAAGATAGCTACACTTCAAATGGCCAGCCGAGATGGAGGTGTTGATTTACCCAATCTGCGACTCTACCAACTTGCAGCTCATCTCAACTTGATAGCAGACTGGCTCAGACATGATTCTACCTCAATCTGGCTTGATATTGAATCCTCTCAGTCTAAATGTCCCTTGTTTAGTTTGCTTTTTGTCAAAGAGTTCAACGTAATCAAAAAACTTTCCAACAACCCCATCACTCTGAGCTCTGTCAAGGCCTGGAGGTCTATCCGTGCTTTTGAAGGCCGGGCCCATCTGACGTCTCCCTTGGCCCCTGTAATGAATGGCCCTTATTTCTTGCCAGGATGTTTGGACCGGGGCTTCGTGGGGTGGTCTAATTCAGGACTAGTTAACTTTGGTGATCTGTTTAGAAGACAGTCTCTTCTTTCCTTTCAGCAGCTTCAGCAATGTTTTGGCTTCAAAAGACTGATTTCTTTAGATATCTGCAAATAAGACACTTTAAAATTAATGACACCACCCTAATGACAGATTAACTAAGTCTGCAGTGGAGGATTCTCTTTCCTCCCTGCAGTCTGAGAAGTCCATCAGCACCTTTGGTCCTGTGTGAAACTTCAAAAGTTCTGGTATTACATTGCTAATGTGCTTTCAATTATTTTCAATTCTTCTGTTCATCTGGACCCTTTATGTTTTATACTAGGAGTCACGGTCAATCCGGCTATTAAAGGCAAGCACAATAGACTGTTCCAACTATTATCTTTTGCACCTAGGAAGAACATCCTGCTCCTCTGGCGCAGGCCAGCAGTCCCAACAAAGAAATCCTGGCACAACATTGTTATGGACTGTATTCCCAATGAATATATAACTTGTATGCTCAACTCCACCTTGGACTCTTTCCACAAAACTTGGGACCCTTATCTGAAATACATTGGACCTGTACCCAATGTTCCCTCTAATTTTTCATGTGTCTGAGCAAACACACAAACGCCCTGAGCAGTCTCTTTGACCACTGTGAGCAACATCAGATGTGTGCACTGTGGTCATGCCAGCATCCCATCCATCCAGCTTACAAAGTTTATAAAAATAATCAAATTACAGCATTTCAATTTCTGTGAAAATACTTTTTAATTAAGTATATTATCCCACTTACAATGGAAATGACAAAGATCTTATTCATGACCTGTGTAGTGTGTTAACACTATTGTAAGTATAACTATTTCCTTGTAACTTTGGAGAAACATGAACTGCCAAGTAAACCAAGCTAACTTTAAACTCACATTTTGAAAACACACTTAAAATTTTTATTATAAAGGTCTGACTTGTATTATAAGCATGAGCCATCGTGAGAAGCTCTTGCTGTGCAGTGGGTAAAAGTAACTCTTTGTCTGCAAAATACAGTATGAGTAGCAGAAATATAGGAATAATCGTGTGATTATATAAACTGGTATTTAATGATAAATTTTCATAAATGAACATTGTAAATGCATGACACTAGATAAGCACAAATCTGATTGAGGACTTAAATTTAACTTTATTTTTTTCTATTGTCCTTCTCACGTTTCCAGTGGTTGTACACGTTGTTCAGGTTGATGGCCTCATCTGCTTGCAGCTTTGACTTTATGCGCATCAGCTGATCCAAATGGTCCAGTTCAAGAAGATTTCTCAATGGTGTTTTGATACGATTCATTAAACTAAAGCCTCTTTCACAGTCTGCGCTGGATGCTTGAAATGTAGCACAAATATCGATTGATTAGATGTGTAAATACGTATGTGAATCACATCATCACTGGTTATTCAATGACATAAACGTTATTGTCTTGAAGCAAAATCTTTTAACCCAAATGCAGAATCAAACATGGAGACCAAACACGTTTCTGAGTGGAATAAAACGAAAACTTCAGATGTTTTCAGAACATTCCATTATCCCCTTTTCGTTAAAGAAAATTCCACCAAAACACTACAGACTTTCTAAATAAATCAAGTACATTTCACAGAACGAACTTGGCGCTGTCAGCCACTCTGTTCACAGACGAAAGCGCTCCGCTCCTATATAAACAAGAGGATCTGAGTTTGTGTCTGGATTAATTATTTGTTTTTACCTCAGTCTTATTTGCATACCCGTGTCTATCTTTAATCTGTGTTGTGTCAGTGTGTGGGTCTCTGCCGCATTGATTATGGCAATAACCATGGATAACGGGTTCGGGCGAGTGTGTGTTTTTCTAATTGGACCGTTGCAGGGGTACCGCTGGAACTGTAAATCGGTGCATATGCTCATTGATTCATACTGTAAAATAGCACATAATTAATTATTTGTATGTTGATTTTCAATTCTGGTTAGATTTTTTTTGTGTGCAGTGCAGATTTTCTGTGCGCAAAGACTGTGTCAAAAGTGCGCAATTGCGCAGGCGCGCAGCTTAGAGGGAACATTGCCTGTACTGTCATCTTCTCTGTTGCGGGGCTTTCCCAAACTGAACTAGTTAGCCCTATCTTCGGCTTTGCGGTGATTTGTCTGGATCTTGGGAGGGTTTTTCTTTTGTTTTTCTTTTCTGTCCTATCTCAACTGCTTTGTATGTGTCTCCTTCTTGTATTGCCTGAGTTAGGTTCTTGTGTTCTTGTTTTTTCTTTTTTTGCTTGTGTAAAAAAATAAAAAATAAATAATAAAAAATATATATATTATTAATGTCCTCAAAGGGCCAGTTGTGGCAGAATGTATTGATAAAACTACCCATTAACAAACTGTTAAAATATTGTAGCTTTCTCTGCTTTCAATGAATACTTCCTAAAATTAAAGATTTTACATTCTTTGACATTGATGTAATTTGGCACTCTACTAATAAAAACTGATTTGATTCGGCTGATAAAATATTACAACACACAACTGTTATTTCTAAGTTCCTGTAAAGTGTAGCGGGCCACATAAATGGTTATGGTGGGCCAGATTTGGCTCACAGGCCTTGAGTTTGACACATGTGCTGTAGAGTGATTCCTGGACCATCTAGGAACACAACGACTGGTTCTAACCCAAAAAATTAGAAGTTGTTTGACCAAATGGATAACATTTACAACATAATGGGAGGAAGAGTTTATTCAACTTGGTCATGGTGAATGGTGCTAAGTGTTTTGTGACTTGAAGCATATTTTATGCAACTCATCCCATCTGTGGTGACCTTACTTTGAATGAACAATGATTTTCTTAAAGCAACACCATTGTCTCATATGAAAATGATAAGATAGCTAGTAAGCATCAATATCAATTCTGGGATCAGCTTGTTTTTTGTTTTGGCTCACTGCCTCTTACGTATGTTGCGATTATGCATTGTGCGTCTATTTAAGTTGTTTGATTTGTCATTCCAGAATCTTATTCTACATGTGAGGGGCGTTCTTCCACCTCACTTATCTTGGACACTCTGCTTGCTTCTGCCCCTGCACACATCTCTGCTTCCACACAATGTCCAGCAGAATGCAGCAATCTGCCCCTTACAAAACCGTATTTAAAGGATATGAAACTGTATATGTTTAAATATTTTTTTATTAAAACCTTGATTTAACCAGATAAAAGACCCACTGAAATCGAGACATCTTCCCAAAAGGTGACCTGGCCAAATAACGCAGCAGCACACATCATATGTACCTTGAGTTATTTGCATTTTGTTGTAGGAGAGGCCTTGATTTTTGTAAACAGTTTGTATTTTGCAGCTGTCAGTAATAGAAAAGTAGTTAATTATGTGCTGGCATCATAACTTTCTATTTTATCTGAGCATACAGTGATGGGAGCAGTCAATAGTACTACTCAAGCATTTGTCCTTGACATTTACAGTTGAAACCAGTTAACATACACTGAATTAAAAGACACATACACCTTTTTTCTCATTGTCAAAAATTGAATCATCACCCCTGTGGATGCAATTTAGGAACAAACCTTGAACACATTGGTTTCTTGTTTAACACAATGGGAAAAGCAAAAGAAATTGGCCAATATTTCAGTAAAAGAATTGTGGATCTGCATATGTCTGGTTCATCCTTGGGAAAGATTTACAAGTGTCAAACAATTATATGCAAGTATAGACATGATGGGAATGTCCAACCATCATACCGCTCAGGAAGGAGACAGATTCTGTGTCCCAGAGATGAAAGCGTAATGTTCCAAACAGTGCAAATCAACCCCACAACAAAAACCAAAGACCTTGTAAAAAATATTTGGCTGAAGCTAGTTAGACAGTGTCATCATCCACAGTGAAACATGTCCTGCACCGACATGGGCTGAAAGGCAACTCAGTGAGGAGGAAGCCAGTATTCCAAAAAAAACCCTTTCAACTAACCATGTCTAATTTTGTTGACCATACCAATTTATGGTTATTTCCATATCAACCCACCTGAGACCTGAACACTGACACAATACAGTTAAGGTAAGGCGAGGCGAGGCAAGGCAATTTTATTTCCGGTTCCGGTTCAACATCTTCCGGTTCCGGGTACGGCCCCTTCCGGGTCATACAGTGCCCCTTAGGATCCAATGTCAGATATTGCACTATGTTCTATATTAGTGGTTCAAATTAACATTACACACAATTGTATAAATGGTTACCTCTACTGGTCCAATAAATAGTATTACACCAAAATGTATAAATAGTGCCCATAGTGGTTCAAAATTAATATTACACACAACTGCATAAATGGCTCCCTCTAGTGGTCCAATAAATTGTATTACAGCCTATTGTATAAATACCGCCCCCTATGGTTTGAATGTATCCCCTCCGTGTCATAAGAAGATGTCAGGACAAGTCCCTTTAACAGACTAGGTTTTGTCTGGGCATGTTTGTACCTGGGCTTTGTCTCAACATGGCTCCTCGAGCATGCTATTTTATTTTAAACAGCTAAAATGTGCTTTTTTAGCTCTTTAAACATTAGCTCCAGCACTTTAGATCTACCATTACATATGTTTCAACCAATTCAACCATGATAAATTAAAGTTGTACGAGCACTAAAATGAGATTTCCCTCACCCACAGCTATGTTGAATCAGATGTTCATCCTTTAATTTCCATTACTCCGTCTTTAAAAAAACAGATTAGGACAGAAAACATCACTCTAAACCTGGTTGCTTTAATCTGAAAATAAGAAATCCTCAGACTACCAAAGTTACTGATAAAACCTGATTAAAAACAGTCCACCAATCAGCATTTGACACGCCCCTGCTCTGCTTTGTATTCGCTGTATTTATCATGCCCCCCTTGCTGAACATGTCCCGACAAGTCTGCTGGCCCCACCCCGTACGCTAGGTTTCTATATAAACCTCCTGGCCCCGGTCGTGAGAGTTTAACACCAACACATGATGTGTTTATCAACCTGTGTTATTGGTTCAAGAGAGCGAGGTGAGTAAATGTTTTCTGTCTTGCAAATGCGCGATCATCTCCAGCTGTTTTATAGCACCGAGCTGGTTCCGCTCCTATGTTATTGATACATTCACCATAGCGTTCATACATCCATCGCTGCTGTAAGCTGGTTTCAGTCTGGAGCGGGACAAAGGCGGGGGATTGGTACACAGCGAAACTCCGCTCTGAGGTGAGATTACTGTTTGTTAAATTCTTTTTACAGAGATAGAGATAGGAGAATTACTGTATTTTTATTTATTTCATCCTTAATATATTCCTGACTTTTACCTGTGTTTTATCACAGAACCTGTGTGTTTAAATGATGCAATGACAACCAGTCACTATGACTGTCACAGAGGAGATAGATAGTCCTCAGCTCTCTAGTCAGGATGATAAAGAATTTCAGATCATTGTGCGTGACGAATTCAATAACATAGAAATCATACACAGCTTTGTATGCGCCGAGGGTCATATTCCATGTCCATACGAATTTCATAATGACATAATGAATATGCTCAGGGGTTTATCAGACCGGGTGACTCCGCTGCTTAACCCTAACAACATTGTGCAGATAGAGGTTAATGGTCCCGGTATGTCTCGCAACATGACTTTCTCTGTCGATGAGGGGGGAGTAATGTCATGCAACAGTCTGAACATTTTTTAGATGATCTGATGCCATCCAACGCCGAAATAGCCTCAACAGAGCTTTTGGAGTTTGTAATTCAAATAATGCGTGACGTTAGCGGGGGTGCCAGACGAAAAGTTGAAAAGTCTCTCAATTGTGAGTTGATAATAGGTCTGGGCGGTAACCAGATTACCGCCATACCGTGGCCACACGACGCCCACCGCGGGTCTGAGCACCTCACCGTCATCACCGCCCAAAAAAAAAAAAAAAGCCCTGCACAGCTGTGTGGAAGCGCCATTTTTTTGTGATGCATAAAAACATTTCATGTGTGTGCATTTCAAGCCTTGGATGCATGCACAAATAAAGTCAGTCCCTCAGTAGAGAAGAATGGGAAGACAAAATATGGGGGCCAGTGTTTCGGGGGGGGGGGGGGGGTTTAGAGGACATCTTCCACAGGTGATCCCGACAGACGTGCTGTGCACGGAGGGGAGGGGCTGTGTGTATGTGTGTGAGAGGTCAGAGAGAGAGAGCGAGAGAGACGCGTGAGTGACAGAGACAGCATCTATTTTAAATAGCGTAAAAAAGAAAATCAAAACGCAATATGTGACGGTCAGTGTTGATTTTTTTTTTTTTTTTTTTTGCTCAGTGTTTAATCTGTAGCGCACCGCCACAGATTCGTCTATGTGTGGGAAACACTGGGGGCCGAAGCCTTCTCTGTGCGTAAAGGTGCGAAAGCAGGAGCTACGGTGCGCTCTACTCCTGGATAAGTTGTTGTGGGACGCGCTCTGCCTTCACCACAGACAGAGCCGTGTTTGACACACAGGCACGGCCGTAGTTTGGCCTCAAGTTACAGCTCGTTATGCGCACGAGCAGGATACAGCCGTGGCGCAGCGGCGGATATATATATATATATATATATATATATATAGATATATATATATCTATATATATATATACGCTTATGGGTATATCGCAAAACTGTTGATTACCGACCGCAGTAAGAAAAATTCCAAACCGGCACAGCCTTAGTTGATAAAAAAGAAGAGACTGCATCTATATATCGTGAACACTAGAGATGAAAAACTATGTTTCGCTATTAGCTTAGCTTGTGTCACAGACCCTAGCCTCACTACAAATGCGGCTACACAGCTCGGTACAGAGTTGCAACGATGTGCAGGCCTGTTAGAACACACCCCCGTCAGATCAGGCGATATCCACAAATTTGAGAAGTTGTTGAACCGAAGTTGTTTTTCTCAGAAATGAGGAGGAGAGAGCTCTAGGGAAGATTCAGACCGGCTTTGAGGACCGAAGCAAGACCGTATTTCTCCTGCACTTCTGATACCATTACTAGGGATTAGAAACTTGAAGGCATTTATAGGGGCTTGGGATATTTGTCACTACTGTTTTGACCCCATAGAGCACAAATACAGTCATATATGTAAAGGTTCATGCGTCGTCTGCAACGATGTGGCGTGTGCTTCGGGGGTCACAGCTCCAATTCAATGCCTTGACTGTAACAGATATTGTAAGAACCAGGCATGTTATGATTGACATAAAGTACCTGAGATAAAACCCAAGGCGGGTGTGATGGCCAGTCGTTGCGACCAGGTGAGGAAATGTCTCAACTGCGAGCTAAACTATAACCAGAGCCTCACAAGAGGCAAGAAGCATGTGTGTCAAGGGAAGAAATGTAGGATTTGGGGGGGGGGGGTAAGCTTGACAAGAACCTACCGACATCAGAGCATAAATGTTATATCCAGATCTGTTCTGTGGATACCGAAATAGGTGAGAAGGTGATTTTTTACGATATTGAAACTTACCTTGGTTCATGGGGTGAGCATGTTCAGTTTCTGATTTGTTCAAAGTCCACATCTGGTGAGGAGTGGTCAGCCTATGGATGTTATTGTGTTTGTGAGTTTTTTCGTGAAATCAGTAGGCCAGGGGTTCAGAATTACAAGTGTGTAGCCCATAATCCTAGAGCTTTTGATTCCTACCTTGTTCTGAATACAATGAAGGAGAGGGGTTTAAATCCTAACATCATTATGAAGGGGTATAAAATTCTGAACATCACTGATCCTGATTACGGTTTGAGATTCATTGACAGTCTATCTTTCAATGCCATGAAGCTTAGTAAAATGCCTGAAGCCCTCAGTTTTCCTGACCATACAAGGGCTATTTCCCACACCGCTTCTCATACTCTCACAGTCTGAGCTATGTAGGTTCTTACCCGCAGCCGTCATATTATGGTGTTGATCAGATGAATCATGCTGAGCAGGAGGAATTCTATACATGGTACGGAGAGGTTAGCAAGAGGGTGTTTGACTTTAAAAAGGAGGCTCTCTTTTACCGTAAGAATGATGTGGAGATCCAATTTAACAGGATCACCATCGCAAGTGCATGTATGAAAGTGTTTCAAAGTAATCATCTGAAGGCGGACACTCTCGCTGTTCCTTCACCGACAGACTACCGTGAAAAGTTTAAAAAGTTTTCCACAGCTTCCATCGAATAGTTGGAATATGTGGTGCATACAATGTGGGTTGGAATACAGCATGGTCTAAGGGGTGGTGAGAAAAAGATTGGATCATACTTTTTAGACGGTTACCTTGAAGTAGGGGAGTGTAAAATAGGGTTTGATTTCAACGGTTGTGAGCATCATTGTTGCAGCACCTGTCGATATCCGACGGCTAAGAGTCCTTTGACTGGCATGCCTTATAGTCAGCTCTATGCTGCGACCATGGAAAGGGAGCATGTGCTGAGGACTGTGTATGGTATAGAGCTCGAGGTGATGTGGGAACATCTGTGGGAGGAGATGAAGAAGAGTAACGCTGAGGTGAAGCAGTTCATGATGACCTACCGGGCTCCTGCACTGCTTACCCCCCCTGAAGCGCTCTTTGGAGGGCGTACATGTGCAGTCAGGTTGACGTACTCTGCTGCACCGGGGGAGCAGGTTCTTTACCAGGACATGTGTAGTCTTTATCCATTTGTTCAAAAGACAAAAAGCTTTCCTATAGGGCACCCGATTATAATCAGGGAAAACTTTGATGATCCTAGAAATTAATACGGGTTCATCAAAGCAGTCATTTCACCGCCTCATTGTCTTTTTTTCCCCATTCTACCATTCAGAACGGATCATAGAAAGCTCATATTCACCATCTGTCGCACATGTGCATTAGAGAACAATCAGACACAGTTGCACTCACACCGACACTGAGAGAGCCTTAATTGGGGTATGGGTGTCTGAAGAGGTTAAAAAAGCCCTTTCACACAGCTACAGAATCGATGAGATCATTGAGGTGTGGCACTTTGAGCAGCATAGTGATCAGATCTTTGCAAATTATGTCAATTTCTTTTTGAAGACCAAGCAGGAAGCTTCAGGTTATCCCGGGGGTGTAGAGTGCGAGGAGGACAGACAGAAATACATCCAGGATTTCATGGAGAATCAGGGCATAGAGGTAGACCCTGAAAAAATAAAAGTAAACCCTGCAAAACATCAAGTAGCTAAGCTGTGTTTGAATTCGCTTTGGGGGAAGTTTGCTCAAAATAATGACCAAACCCAAAACTCAACCATTAAACACCCTGACAAGTTTTTTGAGCTCCTGTTTTTGGGGAAATTTGGCATGACAGCTTTCAGCTTTCTGAACCCCAAGTCAGTCATGATTCAATGGAAGTACAACAAAAACTGTATTACGCCCCCTAACAAAACCACCAATGTGTTCGTTGCTGCATTTCCAACTTACACGCGACTACCGTTATTTAGATACCTGCACCAGCTCCAAGACCGGGTACTCTACCTTGACACAGACAGTGTGATCTATGTTGTACGTGAAGGCGAGAGCTCTTTACCGACAGGTAGCTATTTGGGTGACTTGATAAATGAGCTCCCACCAGGGGAAACCATTCAGTAGTTTGTTGCTGCAGGGCCAAAGAGTTACTCGTATCAGACAAAACAAGGGAGGAAGGTCGTGATGAGAGCAAAGGGTATATCATGGAATGCTGTGACAGGTTGAATTTTGATACAAAGACAGGAGTTGTGGAGGGTTACCTGGGTGGTGAGTGAGAAGGGGTACTCAAAGCGCCTCAGCATTCTATCAAACGCGATAAAAACAGGTTCCATCTGAGGAATCACTTATTTACCAAAACTTTCAGGGTGGTCTATGACAACCGGAGATTGTTCCCAGACGGAACAACGCTACCATTCGGTTATTGAGGGGGAAAATGCTGCATCAAGGTGAACTGGAAGCAATTAACTTTGACCCAAGATTTAAATCTCCTTTCTCATGTCTTGTGGTAGGACCAAGTGGTTGTGGAAAAATAATTTTTCTAAAAAAATATTTTGATTAATTGTCTACATGTCATGGATTCTGTACCCGAAAATATTGTTTGGATCTACACTTCATTCCAACCAAATATATACAGAGTTGATGAAGACTAATAAAATAATTAAATTAATCGAGGGATTGCCTTATTCCTTTGAAGATGATGCTTTATTCCCCCCGGACCAGTCACATCTATTGATCCTCGATGATGTACTCTTACAAGCAGCTGAGCACCCAGAGGTCGTTAAAATGTTCACACAATAACGACACCATAAAAACATTAGTGTTATGATGTTGACTCAGAATTTGTTTCTCAAGGGGAAACATACTCGAACAATCCGTCTTAATTGTAACTATATGGTCTTGTTTAAAAACCTGCTTGACAGGTTGCAGGTAGCAAATTTAGCCCATCAAATTTTCCCTGGACAGAAACCCTTTTTCATGGAGAGTTTTAAAGATGCTGCGAGCCAGCCACACGGCTATTTATGTGTCAACTTAACCGCTGACACCCCAGAGCAATACAGACTCAGGACAGGTTTACTTCATGGACAGTGGCTAGCTGTTTACATTGCTAAGAACAAGTGACCAGCATGTCAGCACGCACAAAAAGAAATGCGCTGTTACTTGGGCTTTTTTTCATTCCACACTCCGGAAACATAAAGATATCCTAACTCATTGTTTTCCGGAATTTCTAAAAACCCTGTGTGAGATTGCTTTAAATGTGCTGAAAGGGAACATCAAGCTATCCACAGCTCAATACAACAGACTCAAAAAGCAGAAAAGAATTCTCAGGCTGTTAGCTGATAGGAAGGTGAGGTTAAAGCGCAAACAACAGGCACTGAAAACCCAGACGGGAGGGATTCTCCCGTTGATTGCAGCTGTAATACCGTTTTTTGCAGAACTGGTGGCTGGTATATTTCTTGGTAGAAGTGGAAGATGGCATTGAGAACTTCGCAGAAACTGTTTCTAGTCTCGCCGAATCCCTTAAAACGTCTGAGGCAACAGGATAACTCTGGAACCATACAACAGAAGGATGATACTGATGTGGACATGCAAGCAATCTTGGACAATCCAAACAGTGCGTCGTATGAGAAAATTAAACGATACCACACATTACTTCAGAAATATCTAACTCTGCTTAAACAAGGAGAGAACGAAGAGCTGCGTGTCACTTTAACGCTGCAGTATGAATGATGACCCCCCAAAGGACCACTAGATCGTTAGCGGGTATAGCCGAGGGCTAGATGGCCTACACTCCGCAGAAACCTCTTCTACATCTGCTGTTGAGAGTGTCAACGATGAGAAAGCGGGCAGGATATCGAAAAATAAAAAGCAAGTATTGATGTCACCAGTTTGGCCGTCTTTAAAGGCTCCAACTGCTAAAAAATGCAGGGAAAGAAGGAAGTCTGTCATGATGTTACCAGTTTTGCCTAAGAATGTGCAGATACCATGCAGAAAGCGTAGGAGTGTAATGTTGTCACCCCTCTGGACCAGAGCTTTTGATCATTTCGGTAAAAATACTCTTTGTAAGGCTACCCAAGCCCCTAGCTGGCTCACATTCTCCCCTTAGCACCATGACAACAGAATAAGCGCTGTTTCTATTCACAATAAATGATATTTATTTACATAATTTCATGCGTACAGGCTTATTTAATTCCACTTTAAACATCATAACTCTAATACATTTGATGAGCATATTCTCATACAATTCAAAACCCGTAACAATCATTAAACATATCTAGAGAACAGGTTCTATGCGTGAAAAACGTCGTGTTTCGCTTCATAACACATTTCACATACTTCTTGACAAAGTTAGACACAATCTCATCATTTGATTCAGGAATTTTACTATATTTGTTGCATGGAGAGACCTCAGGCTCTATGGCAAAAATAAGAAATACAGTGATGCCCACAAACAAAAGATCGGATGCTCTGAAATTGTTGGTTATACATAATCACAGATGAACGATCTTTTAAAAAATCCAAAATAGATGAAGGGTAATAGACAAATTCGGGTGAGTACCTGTAAGAGTCAAAAAACTTTGCTTTCCCACCCTGTTCCCGAGTGAGGGCTAGCCAGTGTTCCCCAGGCATGTTAGAAGGGTGTGTATTGATGATAAAATAAGCCGGTCGGGGGAATGCTAGTGTTGGTCGGAGGCCTATACACCACAGAAAAGCTTCCCAAGCAGGTGACCGAGTATCGCATCGAGCTCATGATTATTCATGTTCCCGAGAGATTAATAATAATCCACCAAAACAGTCTATTTCCAGGATAGAGTCGGGGCACGCGTATACAATCAGCGTTGTTGTTTGAGGTATCGGGGTTCGGAATCTCATTTCAAGCCTAATGTTACCACTGCGCACTGGTGACAGTTCTTTAGATTCAGCACATGGGTCGAGATGCATAACCCCTGTTAAAATCTTCCCTTGTTATGCATAGGGGGAGATCCATTAAATGCCTCCCTGTGGATATAAACAGGTTGTAATATTCTCTTACAGAACTACCCTGTTCAAAGTTGGGCTGGAAGGCCTTAGCAGGAATCTTTCGGCCATCACGGGACAGAGCTAAATAATCATAATGGTTGAATGAAAACGGATTCAGATTGCGCGCTCCTGTGAAGGCTTGGTGATTGACCATCAAAATAACCATAAATTTAGGTGTCATACCTAGGAACAGGTTCTCCTGAGTGTAGATGTCCTCGCCTGAAAGAAAGTCTTTTACCATTTCGACACCAATCACCCGCCCTTCTCTGTCCTTTAATAATAATAATAATAATAAAAATAATAATAATAATAATAATAATAATAAACTTTATTTATAAAGCACTTTTCATACAAAAGGAAATGCAGTTCGAAGTGCTTTACAGAATAAAAATCCCCACCCATCCCCCACAATTTTAAGCATGAACACAATCATACTCCCCTGCCCCCAATCCTATCCCCATGTGCGAACACATTCAGGAGCAACATTAATAGGACATTAAAATAGAAAATAAGATGGACAGTGGGCCGAGTACAGATGAGCCAGGTTTTGTGGGAAATGTAATTATTAAAAATTATCTGCTCTGTGTATACTGATAGTTACTGTGTGCCTTTTCTTTATGATATGGTAACCAATCAGATTATATATCACTGTATGAATTTGGGTCTGGTCAAATCTACTGATTTAGGCTCTTACATCCTGAGTTGGCATAGCAACTCTCTTTTACATCTAAGGACAACCTGACATACATTGATTATGCTTTCACTATCAAGTCCCCGAAGCCTGCGAGTCTAATGTTCTCATCCTGAAGAAATGTTTTCTGATTTGATATTGATAGGAGTCAGGATTGCTGAACCTATAAAATTCTGTGTCTTGTTATGGAAGGCAGGTCAGTATTGCGTATTCTCTGTTAACGCTGTACCTCCTTGCTTGATCAACCAAGTTTGTATTAAAACCTCAGAATATCTGAAGGAATCTCTCTGATCTCTTTTATTTAAGAACTTCACTTACACCAGGTTAGATAAGGAAAGCCATCTAGGGAGCCATCAGCACCAGCAGCAGCAGATCAACAGCAGCAGCCGAGGCACTGACCCAGGGCGTCCAGAGGAGAGGAGGCCAGGATCATGACCTCCACCCAAGCACCACCTGGAGAGCACTCAGGCAGCCACAGCTGACCACTGCTCCCGGGCCAGAGGGCTCCCATAGAGGAAACACTGGAACGATGTGTCTTTGTTTTTATTATCCATATAAAACAACAGGCTAACATGTTAAAATACACATCTAAAAAATAGATTGATAGATAGATAGGTAGGTAGGTAAATTAATTAATAAATAAAATAAAATAAACGAGATAAACACAAGACCAAATAGTAAGACACTGATCAATAAAATCAAGTAAAACATGAAAAGCAAATAGACAGGCAGTAAATAGTAATCAATTAATTAAAAGCTCGGCTAAAAAGGTGAGTCTTGAGCCTGCTCTTAAAAACATGAACGTTCTCTGCAGCCTTGAGGTCCTCTGGCACCCTGTTCCAGAGGTGAGGGCCATAATATTGAAAAGACGCCTCACCATGTGTGTGTGTCCTGACTTTTGGGATGACAAGGAGACGGCTGCCAGAGGAGCGCAGAGACTGCAAAGGTTAATTTGGTAAAAGCAGTTCTGAAAGATAAGAAGGCTCAAGACCATTAAGACACTTAAAAACCATTAAAAGAACCTTAAAATCGATCCTAAAACATACGGGGAGCCAATGCAATGAGTTTAAAACAGGTGTAATGTGCTCCCGCCTCCTCGTCTTCGTCAGGACACGTGCTGCTGAATTTTGTAGTAGTTGTAAACCTGAGATAAGCTTTTTAGGTAGACCAGAAAGCAGGGCATTACAGTAATCAATCCTGCTGGAGATAAAAGCATGCATCAGCATCTCTGTATTGGCCCGAGAGAGAATGGGGCGGACTCTGAAAATGTTCTTAAGGTGATAAAAACCTATTTTAGTAATGTTTTAATGGGAGGGATAAAGGTCAGCTCAGAGTCAAAATCACGCCCAGGTTCTTCACTTGTAAAGAAGGATTAAAAGACAGTGATTGTAGATTTGATAAAAGTTTCTCTCTCTGAGCCTCAGGATCGATGACTAAAACTTCAGTTTTGTCCTGGTTGAGCTGGAGAAAGTTTTCTTTTCAAAACCGTTCAGTGTTTCCTCTGGTAAAGACACACAATCAGATTTGTATAAAACCATGTTACTTTGAGAAGATAAGATATTACATCTGATGGTGTCTACCTTCCCTCTGAAGTGGTCTTCACACTCCTCACAAAGAGAGTTTGAGGGGGATTTCTGAAATGCAGTAGTAGTAGGGTTA
Source organism: Valencia hispanica (assembly GCA_963556495.2). NCBI lineage: Eukaryota > Metazoa > Chordata > Actinopteri > Cyprinodontiformes > Valenciidae > Valencia > Valencia hispanica. The sequence continues at coordinate 30,528,850 of OY747703.1, forward strand.
AATATTTGATCAATAGTGGAAAAAAGAATTTTAGCATTATTTTTATGGTCTGATATGATTTTTGCAAAATAAGCATTTCTTGAATATCTTACAGCATTATTGTAGGATTTGAGAAGTTCTGTGTATAATTGATGGTTTATAGTGGCTTTATTTCTCCTACATTTTCTCTCTGCCGCCCTGCAGTCCCTCTTTAGTTTTTTAAGATTGTCATTTCACCATGGCGCTGCAGGTTTTGAGTGTGAGCATTTCCCTTTAAATGGAGCCAGCATGTCAAGAGCGGACTGAAGTCTTCTGTTAAAATAACTGATGATAAAATCACATGGGGTAGTTCAGACAGTAGGAGGAAACTTTTGAAAAACTTCCAGAAAACCTGCAGCCACTTCAGGGGTTAGATGGCGCATCCTGACAGTTCTCACAGAGGTCTCCTTCTGTATAAAACTGGTGATATTAAAAAAACACACAGTAGTGGTCAGAGTGCCACAACAACAGATGACACATTGGTGGACAGGCCATATGTGATGAACAAGTCCAGGGTGTGTCCTCTGTTGTGAGTCGACTGCGTGACATGTTGACTAAAATCCATATAATTCAAGATATTTTAAAACTCTGTTGATAAAGGATCTAAAATGTTATCCATATGTAAATTAAAATCACCAGCTAAAATTATTCTTTCATAAGAGTTGTATAAAATTGATAAAAACTCGGAAAATTCTTTCATAAAAATTGCACTCTTTTTAGGAGGCCTATAAACTGTGACACATAAAATCTGAGGAGTGCTAAAAACAGACGCAGTATATTCTAAAGTGCCTTCTCAATCTGTTAATACCCCATAGCTCCCCGGGGTCATAATATGCCTTGCTCAACACCCTCTGTTCTGACATTTTCTGTCGAATGATAGTACAGGAGAACGTCTAATGTAATTTAACCCTCGTATCAATTAATCAGATAGATGAGCAAGATGATTGGATCAAAGTTTTTTTTTTATTACAAGCTTAAAACTATAGTATCTCATTGCTATGAAAACAAAGGATTTAAAATGAAAACATGTCAGGATTAAACTATACCGTTTATATCAGAGTTAATATAGCCAACACTAGTCCATATCAATCCTCAACACCGTAGCATCAGGAGACAGTCCAGAGGTTGTCCAGAATGGCAGGATTAAAAATGAAAACATGTCAGGATTAAACTACAGCGTTTATATCAGCGGTAATATAACCAACATTAGTCCATATCAATCCTCAACGCCGTAGCATCGGGAGACAGTCCTGAGTTCGTCCAGAATGGCTTGATCATCCCTATCACCATACAAAGCATGAATTGCTCTGTAGACCCCCTGCATACTCCTCCGCTCGTGTAAAACGGTTTCAGTGACCGTTTTCACCTTCAGATCATCAGCCTGTATGCTCCGATTTACCAACAGAATTTGAAAAGCAGGAATGAGTCGCGGGGTAAGAAGTTGTCGCATTACGGATTGAAAGTGGAGTTGGTAATAACCCTCATCCATTAGCTCTAGACATTGATGCTGCAACCGACTGGGATGGTTAATTTGACATCCGTAGCATTTTGCTTTAGGGTAAGCTGCGCCCCCAGCTTCAGCGGTGTATGATTCCTCTACCCAAGCATCGGGCCGGGCATCTGCAGGCAGAATCTCCGAGAGGGAGAACACAGCACCGAGAACACGGTGGCGAATAGTACGTCAAGAGCGATGAAATCGACGGCGGGTGATATGGGTTAGCACAGCCGATCCCCTCAGGCGATGATGGAGCGGTCAACGGTTCATACGGCTGGACGACCCCCTAGTATGACGGTGGAGTGGTTTGCCTGACGAATCCCCCCATATCCATCGTCTCTGAGCGAAGATTGCGTCTGGCTGGAAGTACTCGATGTAATGCTGAGGACCAGGAGGTTTATATAGGAACCTAGCGTACAGGGTGGGGCCAGCAGACTTGTCGGGACATGTTCAGCAAGAGGGGCGTGATAAATACAGCAAATACAAAGCAGAGCAAGGGCCTGTCAAACGCTGATTGGTGGACGTTTTTTTTAATCTGTTTTTATCAGTAACTTTGGTAGTTTTAGGATTTCTTATTTTCAGCTTAAAGCATCAGGTTTAAAGTGATGTTTTCTGTCCTAATCTGTTTTTTAAAGACGGAGTAATGGAGCATTTAAAAAAAATTAAAAGGATGACCATCTGCTTCAACATAGCTGTGGGTGAGTGAAATCTCTTTTTAGTGCTCTTACAAGTTTAATTTATCCTGGTTGAATTGGTTGAAACATATGTAATGGTAGATGTAGAGTGCTGGAGCTAACGTCTAAGCAGCAAAAAAAAGCACCTTTTAGCTGTTTCAAATAAAATAGCATGCTCAAGGGGTGCTGATTCGACGGGGGTAAGCCGTATTGCGTCATTTCCTGTTGTCACTGTTGTGCTCCCTGTAAGCTGTTTGTTGTTCAGACTCTCTTGAATTGATCTTATTTTCTCTGTGCTGAGGCCTTTCTAAGTTATTTTAACACACAAACACACTAAAACACACGTTTTGTGGGGGTGTACTTTACGTTTTGGGAACTCCTTGTGTTTCACACAGCTTTTCTTGGGGTGGTAAGGTCTCGCTAGCTCAGTTAGCTTAGCTTCATTGCGGCTATGGCTACTCTTCTCTCTCCTGTCTCTAACTCTTCTCTTCTGTCTTGCTCTCTCTGTCAGATGTTTAGTTACTTCCCTGCCTCCTTTATTGATAATGGTAACTGTAATAAATGTAATATTTTTTTAGCTTTGGAGGTGAGGGTATCAGAATTAGAAGCACGACTCCGCGCTGTTGAAAAACCAGCAGATAGCCAGCGCGGAGCCAACAAGGATAGAACCCCCTAGCTGTCCTCCGGCAGAGCCGGTGCAGCCGGGACCTCAGGCTGGCTGGTCAGTTCTAGGACCCAGCCCCCGGGCCACCACCAACCAGTCCGCGTTTCTAACAGATTTTCCCCGCTCAGCGACACACCCGCTGAGAAGTCGACCCTGGTAATTGGCAGCTCCATAGTCAGAAACGTGGCATTAGAGACACCATTGACCATAGTCAAATGTTTACCAGGGGCCAGAACGGGCGACATCAAATCCTACCTGAAACTGCTGGCTAAAGATGAGCGTAAATACAGTAAGATTGTTATTCACGCTGGCGGTAATGACACCTGGTTACGCCAATCGGAGGTCACTAAAATTAGTGTTGCTTCGGTGTGTAAGTTTGCCAAAACAATGTCCGACTCTGTAATCTTTTCTGGTCCCCTGCCTGATCGGACCAGCCGCATGCTGTCATTCCATCAATGGTTGTCTGGGTGGTGTCCTGCAAACGATGTGGGCTACATTGATAACTGGAGAACATTTTGGGGAAAACCTGGTCTGATCCGGAGAGACGGCATCCATCCCACTTTGGATGGAGCAGCTCTTCTTTCTAGGAATATGGCCGAATTTATTAGTCCCCCAAACACTGACAACCCAGGGTCCAGACCAGGAAGCAGAGTCGTAGTCTAACCCACCTCTCTGCTGCTTCTGTATTGTTACCCACCCATTACCCTATAGAAACGGTGTCTTGCCCACGGCCAAAATTAAATTGATTAAAAGTTAAGCCAACAAAAGCAAATTATGGAAATCTCATAAAAATAAATGCAACTTTGACTGAACAGAAAAATAAATCTTTTAAATGTGGTTTATTAAACATAAGATCTCTCTCCTCAAAGACTTTGTTAGTAAATGACTTGATTTGTGATAATCACATTGATTTCCTTTGTCTCACAGAAACCTGGTTGCAGCGGGAGGATTATGTCAGTATAAATGAGTCAACTCCTTCCAGTCATTTAAATTTTCACATTCCTAAAAATACTGGGCGAGGGGGAGAAGTTGCAACCATTTTACGTTCTGATTTACTAATTAGTCCCAGACCAATTGATAGCTACAGTTCTTTTGAACATCTAACCCTTAATTTTCCTCATTCAAGTTGCAAAACATTAAGACCATTTTTGTTTGTGGTTTTGTATCGTCCACCAGGCCCTTACTCTCAATTCTTGGATCAGATCTCACATTTTTTATCTGATTTAGTATTAAATACTGATAGGGTTATTATAGTGGGGGACTTTAATATTCATGTGGATACCGAAAGTGATAGCCTAAATGGACCCTTTAATGCTATTTTAGACTCAATTGGCTTTACTCAAAAAGTACAGGGATCGACCCACTCGGGTAAACACACTTTGGACCTTGTACTGACATACGGTATTGAGTGTGAGGAAATAAAAGTCCACCCACATAACCCGGTCCTGTCTGAACACTTCTTAATAACTTTTGAATTTACTTTAACTGACCATCTCAAATCTGAAAGAAAATTTCATTATAGAAGAGCTTTATCAGACGATGCTGTAACAATTTTTAAAGAATCTGTTCCATTCTTACTTTCCTTAGTGTCTCAGGGTAACACAGTGGATGGCAGCAATTCTGTCTCTAAAGCCGCGTTCACACCGGTCAGCGCGTCCAGGCAGCAGGGCAGCTAGATTACATGCAAGTCTATGGTATCTACGCATCTAGTGGGCGCCAAGCTGCCAAGCAGCAAGTCGCGCGCGTCGGCGCAGCTGGCATCAGCGCGTCCACGCAGCTGATGCCCGGACTGCTGCTCAAGTTGGGAAAATTGAACTTTCGGGCAGCAGACGCGCGGCGTCAACCAATCAGAGCGACTCGTTGTACTGACGTGGTAACTCCTTCCATGGGGGAATCGGCAAATTTTTTATTCAAGATGGAGGACAAACTGATCGTCGCTGTATGTAATGTCCGTGAATTGTATGACCCGTCTTCGTCTTTTTACAAAGACAGGAAGAGATCGGATCTGATTTGGAGGAAGATATGGGAGGATATTGGAGTGCCAGGTAAGCAGTTAAACATAGAAAAAAATATTTTTTCTTTTAACTTTCTTGTTATGTTAGCTAACGCTACGCTAGCCAAAAGCGGTTAGGGCAACTACGGTACTAAATACGCATTACCAGTTTCCCATTGTGTATTTAGACGAGATCTGCAAAAAACGGTGGAAGACATTGAGGGACACATATGTCAGGCAGAGCAGAAAAGAGAGTGGAAATTTTCAGAAAGTTTTGCTCTTAATTTTTTTATTGGGTGGCTCTTAAAAGAGCCGTTTTGGGTCAGTCCTGTATGGACATGACTATTCTGCCGGCTGCCATGGCACTGCCCCCTCCTCACTGAGGTGGGCCATGAAAACTTCTCTGGTCTCCACTGCCTCTCTGGTTGCGTTGTTGGCTCCGATTCGCCCCACAGCTGGAAGTGGTCTTTCTCCATGAGCAGCGGCAGCTCCCCTCACTGCAGGTACCTGGCCATCTCCAGAAACCCTCATGAAGTTGTGGAGAACACATGTCGCCTTCACACACTTCTCCACAACTTCGGGGTTGACTTCCAGTCTGCGGTGAAACATTCTCCGCTGTGCAGACCAGATCCCGAATGCATCTTCCACCACCAGCCGGGCCCGGGAGAGCCGGTAGTTGAAGACGCGCTGCTGATCCGACAAGATCCGCCATGTTGTAAACAACTAGCAACAGACAAATCCACGCCCGCACGCTGACGTAATGACGTGACGCGCTGATGCCCCGACGCGCCGACGCAGACCACAAGTGTGCAAGCAGCTGGGTTTAAATTTTAAAGCGTCGACTTTCGTCCGTTTGAGCGATTTGGCGCCTGGACGCGCTGACCGGTGTGAACGCGGCTTAACCCTTCAGAAATTGATGATGTGGTTCACAGCGTTACGTCCTCATTGCGTTTGGCATTAGATAGTGTAGCCCCCTTAAAAAAGAAAGTGGCTAGCCATAGGAAGCTGACTCCTTGGTTCAACGCAGAGTTGCGTACTTTAAAGCAGAATACTAGGAAGTTGGAGAGAAAATGGCGCTCTACACACCTAGAGGATTCCTATTTAACCTGGAATAACAGTCTACTGCTGTATAAAAAGACCCTTCGACAAGCTAGAACAGCATATTTTTCATCATTAATAGAGGTGAATAAAAACAATCCTAGGTTTCTTTTTAGTACATTTGCCAAACTTACACAGTCATAGCTCTGTCGAGCCAACTATTCCCCCAGCTCTTAGCAGTGATGATTTTATGGGTTTCTTCATAAATAAAATTAATTCTATTAAAAATAAAATCATTGGCATCCTCCCAATGTTCCCTCTAATTTTTCAAGTGTCTGAGCAAACACACAAACGCCCTGACCGGTCCCTTTGAGCACTGTGAGCAACATCAGATGTGCGCACTGTGGTCATGCCAGCATCCCATCCATTCAGCTTACAAAGTTTATAAAAATAATTAAATTACAGCATTTCAATTTCTGTGAGAATACTTTTTAATTAAGTACATTATCCCACTTACAATGAAAATGACAAAGATCTTATTCATGACCTGTGTAGTGTGTTAACACTATTGTAAGTATAAATATTTCCTTGTAACTTTGGAGAAACATGAACTGCCAAGTAAGCAAAGCTAACTATGAACTCAAATTTTGAAAACACACTTAACATTTTTATTATAAAGGTCTGACTTGTATTATAAGCATGAACCATCGTGAGAAGCTCTTGCTGTGCAGTGGGTAAAAGTAACTCTTTGCCTGCAAAAAACAGTATATAATCACACGATTATTCTGTATTTCTGCTACTCATAAACTGGTATTTAATGATCAATATTCATAAATGAACATTGTAAATGCATGACACTAGATAAGCACAAATCTGATTGAGGACTTCAATTTAACTTTATTTTTTTTCGATTTTCCTTCTCACGTATCCAGTGGTTGTACACGTGTTCAGGTTCTGCTTGCAGCTTTGACTTTATGCGCATCAGCTGATCCAAATAGTCCACTTCAGATGTTTTCAGAACATTCCATTATCCCCTTTTCGTTAAAGAAAATTCCACCAAAACACCACAGACTTTCTAAATAAATCAAGTACATTTCACAGCACGAACTTGGCGCTGTCAGCCACTCTATTCAAAGATGAAAGCGCTCCGCTCCTATATAAACAAGAGGATCTGAGTTTGTGTCTGGATTAATTATTTGTTTTTACCTCAGTCTTATTTGCATATTATATATTTGATATTCTGCTTTAAAGTACGCAACTCTGGGTTAAACCAAGGAGTCAGCCTCCTATGGCTAGCCACTTTGTTTTTTATGGGGGCTACACTATCTAATGCCAAACGCAATGAGAAAGTAACGCTGTGAACCAGACCATCAATTTCTGAAGGGTTAGAGATGGAATTGCTGCCATCCACTGTGTTACCCCGAGACACTTAGGAAAGTAAGAATGGAACAGATTCTTTAAAAATTGTTACGGCATTGTCTGATAGAGCTCTACTATAATGAAATTTTCTTTCAAATTTAAGATGGTCAGTTAAAGTAAATTCAAAAGTTATTAAGAAGTGGTCAGACAGGACTGGGTGATGTGGGTGGACTGTTATTTCCTCACACTCACTACCGTATGTCAGTACAAGGTCCAAAGTGTGTTTACCCGAGCGGGTGGACCCCTGTACTTTTTGAGTAAAACCAATTGAGTCTAAAATAGCATTATAAGCTGCATTTAGGCTAAATGACACATAAATGACATTAAATGTAATTCACTTTCATAGGTAAGTGTCAGTATTCTCCTGGATCTGTAAAACTGGGTTCTTAGAATATATATATATATATATCATATGCTCTCAATTTAGATCTAGGTGAGTGCAATACATGGTATTTCTTTACCTTGCAGGGTTTTAAGGGATATTTTAGACTTTTTAACTGAGGTTCTGTAAAGTTTTCAGTAGTAGTTCCCTGACTTGCAGTAAAAGTAATATTGGCAAACCCATGATGGATCCAGTTAAACCAGTTATCCCCATTATGTCATGTTTCTGGATAACATTCGGACCCATGTGTGTAATCATAAACAGGACCCGGGATAAAAGGTAACAAAGTTATTTACAATAGTGAAATAACATACCATGAAGGGGGTCTTGGACCAGAGCTTTGGCAGCACCTAGAAGAAGAAAGGAACAGTTTTGTTGAGATGAGTCTTGAAAGAAATGTAGATAAGATTGGCTTGCTGTTTTGAGGTAGAGCATTGGCGTTGAGAGGAGAGAGGAAACCCTAGCAGATGGTGTTGAATGTGGAAAGCAGTGAGGGTTTGTATTTCAGAGTAGCTCTTTTTGGAAGCAGAAGTGGTGCTTTGTGAGATCCTGATGGTGTTTAACAGAGAGCATTGGAAAGTGGGCAGTCAGATGACTCTGAAGACAGTGGAGCTGAAGCAGATGACAGGGTGCACATCAGGAGTACATCTTATGGAAAGATATTTGGAGGAGGAATCCAAGAGTTGGTGTGGAAAACAACACGGTATCTTCAAACTTGGAGGCACAGAAATCATGAGGGGTGAACTGGAGCAAGATAACTAGAAACATAGACCAGCTTAAAATAACAAGGAGGAAATACTGATCATCAGGTGAAGAGAGGTGGTCTGCCAACTCCTCAAATCCTCCGCAGGTAATAAGGTTGTTGCTGATAGGTGTTGAGTCTGCAGAAGGTTGGCCTAGCCCTTCAGGAGAGATCATCTGTTCAGGAAAAGTTTCAGAAGCACCTAAAACACACCGACCATGATTCTGACATACTAGGCTTCAAGTTGATACCAAATGGGTCTCGTTCGTACCTATTGCCTCATTTCCATGCAGCGGTACAGCAACGGTTGGGTTGGTTCAGTAAGCTACTTTGTCTGTTGTCCAATATAAAAGTGGCCCATACAACTGACCCATACTGCTCCATTCCTGAACCCCCTTTAATTGTTAGGGTGGAGCTACTGGCATTACACAAAACAGTCCATTGATTGGGGGACAGAAAAATGTCAATCCTTGCAACAAGCACGAGACATACTAGTGTGTCACATTTGTCGTCGCACTATTATGATGATACATTACATTTAATCGTTTTGGAAGGTAACAGTGCCGTGGTTGTTTTTTCATTAGTCAGTAAATTTGATTACTGTTTAGAAAAAAATAAAATATGAGAAAAAAGATAAAATAATTTGCTGGTAATTCATTTTATCACCAAGTTAAAGGAGACTACACAGCCCACATTCCCAAAAGTACCAATACTTGCTGTAATGACTATGGTATGACTGTACTTGATTTGCCAGCAAACTGACCTGACCTGATCACAAGGAGAATCTCTGGAGTATTGTCAAGAGGAAGATGAGAGACACCACCAACAAAGCAGAGTGACCTAAGGCCACTATTAAAGTAACCTGGGCTCCTTAATACCTCAGCACAGTCACATGCTGAAAAGCTCGATGCTCACACACTGCATTGAGACAGTAATTAATCCAAATGAAGACCCAAACTTATATTGTATGGATATATTATAAAGTACATGGACATAGTTTCCATTAACCAATCATTTTTTACAATTATTTTGTAAAATTGGTGTTTTGTAATTTTCAAATCTGATAGAGAAATTAGATTTTCTTAATTTGTGAGTTATAATCAAAATGAACAAAATAAACACTTGAAATTGATCAACATATGTGTATTAAATCTATAAAATGTTTGTTTCACTTTTTTAATAGAATTGCTGAAATAAATCCACTTTTTGATTCCTAACTTATTGAGACGTACCTGCAACAATATGTCGTGCTTAAAAGAATATAAATTAGATAATGTTTCAAGTTTCTATATTCTGAACACAGCAGGTGACCTATTCCTCACTGCAACATAGGTAATGGAAAACTCAAAATTAATTGTTTACGAGATGACATGAATCTTCGGGAACTGATCAAACGTAAGAGCTTGAATTGTTGTCACTGTAGAAAATAAATGCCTATCCATAGGTACAAGGAGAAAAGGGAAGAGTAAGAGATTATTATAAAGCAGAGACAAGAAGGAGGAAGGGAATGAAAGCGAGAGAGGAGGTGGGGAGGATGGGGGAAAAAGGGAAATACGTTTCTGTCCCTTGGTTTGGTTTAGAAACACTTATAACTCAGGACCATAGATTATGACAGTCCAATCTTCTGGGCTACTGCCTGAAAAATAACCACAAGCACCCAGCTGCCACACACACATTAAAACACATGCAGACAGAGGGAGATGGGGATAAAGCGGGCTAGACAAATGAAGGGCCAGACGAGAGAGGAAAAAGTGGGAAGCAGGGGAATGAAAGAAGGACATAGATGCATGCAGAACAGGTTGAAGAAAAAAGAAAGCAAAACTGTAAGTGGGATGGATGAAAACTTAAAGAGCAGTGGAAATGTGAATGCAATAGAATCATTTGTGCAACCAGAAGAAAAATAAGAAGGAAAGAACAGCAGGATAAGAGTTGGAAACAGGAAAAATGTAACCTGGATTTTGAAGGGATAATGTTTTTGTGCACTGGAACATAATGTGAAACATGTGTGCCCCACGCATGTGAGAGAAGAATTATAAAAATGTTATTAATGCAACCACAGTCTTTTATTTCTGGGATACAAGTCTCTTCAACAGACTAATACATCAAGGCAACAAAACAGCACAACAGCATCCGTTCTGGATGGACTGAAAGAATACAAAGGGAGTTACAACATAATTGAGATAAAAGGTTGACCTTATTTGTCAGGATCCAGCAGGAGGAGCTTTTTCCATCTTTGCTCTGCAGGTCCTGGAGGCTGAAGTAGCAACAGGTGGAATCAATTACTGTGAGCACCACCACAGTATTTAGAGGGAGCGGATCCACCAGACGGATGTCAGATGATTCCGTTTCCCAGAGTGGTAAACCTGACCACATTTGTTCAAGGTATGCGCTTTTTACCAGTGGACTTACCCTACTTTCTCCTGTGTTCCTCGCAGCAAGTTCCTTCCAGGCTTCATCTGTGGTTCTGGAAATCCTCAACTGTCCTCCGGCGTCCTCACGTGGATCTCAGCTCTGGACATCCGTCTCCTCGGGGTGTGGCCGCCTCCGCTAACTCCTCTGTTCCACCAGCCCATCTGCTTCAGCTCCATCGGCTCCAAACCATCCTCACATCTCTCAGCTACATGCGAAAGAGTCATTCCACCAGTATCCAATACGGCTTCAGGAGTTCTGCATCCACTGGATCACTGACCTCCTCCTCTGAGTCCGGCGTCCGTCCCCGTCAGTGAGTTAAAGCCAACTTCCTTTACACAAAGAAAGAACTGTCCTACAATCTTGGTTTCCACACTCACCTCCTGCCTTACCTTCCAGAGTCGCCATCCGTGAGTTCCCCGCAAGCCTGGTTCCCGTGTTTTCCCTGTCGACAGAAAATAAACTTTAAAGATAACGGAGATCTGAGGCTGGGTGTTTTTCTGTGTTCGCTTATGAGTCAACCTAAAATCATGACATTATTAAAGGTTTAGGCAAAAGAAAATGCATATTAAATTGCACATGTGTACTTAGGACACATCCTTTTGTCACAAAAACAGTGAATTGGACATTCCTGATAAACCTTTTATCTAGTCCTTAAGGCAAAGTCTTGTCCTGTATTTACATTTATTAAAGTTGGTACGATTAAATTGTACGTACCTTTTACAGATATTTATATGTACCCCTTGACCAGTGTTGGGTATAGTTACTTTGGAAAGTAGTTAATTAGGTTACAGCGTTACATCAATTATAAGTAATCAGTTACGTTACAGCATTATCCATTTAGAAAAGTAACGCGGTAGAGTACTTATGCGTTACCAAGAATAAAAGCGAGTTCGCAGCGCCTCGCACATGTTGCAACTTAATTGACAAACACAGCCTCCTTTAAATGCACCGAGAAGTCGTGACAATGAATAATGTCAGTCATCCAACTAAATTAACTCTGCATGATTACAACAGGAAAGACAGCCAGCAATAGGCTATTCCACATAGCGTTTTATTAATGATTTTTTTGATCACAGAACATTCGAATCAAAAACACTTATCCAGCCCGGGTAGCCTGTTAAGAGTGGTGATTGGATACAATATGTTTTTAATGTGAAGTGGAATTTTTGGGGGTCGACAAACTTTTCCCCAATGCAGAGTGTGCATTTTACCGTTATATTCCTTTCTTTTTCGTTGACGAAAAATTTTAATAATGTCCGTACTTCCAAGAAGCTGGGCTACTGCTCTCTGCCATCTTGCCAGGAGTTCAAAAACACTCACTCACTCACACGCACACAGGAGGAGCAGGGCACAGATGAATCACAGCGCTTCGGCTCCGCTGATACAGCCGCAGGTGGCATAGTTCATAGTCCTACTGTCTGACAATCCCGGCTGATTTTCTTCCTTATTGAGAGAAATTCTTAAGATAACGGATTACTTTTTTTTTTTAAATAACAAAGTTACTGATTACTTAATGCACAAAACTAATGCGTTATGTTACACATTTCACAGAAAAAGTAATTAGAGTAGTAGTAAGTAGTAAAGAAGGTTCTTCCTGTTATTGGTTCTGATCTTGTTCAAATAGTGAACTCATCACTGCTATCAGGTGTCTTCCCTCAGGCTTTAAAAACAGCAGTTATTAAACCACTGCTAAAGAAGAAAAATCTGGACAACACGTTAATGCAGAACTACAGGCCAATCTCTAATCTCCCATTCATCAATAAGATTATTGAAAAAGCTGTGTTTCAGCAGTTAAATGGCTTCATAACAATGACAAACCGTTTTGATGCTTTTCAGTCTGGTTTCCGCGCTCACCACAGCACCGAGACTGTCCTCGTCAAAGTATTTAATGACATCCGCATAAATACAGACTGTGGAAGAACCTCAGTGCTGGTTCTGTTGGACCTCAGTGCACCATTTGACACTGTTGATCATGATATTTTATTGGAACGACTGGAGAGCTGGGTCGGACTCTCTGGTACAGTACTTGGCTGGTTCGAGTCTTACCTAAAGAACAGGGACTTCTATGTTTCAATAGGAAACTTTTCATCAGAACGAACAGAAATCACATGTGGGGTGCCCCAGGGCTCCATCCTGGGGCCCCTCTTATTTAATATCTACATGCTCCCACTAGGCAAGATTATAGCGACCAATAACATTAGCTACCATAACTACGCAGATGACACTCAGCTCTACATTTGATTTGATTTGATTTGATTTGAAAATCTTTAATGTCCCCGAAGGGCAATTTGGTTTGCAGCAGGAGTCAAACAAAATTTAACACAAAACATGCTAATGCAATAAAATCATAAAACTTACAACACAACTTACAACACAGTATAAGAGCATACAAGCACCATAGTTTAAGTCATACAGGTTGAGATTAGTACAACATCACTGCAATAGTCAACATGGATTTACTGAACCTCCTTTCCCACAAGATCATTTACATTTTGTTTAAAAATCTGACAGCAGTTGGAACAAAGGATTTTAGGTACCTGTTTGATTTTGCCTTACATGTAAAAGTATACCTTCTCTTAGAGGGGAGAAGCTGAAACTCTGCATAGAGGGGATGGAGAGGGCTAGCCAAAATGACCTTCGCCCTATGGGTGACTCTAATTTTAAAAACAGAGTCTAGGTCATTAAGACTTATGCCGATAGTCTTTTGGCAGAGTTTAACGATGCTCTTTAGTTTATTCTTATTTAAAACACTGAGGTTACCAAACCAACACACCATAGCAAATGTTAAAATTGATTCAATAAAAGAAGTGTAAACAATTTTTAGAAATTTCTTGTCAACATTAAAAGATCGGAGTTTCCTAAGATAAAACAGCCTCTGATTTGCCTTTCTACAAATGTCTCCTGTGTTTGAATCAAAAGTCAGTTTATTGTCAATGATGGTGCCTAAATACTTGTATTGACTAACTGTCTCTATGACTTTACCACTGACAATGGTTTGAGTTGGGATGGGTGGATTCTTACGAAAGTCAATTATCAAGTCTTTTGTTTTGGCCACGTTAAGTTGTAGGTAAGAATCACTACACCATCCAACAAAATAATCAAGAATAGAACCATGCCCATCTTCATGTTCCTGCAAAAGGCTCACAAGCACTGAATCATCTGCAAATTTAATGATGAAACTTGATTCAAATGTACTCTTACAATCATTTGTGTAGAGCATGAACAATAGTGGTGACAGGACACACCCCTGAGGTGAGCCTGTGGAGCACAGCAAAGTTTCTGACAAAGTACCATCGACACGAGTTCTCTGCGGTCTCGCTGTCAAAAAATCAACTAACCAGCATATGGTTCCGAAGTCAATGCTGGGTATGCTCGCAAGTCTATTAGCAAAAATATGAGGCTGCATACAGTTAAAGGCTGAGGAAAAATCAGCAAAGCATAGCCGTGCATGCATTTTTTTCCCCTCTAGGTGCCGAACAACCAGATTCAATAATGTTGCTACTGCATCATCCACTCCCTTCTTAGATTGGTATGCAAATTGATATGGATCTATCCTATTCTGCGTCATGGAAAGCAAACTCTTCTTTACCATACGCTTAAAACTCTTCATCACTAGTGAGGTCAGGGCCACAGGACGATAGTCATTTAGGGACTTAGGTGATGGCACTTTTGCTACGGGAACAATAATGGATTCCTTCCACAGCTGTGGGACTTTAAGTGACAAGGACTGCTGAAAGATAAATGTGAAGATTCCACTTAAAAAAGGGGCGCAACATTTAAGAACACGGCCACTAATGCCATCAGGCCCCTGACTTTTCTTTGCATTGTTTTTTTCAAACATGTCCCACACACCAATTTCATCAATAAGTATCTGGCTGCTTACTGAAGCCGTCCTGAATTTCATTAGGTCATCAGAGAAATCAATAGAGTCAAATCTCAAGTAAAACTGATTAAGTTCTTCTGCCAGGGTGGAGTTAGCTTTGTTAGAATGTACCACCTTTTTATGTTTTTCCTTAATTCCCATCATAGATTTAATTCCTTTCCAAGCGGAGCGAGAGTTCCCGGTCATAAATTCATCTTGAACTTTGTTCTTGTACTGTAGTTTAGCCAGTTTAATTTCCCTTTTCACTACCTTATGGGCTACCTTTTGTTGAGCATTATCGCCCTGGTAATACGCAATTTTTTTTGGTTAAGAGTGATCTTAAGGGATTTGCTGACCCAAGGCTTATTATTAGGGTACAGTATAATCACCTTCCTTGGGATGATCATTCCTTCACAGAAAGTGATGTAGCCAGTCACTGTATCAGTCAGCTCATCTAGATTGGTACAAGAATCTTTAAAAATATCCCAGTTAGTATTATAAAAGCAGCCATTTAGCTCTCTAATAGCACTCTCCGTCCACATAGCAACTTCTTTTCGCTCAACTCTGCCCTTTTTGAGAGCCGGCTGGTAGACCGGAGCAAGCAGGACACAGTTGTGGTCGGAGGAGCCAAGTGGAGGTAATGAAAAGGATTTATATGCCCCTTTTATGGTGCCATAGCACAAGTCCAGTGTTTTCCCGTGTCGCGTTGGACAGTTCACATACTGATACAGATGGCCAAGGTTTTTTTTCAGATTGCAAGTGTTAAAATCACCCAGTATGAAATGTGGGGCATCTGGGCAAATACTTTGCAAATGGTGCACCAGTTTGGCAATAGAAGATGATGCTTCTACCACATTAGCTCTGGGATGAATATAAACCACAGACAGAAATATTTGTGGAATCTCTCGTGGTAAATAAAATGGGTGCAATGATACACATAAGAGTTCAATATGGGGGTTACAAAGAGATGCTCTTATATGGACAGTCTTGCACCAGCGAGGGTTAATATACAAGCAAACGCCCCCTCCCAGTGATTTGCCGGTAATCTTCGCGTCACGATCAAGCCTGAATGGTTCACCAAAACAGTCAATTTCGAGATCCTGATTCAGGTCATAGTCTTTAAGCCAAGTTTCAGTGAGTGCAATCACACAAGCATTTTTGAACTCTGATATGTGCTTAATATTTGCCTGGAGCTCGTCCACTTTGCTCCTCAAGGACTGCACATTACTGAAGACAATTGATGGGAGTGGTAAGCGGCGGAGTCCTCATCTCCGAAGCCGCTGACGAACACCACCTCTCCGTCCTCGCTTCCGTGTACATTCCCCTTCCCGTAGCCGACAGCCACGGCGTCTGCAGGGCTTTCCATACTTCATCCAAGCCGGTGTCAGCCGATCCGACCGAGAAATTCCCTCCCGATCCCTCCTGATCTCTGGCGGAACGCCTTCAGGTGAGATCGCATTCCCCGGCTTGTTGCAGCCGACAAGAAAGCCACGGCTATATGTCAGCCTCGGCGGTCGATTATCCACCGGTGACATTACATTACATTACATTACATTACAATGTCACCAGGTGACTCTGAACCCATTCAAACCCTAAATCAATGCATTGACCAAATAAATGGATGGATGTGCCATAACTTTCTCCAGCTGAATAGAAACAAAACGATCAAGAGTCAGCACACAGCTTCAATTAATACAGCTAGAAACTACTGATCAGGTTCGAAACCTAGGTGTAGTAATGGACTCAGACCTGAACCTCCAGGGTCACATAAAGGCAATAACAAGGTCAGCGTTCTATCACCTGAAGAACATCTCTAGGATTAAAGGACTGATTTTGCAACACGACCTAGAAAAACTCATCCATGCGTTTATCTTTAGTCGGATTGATTACTGCAACAGCATCTTCACAGGTCTGCCTAAAAAGTCAATCAGACAGCTGCAGCTGATCCAGAACGCTGCCGCTCGCGTCCTCACTAGAACCAGGAAAGTAGAGCACATCACCCCAGTTCTAAAGTCCTTACACTGGCTCCCTGTAGCTCAGAGAATAGACTTTAAAATACTTTTACTAGTTTATAAATCATTACATGGCTTAGCACCAAAATATGTTGAAGACCTGTTGTCATGGTACCAACCACTAAGACCACTCAGGTCCTCCAACTCTAGCCTACTAAACATCCCTAGACTCAGAACTAAACATGGAGAAGCAGCTTTCACTTTTTATGCTCCCCTTATCTGGAACAAACTTCCTGACGAGTGTAGAGCTGCTGAAACTCTGAACTGCTTTAAATCGAGACTAAAAACCCATCTGTTTAGAATTGCCTTTGAGTAAATGCTTGATGTCATATGTATGAAATGTGTTCATGCTCTCTTGCTTTTTTTATTTTTCTCTTGCTTTATTGTGTATCATGTGTAATGTGTGTTTCTTTTATGTGTTTTTTTTTTTTTAAATCACCAAATCATGTAAAGCACCTTGAATTACCCTGCTGTTGAAAGCGTGCTATACAAATAAAATTGCCTTGCCTTGCCTTGCCTTGCCTTGCCTTGCCTTGCCTTGCCGAGGGCACATGGCTGCAGCATCACCAAGCCCCATGGAGCCCAAGGCAGCCCCCCCGGCCCCATCCCAGAGGAAGATCTATACCCACCCTGACATTCGGCTTAGTATCAAAGTACAAAAGACATTAGACACCCAGGTTAGAGTTCTGCCCCCCTTCCCAAAGCACCCCCTGTCCAAGTGCACCCCCTAGGGGGAGAACAATTGTAGCAAGATAGTAACAGCCTCTCTGCCATAAAGGAGGTCCTCAGCACAACCCATGCATCAAAGGCCCCCGTGCCAAAGCAGGAATCCGGGGTATGCACCGGCCCAAAATCCTGCCGATATGCCCGGCCAGCCGACACACATGGCCGACATCCACCACCCCCTATCCCTGGCAGAGCGACAACAAAGACCAAGACCCCGGAGCCAAGTCCAGTGCCCAAAACTGATCAGGCCCAGAAACACCATCCATCCACCGCAGCCACCAGCCCAACACCCTAACACACAACAAGGTGGGACACCATCCAGACAATGGCAATGAGAATCGGGCAAGAGAGGGAAAAAAACTTCAGCCCACGACCCCCACACACCGGCACCTGCAACAGAGACACCCACACTACCCCCAGTCAGGACCACAGCCAGGGGGCACGACACCCCAGAACTCTGAGCACCCAAGCCCACCCTAGACCCACCCAGAAGAATTTTGAAGCATTCATGTCGTTTTATAGTTAAGCTTATACTGTAAATGCTAGGTCTGAAATTTTTATCTTATTGCATAATGTCTGTTCTATGTCTTTCCAGGACTCATGATGAAAGAAATAATGATGAAAGTTCGGTAGATCTAGACTTCCTTTATCTTTGGTCTTCTGTAGTGTTTTTATGCCAATACGTGGGGTTTTAGCTTTCCAAAGAAATTTAGAGACGTAAGACTCCAGAGATCTAAACCAATCCAGTGAGGGTTTGCTTTGGATCATTGAGAATAAGTCATTGATTATGGGCAAAACCATCATTTTTATTGATGCAACTCTCCCCCTAAGTGATATGGGTAGGGATTTCCATCTAGCAAGATCCTCTTCCACTTTTTTTGAAAGTGGGATGTAGTTTAGATTTGTTAAGGTTCAACCAAAATTATTTTTGAGCATGCTAAAAACATCAATAGTGAGATTGTGTTAGTTTATAATGCTAATGTTTGAGCAAGTGGGTGCAGAAGTGATAGGTTATTGATGGCGTACAGCTGGGGCACATCTGCATGGCTTGATCATCAGAAAATTCTTAGGTCCTTCAAGGTTTGCAGCAAGATGCTGCAAATCTTCTACAAGTCTGTTGTGGAGTGTAATTTCTTCAGTCTTCATCTGTTGGGGTGGCAGCATCAGAGCCAGGGGCTTAAAAAGGCTCAACAACCTGATCAAGAAGGCTGGTTCTCAGGGGCGCTGCTAGGCTTTTGGAGGCCCTAAGCATAATTGGACAGGGAGGTCCCCCTCCAAACACCAACACAGACAAAACTCGAGTTCCTACTTAACCTGTTGCTATTTATTTTCAAATTGGCATTAAATAAACATATGAACATGAACATTTAGATATTAAGTAATAAACACCATAAAACAAAAATAAAATAAACTGCAACAACAGCAGTAATATATAAATAATATATAAGTATATACAAAACTTTCTTTAGAGCAGCATGGCATGCCACGGACCGGTGCTGCTCGGTTGTGTCCTAAAATAATGCCCGTCGGGTATAGTCCTGGTCCTGTTAGTAGCTTATGGTCTTTTGTGCACACTGCAGGTTTGACATTGGCTGTATGCTAACGTGTATGCTAACATTGAGGTCAATAATGTAGTTTTTGACAGTGTTTTCTGTTTTGCCAAACAATTAAGCCTTAACATACGGTGGCCAAAAAGGATATTTTTCAAGACTCAACAAATCTAGGATAAAAATTTATTGTTACACTTACAACACTGTAATACAGAGAATTAGGAACTACTGGACCAGTTCTCGGTTCGGAGGAGTGGTAGTGCAATTAAAATCAGAGATCAGAGTCAGGATCTTCACATAAATTTGAAAATCCTGCTCAGTAAATTATCATTATTTACTGAACATATAAACACATAACATACAGTTCAAATTCATGCAAAAACTTAAGTTTGTTACTCACGACAACTTTCTTTGTAACCTTCAGGTTAAACTTGTTTCTGTTCTTTCACCCAAATTATTGTTTTAAAAAAAACTGGCCGGCATGACAGACCATGCAGAAAAGTTTGTTTAGCTCAAATGCATTTACCTAAAATTGTCAAACAAAAGAAGAAAAATAAAATCTCTAATACTGGTCAACTTAATGAGGTGGCAGCTTTCACGTTAAACTTCACAAACAAAAGCAGCTGATTGATGCCAAGTACAGGATTAAAACATCAGAAAAATCAAACACAAGGGGTTTATCACAGATATATTCAGTAAAGTTATTTGCTCAAGTAATCAAGTATTTTCCTGTTTTACAGACGGAGTTTGAGGCTTA
The DNA here is from genome assembly GCA_963556495.2 of Valencia hispanica. NCBI lineage: Eukaryota > Metazoa > Chordata > Actinopteri > Cyprinodontiformes > Valenciidae > Valencia > Valencia hispanica. The sequence goes on from OY747703.1 coordinate 30,548,594, forward strand.
ATTAGCTTGTAAACTCGTCACATACATTTCCGAAAATAAGATATAACTAAAAGAAAGCTCACCAAAACCATCCTAGGTTAGATGTTTAAAGTCCTGGAGGTACCAGGAGATCAATGCTGACTGGAAAAGTTTTGCTTTTACCCGCAGAAGTCAAGTTTAAACTCTGTGTTTAGCTTAAGCTTCAAACCGCTTCTCCTCCTGTTTGTCTTTCACTCACCTGCTGCCCAGGTGTGGATGGGTGGGTGGGTGGTGGGGGTGCTTCACGTACTCTGTCTACTCTGTTTGTTTCACATACTTATTTTCAAAAAAATCATCTTTTACACACGTCTAAAACAAACAATTAACCATATGAACTGTCACAAACATTTGCATTTATCTATGCCTACTTATTGTCATTTCCTGTAGTTATTGTTATTATTTGTGAACTCGTTTATACATGAGGGTGATGTGGGTTACATTCTTGACAGCCTATAAAAACATGAACTTACCAGCAAAAGATGCACGGGCGTCATCTGTTTATCTTTTCTTCCTTCTTTTTTCAACTCCAGATTCATGTTGTCTCTTCTTGCCTGACATCATTAGCCATTCAACAACAGAGTAGCCTGGAAAAGTTTTGGATGCAGAAAGTTTTGAGGGCTGTACCATTAGGGTCATGGAGGCAGGGGGGGTTCTTTATATAAATTAGATATAAACATTTAATTTGCCTGAATTGTGAGTGATAGGTTACACAATTAATAAAAAACAACAGTGGGCCTGTTATAATTAATTTATGTAATATATGCAATAGGCTAATCTAATAATTTTCATGACATTTCTTTGGAAACCCTTTTTGGAGGCCCCCGCCAGGTACTTGGGGCCCTACACGCTCTGCGTACTTTGCATATGGACAGCGGCCCTGCTGGTTCTGTTCAGGGGACGACTGTGGAAAATCTGGAGATGATAATGCAAAGAAAATTATGGACAAGCCTGAGCATCCTCTTCATGAGACTATCATACAACAACAGAGTGTTTTCAGTCTGAGGCTTCTTCAGTTTTGCTGCAATAAAGACCGCTACAGGAAATCCTTCCTGCCCACAGCCATCATTATTTACAACAACTCCTTAAAGAATTAATTATATGAGCTACAACAACACTTAATTTCCCTCTGGGATCAATAAAGTATATTTGAATTTGAATTGAATTTGAGAACTGACTGTTAGCTCTATGAGTAATTTACTGTAATGCTTTTGGAACCATCACTGCAATGGGCATGGTGTACTGTCAGTGCATTGGCTGCAATGATCCTGTTACATGGCAGCTCTGATGTTGCTCTGCTCTGTGGCCTGCACCTCCTCAGTCAGCCTGATTAAACACACCTGCTCCTAATCATATCCTCATCTGTGTATTTAACCACTTTGATCCCTTCCTTCTATGCCAGTTCTCTGTTGCAACTAGCAAGGGTTCTGGCCAGTTTCTCTCTTTCAATTTAGCCTCTAGTGATTTTTGACCCCTTTGTTCTTTTGACTCTGCCTCTGCCGGGTAATTTGGACACCACTGCTCTTCCTAACTGATTACCTATGTTCCGACCTTGGGATTGAGGTTAAACCTTTTTGACATCTTAAACTCAGGCCCCGTTAACACGAAGGAAAAACACAGATATTTCCCTGCGGTTTGGCCTCTCATTTACACGAAAACCCAGTTTTTATCACAGAAAACTATTATTTCTAAAAACTCCGGCCAAAGTGGAGATTTGCGTTTTCTCCGTTTTAAGCGTTTGCGTGTGGACAGAAATAACCGGAGTTTTCGGCTCCGCAACGTCACTTTCCGCGATAGAAATCCTCCTACATCACTTGTGCAACTTGTCTTTACACTCAGAAACAGCGTCTATGCCCTCAGAGATGTGTGGCATTATCGATTGTCCAAGCGCTTTTTGCTTGCTTGTTTTTACAAGCTCAATTACTGCTCTATGTAGAAGTTAGAACATATAAAGTTACTCTGAGTGGATAGGATTTGGGGGAACTACTGCCCCCTACAGGTTTGGCATGTCTATGAATGTGCTTAACAACACATTTATGCGGTTAGGTGTGGACGGAGATTTTTTTTTAAACGAGGTGGTGAAAATATTCATTTTTAAAAAGCCCTGGCTACGTGTGCACATGGCCTCAGTCTAAGTTGTAATTTGAGTCCAACCTCCCTGGTTCTCATCACATTTCCACTTTCTCCATGCAAAAACAACCAACATTATGCCACGGCTCTCTTCACAGGGATTGGTGTACAATGCTCATTCTGTGTTAGGGCATCTAGTCAAGAAGAAGCATGAAGACCTCCAATAAGCTCATACAAAGGTGGCTGAGAGAAGGTATAAGCTCTTGACGCTGAAGTTCAAATGCTAAATGTTCATTTCATTATCAAAGAATTCTGGCATCTTTTTGGTGATGGGAATAGGATAAGGGGCAGTGGGTCAAAGGGTTTATAATCAAATTTTGCAATTGTTGCTTTATTGTTCGGATTGTCAAAGTAGATATGATTCCAAGTAAAAAGGGTGCTGCAGCAGGGTAACATTGTTGCGCAAAAATAGCACAGTCCTGGACGCCTCCCTGGTGAGGTGTTCTGGGCATCTCCCACCGGGAAGAGACCCAGAAGAAGACCAGGACACGCTGACACCCTGAGGAGCTGGCCCAAGTGGCTGGAGAGAGGAAAGTCTGGGTCTCTCTGCTTAAGCTGCTGCCCCCACAACCCGACCCTGGATAAGCGGAAGATGGATGGAAAAATAGCACAGTCTGTGAAGCTCAAATTAAATTGCAGTTTCCTAAGCTGATAATACTGAAACTGATGGTGGATGGGTAAAAAGTATAATAGGATTATATGTACAGATAAATGTGTATGCGTACCCCTGTCTCTCGCCCGATAATTGCTGAAGGGAGCCCCCCCCAACAACCCTGCATAGGATTGGATGGATGGATGGATGAATGGATGAATACAATAAAAATGTTTGTGAAGATTTAGCAAATTCTGTAAACAGATATACATTTCGATGTACAATGGCACGGCTTGTGGAGTTTTTGACGTGAATTTTAAAGGATTTACACATGCTGACTTCTTCAGCTCAGAAACTGTTCTAAATATGGGGGTTTCAAGATTCAGGGTACTTAGCCCCTAAACGACTCCTGAGGGCAATGAGTCAAAAAGCTCTGCTGGGCATGAATGTGATCACAATTGATGAGGCTGGCTCTACAGTGTATTCTCTATACATAGACATCCTGAGGTAATAGTAAAGATACTATAACAAACTTTTTTAATCTTTTGTGTTGCTTCATCTATACCACAGAGTGATGAAGTTGATTAACATGCTGTGGATGATGCAGCTTTTGAAGTTGATGAGAATGTTTCCATTTTTTTTATGAAGCACCCTCAGTCACTTTACAAAGTTCAATTGCAGCTAAGCTTTCTTGACCAGTCGGGTAATGTTGTGTGACCAGGTCGGATTCTCATATGAACAAAGTTTAGCAGAGGTAAATGGAACACAACATAAGTTGCCAAAAACACGGATGTATCCCTGGTTTACTGTTATAAATGTTGCATACTTAACATGTTTACGTTTACCTTGCAAAAAAAATTTTTATGCCACATTTTGTTACAAAAAACACCAAAGGCAGCCCAGAAGTGTAAGGGATAATTCTAGAATCGTTAGGTATAACGATAGCCCCATTAGTGAGCCTGAACCTCAGAATCTATGGCGCAGTATTGGGGCCAAAATTAAGACTACTTCCCTGCCACAGGAGGCCATATCCATTCCGAAGCCAGCAACTGATCTGACTATTGATAGGCCGGCATCGGCAACTGAGAGACTGGTGCTGGTAACTGAGAGGGACACAGCTCACTAGTGATCGCATTGGATTGGCTCGCCACTAGCATTTCTAGGCTAGCCACCCAATGGATTGACTACTCCCTCCGCTGACCATTAGCATGGATAGGCTGGCAATAGCATTGGATTGGCTCGCCACTAGCATTCCTAGGCTAGCCACTTGATTTATTAGACGTCTTCTTCTTCTGACTTCATTGGGGTTGGCAAACAACTTGAGGTGCATTACCGCCACCTACTGGACTGCCGTGTGGACTGGAATAGTTTTGATGATGATTTTAATAATTAATAGGTAGTATTTACATTGTGATTACTAACTGTTAGGTCTGAGGAGTTTGGATAAAATAATTGATTTTTTATAAATAAATAAATGTTTTTTCCACTCTTTCAAGTTATGTTAAACACCAGCAAAGTCCAACTGCTGATGGTGTTTACGTTTCCACAGAAGTGTAAATTATCTTAAACAATAATTGAACAATCACATATTCCATCCAGAGGACCCTAATTTCACACCCAGTGACAGGTATTGTGAGTTCTTTTTTTTTTTTGGGGGGGGGGCAAGAGGAAACATTTGCACATGTAGACTGATAAATATAGGCAGGAGAGGAAAATACTCAAATCTGAGCAAAAGAATTAGTGTTCAGTTAAGGATTAATTAAATTTTACAGAACTATAGGGGGAAATAACTTACAACACAATATTTTTATTTTTTTAGGAGCAATTGAGGTTTAAATCATTAAAACTTAATTATTAAAATCATCATCAAAACTATTCCAGTCCACACGGCAGACCAGAAGGTGGCGGTAATGCACCTCAAGTTGTTTGCCAACCGCAATAAAGTCAAAGAAGAAGAACACATCTAATAAATCAGGTGGCTAGCCTAGGAATGGTAGTGGCGAGCCAATCCATTGCTATTGCCAGCCTATCCATGCTAATGGAAAGCGGAGTGAGTAGTCAATCTATTGGGTGGCTAGCATAGGAATGCTAGTGGCGAGCCAATCCAATGCTATTGCCAGCCTATCCCTGCTAATGGAAAGCGGAGGGAGTAGTCAATCCATTGGGTGGCTAGGAATGGATATAGCCTCCTGCGGCAGGGAAGTAGTCTTAATTTTGGCACCAATACTGCGCCATAAGAATCTGTCTGTCTGTCTGTCTGTCTGTCTGTCTGTCTGTCTGTCTGTCTGTCTGTCTGTCTGTCTGTCTGTCTGTCTGTCTGTCTGTCTGTCTGTCTGTCTGTCTGTCTGTCTGATACTCCCAATCCAGTTGTCAGAACTGAAGAAGCCTCTTGGATGAGAGACGAAACATATTCAAGACAACAAGAAAAGTCCAGTTGCCGTCATTTTAACTCTTAAGAATATCATGACTGAGAATCTACACCAACATATAAGGGATGATGTAAATACAATTCTCCATTCTTCCATGCCAAAGATGTAGTCCTACAATTATTCCTTTTTATTGTATCCTTTTGTATAGAACACTTTCAACAAGGCAATTCAAGGTGCTTAACATAAAAACAGCAATAAAGCATAAAACACACACAAAACATATGACACATTAAAACATTACTCAAAGGCAGCTCTAATGTTTTGTTTTTATATTTAAGTTTTTGGTTATATTGTAATGTGCTTTGGTCTTCCTATGTAGATATCTTGAGATGTCATGAATGAATGTATGAATGTACAGCATCAAAACAGATTCTGAGAGCTTGTACTTCATCAAAGTTCACAACTATTTCATTTTAAAAGTCAAGACCTTAAATGGTGTCGTCATGGAGAGAGAGTGAAGAAGGAATAATACCCTCTTCAATTTTAGTATAAAGTAATTAAATGAATGAATAGTAAAGGTAGAAATATATGGAAGAAAATATCTGAGAGGACTAAAACTGAGATAAAGGGAAGTGAAAAACTTGAAGGAAATGGTGTTAAAGTTGATGAGAAGGTGGAGGGAGTAATGATGAAGGAAGGGGGCATCAAAAAAGATGAAGGGGGGAGTAATAGTTAAGAGTAATGGAGGTGAGAGGCCAGAAGATAAAGAGAATGGACAGAATGTGGCAGTGGAGATATATACTGCTGCAAGGCCTGTGAGAGGTGTGTAGATGAAGCCAGTGGAGCTCATTAATGCTTATCTTGGTACTGGGGGTAATATGTATGAGTCCGTGTCTCCGTGTGTGTGTGTGTGTGTATATGTGTGTGTTAGTCACTGAAACACACACTTAATTTACATTTCAGCTTAACTCACACATGAATCAAAGCATTTATTGAAGTGGGAGTGGTGTCACCACTACTCCCAAACTATGAAATTTAATCTGCATCCCAGCGTGAATTTAGCAGACAGTTATGAGCTCACTGTGGACCAAAATGAAGACCAGGGTTCATTGTGAGATGCCTGGGAATCTGAATGCCCAGGTCTTCACAACTCAGTGGTGTTGTTCCCTCACAGCTCATTCTACCTCCCCGTACTTTACCATCAATCTCTTACCCCTCACTCCATCTCTCCTCCCCTCCATCACAACCCACATCAATCTACCCTCAATGTAGACCACACTCATGCTACTGAACATCTTGCCCCTAACTACCCCTCTTCTCGCCCCCTTTCAGCATCCCCTGCCCTGAGTTGCTCCGTCCGTCCATCAATCATGCATCCAACTCACACACACACTGCCAGTGTGGACCTCTTTCTCCCCTCTGCCAACCCACTTGAGACATAAATCTCTATCAGCTGTCTTCACTCAGTAAGCTAGACAACAAGCAAGCTGTGCTCCATCTTTCTCCTCGTGTTTTCTGTCTTGGCTCTTTATTCTCACTGCATCTTTGCCAAGAGCCTATAATTTTGTGCCTTTTACACCTACATAAAAGGTATTCATTCCATGAAACTGCCCATCTGCAGTCTCATGTTTTACATGCTTTTATTGTACAGTTTCTTGTGCTATTTTCTCCTAATACTCTAGTTTCTCAAATGCAACAATTTTGAGGACTTTAGTGGTGACTTTATGTATCCTTCTGGAATTTCTTTTGCTATTTTATTCAGTATTTTTCACTTTCATTACACACTATCATTAGTTTTGTAAAAAGATATTTCCGGAAGAAACATGACAGTATTTTTTTAGAAACTCATTAAGTTATTAGTGTTACATAAATGTTATTATTTACTTCAGAGCACGCCAATAAACAGAATAGAGTAGAATTATCCTTTATTGTCCTTCAGCAAACTGACAGACAAAATGGAAGCATGCAGATTCACACAAGGTAAAATATTATATGAGCCTGAACAGTAAGGACACATTTACACCACAAGAAGAAAATGCTGCTCAGTTGTTAAAATACCATACTCAGTTTCAAAGTAATGTGCAAAATGTGCCTGAATATTTGTGCAATATATATAAATATATATATATACATATTTATATATATATATATATATATTATATATATATATATATATATATATATATATATATATATATATATATATATATATATATATATATATATATATATATGAACTCAGCAAAAAAAGAAACGTCCCTTTTTCAGGTCTGTGTATTTCAACAATGATGTTGTAAAAATCCAATAACTTTACAGATCTTCATTGTAAAGGGTTTAAACAATGTTTTCCATGCATGTTCAATTAACCATAATCAAATAATTAACATGCACCTGTGGAATGGTCGTTAAGACCTTAACAGCTTACAGAAAGTAGGCATTTAAGGTCAGAGTTCTAAAAACGCAGGACACTAAAGAGACTCGTCTTCCGACTGTGAAAAACACCCAAAGAAAGATGCCCAGGGTCTCTGCTCATCTGCGTGAACGTGCATTAGGCATGCTGCAGGGAGGCATGAGGTCTGCTGATGTGGCTAGGGCAATAAATTGCCATGTCTGCACTGTGAGACGCCTAAGACAGCACTACAGGGAGACAGGAAGGACAGCTGATCATCCTCGCAGTGGAAGACCACATGTAACAACACCTGCACAGGATCGGTACATCCGAATATCACACCTGCGTGACAGGTACAGGATGGCCACAACAACTGCCCGAGTCACACCAGGAACACACAATCCCTCCATCAGTGCTCAGACTGTCCGCAATAGGCCGAGAGAGGCTGGAGTGAGGGCTTGTAGACCTGTTGTAAGGCAGGTCCTTACCAGACATCACCAGCAACAACAGGGCACAAACCCACCTTCGCTGGACCAGACAGGAGTGGCAAAAAGTGCTCTTCACTGATGAGTCACGGTTTTGTCTCACCAGGGGTGATGGACGGATTCGTGTTTATCGTCAAAGGAATGAGCGTTACACCGAGGTCTGTACCCTTGAGCAGGATCGATTTGGAGGTGGGGGGTCCGTCATGGTCTGGGGCAGTATATCACATCACCATCGGAATGAGCTTGTTGTCATTGCAGGCAATCTCATTGCCTTGCGGTACAGGGAAGACATCCTCTTCCCTCATGTGGTACCCTTTATGCATGCTCATCCGGACATGATCCTCCAGCAGGACAATGCCACCAGCCATTCTGCTCGTTCTGTGCGTCAGTTTCTGCATGACAGCAAAGTCAGTGTTCTGCCATGGCCAGGGAAGAGCCCGGATCTCAATCCCATTGAGCATGTCTGGGACCTGTTGGATCGCAGGGTGAGGGCTAGGGCCATTCCCCCCAGAAATGTCCAGGAACTTGCAAGTGCCTTGGTGGAAGAGTGGGGTAACATCTCACAGCAAGAACTGACAAATCTGGTCCAGTCCATGAGGAGGAGATGCACTGCAGTACTTCAAGCAGCTGGTGGCCACACCAGATACTGACTAGTACTTTTGATTTTGAGCCTCCCTTCATTCAAGGCCACATTATTCTATTTCTGTTAGTCACATGTCTGTGAAACATTTTTAGTTTATGTTAAATGGTGTTGACTCTTTTACTGTTCATACAAATATTTACACACATTAAGTTTACTGAAAGTAAAAACAGTTGAAAGTCAGAGGACGTTTCTTTTTTTGCTGAGTTTTTATATATATATATATATATATATATATATATATATATATATATATATATATATATATATATATACACACAGTATATTGCAATTTAAATGTGTATTTAAATGTGTATTTATAAATAACAGCAGGAATGTTAACAGCTTATTGAGTTTGATCTTGTTGGTAGAGGGATGGATATAAAGTCTAACCCCTAATTTCCACTGTGGTGGAGCGGAGTGGAGCGCATGCAGTGGAAATTAGGGGTAAGAGTTGCTGGGAGGAAGGGCCTACAATAATGCTCCTTTGCGCACCAAGGATGCAGCAGCTTGCTGCTGAAGGGGCTCTACGGATAAGTAACAGTTGTATGCATGGAGTGGCAGGCATTGTCCAAGAGTGATATTTTTGTTAGAGATCTTCTGACTCCTACCACCTGCACTGGGTCATGGGAGCATCCTAGAACAGAGCTGGCCTTTCCCTAATTGATTCCTAACAAAAACCTTTTATAGGGTGCAGAATTGATGGTTCCTTAAATTACAGCAAGTCAACGATGTCTTGAAGAAGAACACCAAACCCAGACTATTACAACGGCACTGCGATGTTTGACTCTGGGTATTTTGTTATTTTTCTGAAATGCTTTGTTAGTTTTACATTAGATGCAATGTAACGCAAACCTTCCAAAAAACAATTTGTCCCACAAAAAAGTCTTGGACATCATCAGCTGTTTTTTGGCAAATATCCGATAGGCCTTAGTGTTGTTTTTTCTCAACAGTTTTCCAATAGGTACTGTAATTTTCGGACTATTGTGCGCACCTGAATATAAATTGCACCATTTAATTTTATAAGGAAATACATTTTGTACATACTGTATATAGGCTGCACTTGAATATAAGCTATAGGGTTTCATGTTATAACATGAGATATTTACACAGAAATATGGTATATGGAAGATTTTATTTAGTTTTAATTGCCTCCGCCAGGAGGTAATGTATTCATGTCCGTCTGTCTAGGTGTTTGTCTGTCAGTTAGCAACATAACTCAAAAAGTTGTGGACAGATTTTGATTACCTTTTCTGGAAATGTCTGCAATGGGACCAGGACCAACGAATTAAATTTTGGAGTTGATCTGACATGAAGCGCGTATCCACCCACTGACCAGCAGTACTAACCTCCACTCCTCTCCCGTGTCAGAGCTCACAAGCGGCTCCCCTCAAGCAGCAGCCCCAAATTTCTGCTCTCTGGAAGAGCACAGGTATGTATCTCATAAAGAGACATTTTATACGAAAAGTACCTAAAGTTACATAACAACATACTGATGGGAGGATGAGTGGCCCTGGCAGACGTCTGTGCTTTCTGAGTGCTTTTCTAGTTTAAGGCATGCTATTCTATCATGCTATGGGGAGGCTTTTCTTTACCATGGATAGGGAAGCTGATAAGAGCTGAAACGACAAGGAATAGATTACAGATTTTTAAACATTTTATAAGAGAAATTAAACTTTAAGTGTTTATTTCGCAGGATGCATAAGGTGTTCTTTGGACCACTGAAAAATTCCCAAGCAGGTTAACAATGAGCAGATGGCTCGAGGAGAATGCCAGGAAGATTGTTTTGAACTATGGACCACCTAATCTAAGGACGATATACATTAGAAGTTGTGAATAATTTTACAATGATGCAAGAGCTTTAGGCTCTTGCTGGTCATGATTACCTAGAGACTTAATGACCTGGAAGGACACAAGTGGACAGGATTGGCCCACAACGGTGTGTGAAGCAGGGGTTAGAGAAAGCAACAAATTCGAATGCACTGGGATTATTGCCAGCGTTTTTCTGTGAATGTTCTTGGAAAGAAAAAATTTGACACAAAATTCAGATTAAAATCTGATGGATTAGGACTAAATTTGTATGTAAGCACAAGATCATCTGACAGAACTGTGTCCTCATGAATATTTGATATCCACACTTCGCACACAGAGAGAGACTTAGCAATTTAATTGGAACAAGGGTTTGTAAGGGTGCTTTCACACCTGCAGTATTTGGTTTGATTAAAATGAACTTAAGTACGGTTCATTTGCTAATACGGTTCGTTTGAGCTGGTGTGAATAAGGACCAATGAGAGGGTCTCGGTCCGCTTCCAAACGGACTCTGGTGCGGTTCACTTCAGGTGTGAATACGAACCAGCCTCGGTTCGGTACAACTTCCTGATAAAAGGCCTTTTTTTCTATGTAGGCATTGGTAGCATGCTGAGATTTGCACTGTGGGAGGCACCATTCCTGTGTTGGAACGTGTTAGCATTAGCGCCAACAATGAATCGTGGTCAAACATGGAGTCGGGATGAAGTCCAGTGCTTCATCGAGATTTGGACGATGAACGATGTAAATATAATATATTACGACCACTACAACAAGAAGACAAGTGCACTCCTGCTGTGTATGCAGAGCTAAGTCTGTTTATTTCTGGGAGTTTCACCGCGTCTGCTGGTGAACCAATACGGAATGACTGATACCATGCATCCGTTTCCAGTTTGTCTTTTTCTTGGACTTTATTTTGGCAATTCTTGCTCCAGCTCCACCACACGCAAGGGGGATATACAACATGTAATAGGTTCAGTTTGTTTGTCAAAAGTGCAATGTGAACACGAACCGCACCAGCTCAAATTTGCAACAATGTTGCAAAAATTGTCCCCCAATCTTACCGGGTCCAGTGGACTAACAGGTGTAAAAGCACCCTCTATCTCAGGTAATTTACACACACATGATCACCCCAGATACACAAGCTGTTATTTCAAATGTGAGCAATCTATGCTCACTCTCCATCCATCCATCCATCCATCCATCCAGCCATCCATCCATCCATCATTCCATCCATCCTTATTCTGTTTCCCTTTTCCTACACCTTCCTGTCATCCCTTACACCTTTGTTCTTTTATTCCCCCACACAATTTTTTCTCTCTCTAACCTTTCAGCCAATTTACCACTGTGCTTCCCATCAATTTTACCCTCATCTTTCACTCAAACGTTCCTCCCCAATCTTCTCATTCTATTCAAGATTTCCTTCTACATGTTCATTTCCCTGGTTCGCTGTCCTCCTCATTTATCTTTCTCTGCCTGTTTCCCATCCTCCATTTCTGAGGTTCTCCCTCACTGAGCTCTCTCTACCCGTCTCGTACATACTGCTTTGCTTCTTATTATTTCTGCCTCCCAAATAACTTTTTTTTTTTACTTTTCACTCTACTTTTAAAACTTTTTAACTCCTATGTTATATATCAACAGCTTGTAAATATCAAACTTGCATCAAATTTACAGTGCCTTGTAAAAGTGTTAATACTTCTTGACACCTATAAACTTTAATTTCTTTTTTAAATAATTTATGTGATAGACCAACTCAGAGTGGTTTATGACTGGGAAGTGGAAGACAACATTACATTGTTTTCAAAGATTTCAGGAAATAAAACCGGAAAATTTTTTGTAGGCAACACCCTTAAATCTGATACCCCTATAAAATTTGGATCTAAGCAACAGCCTACAGGAATCCATCCTTATGTGAATTTATCCCAGTATTAGATAGCGAAAAGCATCATAAAGAGCAAGATGTACACTAGACAGGTCGGGGATTACAGCTGAGGAGAAAGGTTAGGTAATAAAACAACATTTTGAATGTCTTACAAAGCACTGTTCGATACACGATGAACAAATAGCAGAATTATAGCACAACTGCAAATCTAGCAAGATCTGATTTTGGCATTATCAAACCATTAATCAGAAAAGCAACCAAGATCCCATGGTAACCCTGGAGGAGCTAGAGAAATTCAAAGCTCGGGTGGGAGAATAATTTTATGGAGTAACCCACAGGGAAGCTGTGTCAGAGTTGATTCCATGATGGATGGACATAAATGTAGAGCTTTTCTTGTAAGACACCTTTAAGGGGCTGTAAAAGACTTGAGACTTGGGGAAAAAATGTGGCAACCCTTTGTGTAGAAATCACAACAATTCCAATAAAATAGATTGATGTTAACGGTTGTTAGGAGGCACATTTTGAAAAGGTTCATATATGCAGTGTGTATCCAGTTTCACAGTCCAGTATTTCTAGTGTTGATTTCCTTAGAATTCCAGTCAGCTGTGAGACATATTTGTATATGAAATAAAGCAAATAGTATGTGGTTGTTTTCTTTAACCTTCATGACAAATGTGCTTCTGATTGTTTATATTCATCAACACTAATTTTAATTTAGCTCACAATTTGAATTTGATGTGGATTTAAGTGGGGAAATCAATACTAGACCTGAGCTTTCATCTGGACTCCTTTAGTCAATCAGTTTAATGGAGCAAGTATTAGGGAGCACAACCTTTCTTGTACAAATCAGTGTCTTTCATTTAGGAAACACACAATGAGTGAACACGGAATATTCTGTCCTGTCCCAAAACTTTCAGGACTCAGGCCGGTTCTTTTATGTCTCTCTGTGTGGGTGCTTTGGGTCTGTTTGTGTGTTTGGCAATTGTGTGAATGTCTTTGGGAGTGTTTGTGTGACATTTAATAGCATAGCTCTCTCTGGCAAGCTCTTCATTACACTGCACTCAGTCTAATTTCACCTGGGCCTGCCGCCATTTGAAAACAGGCCAAATTCTACATAAAAGATGAAAAGAGGAAGAGAAGGGAGGGACAGAAAAGGAGAGAGTTGAAGCTCAGAATGGGTTGTTGATATTAAACAGCAGCTGCTTTCATATGATGCAGCTATATTTTGTCCACACATACTTACAGGCACATCCATGTCTGCGGTCTCAAACAGAACATTATTCCAATTAAAATTATTAAAAACTAAAGGATGTTTTGGTAACCTTGTAATTGTTGTTACTTCTTTCCTGCTTGTTATCTTCTGGCTTTCTATTATTCAGCAAAAAGTATAAGTACTCAGATCAATTGCTTAGTTTCCTACAGTATTTAATAAACAGCCACTTGTCCTCAGGAAAAAGCCTTTGAGGAACCCATTGGGTGAATGGGTGAAAGAAGATAAACAGCAAGAGGAGGTACATCTGAAATGAAATAAATTGATGCAAGAGAAATTGGAAACAAAAACATAGAACCAGCAAATGAAAAAGACCAGTCTTCGGGTTATATAGCAACTGCACTTATTGCTGCATTAATTGTAAATATTATTAGCATTAGCATTATTATAAATTTGCTGGCGCTCATTGAAGATCATGCCATTGGCAGCATCTGGATGGAGGGGGCAGATGCAGACTCCCTAAAGCAGTCCCATTAGATCTATGTACTGAAATGGGCCCGATGTTAGATCTACCGACCCGCTAGAACCATGCACCCCCCAGAGCACATTCTGACTGTGGCATACCTCTCTTTGCTGGCACCTTTTGTTTTAAGTCAGGCACGCTGCTGTATCAACGCTGTTACTCGCAGCTCTTCCTTTTATTTGTCACCCCCAAATAATATTTTGCACGTATGATACTTTTTAAAAGTAGACTTCAAACGCACCTTTTCTGTCAGGGTTTAAATATCTAGGACAACTGAAACTTATTACTACCTGCTGTAATTTATTTGTATTCATTTATTTGCTTTTATTCCAATCTTATTATTGCTACAAAAAGTAATTATACAATTCAAACTGTATACACTGCCTGGCCAAAACAAAAGTTGCCACAAAAAAAAGGTCACACTGTAATATTTCGTTGGACCGCCTTTAGCTTTGTTTATGGCACACATTCTCTGTGCCATTGTTTTGATAAGCTTCTGCAATGTCACAAGATCTATTTCCATCAAGTGTTGCATTCATTTTTCACCAAGATCTTGCGTTGATGATGGTAGAATCTGACCGCTGCGCAAAGCCTTCTCCAGTTCATCCCAAAGATTCTTAATGGGGTTAAGGTCTGGAAACTTTGGTGGCCAATCCATGTGTGAAAATTATGTCTCTTGCTCCCAAAACCACTCTTTCAGAATTTGAGCCCGATGAATCCTGGTATAGTCATCTTGGAATATGACCTTGACATCAGGGAAGAAATAACCCATTGATGGAATAACCAGGTCATTCAGTATATTCAGGTAGTCACCTGACCTAATTCTTGCAGCACATACTGTTGCTGAACCTAGACCTGACCAACTGCAGCAACCCCAGATCATGGTACTGCCCCCACAGGTTTGTACAGTAGGCACTAGGAATGATGGGTGCATCACTATATCTGCCTCTCTTCTTACCCTGATGTGCCCATCACTCTGGAACAGGTTAAATCTGGACTCATCAGACCACATGACTGTTTTCCATTGCTCAAGATTCCAATCTTCATGCTCCCTAGCAAATTGAAGCCTTTTCTTCTTCTTTGCCTCACTGATTAGTGGTTTTCTTACGGCTACACAGCTGTTCAATCCCAATCCCTTGAGTTCCCTTCGCTTTGTGCTTGAGGAAATGCTCTTACGGTGCGTTCACACGAACGCGTTTGAAGTGTCAAGGGCGTCAGGTTTAGATGTAAAGTCAATGCAGAAGTGAGCTAATGCGCGTCAGGGTTTCTGCGTCGCAAAAATGCATTTCTGCAGGCATTCAAAACCAGCACGACACCAGCCCTTGAGCAATGGAGTTAGAAACACCTTCCAAAAATCTTGATCCTGTGTGTACTGCATTGCACTAAAAGACAGTGTCGATGAGCTGCTGCTGAGATCTCGCAAGAGCTGTGCGTAAGTAATATGGCGGTAAACTGGTAAAACAAACAAACTCGGGTAAAAACAAGCCATAACATTTGAGCCAAATATAGCAAACGTTTAATAATAATAACCATTATTTTGTATTTCTCCATAAACAAACTGGACGAAGAAACCTTGCACAGCCTGGAAAGCTACTTGGACAAGTGCTTTGACAACATTGTTATGGGCAAGCCACAGATATCCACCTCTGCTGTGCCGACAAGAACACCATCACAAAAACGCACTCGTTCTGAGGCCAGCACCTCCACCATCTCTCCAGAGAAAAGCTACAGCGATGTCCTGGACTCAATAGATAAAAAGCTAACCAGCCTAGACGCCTGTCTGGGCCTAGTTGAGGTTCTCCATAAATAATTTCAAGCTCTAAGGGAATCCCTGGAGTTCAGCCAACTACAGGTAGCATCGCTCGCTGCAGAAAATCAAACGCTTAGGGAGAGTGTAAAGAAACTCACAGAGGGGATGACGCAGCTGTCCGGAGAAAGTAAGAGGATGAAAGAAACTATCTTGGATATACAGGCCAGGGGAATGCGCGACAATCTTGTTTTTTCCGGGATCCCAGAACAGGCTGAGGATGACGCTGAATCCACCGTCCGAGATTTTCTCCAACATCAGTTAAAGCTCCCAAGCGACACGGTAAAAAACATCACTTTTCACCGCGTCCACCGGCTCGGAGGAAAGGAGCCCAACAACAGCCGGCCGCGACCAATTGTTGCTAAATTTGAGCATTACAAGCAAAAAGAGCAGGTCAGAGGCCAGGGCAGAGAGCTGCGTGGAACGAATTACAGCGTTAACGATCAATATCCGAAGGAGATCCTGGATAGAAGGCGCGTTTTGTTCCCAATGAGGAAGAAATATATCAGTGAAGGCACCAGAGCTACAGTAGCGGTAGATAAACTGTATGTTAATGGGCAGCTGTTCAGGGACCCCCAGCTTACTCCTTGGCTTTATTAGTCATGTAACACTGGTCAGATAAGAATTGTTTTATCAGTCAACTATAATCTAATGTTAGCACAGCTCTGTAAAGTTGTTTACATTACACAATGTGGGCGGGGCCAGGGCTAAGCACTGGGATACTGGCTCTTTTTTCTTTTCTCATCTTCACATATCTATCACCAAATGTCTTTGTCACTCCTTTTTCCTTCTTTTATCTTTCACACACACACAGAATTTTTTCATAACATAACTACTTCTTTCTCTCTCACCCTCACCCTTCACACCTTCACAACTTTCTTCTATTTCTCTCTTTCTTATATCTCGGCTTTTGGATTTTCAATCAGGCAACCCCAAGCACAAACTAATAATACACCTGTGTTTATCAGTTTCTATGGTGATATGGACTTTACAACTTTTATCTCAAAACTATGGCTACTCTAAGGTTTGTCTCATGGAATGTTCATAGAGCTGGCACCAGAGAGAAAAGAGTTAAGATTCTTAACCAGCTTAAAAGATTGAAGGCAGATGTCGTCTTATTACAAGAAACCCATAAATCTACCTCAGCTGCAGATGATCTGATCTTAAATCCCCTGAGTTTCCTAATGTGTTTTCTGCATGCTATAACTCCAGACAAAGGGGAGTAGCAATATTAATAAATAAAAATGTAAATTTTACAGTAATAGATACAGTTACAGATCCAGAGGGTAGATTTATTATAGTAAAACTATCTATACATAACCAAAAGTTATGTATTGTCAGTATATATGGTCCAAATGTTGATGACCCCTCATTATTTCATTCCTTCTTCTCGGTGCTCCTTGAACACATGGATTGCTCTCTTCTTCTTGGGGGCGACCTCAACTTTGGTTTAAATGAAGAAATAGACAGGCTCAGCACAGCAGGGACTCACCGCAGCTGGAAATCTATAGATATAGTCAAACAGTACATGAGCGATTATGGACTTTGTGATGCATGGCGATCTCTTCACCCCAATGACAAAAAATATACTTTCTTCTCAAATGTCCACCATTCGTATTCTCGACTGGATTGTTTGTTAGTCAGCAGCTCACTGTTGACTGACATTTCAGACACTGAGATGCACCCTATAGCTGTTAGCGATCATGCTCCTGTTTCTCTAACTTTAGTAAATAAAACAGAAACACCTCAAAGCAAAAATTGGAGATTTAATATATCCTTACTTAAGGATAAAGAATTTATTAAATATTTCGAAAAAGAGTGGGCCTCATATTTGGAATATAACGACCTCCCTGGTACGTCGCCATCCATTCGTTGGGAGGCAGGAAAAGCTGTGATTAGAGGTAAAATAATCTCATTCTCATCAAATAAAAAGAAAATCGAAAAAAAACGTATTCAGGAATTAGAAGAAACTATTAATTCATTAGAAGCTTCTCTAGATGAGGAGAGACTAGGCAAAATCTGTAAAGCAAAGCTAGAATTAAATCAAATTATTAATAAACAGACCCAGTTCTTAATTGAAAGACTTAGGATAGAAAACTTTGAACAAGGTAATAAATCAGGTAGATTTTTGGCTAACCAGCTTAAAATTAATAAAGAGAAAGCAACTATATCTGCTATTAAAGATCAGACTGGGAATACAGTATATGATCCTGGAAGAATAAACAACACATTTAAAGAATTTTACACGGCTTTATACTCACCAGAGATAAATCCGTCGGATCATGAAATTGAACAATTTTTTGATAACATAACATTACCTAAATTATCTGAAAGTCGAGCGATGGCCCTGGATTCACCACTAACAGCGGCTGAACTCCAGGAGGCCCTGCAAGGCATGCCCAATAAAAAGGCTCCAGGCCCAGATGGATTTCCAGCAGAGTTCTATAAAGAATTCTGGAATATTCTGGCACCAACATTCCACAGAATGCTGCAGGAAACCAAGCAAAATGGCAGACTCCCACCAAATATGAATTCTGCCTACATTAGTCTTCTACTAAAATCAGGTAAAGACCCTTTGTTTCCCACCAGCTATCGTCCCATATCCCTTATTAATGTTGATCTTAAAATAATCTGCAAAGCCCTCGCAAAAAGGATAGAGAAAGTAACCCCTCTTATAATACATCCTGATCAAACTGGTTTGATCAGGATGTATTCATCCACAAATTCACGAAGATTAATAGATTTAATAGATTTTTCTTACTGTAAAAACATTAAAACTAATATATTATCTTTAGATGAAGAAAAAGCATTTGATAGAGTTAACTGGAAATTCTTATTTGTAACCTTACATAAATTTGGCTTTGGAAATTCTTTTATAAACTGGTTGAAAATATTATACAGTTCACCAACAGCATGTATCAGGACAAATAACCAAACATCATCTAGGTTTTATCTTCAGAGAGGTACCAGGCAGGGATGTCCTCTGTCTCCCTCCCTGTTCGCTATTTTTATTGAACCACTAGCTGCAGCAATCAGGCAAACACACAATATTAAAGGCATAAAATGCAATAACATAGAACATAAAATCAGTCTTTATGCAGATGATGTATTACTTTTTCTCCAGCATTCACAAACCTCTTTCTCTAAGTTAATCGGGTTGATAAACTCTTACTCAAATGTTTCAGATTATTCTATAAATAGGTTAAAATCTACAGTTCTTCCAATCAATTGTTCTGTCCAGAATCCAAATAACACACAACTGCAGTCACGGAATTTTACCTATTTAGGTATCAATGTCTCACCAAGACTGGCAGATTTAATAACGCTAAACTACATCCCACTTTTAAAAAAAGTGGAAGATGATCTTGCTAGATGGAAATCCCTCCCCATATCACTTATGGGAAGGGTTGCTTCAATAAAAATGATGGTTTTGCCCAGAATCAACAACTTATTCTCAATGATCCCAAGTAAACCATCACTAGACTGGTTTAGATCTCTGGACTCTATCTCTAAATTTCTTTGGAAAGATAAACCCCCACGTATCAGCTTAAAAACACTGCAGAAGACCAAAGAAAAAGGAGGTCTAGATCTACCAAACTTCCATCATTATTTCTTAGCCAACAGGCTCCAATACATCTCAAGATGGTTAAAACATAGCTACCTAGACGAGTCCTGGATAGACGTAGAACAGACACTATGTAATAAGATAAAACTTTCAGACCTACCATTTATTAGCTCAAATATAAAACGATATAAATGCTTTAAAAGCATAAATATCAGCTCCTCTCTGACAGCATGGTGGGAGTTTCTAAAAATGACAGAGTCCACAATAATCCCATGCAGACGTACACCCATCTGGAATAACCCCGACATCTTTCAAAAAAAAATTATGATAAGTTTCCCAGTCTGGAGGTGCAACGGAATTGAATACCTGGAACATATATTTGAAGGAACAGACTTTATCCCATTTAATTACACAATATGGAATTGATAAAAACAAATTCTTTGAATATCAACAAATTAAATCTATTATTAAAGGTAAATTTAGGCTCAATACAGCTGAATTACAAATTCCAGCAAGAGTTTTAGATTTTCTTAATCTCAAACCCCCCCCCCCCCCAAATTGCTGTCTAAAATATACAAAACTTTATCTACATTAGATGAATCAATAGCCATCCCTATTTCAAAATGGGAGGTGGATTTATCAGCCAGCTTTGACCAAAACGTCTGGTCTCAGATATGTTTAAGAACCTTTAAAATAACAAAAAATCCTAATTTGCAATTAATACAATACAAAATCCTTCATAGAGTACACTATACAGGTCAACGAATGTTTAGGATGGGTTTTACATCGTCTAATACCTGTTTACAATGCACAAGCAATATACCAGATACTTATGTTCATGCGCTTTGGTTCTGTCCACCTGTTAAGAAATTTTGGTGCCAGATATGTGAGGACTTATCAAAGTGTCTGAAATGTAAAATCCCACCATCTCCCTCAGCTTGCCTGTTAGGAAATTTTAATGATGTCACCATGGACACAAAGTCAGTTCTAATGGTTCACATTGCCTTATGCATCGCTATGAAAACTATCCTCCTGAACTGTAAAAATAAAAAAGCTCTTAATTTTAATCAGTATAGAAATCTCTTGTTGGACCATATTGGTCTTGAGACGGCCTCTGGCTCCATATCTGATCAATCTCTCTGGGCTCCTTTGATCGGCTCCATCACCTAGTGGGGGTGGGGGGCACTTGGTTTTGTCGTTTGGGACACTGTTGCTGATGTGGGGGTTTTGGGGTTGGAGGCGTCTGGGGTGGACCCCAGGGGGTGGGATCACCCGGGTCGAACGTGCCATGGCCTCCCTCCCCTGGTGGATCCCGTTGAACAGCGGTGCCTATTGGGGTCAGTGGGGGAGCTGGCTCCCTGGAAAGACATTTTGTCTCCCAGTCCTTCCCTCCCCATCCCTGGACACCTCTGTCCACCCGCTCCATCACTTTACCACTCATATAGGGTCTTGGGGCATGGGCACATCACTGGGGTGCGAGGAGGGGTTTCCCTCCTCGCTATCCCGTGGTGTCCTGGGTCCCAATTTTAATATACAACTTAGACACTCCCACTTATAACATTCTCACACGACACATATGTAGGGACTTTGGGGTGGGCACACTTTTCGGCATCCAGAGGGGGAGCGGTTCAATCAGCTACACCTCTGGTGCCCACTGTTAAACCACATATAGACACTGAGGGCTCGGGGTGGGGGTTGGGGGATGTGTGGCTGCCTTCCCCACATCCCACCCCTCTGTTTTAAATGCACATTATAACAACACGCATCAACACCATACTCGAGCGGGAGGATGGAGGCTAGGGGTCTTTTCACACCCCTGATCGCTACGGGCCATCAGAGGTTGGGGTCCGGAGGAGGAACAGGCGGTCTGGTCGGGGTCCTGGGCTGTCGGGCTGCTTTGCCACTGTGGGGCCCTTGGCAGTCTGCTTGTCTCCATCCTAGAAGGTAGGCAAGGCAAGGCAAGGCAATTTTATTTTTATAGCACACTTTCAACAGCAGGGTAATTCAAGGTGCTTTACATGATTTGGTGATTTAAAAGAAACACATAAAAGAAACACACATTACACATGATACACAATAGAAAAAATAAAAAAAAGCAAGAGAGCATGAACACATTTCATACATATAGCATCAAGCATTTACTCAAAGGCAATTCTAAACAGATGGGTTTTTAGTCTCGATTTAAAGCAGTTCAGAGTTTCAGCAGCTCTACACTCGTCAGGAAGTCCGTTCCAGATAAGGGGAGCATAGAAACTGAAAGCTGCTTCTCCATGTTTAGTTCTGAGTCTAGGGATGTTTAGTAGGCTAGAGTTGGAGGACCTGAGTGGTCTTGGTGGTTGGTACCATGACAACAGGTCTTCGACATATTTTGGTGCTAAGCCATGTAATGATTTATAAACTAGTAAAAGTATTTTAAAGTCTATTCTCTGAGCTACAGGGAGCCAGTGTAAGGACTTTAGAACTGGGGTGATGTGCTCTACTTTCCTGGTTCTAGTGAGTACGCGAGCGGCAGCGTTCTGGATCAGCTGCAGCTGTCTGATTGACTTTTTAAGCAGACCTGTGAAGATGCTGTTGCAGTAATCAATCCGACTAAAGATAAACGCATGGATGAGTTTTTCTAGGTCGTGTTGCAAAATCAGTCCTTTAATCCTGGAGATGTTCTTCAGGTGATAGAACGCTGACCTTGTTATTGCCTTTTTGTGACCCTGGAGGTTCAGGTCTGAGCCCATTACTACACCTAGGTTACGAACCTGATCAGTAGTTTCTAGCTGTATTAATTGAAGCTGTGTGCTGACTCTTGATCGTTTCTCCTTGGGTCCAAAAATAATCACTTCAGTTTTGTTTCTATCCAGCTGGAGAAAGTTATGGCACATCCATCCATTTATTTGGTCAATGCATTGATTTAGGGTTTGAATGGGTTCAGAGTCACCTGGTGACATTGTAATGTAGAGCTGAGTGTCATCTGCGTAGTTATGGTAGCTAATGTTATTGGTCGCAATAATCTTGCCTAGTGGGAGCATGTAGATATTAAATAAGAGGGGCCCCAGGATGGAGCCCTGGGGCACCCCACATGTGATTTCTGTTCGTTCTGATGAAAAGTTTCCTATTGAAACATAGAAGTCCCTGTTCTTTAGGTAAGACTCGAACCAGCCAAGTACTGTACCAGAGAGTCCGACCCAGCTCTCCAGTCGTTCCAATAAAATATCATGATCAACAGTGTAAAAATGCTGCACTGAGGTCCAACAGAACCAGCACTGTGGTTCTTCCACAGTCTGTATTTATGCGGATGTCATTAAATACTTTGACGAGGACAGTCTCGGTGCTGTGGTGAGCGCGGAAACCAGACTGAAAAGCATCAAAACGGTTTGTCATTGTTATGAAGCCATTTAACTGCTGAAACACAGCTTTTTCAATAATCTTACTGATGAATGGGAGATTAAAGATTTGCCTGTAGTTCTGCATTAATGTGTTGTCCAGATTTTTCTTCTTTAGCAGTGGTTTAATAACTGCTGTTTTTAAAGCCTGAGGGAAGACACCTGTTAGAAGTGATGAGTTCACTATTTGAACAAGATCAGAACCAATAACAGGAAGAACCTTCTTTAGAAAAGCTGTGGGTAGGATATCAAGACAGCAGGAGGAGGAGCTTAATTGGATAATGATTTTTTCAAGGCTGTTCTGATTTAATTCGTGGAATCCAGACATTTTCTCTACATTGTTGTTGATTGGGGATGGCACTGCTTGTGGGTTCGATATTGAGGTACAGATTGACTGTCTAATTGTTAGAATCTTTTCAGTGAAAAAGCTGGCAAATTCATTGCAGGCCCTGGTAGAGTTTAGTTCAGGGCCTACTGTCACTAAAGGATTAGTTAGTCTTTCCACTGTTGCAAATAGAGTCCGTGCGTTATTAATGTTTCTGTTGATGATTTCAGAAAAGAACGATTCCCTAGCATCTTTTATAGTTAGCTGATATCTATTCAGTCTCTCTTTGTAGGTCTCACAGTGAACCTGGAGTCGAGTTTTCCGCCATTTTCTCTCGGCTCGTTGACACTCTCTTTTTTCATTACGTACCAGTGAATTACTTGTCCACTGAGACTTTTTTCTACCTGAGACTACTTTCACTTTAGTTGGGGCAATGGAATCCATGATGTCTGAGATTTTCGCAAGGAAATTATCTACCAACTTATTTACTGAGTTTGAGTTGGGAGATGAGGGGGATGTGGTGGAAGGATAAATACATTTAAAGGTTTCTACTGAACTGTCCCCTAGAAAACGCTTTTTTATGGTGGTCTTACCGTGGCTGGATAATTTAGCAGAGATGGTACTTTGAAAGAAAATACAGAAATGGTCAGATAATGCAATATTAATTACAGAGATGTCAGAAATATTTAAACCTTTGCTGATAATTATGTCCAGAGTGTGTCCTTTATTGTGTGTTGGTTGTTTGACATGCTGGATCAGTCCGAAGTTGTGGAGAGTATCATCTAACGTTTTTGCTTGTCTTGGGGGTTGTCGGTATGGATGTTAAAGTCCCCCACAATGATTAGTTGGTCATAGTTGATACATATTACAGAAAGAAGGTCATTGAAATCATTAAAGAAGTTAGAGTTTAGTTTTGGTGGTTTATATAAACTTAGAAATAAAGCTTTGTTAGGCTCATTTATCTGGGTGGCTAGATAGTCAAAAGAATCAAACGTGCCCAGAGTTACCTTTTTAAAGTTCAATGAGTTGTGAAAGATGGTGGCTACACCTCCGCCTCGTTTGTGTTTTCTGTTCTCGCTTAAGAAATTATAATTTGGAGGACTGGATTCTATTAATGAAGTTGTTTCGTTATTTTCATCTAGCCAAGTTTCTGATAAAAAAAGGCCATGTAAATTATGCTCAGTGATGAAGTCATTGATAAGAAAAGACTTCCCGGATAGAGATCTAATGTTTAATAAAGCTAACTTAAGTATTGTGATGATGGGCAGCTGAACCTTCTGACAGGTTATCAATTTGAGATTTTGTTTAATATGAGAGCGTGTGGTTAACGGTTTATGTTTCCTGCTGCTGATAATCACTGATATAGCCTCAGGGGTGCCGGGTGAATTCTGGGAGACGGTAGGGGTGGATTTATTGCCCGGTTCCCTCAAATATCAGATATCTGTAATAATCAGTGGGGGGAAGCTCCCAGGCTTATGGAAACTAGTCCCAGGCGTTTGGTGTAGTCTAAGTTTAGGTGTTAATTGTGTCCCAAATTTGATTTGCTCATTCAGTCTGTCTGTAAAGTTTCTAAATGGAGACTCATTTGATGTGGCTGAGTCACAGGAAGATGAGGACTTAATCTCTGATGGTTGTTTATCTGTTCGGTCCTGTGGTGTCATCATGACTTGCTGTTTTTGTTCTCTGATATCCATGGGCGCCTCAAGGTCAGCTTTTGGGAGCAAGTGTTTCGCTTTCTGATGTTGATAAGAAAAAATGTTGGCAGCTAACAGCCTTACTCCGGACCTGTTCAAATAGCGCATTCCTGCTTTGAACAGATGATTCGCACTTCCAAATACTTTGAAATTATTAATAAATGTGAACGACTTCTCAGCTGATTGTTTCTTCAACCATTTATGGAGCATGCGGAGTCTGCTAAATCTTTCATCATTCCCTTCAGGGACTGAAGGGAATGATGAAAGGGGGGTCCATCTCCCGGGTCCGGAGGCTGGTGGCTCTACTGGGGCATCGGTACCTGGACCTGGGAGCATAAAGTGTGTATGGGGTTTGTGAGTGAGGGTACAGCGTCATTTCTATGGGTGTGTTGGTGAGTCAGTGAGAATGTATGGGTTTAAGAGGGAGGGAACGTATGACTGTGTCTGTATGTCTTTGTCTACCTGTCAGGTTGGATCTTGGTCTGCCCCCTCGCCTGGCGCACCTCAGGCCTTACACTTAATGGGGGGCCTATTTCCCCTCCGTCACTCCCCGCCGGTGACGGGGGCCCCTGCCTGCCGGTGCATCGGTGGCCAATCTGGTTCGGACCTGGTGCGTGCCTGGCCGGGCTTGGGGGAGCCGGTGTGTCGGTCGGCCGATGCGCTGGGCCGATATCTTCCTTTGGTTGGTTGGGGCACCTCTTTTACAGGTGCCAGGTTTGGGATTGTTGGGTTGTGCCTGCTCGGCGGGATGCGGATCTGGCGTCTCTGCTCGTTTGATCACCTGTTCTGTGCGCACCGTGCGTGGGCGGTTCATTGGCGGGTTGGACCGGCACTGGCCTTCGTTGGATGCCTGGTCTCGGTGCCCTGCGTTGCGTGGGATCAGGACCTGGGAGCTGGTACAACTTGGTGTCCAGATGCTGGCTGAGCCCGGCCTGGGGATGCTGTCCGTCCCCTGCGGCTATCGGTGGGGCGCTGGGATGTTGGCGGTGGGGATTGGCCTAGGGTGGAGGCGGTGCGTGGCGGCTGCCCCTGTAATGCCGGGGGCCCCTCGTCGGCCGGTCCCTTGTCGGGTCCCTGCTGGGGGGTGGGGTGCCCCTGGGCCCCGGCTCTCCCGGTCCATTGACCGGCCCGCCCTGGCGCTGCCGGTTGCCGGCGGGGCCTGTGGGCTCGTCACTGCTGCCCCCCGGGCCCCTGCATACTGGCCGCTGGATGTTCCCCTGGGGTTCTCCTTTGCTCCACTCATGGGGGATGCGGTCGGCCCCACCTGGGGCCCTGGGGGTCCTTTGGACGTCTTTGCTCCGATATCCTTCATGTCTGCATCGATTCCTGGGAGACGGATTGATGCCTGCTCACAACAGCTTTCGAACACTCTTATGGAGAAACCTTATATGCACCAGCATGCTAACACACACACATAGATGTGGGGTCTCTGGTGTTTAAGGATATATTCTTGGGCTGAGGTTATCATTACTAGAGCTTGATTAATCGGAACCATGAGTTTTTCTGTGACATTGTTGTTGTATTTTTATATCTATTTTTGTGTGATGTGGTTGTGTAATTCTTAGTTCACAATGTTTGGTTTGTTTTGTCGATGTTCCTTTTTCTTGTTTTGATTTGTTTTTCCCCCTCTCTCTGCCGTCCTGTGGGTATGGAGACAGACTTCATTGTCTTCCTGTGTTTTCTTTGTTCCCCTTCCTCTCTTGTATTTTCAACTCACCCTCTCTCTTGACTTTTTGTTTCCTACCTCTCTTCTTCATCTTCCTTCTTTCTTCTCCTTAATTTTCCGTCTCCGTGTCCATAACATCAGGAAATAAAAACCCCAACAATTCATAATAAAGATTTTTCACACATATATCAAGTGGAGGACTGTAGCAAAAGCTGTACTCCTCCGCTTGTGAAAGTAAATCTGTTGGGCTTCTACTTGGTACTCAGACACCAATTCTGAACTCCACACTGCCAAACAGGACAGGTAAAAAAGAAAAAAAAAAAGCATTTCTGCCTCATTCATTCCATGCAGTAATTAACCAATAGGAGGCTCGTACCAATTTGCTTAGTTTAATCCAGGCAGCGACCTTTTTTTGGCCAGGCAGTGTATTTATTGTTCTTATTTGTTTTATTATTTTTGGCTTGTGGGTGTCAGACGGCGGTCATGTGATCTGGAGGATTTCCCATTTAAGGAGGAGCTACTCACCAGCTCGCCGCTCTGACATCACTTTTTACATGTCCCGAGCTCTGCAGCTGTGCTTCCAAGCATCGCTAGTTCCCGGGTGTAGCGGATTTCCCAATCCTCACAATCACCCGATCCTACCGTCTCGTTAGATCTTGTAATCCCAGCTTTCTCGACAGATCAGTCCTCACGTTCAGGGATTACTATACTAAACCGCGTGCTACTGTCCTTCCCTCGCTCGTCTATCACCGCGCTTGGGTCTCAGCCGCACGCAACACTCCTATCGGTCTATCAGGCCGTGATCCTGACAGGATGTCAGAGCCCGCAAAAGTAGACCCAGCGGAATTCGAGCGGCTTAGGTCCGAGGTATTATACCTCCGCGGCGTTGTCGATCGCCAAAGTTACAAGCTGGAAGCCCTGACCGAGACGCTTCTCCAGCTTTCCGCCTCCGTCACCACGCTGCAGCGTCAGTGCGCGCCGGGCAGCGAGGAACCCCGGATTGGATTACCGGAAAAGTGGAATGGAGTCGACGGCCGGCCCGACGGGTGGCTCGCCACGTTAGAGATGATTTATGAATGCCAGCCAACTAAGTATTCAACAGAGCGCTCTAAAGTGGCCTTATTGACTTCCCTTCTTTCTGGCCGAGCCCAGGAATGGGCTGCCGCCCTTTATTACTCTAAGTCCACAGCCTGTAATCAATTTACAGTGTTTGTTGAGGAGCTGAAGAAGACCTTTGTTCCACCCAGTAGCGAGGTGGATTTGGAGTCCCAGCTCCTCCACCTACGTCAGGGAGATCAGTCCGTTTGCCATTT
Organism: Valencia hispanica; assembly: GCA_963556495.2. Classification (NCBI taxonomy): domain Eukaryota; kingdom Metazoa; phylum Chordata; class Actinopteri; order Cyprinodontiformes; family Valenciidae; genus Valencia; species Valencia hispanica. The sequence goes on from OY747703.1 coordinate 30,576,379, forward strand.
CGTTTCAGAATTCCGTACCCTGGCCGCCAAGCTGAATTGGGGGGACGCTGCCCTCCGATCCGTCTTTATGGAAGGATTAGCAGGCTATATTAGAGATGAGATGATTGGCCATGAAGCTCCAAAGACCTTAGATGCTACTGTCGATCTAGCTCTCAAAATCGATCAGCGTGTCCTGCTTCGTCCCCGACCGGAGTCGCGTCGGTTCAGGTCTTTTAGATCTCCCCGATCCTCTACCCCTCCTCCTCCCTTGGCTTCGGGAGGTTTTCCTGCTGATTTGCCCGGTTCCTCTACTGAGGAGCCAATGCAGATTGGAAGACTCTCTAAAGAAGAGCGCGATCGGCGTTGGCGTGAGGGGCTTTGCGCCTATTGCGGCTCACCTAAACATCGCCTCTCTAAATGCCCACTACGCCGGGGAAACGAAGAGACCAGGTAGACCTTGGGGGAGTTCTACCTGGTCCTAATCCCTCTGCCGCCCCTACCCGCTTCCAACTCCAAGTCACTTTCCACCTCGAACATCAGCAATTTCCATTATTAGCTCTTCTTGACACCGGAGCGGCTGAAAACTTCATTGATCAGGACCTGGCCCATTGGCTTGGAGTCCCTCTCTCACCTATTAACCACTTCATCCCTGTCACCTCAGTGGATGGTCGCCCCCTACAACCCTATCCAGTCCAACACCAGACCCAATCTGTACACATGTCCATGGGCAGCCATCACGAGCAGATTCGGTTCCTGGTAGTTTCTGCTGGCTCCACCCCACTTATACTGGGCTACCCTTGGTTTTCTCGTCATGACCCCCATATTTCTTGGTCATCTTGCTGCATTTTAAACTGGGGTCCCAACTGCTGCCAGCACCGATCCTTCCCTGAGACCATTGCAGCCTCGAAGGGCTCACAGGAGTCAGTGGGTCGGGAGGAGATTCCTCCGGCCTACCGAGATCTCGCCGCTGTTTTTAGCAAGGAGCGAGCCTCCACTTTGCCCCCCCACCGGCCCTATGATATGGCAATTGACCTCCTCCCTGGCGCTGTCCCTCCCCGTGGCCGCCTTTTTTCATTGTCTGCCCAAGAGACGAGACCCATGGAGGAGTATGTGGCTGAGGCCCTTCAGAATGGTTCCATTTGGCCGTCTACTTCGCCAGCGGCTGCAGGATTCTTTTTTGTTAAAAAGAAAGATGGAGGGCTTCGCCCCTGCATAGATTACCGGGCCCTAAATAGGATGACGGTAAAAAACCGCTACCCTCTTCCGCTCATCTCTACCGCCCTCGATTCTCTCTCACGCGCCACCGTTTTCGCTAAGCTGGACCTCCGTAGCGCCTACAACTTGGTGCGTATTAGGGAAGGGGACGAGTGGAAGACGGCATTCGTCACCCCCACCGGACTGTACGAGTATTTGGTGATGCCTTTTGGCCTTTGCAACAGTCCTGCCGTCTTCCAGCACTTTGTCAACGATGTCCTCCGGGATATGTTGGGGCGCTGGGTGTTCGTTTACTTAGACGACATTTTGATATACTCCCGCTCCATGGAAGAGCATACCCATCATGTTAGATCAGTGCTGAGCAGACTCCTGGAGAACAAGTTGTTTTGCAAGCTGGAGAAATGTACCTTTCACCAGCATTCTGTTTCCTTCCTCGGGTACATCATGTCCTCTGACGGGTTGGCCATGGACCCCCAGAAAGTCCGGGCAGTCGCTGAGTGGCCTCTGCCGTCCAGTCTGAGACAGTTACAGAGCTTCCTGGTGTTTGCAAATTTTTACCGGCGGTTTATTCGGGGTTTCAGCTCTGTCGCAGCACCCCTTACCTCCCTCACCAAACCGTCTAACCAGCCTCGGCCCTTTAGCCTCCCTCCCGAGGCTGTCCGATCCTTCCGACACCTTCTCCGCCTGTTCACCTCGGCTCCCATACTGTTGCACCCCCACCCTGAGAGGCCCTTCGTGGTAGAGGTAGACGCCTCTGATGTGGGCGCAGGGGCTGTTCTTTCCCAAAGAGGTCCTGATGACAAATTACACCCCTGCTGTTATTTCTCGCGGAAGTTTTCCGAGACCCAACAGAGGTATGGCGTTGGCGACCGAGAGCTGCTAGCCATTAAATGGGCCCTAGAGGAGTGGCGTCATTGGCTCTTGGGGGCCTGTGAACCATTTCTCATATGGACTGATCACCAGAACTTGATTCACCTTCGTTCAGCCAAGCAGGTTAACCCCAGACAGGCCCGCTGGGCCTTGTTTTTCGAGCCTTACAATTTCCACCTCGCCTACCGCCCTGGCTCAAAGAACATTAAAGCAGATTCTCTTTCCAGACAGTTCTCCCATTCTTCCCCCCAGGCTGACCCCGATCCCATTTTTCCAGCCCAACGCTTTCTGGCTCCCCTCCGTTGGCCTTTGGAGGACTCTATCCAGGTAGCCCTGCGCGAAGAACCCGCCCCTCCGGAGACACCTCCGGGTCGCCTCTATGTCCCCTCAGGATGCCGTCAGGAGGCTTTAATCTGGGGTCACTCCTCTCCCTTTTCAGGAAACCCTGGTCCTGTAAGGACGTTGCAGTTCATTAAACGCGCACTCTGGTGGCCCTCCATGAACCGCGACGTCCACGAATTCGTCTCAGCCTGTGACGTCTGCGCCCGTTCTAAACCCTCTTCCTCCTCCCTTGCAGGGGAACTTCAACCCCTTCCAGTTCCGAGACGCCCCTTGTCTCACATCGGGTTGGACTTTGTCACCGGTCTCCCCCCGGTTGACGGTCTGAATACCATCCTCACCATTGTGGATCGGTTTTCTAAAGCCCTCCACTTGGTGGCCCTGCCCGGTCTACCCTCTGCCAAACGCACAGCCGAGCTTTTGCTGGAACATGTTGTCCGCCTGCACGGCTTCCCCAAGAACATTGTCTCCGACAGGGGTCCCCAGTTTTCGGCTAGGTTTTGGAGAGCTTTTTGTCGCCTCGTCGGGGCCTCGGTCAGTCTCTCCTCTGGCTACCACCCCCAGACCAATGGCCAGACCGAACGGTTTAACCAACAACTAGGTCGATTCCTGCGATGCTTCGTGGCTTCCCAACCTTCGCGCTGGCCCAGGTATCTACTGTGGGCAGAGCTTTCCCACAACCTCCATGTCTCTTCCTCCACGGGGTTTTGTCCCTTTGAACTCTGCCAGGGGTTCTGCCCCCCCCCTCTTTGAGCATCAGGAGACTGATGTTGAAGTCCCCGCAGCCCAGCTGTTTGTCCGCCGCTGCCGTCTGGCTTGGGTTAAAGCTAGGGCGGCTATTTCCCGAGCCAACTCTCAGTCCGTCAGGCAGCACCGCCGCAGACACCGCCCAGGCCCCTCCTTCCAGCCTGGCAATCAGGTTTGGCTCTCCACCAGACACCTTAAGCTCCACACTGAATCCAGTAAGCTCACTCCCAAGTTTGTAGGGCCCTACGAGGTGCTGACAAAGATCAACCCAGTCACTTATCGCTTGCGCCTCCCATCTGCGCTGAGAGTTCACCCCGTTTTTCATGTGTCCCAGCTTAAGCGACACATCACCTCTCCACTGACCCCCACCCCCACTCCCCCCCCAACTCCAAGAGTCATAGATGGAGGTCCTACCTTTACAGTCAGGCGGATTTTGGACTCTCGCCGTCGGGGCCGAGGAATCCAATACCTGGTTGATTGGGCTGGCTATGGTCCTGAGGAACGCTCCTGGGTTCCATCCAGACACATTTTGGACCCATCTCTGATTGCAGACTTCAACCGCCATCATTCTGGACCGTCAGGCGCCGGTCATTAAGGGGGGGGTCCTGTCAGACGGCAGTCATGTGATCTGGAGGATTTCCCATTTAAGGAGGAGCTACTCACCAGCTCGCCGCTCTGACATCAGTTTTTACATGTCCCGAGCTCCGCAGCTGTGCTTCCAAGCATCGCTAGTTCCCGGGTGTAGCGGATTTCCCAATCCTCACAATCACCCGATCCTACCGTCTCGTTAGATCTTGTAATCCCAGCTTTCTCGACAGATCAGTCCTCACGTTCAGGGATTACTATACTAAACCGCGTGCTACTGTCCTTCCCTCGCTCGTCTATCACCGCGCTTGGGTCTCAGCCGCACGCAACACTCCTATCGGTCTATCAGGCCGTGATCCTGACAGTGGGACCGCTGAAGCAGCTGATAGGTACCGGCAGGCCAAGCGGAATGCGGCTCGGATGGTCACGGAGGCAAAAACTCGGGTGTGGGAGGAGTTTGGAGAAGCAATGGAGAACGACTTCCACATGGCTTCGAAGCGATTCTGGTCCACCATCCGGCGTCTCAGGGGAGGGAAGCGGTCTGCCAACAACACTGTTTACAGTGGGGAAAGTGTGCTGCTGACCTCGACGCGGGACGTTTTGGGTCGGTGGATGGAATACTTCGAAGACCTCCTCAATCCAACTGGCACGCCTTCCAATCTGGAAGCAGGGTTTGGGGACTTTGAGTCGGGCTCTCCAATCTCTGGTGCTGAGGTCACCGAGGTAGTTAAAAAGCTCCTCGGTGGCAAGGCTCCGGGGGTGGATGAGATTCGGCCAGAGTTCCTCAGGGCCCTGGATGTTGTGGGGCTGTGTTGGTTGATGCGGCTTTGCAATATTGCGTGGACATTGGGGGTAGTTCCCTTGGATTGTTGATTCCCTGTTTAAAAAGGGGGACCACAGAGTGTGTTCCAACTACAAGGGGATCACACTTCTCAGCCTCCCTGGTAAGGTCTATTCAGGGGTTCTGGAGAGGAGGGTCCGTCGGATAGTCGAACCTCGGATCCAGGAGGAAAAATTCGGTTTTCGTCCTGGCCGTGGAACACTGGACACGCTCTACACCCTCAGCAGGGTCCTGGAGGGTGCGTGGGAGTTCGGCCAACCGGTCTACATGTGTTTTGTGGACTTGGAGAAGGCGTTCGACCGTGTCCCTAGGGGGGCCCTGTGGGGGGTGCTCCAGGAGTATGGGGTACCAGGCCGCTTGATACGGGCTGTTAGGTCCCTGTACAACCGGTGCCAGAGTTTGGTTCGCATTGCCAGCAGAAAGTCGGGCTTGTTTCCGGTGAGAGTTGGACTCCACCAAGGTTGCCCTTTGTCACAGATTCTGTTCATAACTTTTATGGACAGGATTTCTAGGCGCAGCCAAGGTGTTGAGGGGGTCCGTTTCGGTGGCCTCAGGATCGAGTCTCTGCTTTTTGCAGATGACGTGGTCCTGCTGGCTTCATCGGAACGTGATCTACGGCTTTCGCTGGAGCAGTTTGCAGCCGAGTGTGAAGCGGCTGGGATGGAAATCAGCACCTCCAAATCCGAGGCCAGGGTCTTGAGCCGGAAAAGGGTGGGGTGCCTTCTCGGGGTTGGGGATGAGGTCCTACCCCAAGTGGAGGAGTTTAAGTATCTGGGGGTCTTGTTCACAAATGAGGGAAAAATGGAGTGGGAGATCGATAGACGGATTGGTAGGGCATCTGCAGTTATGCGGGCGCTGTAGCGGTCTTTGGTGGTGAAGAGAGAGCTAAGCCGAAAGGCAAAGCTCTCTATTTACCGGTTGATCTACGTTCCTACCCTCATCTATGGTCACGAACTCTGGGTGGTGACCGAAAGAACGAGATCACGGATACAAGCGGCTGATATTAGTTTCCTCCGTAGAGTGTCTGGGCTCTCCCTTAGAGATAGGGTGACTCCTCTCCACATCGAGAGGAGTCAGTTGAGGTGGCTCGGGCATCTGGTCAGGAGGCCTCCTGGACGCCTCCCTGGTGAGGTGTTTCGGGCACGTCCCACCGGGAGGAGGCCCAGGGGAAGACCCAGGACATGCTGGAGGGACTATGTTTCTCGGCTGGCCTGGGAGCACCTTGGGATTCCTCCCGAGGAGCTGGAACAAGTGGCTGGGGAGAGGGAAGTCTGGGGGTCCTTGATTAAGCTGCTGCCCCCACGACACGACCCCGGATAAGCAGAAGAAAATGGATGGATGGATTTGTTTTATTGCTTGTGCCGCTGCTTTTTTATTTTAATCTTTTCACTATTGTCTTGTTACACATTTTCTTATGGCTAACCATATTTTTCTCTTTTAAAGTGAAGCACTTTGGTCAACTTTTGGCTGAGTAATGCCCTATATAGGTACTGTAAACGTTGATTGGCTGATTGAAATAAAACGGTTCTCCATTCCTTGCGTTTTATCAGCCTCTCGGTTGCCATGGTTATCCTCCAAACGCCCCCATGTCAGCCAGCTTAAGTCGATGCAGAACATTCACTAGGCATTTTGTATTGACCGTTTATGGCAAAAAGCGGGTGTGTAGGAGGTGAATATGATCCAGAATCACCTGAGTACATTGTAAATTATAAAACTGAAATTGCGTGCAGCTGTGCGCACTCCAAGTTAGATAGAACTAAAACTTACTACACGTAAGTATACTTACGCGTAGTGAGTAAAAAAAAGTTACAACTTTTTTTTTGCTTAGCTTAAGTATGGTTTAGTAAGGATTCTACACAAAGTTTTATAAATTAGACCCCAGAAGAGAACATGTCAGGAAGAAGCTGAGGTGCCTTGGCATAGGTCTGCACTCTCTGAGTGCTTTTCTAGTTTGTTATTTAGCACTCTTTTTGTATTGTGATTAGTTGGAGTTCCATTTGTTCAATGTGTTTCACTATGTCCATTTTGCTCGGTTATTTCCCTTAACCTCTTAAGCCCCAGGGTCTCTCCAGGGTCTCTCCAAGCTCCTAGCTCAAATAGGACATGCCCAACATTAATTTAGTATTTCTCTCCAAAAATAAACTCTGTGTAAACAATCTTGGAATCAAAATGAAGCCAATGCTTGTGAGATGGAATCAGACCAACTGCAGGCCGGACGGCTTGCAGGTCGACGTCGTAATGAACTGTCTTGGAACAGTCCTGATATAGCCCAAACTGGATACGCAAACAGGATAGGCACTTTGAAGCGTTGAAATGAGAGTTCTTCCCGGTCCAACGGGTCAGAACAAAAGAGAACCTTCACCGGTGAGATTTCCTCTGTGTAGCAGGAGTTTCTGCTAAGAACCTCTGCTGAGAACAGATTGAAATGGCTACCACCCTTCTTATAGCCCTTTGGCCGTGATATCATCGTTGTTGTCACCATGGGTGATCACGGACCAATAGGAGTGTTTTGGGGGTCACCACTAGGATTGCTGGGAAATGTGGTCTGCTCAGTCCATCTGGGAAAATGGCTTCCAGCCGTTCAGTTCATTTGGGGAAAATGGGATACCAACACCCCATTCAGTCCGCAAGTCTGTTCTTTATGTTAAACATACCATTAGAGATTTTATAGATATATGATCATCTTACTTTTCTTCCCATGTTGCATAGAGAAGAAATAACAAAAGCAAGATGAAAATATATAAACCAAAAGGGAAGCATTTGTTAGAATGCAAATGGTTTTTGTTTGGCCCATGGAAAAGAACACCTACTTACTTTCTTTATTCTGTAACCAAGAATGCACAGTTGCATATTTTCGTAAACAAAAATCACCTCAGTTGTCAGCTAATACGACTAAATGTTAACTTTATAACTGGTCACAAATCAAACCAAGTGCTAAACAGGCTCTTCGGTACATATATATATCCCAAAGGGTTTTTATTCTCTTTGAAAAATCTATATTTTGAGACATGAATGTTTCTTTACTTGTATTCATAGGCTTTCTGAGTCTTTTTAATTCAGTGAAGCTTTAACAAATGAATGATAGCTGTCAGTTGGATGTCTGGACGAAGCCTTTTTTAACACAGTAATGAAATTTGACAGGATGGCCTTATTATCAATTTGAGTCCCACCTCTAACTTTTACCCACAGCACTTAATGCTAAACCTCACCTGACTTCCTGTTTTAAAAAGTAAAAAAAAAGGAGATATATTTTTGTCTCAGAACAAACTAAAGATACGTGTTTGAAAACTCCTGCTGTGTTATTCTCATTGATAGATTCTGAGAGGCTGTTGTCTTTCATGGGCTTTAAATGAGCCGAAAGCACGCTTGCAGACTCACTGCAAGTCAATACCTTGACTTTAAAACAATTGACAGGTTGTTTTTGTGAACAAATCCCTCAGTTTTGACGTGCAATCCTGTCTACGCTGAGCTCTGTAACTCATCTAGTCATTTTCTTGTCAAATAGGGCTAATTTTATTTTTCCGGCACAAAAACGGCAAACTGAGAGAGAACAGGAGCAATCTTTTTTCCCTCATCTGTCTCATGTTCTTTCTTCTTGGCTGTTTGTATAATGCTTTCTTTTTTTCTCTCTTTATCTTTGCCTTATCCTAGTTTTTGTGGTTACTTCTCAAATCTTTAGGAGGAAAAAAGCTTAGTTTTCTAGTTTTCATTACAACAATCCTCTGCTGTGCTCTGACAGGCCATAAATTTGCTTCTTAGACAGCCTTTCACCTTGATCGAGACACCAAATCCACCAATTAAATCGCTCGAATTGGTACTATAGGCACAGCCGGAGGATGGAATGGGGTGAGCAACAGCAAAGGTGATATATATATATATATATATATATATATATATAAATATAATACCACCATACACAATCTTTGTGTCTGTATGTGTGTGCTTTGACAGCTGGGATTGGCTATAGCTAGTGAGCTTAGTCCATCTGTCAGAAGGTCCCAAGCCCAAGGCTAAAGGTGCTATCTGTCATGCCAGATGACACAGAGACTCTGACTCCATGACGATGAGGTGGGGTGACGGTGTTTCATATCAGAGCAGCTTGGAAAGAAGCTGCTGTGGGAGAAAAAGATGGCTACCACACAGGAGAGGTAATGTAAAAGTGGATAAAACACAAGAATATGTAGGAAATATGAATGCAAGAAAAATGTATGGCTTGACTGCGATGATGAGAACCAGTAACACAATCTGTACCTCGAATTAGTACCAGAAGAAGGTAGGAGGTGAGATGAGAAGTGAGTAACTGCATCTGTAAGCAATGAGGGATAGAGGGATGAAAGGATAGCTTGGGAGGATGGGGGAGGAAAATTGAGAAATGGGGAAAGTGGCGTTAAAATCAGAGAAGATTTGCTTGCTGGAGCTTTCACAAACTCACCCCACACACTTACACACACATTCACACGGACACAAGGTGTAACTCTCTTTTCAATTACATGTGACAGCTGCTGTCCCCCTGATCCATGCAGCCAATGTGGCAATGGTGACAGGAATTATGGTGAAGCAGACAGGTGAGTCAGAAGGGAGTGAGAGGAGAGAGTGGAGGGAGAAAAATTTTGGAAATGGACAGGAGGACAAGCTTAAGTAAGATGTACATATACTGAAGAGAGAGTACTGAAACACCAGGAGAAATATTCTATTGAATCATGAGTGTATAATTATTGTTGGTGATTTTAACATCCATGTTGACAATCCCCAGAACAAAGGGTCTAAAGACCTGAGTAACACTCTGGACAACTTTGGGCTGACTCAGCATATAACAGAGCCCACACATAATAAGGGTCATGTTTTGGACTTACTGATCTCGAAGGGTCTGGGCATTTCCAAGATTAATGTGCCTGATGTGGGCTTGTCTGACCATTGTTGTGTTTTCTTTGAGAGTATAATTTCGGTTCACATAAATGTTTTTACGGAGGTTATCACAAAACGATGTATAACTGAAAACACTAGTGAGATCTTTAACCAGGTCTTCTCTCTAACACCTGCCCTGTCAGGGGGTTCAGTCAATGAACTTGTCAACAGCTTTAATGCTAAAATTTTAAATGTTATGGATACTATTGCTCCCACAAAGGTGAAGGTTATCTCTGGAAGGAAAAAGTCTCCATGGAGAAATTCCACACTGGTGAGAAATGAAAAAAGGGAGTGTCAGAAAGCCAAGCGCAGATGGAGAAAAACTAAACTTCTGGTTCATTATGACATCTATAAAAAGAAACTTCACTCTTATAACTTACAACTGAGGAATGCAAGGAAGTCATATTTTTCTGACATCATCACCAGAAATACTCATAGTGCTCGCACATTATTTGCTGTTGTCGACAGGCTAACAAACTCTCCTGTGTCAGTAGCACCTGAACTCTATTCCACCAAGGCGTGCAATGACTTTGCCAAATTCTTCACAGACAAAATCCAAAATATTAGACAAGCGGTTGGTTCATTAACGCCAGGTTCAGGTTATGTACAGGGTCCACGGAAAATCCGTTTAAACACCATGAAACAGTTTTATCTCATAAACAGCAAAGATCTGGAGGACATCTTACGTCAACTGAACTCCTCCTCATTCTGCTTAGACATCCAGCCCACAGGCTTTTTCAAAAAGGTCTCAAAGATCTTGGAGTCAGATCTGTTACAGATTGTGAACTCATCTTTAATGTCGGGTGTTTTCCCAGACCCCCTGAAAACAGCTGTAAATAAACCCCTGCTGAAAAGAGACAATCTGGACAAGACACAAATGAACAACTACAGGCCCATATCCAATCTTCCATTTTTAAGTAAGATCATTGAAAAGGCTGTTTTTCATCAGCTAAATGACTTCTTAAGACAAAGCAACTGCTGTGACGTCTTTCAGTCAGGTTTTAGACAGCACCACAGCACTGAGACTGCTCTGACCAGAGTCATCAATGACATCCGTTTGAATACTGACAGTTGAAAAATGTCAGTGTTAGTTTTACTGGATCTCAGTGCTGCATTTGATACAGTTGACCACATTATTTTACTGAAACGACTGGAGAACTGGGTGGGTCTCTCTGGCACTGTACAAAACTGGTTCAAAACGTACTAAGAGAACAGGAAGAACTTTGTGTCAATAAGTAACTTTACATCTGAGCAGACGGGAATTACATGTGGGATTCCCCAGGGTTCCATCCTGGGACCTCTTCTGTTTAACATCTATATGCTCCCACTGGCACAGGTAATAAATAACAACAATATAAGTTACCCTAGCTACGCAGATGACACACAGATATAAATTAGAATGTCACCAGAAGACCAAGGGCCTGTACAGGCTCTTGGCAAATGCATTGAGGAAATTAATGACTGGATGTGCCACAATTTTCTGCAGTTGAACAAAAACAAAACGGAGGTAATTGTCTTTGGAGCTAAAGAGAAAAGATTGAAGGTCACCACAGGGCTTCAGTCCATACACCTAAAAACCACCAACCACGTCAGAAATCTGGGTATAGTGATGGACTCAGACCTAAACTTTGAAAAACACATTAAGGCAATCACAAAATCTGCCTACTATCACCTTAAGAATATCTCAAGGATAAAAGATCTGATGTCTCAGCAGGACCTGGAAAAACTAGTCATGCATTCATCTTTAGTCGGCTTGATTATTGTAACAGCTTCTTTACAGGTCTACCTAAAAAATCAATTAGGAAACTGCAGCTCATCCAGAACTCTGCTGCTCGAGTTCTCACTAAAAGAAAAAGTGGACCACATCAGTCCAGCTCTGAGGTCTTTACACTGGCTGCCTGTCCGTCAGAGGATAGACTTCAAAGTTCTGCTGCTGGTCTATAAAGCTCAGAATGGTTTAGGACCAAAATACATCGGTGATCTCCTGACTCAGTATGAACCTATTCTACCCCTCAGGTCATCTGGATCCGCTCTTTTATCAGTTCCCAGAGTCAGAACCAGACATGGAGAAGTTGCGTTCAGCTTCTATGCTCCACATGTCTGGAACAAACTCCCAGAAAGCCTCAGATCAGCTGAAACACAGTTTATTTAAATCCAGGTTAAAGACCCACCTGTTTTCAGCTGCTTTTGATTAGATTTTTATTCTAAGTTTTAAATCTGCATGGCTTCTTTTAAGATTTTTTAATTTTGATTTATTTTTTTTTTATTTTTTTTTTTATTTATTTTTTTATCATGGTTTTTATTCCTGTACTTTTGCTTTTTCTGCACCCTGCTGTAATGCTTTTTATGTTTTATGTAAAGCACTTTGAATTGTCTTGTAACATAAATTGTGCTATACAAATAAACTTGCCTTGCCTTGCCTTGCCTTGCCTAGTGGAGGAAGTTAAAGATTAGGGTTTATGGGAAGGAGGCCTTCCAACTTCACATACTTGAAACTCATTGCAAAAGTAAATTAAACATCAGACATGCAAAATAGTGGTCAGTCATTAGAAGAACCTTTTCCATTAATAAATAAAAAGAATAAAACTAATTTTGACATTTAAAAAAAAAATCTAAATAAAAACAGAATATATTTTTCTTTCCGTACTGATACCTAAATATAAAAACTAATTTTTAGTCTTTTAGAACAGGCTAGTGTTATTTCCTATCAGAAACAAACTACCTGGCTGAATTATCATAAATCTAAATATGCCAGGAGTATGAATAATTTTGGGCCTAACAGTACAATCTCTTCTTCATTTAGCTCAGGCATTAAGAAAAGAAAAAGATTTACTGTTGTAGCTGAGTGAGTCATACGTTTTTAACATCGCAAGTTTACATCATGTCAAAATCTGGCAATGTGGACAGAGTTCTGGCACTGAGAGATAAAAATCAAAAATCACAGATAAAAAAACAAATTCTCTTACATGAGAGTCATGTCATGTGCACTATCATCACATGGAGTTGCCTCAATTGTCTGGCATTTGACCTTACTAGAGCTATTCGTTATCAACTGCTGCGGTAAGGCTAGAGGGAGGGAAGCTGAGGGGAGGGGGGAGCGTTTTGGGAGGGGCCTTGGTACGTCAGATTCAAAAAATTTCTCTCCCTCAAATACTCCGGGCTCCAGCTTAAAAGACCCAGCAGCGGCAAATTGGCTCCAAAGTGTTCTCTTGTCTGTAACTTGAATAACCGACTTGCCTCAAGGCACAAATGAACATTAGAGAGCTGGCTTAAAAACACCAAAGATCTAGGCATAATTTTCTTTACTCATCCATGCATTTTTCTTTAGCAGGGTTGATTACTGCAACAGCGTCCTTACGGGTCAGCCTAAAATGTCAATCAGAAAGCTGCAGCTGATCCAGAATGCAGCTGCTCATGACCTCACTAGAACCAGGAGAGTAGAGCACATCACCCCAGTTTTAAAGTCCTTATACTGGCTCTCTGTAGCTCAGAGAATGGACTTCAAAATACTTTTACTAGTTCATAAATCATTGACTGGCTTAGCACCAAAGTATGTGGAAGATCTGTTCTGTTGTCACTATACCAGCCCCCCACACCACTCAGGTGTTCCAACTCTAAGGTTTATTAATCAACCCTACAATCAGAACCAAACATGGAGAAGCAGCTTTCAGTTTCTATGCTACTCTAATCTGGAACAAACGTCTAGACCACAGCAAAACTGCTCAAACACTGAGCTCTTTTAAATCAAGGCTAAAAACCCATCTGTTTAGAGCTTCCTTTGAGTAAGTCATTTTTAATAGCTTAAAAGTCATGTTTTTGTGTCTCCAATGTTATGTTTTATGCTTTTACTGTTTTTTTATTGCTGCTTTTATTTTATCCCCTAATCACCCAAAGCACCTTGAATTAGCTTGTTGAAAAAGTGTTATCCAAATAAAGTTGCCTTGCCTTGCCTTGCCAGGACACAAGAACAATTCACCCACAGTGGGGCAAAAAGTGTTTGGCAGCCACCAATTGTGCAAGTTGAGTGAGATCTCCCACTTAAAAAGATGAGAGGTCTGTAATTTTCATCATAGGTACACTTCAACTGTGAGAGACAGAATGTAAAAAAGTAGATCATATCGTATGATCTCTAAAGAATTTATTTGTATACTGGTGCAGAAAATAAGTATTTAGCACCTACAAAAAAGCAAGAATCCTGGCCCTCATAGACCTGTTGCTACTTCTTTAAGAAGCTCTTCTATTCTCCACTCTTTACCTGTATTAATGGCACCTGTTTGAACTTGTTATCTGTATAAAAGACACCTGCCACACTTTCAAACAGTCAGACTCCAACCTCCATCATGGCAAAGACCAGAGACCTGTCTAAGGACAACAGGTATACGATTGTACACCTGCACAAGACTGGGATGAGTCAATCTAGAGTAGGCAAGCAGCTTGGTGAAAAGAGATCAACTGTTGGAACAATTATTAGTAAATGGTATAAATACAAGATCACTGACAATCTCCATTGACCTGGAGCTCTGTAAGAGGAAAAAATGTGAAGACATTTATTTTAGTTATCATTTATTTTTCTCTGCTTGTGGAAAAGTATTGTACGCAGAATGAGATGGGAATGTGAATATTCAGTTTGATTTAATCATGCTTTGAGAAACATGTGGTCTGGCCCCCTTGAGCAGGATAAGGAGGGGTCAAGAAGGAGTGTGATTGTCTCATGGAGAAGGCTATTTTACTGATCTGTATTCTGTTTTAAGGGAGAGTGTTCACTTGTCTCTGATCCATATGTTACACTCTCCTTTGTTTTGCAAGTAAAAACTCGTTTAATACACTACTGGCTTCTGGTTCTCCTTGATGATTTGGTATATTCTTTATATTACAGGTGTTAGAGGTGTTTAACCCTGACATTGTTTGGTCCTTCGAGCCAGATCCCAACATCTGACTGATCTCCGGGGAAAGGGACCGCAGGCTGCTGAGAGCCCGTACACTGCCTGGTCTGGGACCGAAATTGAAAGCCCTCCATCTCGATGTTAGGATACAGTAGTAGCCAACTCAAAGTTGCCATCACTGCTGGCTGCCATTCTGCTGGCTGCCATTCAGCTGCCAGCAGACTGCCAGCAGACTCCCAGCAGAGTTCCAGCAGTGTTCCAGCGGTTGGAGCATTGACTGGAGTGACCCCCACCAACCCATTTTTACTGGAACTCCTCTCACTCAATGAAATACAGAACATGACCAGGAGATGGCGCTTCTCTCACAGAATACAGTACACACCGCCAGATTTAAAGCGCCGCCTCTGGCGGTGTGTGGAATTTCAAATAATTCATAGAAACCAAGAGTGACATACATTTGATACCTACATGTGATTTAAGAAGTGAAATTATAACAGACCTAGCTACTGGAGATTTGCTGGCCACTGTTTTATCTGGAGTTAAATTATTGTAGCTAATACCTCCTGTCAAGTTTTTAATCACAATTTGTTTAGTGTGAATCGACAAATAAAGAGGAAAAACTAAGCCTTTTGGAAGATGTTTGCAGTTGCGGGTATTCAGTGCATGCCTTCCACCAGGGAATTAGCATTATTATTGCTCAACCTTTTGTTTTGCACTAATGGGCCATTGGTCACCTATTGCCACACAAATCGCATAGGCTACAGAGCCGGCCTAAAATGCAGCTGGCTGTTCAACTTTGATCATAACTTGTGTTTGTTGTCAGAGCTTAAATCATATGTTCAGATACAAACTTGCAAACGTATTCCAATTATGTAAGTAGGGAAAATTACATCTTCTGTGAGAGCTGGACCAGAGAATATTATTGGGACCAAGATACATATAACATATACCAGTCATGGAGAACAGTGTGTTTTTTTGGTTGGGACTCAATGTCCACACTGTCTCAGTTTTGCTTCAAAAGTAAACATAGCACTGACATGTGTGTCTATGCTCTGAAAGAGGCTGTCAGTAGCTATAGAAAACATAATTCCACCATGTTTATGTGCTTCCTGGATGCATCTAAAGCCTTTGACCGGATTAATCACAGGAGGTTGTTTAGAAAGCTACAAGAGCGAGGGGTTCCTTCTTATTTAATATGTATTCTACTAGCACACACACCAAACATTGCAAGTAGGGCTGCGGTCACACCTGGGTGAACCGGTTAAGCACAACCAGGTTAAAAAAGACGGTCTGCGGTCACACCGGCCATGTCGATAACACGCCACTCTGCCGCAACGTCTAAAGACCCAATTTGCATGACAATGACCGCAATCGTGCTTAGACACGATTAGACACGACATCGTGGTTAGACACGAGCTGTGCAGCTCAGCAAGGTCCACCCAAATATGGCTGACTAACCAATGAGAGAGCTGGTTACATTCGAGGAGCAGCTGCGATTGGTTGAACTTAGTTTTCAGTGTGCTCAGGGACCAGGAGGGTCACTCGAATGCTAAAAGGAGAGGGTAAACCATTTAGGAAATGCAATTGCAAAAAGGATTTGAAAATGAGAGCCGGAATGAGAAAACAGATGTAGAAAAGGGAATAACTTTTTTAAATGTATGAAAAGGAAAGATATTCACAATCTCATTTATTAATTGTGTTATTTAATTCTCCATTTTGAAATAGGATTTGAAAAACGTTTTCAAATCACAGTATTTAATAATCAAATAATAAACACAATTTGCAATCCTCTTTAGTATTTCACTTTAAAATGTGTAATTACAAAATCCTTTTCAAATTTGTCTTTTTTTTGGTATAAATTAATTGTTGAATTTGAAATTATATTTAGCAATCTATATTTTTAATTCACAATTAAGCACTCCTCATCAAAATGCTGTATTGCTTTTCCAATGACCCCCGTAGTCCTCCATAGTTAATAGGCGTGGTTGCATTCACTAGGTCATCGCGGGGTATTAAATTTCCCCACGCACCAAGCGGCAGCACGTCACAGACCTGTCACGGACCAATCACGGTCCTGCAGAGGTCCTACCAAGGAATCACGGGAACTTCGAGTTGGCTACTACTGTGAGAGGAGTCGAGCAGAACCATGGGACTTTCCCCAGAGTGAAAGTTGGTGACGGGATACCGCCTTCACAAGGACACCAAGTCAGTGAGTACAAAGCTTGACGTGTGAATTTGATGGTCAGAGACCTCACATAGGCCTAATAAACCAAGGGACAAAGGTTTTAAAAGAAAATCCCAAACCAAAGTGAGTAAGTTCCAAAAGAAATACTGGGGTTCAATTCCCGCAGTGAATGTTAATAGTGAAACTGGGCTTAGAGTCCGCAGTAAATGTTAAAAGGATAATACTGAGGTTAAAGTCCCGCAGTAAGCAACTTAATAACTTTAAAAAAATGCGTGTGTAATGGTATGTGAATGTGTGAATGGAGACCTCTTCCTTCTGAAGCAACACACAGGGTGGAATCCTCTGTTGAAGAAGGAGTCTTATGAAAACTCAAGTAAAATTGCGTTAAAAATATGATAAATAAATTTAGAAAAAAAACCCCCAGCAAAATGTAATGTATTAAAAATGGGAAAAATAGATAGCAAAGAAGAATTTGAAGGAGATGCTAAATTTATGTATTGTAAAAGAAAAGACAATGTCAGACATGTACATGTATACATGTATATGTATATATGTACATAACTTCTATTCATGGTTAAAAGTTTATTATGCCTACGTTTTATTTCTCATGCTTATGTTTGTTTCTTTGTTTCTTGTTTCTATGCCGTTAAATCACGACAAATTCCTTGTAATGTAAATTACTTGGCAATAAATCTGATTCTGAAATTTCTGTAAAAATGAATGAGATTATGGACTTGATGGGAAAAATTAACTGTGGAGTTTGCATGCTTCGTGGTTGTGATCCAAAACAAAATAAAAAGATCCAAAATTAAAGAAAAAGCATTGGCTGACTCAAAAAAAAAGAATGGCTTAAATAAGCAAAGCAAAACAAAAAGAGGTTGTGACAGTAGATGTAATAAACCGCCTGAGAAATAAGCAGATATGCTTTTTAACACCCAGGAGGATGACAAATGTTTAAACATTGTATTCTCTCGTAAAGTTCCACAAAAGAAAGTAGAAGATAAAACATTCCCACCTCCGTATTCTAAGAAAAAGCCCTGAAGCGGAACGAGAACCGCTTTTCACTGATCTTAATAATTTACCTCAACCAAGCCCCCTTCCCTTTTCCTCAATGCAGAGAGGTTCACAGAATAAATAAACTAATTATGGTGGGAGTGCATCAGGACCGGTAAATGCGCTTCCTATGGTCTAAGTCTTCAACCCCCACTATGGGGTGAAAGATGATGCCGGGCTGTAACAATGTGGTGCTGAGCCATGATGATATAGTGCTGAATGAAAAATTGGAAGTTTCTTTTTTTTTTTTACAGGTATAAAAATGTGCAAAAGTATGGTTAGCTGAAGCAGAATGAAGACAAATAGGGGAGACATTAAAGGAAGGGCGCATATGGTTTGTTAAACACCAAAGAGGGAGAAGACTTGTGTTGAACAATTTTTATTGCTCTCCTAGCACCCCTCCTCCAGAACTAAAACCAGGTCCACCACTATGTTTCAATCATTCTTAGATTTACCCAGTTTTGCCAGTAAACGAAAGGAAAGCAGGGAGACAATCTACAGGTCCTTCTCAAAAAATTAGCATATTGTGATAAAGTTCATTCCTTTCCATAATGTAATGATAAAAATTAAACTTTCATATATTTTATATTCATTGCATGCCAACTGAAATATTTCAGGTCTTTTATTGTTTTAAAACTTATGATTTTGGCATACAGCTCATGAAAACCTAAAATTCCTATCTCAAAGAATTAGCATATTTCATCCGACAAATAAAAGAAAAGTGTTTTTAATATAAAAAAAGTCAACCTCCAAATAATTATGTTCAGTTATGCACTCAATACTTGGTCGGGAATCCTTTTGCAGAAATGACTGCTTCAATGCGGTGTGGCATGGAGGCAATTAGCCTGTGGCACTGCTGAGGTGTTATGGAGGCCCAGGATGCTTCGATAGCGGCCTGAAGCTCATCCAGAGTGTTGGGTCTTGGGTCTCTCAACTTCCTCTTCACAATATCCCACAGATTCTCTATGGGGTTCAGGTCAGGAGAGTTGGCAGGCCAATTGAGCACAGTAATACCATGGTCAGTTAACCATTTACCAGTGGTTTTGGCACTGTGAGCAGGTGCCAGGTCGTGCTGAAAAATGAAATCTTCATCTCCATAAAGCTTTTCAGCAGATGGAAGCATGAAGTGCTCCAAAATCTCCTGATAGCTAGCTGCATTGACCCTGCCCTTGATAAAACACAGTGGACCAACATCAGCAGCTGACATGGCACCCCAGACCATCACTGACTGTAGGTACTTGACACTGTACTTCAGGCATTTGGCATTTCCTTCTCCCTGGTCTTCCTCCAGACTCTGGCACCTTGATTTCCGAATGACATGCAAAATTTGCTTTCATCCGAAAAAAGCACTTTGGACCACTTAGCAACAGTCCAGTGCTGCTTCTCTGTAGCCCAGGTCAGGAGCTTCTGCCGCTGTTTCTGGTTCAAAAGTGGCTTGTAGCCCATTTCCTGCACACGGCTGTGCACGGTGGCTCTGGATGTTTCTACTCCAGACTCAGTCCACTGCTTCCGCAGGTCCCCCAAGGTCTGGAATCGGTCCTTCTCCACAATCTTCCTCAGGGTCCGGTCACCTCGTCTCGTTGTGGAGCGTTTTCTGCCACACTTTTTCCTTCCCACAGACTTCCCACTGAGGTACCTTGATACAGCACTCTGGGAACAGCCTATTCATTCAGAAATTTCTTTCTGTGTCTTACCCTCTTGCTTGAGGGTGTCAATGATGGCCTTCTGGGCAGCAGTCAGGTCGGCAGTCTTACGCATGATTGCGGTTTTGAGTAATGAACCAGGCTGGGAGTTTTTAAAAGCCTCAGGAATCTTTTGCAGGTGTTTAGAGTTAATTAGTTGATTCAGATGATTAGGTTAATAGCTCGTTTAGAGAACCTTTTCATGATATGCTAATTTTTTGAGATAGGAATTTTGGGTTTCCATGAGCTTTATGCCAAAATCATCAGTTTAAAAAAAATAAAAGACCTGAAATATTTCAGTTGGTGTGCAATGAATCTAAAATATATGAAAGTTAAATTTTTATCATTACATAATGGAAAAGAATGAACTTTATCACAATATTTTAATTTTTTGAGAAGGACCTGCAGAGCTACACAAACACAACCTCCCCCACGAGGGTGTTACCACTGGGGGGAGGGAGACGCCAGCTGATATGGCAGGGGGGGGGACTATGTTATCCGACCTGTGGGCATGCATTCTTTAAGAGAGCCAGAGACAAGGATTGTGAACCGCATGCATATGGAAGTGCTATTTCCAAAAGGTTGGAATCTCCTATGTACAGCGGCGACTGTTACTTTAAAAGGGTTTGATAATGGCGAATTATGAGGAGAGTGATTTTATTTAGAAATTAAGGCGGATGTCTACAGGTACTGTGGAGTAGTTGGGTAGGCTACGTGCGGATTTGCTCTTTGTAAGACAACCAGTAGCTTCAGGTGCATGCCTGCACCTAAATTTAATGGCCAGAAGGGCACAAGTTAAAGGGAACGATCTCGCATGGCGCTGGTTTTGAGACTTTAGCAAAGAGAGGAACATCTTTTCTGTTACTGTATTACCGTTATACAGCATATAGGAACACACTCCAATATTCATCCTCAAGTTACCGTAACACATTGAGTAGGAGCGCACTTCAATTTAGACACTTAATGGAGTTTTTGCTAATTGGATAACATACAGGTTATGTGTTCAGAGGAAAAGGTCTGATTAAGCAGGAAAAATTTTTGGACCTACACCTGAGATTGGGAAAGGTAGCCAGCCCTTGCCCAATCTGAGTTGAATGATGGGACCAATTTTTGGACATCCAATGACAGACCTATTCACATATAATCATAATAATAAAGTAATCTGAAGAAACTTTATGAAGGAACAGATGGGTAAAGAGCGAGGGATGGAGAATGTGATAAATCTTTTCATTGTGGAAGAATCAGTTACTGGTCATGTGATTGCACTGAAGGAAATAGAGAATGAAGAAAGAGGTAAGGGAAGTGAAACAAAGTCAGATGGAGAGGAAAGTGCTGAATTTAGACACATTTTTTTTTCTGCAGAGACAAAACCATAGATTGAGCTGCTAACGAAAGACACAAAAAAGATCCAGCTACAGGAAGAACCTGTAGTGGCTCAATTACATTTTCTCCAGATTGTCTTCTAATTTTATTTGGAAGAGATTTGCTATTTTATTTTAAGTTAGGCATGGTACTTGTAGGAGATAAATTAATAATCCAAATTGTAGATTTTCATAAAACTCTTGAAACGGGACAGCTACCAAAGAACTGTTCTGCTCAGGCAGCAGAAATAGTAGTTCTAACTGAAGTATGTAAATTAGGTAAAGATAAAATAATAATGATGACCTCTACTGGAGAACAAATTAGAGCATGTATTACAGACGATGCAATTCCCAAAACGATTGGCAGTGTGCAAATGCAAGGCTTATACAAATAGTGATTATTAATATTTTATGAGGAAATATATTTTCCAAAAAATCCTATACAGATGGGCAGCAATATTGAGCCATGGGCTTCGTCATGTCTCAAAAGAAGGGATGTGGTATGATTAGTATTCACACAAAATTGAAGACATTTTTGTTTGGCCTGTCCAATGTCCAAAACATAAACTGAAAGAAAATATGAAACCACAAAGAGGTACTATTCAACAATAAATTATTCTTTTGAAGCAATATGCATGGATTCCAGAGAACTAAGTCAATATGATCGGGGGGGGGTTCTATCTAGAAAGAATAGATAGTTTCTCCAAATGGACTGAAAAGTAACCAGTGAAACATCCTGATGCACTAACTGTTGCAAAAATATTGTGTAGAGAAATAATACCTAGATTTGGGATTCCATGAATAATCTATAGTAATAATGGAATTTATTTTGTAAATGAAATAATTGAAAAGATAGGACAAGGATTATGGATAAATTTAAAAAGGGACTCTGCATACCATACTCAGAGTGACTAAGGAAGTTCATGAATGAGACTTAACAGAATTGGATTTACTGTTTGGATATGTTTAAGCTACATATGCATATCCCACCAGGTAGTGGAACAGTGCTGACACCATTTGAAAAAAATCTATGGGGGACATTACACCCTACCACAGTTTAGTATATTAAAACAAGAGGAACAATTAAAAACTGATTTGGGAGTTTTATGAGAAAGATGTTGAAGATTAAAGAAAGCAAAAGAAGAAATAGGACAAAATTGGATATTGTCTTGATTTAGTAAAGCTATACATGCATATAACACCAAATTCTATTATTGGCTTAGTTCTATTTGAAATGATATATGGATGTAGATATAGAATTATTTAGTTTGATATACTGTCTCCTGAAGAACAATGTGATTAAGAGGTAGTGGAATTCATGATCAAAATACTGAAAAGAAGTTCTAAATGCAAGCTAATCATATGCCCGATATCCTCTATTCCTAAAGGAAGGAGTGAGCTTGAAAGTAGGAGACTGGATCCAAGCTGTCAAAAGGAAAAACTGGTCATCACCCAGGTGGGACGGATGATTCCAGGAACTTCTGACCACACCAACAGCTGTTAAAATGGCAGAAAAAAACCTAGTTGGGTATATGTATTTCATTGTAAAAAGTAGTTATCATCAGGGACAGAGGTCTAAGGAAAAGTGGTGTGTACGTCCGACTACAAAGGGAGTCGATAACAATAGGTGTCACTTGTCTCAACCTCAGTGAAGAGAACCAGGAGATCCACTTTTCCATAGACCGTTTCAAAGAGGGACAGAAAATATGAGAGCTTTTCTGATTATTATTACTCTTATTTTTGTTACTGTGGCCAGTTAGTGTTGTTATTCAGTAGGAACTTTAGGGCCCATAGAAAAATTACATATGTAGAGCTTTTAACTAATCTTACTGATCTGTTTCTAGATGTTTTACCCTCCAAGGTTTGAATGATCTTTGAACCTGAAGTTCACAACCAGACGGGAAGTTATATGGATAAAAATGCAGTTACATCCACATCAGTGGTAAAAGTAAATGGGAGATTGAGGCTACATGGAGTTCACCTGAATAGTTCAGCAATTATTAAAACAGGACTAGTACACCTGGGGGGTATTCCATCAAGCAGGCTAAAGGCAAAGCCAAGCTTAAATGGCCAAGTCTGGCTAATATGAGTGAGAGTTCGGTTCATCAAAGAGGCTGAGATTAGCCCCAACTCGGTAACAACGGAAACCATGACTCTGGCTAAGCCTCAACCATGGTTAAGCCAGAACTGTGGCTCAGGTTTCTGTTCCATTAATCTGAGCCTCAACCCTGTTCCACCAAGGTGGGTAATGTGAATGCCAGTCAAGTAACCATGATAACTTATGCTGCCGGGGAAACCTGGTCTGTAGCAGGCTAAAAGTGAAGCTTAGCACCATCTATGATCAAAGAATGTCCAATAGACAGAAACAGAGTCACACAACTGTCATGGAATGATAAAATAATCTGTAAAACATTAAATATATAATTTTGTGTTTTTATTATTCATACTAATAATTATATATTATATATAAATACATTAAAGAACATTATCACAAAAATAAAATATAATAAAAACTAATTAGCAAACAAAATATAATAAAAATAAAGTGAGGCATTGAACATAAAAGATTGAATATGTACACCAACATGTTATATTGGTGGGTCACAGAGGTCAGGCTGTGGAGATAGAAAGGAACATTAAATACAGTAAGAACAATGACCTTTTGCTGTGCATTTGGATTCATACTTACATCCTTTTCCATCTTCCTGATCTCAAGTTTGATCTTCTTAATCTGTAGCCTCTTATACTCCGTTGCATGGAGGAGATACCGCTTATAAATTCCACAGATGTCCTATGATGACTTAATGTGTCAGTGCAACCAACTATGCAGTTAATGGTGGGTAAAAGGGAATGGCTACTCACTTCACTTCGTCCTGCAGATGTAGTCCTCTTGCCAGCTGGGGAAGGCCTAGGTTCCTGCAGGAGGGTGTGTGGTACATTATTAAGGTGTGATTTTAACATTCAAATACAACCAGTACAATGATTAGGCTTACATCTTGGAGCTCACTGTCTTGACCGGTGAGTGAGTGTCATCATCGTCATCATCGTCGTCATCATCATCATCATCATCATCATCATCATCATGGGGCTGTTGGCTTGGGCTTTCTCCTTGCAAATAGAGAAACAACAGTTAATGGGGGAGAGGGAGGGGGCTGACTGCATGTAGTGCAATGTTTCAACAGGTTAGGACCTACTGGGTCGACTTGGGTCCCAGCCGCATCCTCAATGTGCACTTGTGGTGGGTCAGGGAGAATAATTTGATCCCCTGTCACTATCAGATACACAGGTGCATAGTTAGTTATCCCTAATGAGGGTCTGTCACCAGAATAGGGGCAGTGATTGACAATACCTTCAACATATGGGGCCTGGATCTCTGGGGCCACAGGGTTGGAGAAGCCCCCTCTTTGATCCCAACTATTTTGGGCCCCTTATTTATCCCAAGGGCCAGGATCTCAGCTGGTGTGAGCTCCTCCGTCGGCGGTCCCCCACCAGTACCCATAGATGCAGTCTGCTTTCTGGTGGCTGCAAGACATGTATATATTCATAGCTGCGCATCTATTTTGACTGATACATTTCCCATTACTGCGATGGACTGGCGAACTGTCCAGGGTGTACCCCGCCTCTCGCCCCTTGACCGCTGGAGATAGGCACCAGCCCCCCCGCAACCCTGCATTAGGATGGACGGGTATAGAAAATGGATGGATGGATGGCATTTCCCATTACATTATGGAACACTTACCATTGCTAAGAATGTTCTTATATTTGATTTTGACCTGGTGGACAGTCCTCCTCTGGCTACTGAGATTGCTTCTGTTGAGACATAACCGTGAGGGACACACACCATGTCTGCCCTATAGCACATTTCATACATAGAGGCAATTTAAGGAGATCATCATTCTTTTGATGTAACAAGGGTTAGGGCCTCGGATTGATAGGAGATAGATGATTGATTTGCTGTCACCTGCATTCACTTAGTTACTGTAACAGGGGTCCTCATCTCCATTGAATTGCTTGATTTGCTAAATGATTCTAGATAAATAATAATCCAAGAAATAAATTACAGCTATCCCATCAATTTGCATAACAAGCAGTTGATAAATGTGATGAATATCACTTTCTAACATTACTACTAGGGCTGCCAAATGATAAAATATGGAGAATTTCACATAAATTGCAGTGAAACAATAATGCTATTTTAATTATGTTCATATGAATGTTACTTACTAGGGCTGTCTTTTTGTTCTTTGGGGATTTCCTTTTAATTTTAAGGATTTGGTTGCATTAATAGGTCCACATAATTGATTAGTTTAAAACCAAAACCATCAAGAAATCAATTGGTAGATTATTGTCTACATTTTTTTTGTCCCTTTGATGGGGGATTTATATAACATGATGATGCTGAAATACTTAATTTTCTTTATCACTTATGCATTAAGCCTGTCGGCAATATTCTGCCACGCCACATCCCTCGCTTTATTGATTGCCGCGGTATTGCCCTTCTTTCGGATATTGTGGCTGTAATCCTCATACCTCAATGAGGAGGGTTTGTTCCGCTGCGGAGAACATTTCTGCATGCTCTTTACCCTTGCTTTTTGGTATTTTGGACAGTTTTCGTTCTCGACTAGTATGGGCTTTTTATTTTCCCTGTGGGCATGCACAAGTTCAGGCTTAATAGGTGAGGTTTGACTAAGTGTCAAGTGGAGCCAGCTGATTTCACTTGATGGAACGACTTGGAGCTAGATTGGGAAGTTCAGTTTAGTCAAGCTTCAAGCTTACACCTAAGTCTGGCAATTCTTAGCTACATTGATGGAATACCCCCCTGGGGTTTCAAAACAAACAAACCCAGAGGTTTGTTTGTTTTGAAAATGAGAAAAACCTGACCACATTTTCATACCAATCTCGGGACATGAGAACTATAGAACGAAGGTTTTGTATACCTACATGTGTACTGTGTGCTGACAGAGTTAAGTTTTAAATAAAGACTGTTGAGACAGTTCTTTGGTTTTATTTCTTGAATGCAAGGAGAGACAGATCAAGCATTTCGTCCTGGGGCCTGTACCATGAAGCCGGATTAGGTGGCTAGCCAGCTATGTTTCAGCTTATTTTCCACCAACCCTGGGTTTTGGGTACCATGAAAGTGGCTCGGCTTTGATCGGTGTTCGTTGCCATGGCATCTTACGCTGCACGGCTAACCTGCTCCGGGGCAGGTTATGTTCTGGATTCGCGATCTCAGACTGAAGTTTGACCAATCAGCTGTGAGCAAAGAAACATATATATGTGACGTAACTAATTCCCAGCGTCTGTTCTCTGTTGCAATGGCTTCACCTTTTCTCCCTAATCCTGTGGACATCTCCGCGCAAATTGTAAGACGAGCACTTCGTAGAGAACGAGTTTTTAGGGACAGACAAAATCCATTTGACTTTCCTGATGCGTACTTGTATGAAAGATACAGATTTTCCGCGGAAGGAATGTCTTATCTCTGTGAGCTTCTTGAGCCGCACATAACAAATGTGACTCATCGAAGCCATGCCCTGACTGTACAGCACATGCAATCCCATCCATAATCGGGCGCCCCTTGTTGCTCAGATCCAACTCCTCTGCCACAGTGTAATCTTGAGGAGGTGGCCCTCCCCCAGTTTTCCTTATTTCACATTTTTTTCTGTTTGCTGCAAACAAGTGTTTGTGATTAAATGTTCTAAGAAAATAATAAAAAATATGGTAAATACTCACCACTTTGAATTATATTTTTATATTTTGTCTTGATCTGCTGCCAAGACCGTTTGGAGTTGGGGTTGCATCTAAAAATTAATTAATATCAATCTTTCTTAGGATGTAATAGCCTATACTTTCACATACATCTACACACATAATATAAATATAAATATATATATATATATATATATATATATATATATATATATATATATATATATCTCTCAACACGAATACATTTTCATTTTAGCATTTAATATATTTTAATATGCTTAGCCTACTTAAATGTACATTACTTGTTTAACCCACACATTAACACAATCAGCAATCTTCCTCCACGATTGTTCTCTTGCTTTGGCAGCAGATACAGTGTTACTGCGTGCTTGAAAAATATTTCTAAATTCTTCATATTTCTGGAGAATAATCTCTTGCTCCTCCGTTGAAAAGTAGATAGCTCTCGCTCTATCCATATCGAACGCGATTGGTTGTTCAGTGTCGTCGTCACTCTCTTATGTGCACGCGCCTGTGGATTAATCATAGTTTAAGGATCAAAGCCTGAGTTGACAGAGAAAGTTGATAACCTGCGTCATGGTACCAATTAAGCCTGATTGCATCGGTTTGGTTTTGTCGATTCAAAACCAATCCTGTAACCCCGAGTTTGTTGAGCCACCTTCGTGGTACAGGCCCCTGGTCTGTGTCTGACAAAATCAGACTTACAACCCTGTTTTATACACAGTTAGGTCAACCCCACATCTCAGTTATTTTCCACCAACCCAAAACTCTAAGAAGTCCAGTCCAGTGTTTTATTACCCCACCAGCCAGTTGGAGGAAACAGACTGTATAAAGGAAATTGCCCCCCCCCCCCCCCCATAAACCACTCCCATCTCCCTCCAAATTGGAAGGGTAGGTGTGCCTTTGTTGAACCTAAAGAGCATTCTTTCTTTGTATCTGCAGAAGAGATCATACACAGCAGAAGGAGGAGGCGTGATCTTTTTGCCCCTCATAACTTCATCTGGGGGGGCTAACCTACCGCCAGAGCACAAACTGGAGTGATGGAAATAAGGTTGTATTATCACTTTTCCCATGGACAGGGGTGGGTAAGATTATGCTATGATTGGAAACATTACATTATAGATTCAATTGGTTTGTTATTTATTCTTTGACAGGTTTAAAAGGCATAGCAGCTGAAATGCAGGAATTGAGACTAATGGCTCAAAATAGGTTAGTTTTAGATCAACTAACTGCCTCCAGTGGAGGTGTTTATGCAATTGTAGGTACATCCTGTTGCACCTTCATACCACCTAATGATGAGGATA
This sequence comes from Valencia hispanica, assembly GCA_963556495.2. Taxonomy (NCBI): domain Eukaryota; kingdom Metazoa; phylum Chordata; class Actinopteri; order Cyprinodontiformes; family Valenciidae; genus Valencia; species Valencia hispanica. The sequence goes on from OY747703.1 coordinate 30,604,052, forward strand.
ATCATGTGATAGCTAAGGCCATTGGTAATATTACCACTCTTTGAGATGCAATTGACAAGGATCAAACATTCCAAAGAGATTTTCTGACTTGGCTACTAACGGGGACCTGGAAGCAAATTCTGCTAAGAATCCTGGTACAAATTGAAATTGTATTATTGTTATTTGTGTTATTTACATCCTGTGTTCTACGCTACCTCAGAAAGCTTCTCACCAATGCAATGACCGTTGCAATCGATGATTAGTGAGAAAAACATGGAGAACTCTATTTTGCACTTTTAGCCCATGATCAGGATGATTAGGATGATCATAATTAACTGGACAGTGGGAATTACAGTTGAATTGTGATGCTGATGTAGAGAGTCATTTGTTAAGTTGAGCTAAAGGTGTTAAAATAAATGACAAACAGGAGTGAAATGTAAGAAGAAAAATTGTAAAGACATTTCCGTCGTTATTTTGCTATGCTTGTAAAAAAAAGCATCGTATGCAGAATGAGATGGGAATGTGAAGGTTCAGTTTGATTTAATCATGATTTGAGTAGAAACATGTGGTCTGCCCCCTGCCCCCCTTGAGCATGATAAGGAGGGTGTTACAGGTGTTTAACCCTGACAGGCTCCAAAAAGATCTCACCTTGTAGGGTACAAATGATCTTGAGAACAGTGAGGAAACAGCCCATAACTCCATGGGAGGAATTGGTCAATGACCTGAAGACAGCTGGGACCACAGTAACAAAGGTTACTATTAGCAACACACTATGTCGATAAGGTTTAAAATCCTGCAGCACTCTACAGGTCTCCCTGCTTAAGCGAGCACATGTCCAGGCCCATCTAAAGTTTGCCAGAGACCATCTGGATGATCCAGAGGAAGGTTAGGAGACTGTCATGTAGTCAGATGAGACCAACATAGAACTCTTTGGTATAAAAGCCACTCGCCGTGTTTGAAGGGGGAAGAATGCTTAGTTGCATCCCAAAAACACTATACTCATTGTGAGGCATGGGGGTGGAAACATTAGGCTTTGAGGCTGCTTTTCTGCAATAGGGTCAGGACAACTGATATGTATTAAGGGAAAGGATGAATGGGGCCATGTATCGTAAGACTTTGGGCAAAAACCTTCCATCAGTGAGAGCATTGAGATGAAAAGTGTAGAAAAAGGATCTGAATCTGAAAAAATATAATCTGAAACCGAAGGAAAAAATTTATCAAACTTGAAAAAAATATAGGATACTGAAAATGTTTAATTAAAGTTTATTCAGAAAAATACAAAATAAAAATACCATTGAAATTCCAATTAATATAAACATTAAATACATTTCCTTTTATTTTGAATCCAGTTTTTGTTTTTCAAAGTAAAGAATGAAAACTTGACTTTCGTTTTCAGCTTACATATTTTCAATTTCAAATATTTCTTTCAAATACACAAACATTATGGCCCTGATTTAGCTCCATAGGCCTCCCGATTGCCATTGTGCAGCCGGCCCCATCCTGTTAGACTGCTGTCCTTTTCTGAAGTTACCAGGACAATTTCTTTGTAGATGACCTGGCATTCCACACTCCCAGCAGTTTACTTCCTGCTGTGTTGCCTCTTGTTGTTGTTGTTGGGCCGGATGAGGTTGTGGTGGCATCTGTGGAAGTGCTCTTCTCCAATTTCCTCTGTTTGGCTGGCCTCCTCTTGGATACATCCTGCCTCTGCCCAGTGCTCTTGCTCCCTTGTTTCCTCCCTTGTTTCCTCCCTGATACACATGCATATGAATGGAAGGGGCAGACAGATTGTATGATGCTGGCTGTGTTGGAGCTGTAACTTGCAGTGCAGCCTGTGCTGCAGAGATCACCGGGACCTGAGTTATAGTGGCTTCAGGCTGCTCCTCTAATTCTAGGTTCTTGTATGGTTCTGTAGAAACCACTGTCACAGGTGCTTGATGCTTAGCCTTATCTTTCTTCTGTTTAGTAATTTCCCCAATCTGGAGCTGGGTTAGTTTTCCAGCCAGCACTTTACTCTTCTCTTCTTGGGGCTGTTTTTCAGCCCTGTATGCTTCCACATAATGTACTAGGTGTTCTGAGAACATAGCCCAGTCTATTTTCATCAGCTTCACAACACCATCCATGTTCTTTCTTACTTCTTCTGGCATGGCTTTCTTCACCAGCAGTTTAAACCGAGTCTGGTTAGTTTCATTACTATCCCATGCACTTCCAGTCTTTTCTTTCAACTTTCTTTGGACGTCGTGGAGAAGCTTGATTGTGCTTTCTCCGTCTTTCAGAGTTTCTTTCTCCAGCTTAGATGGATCCATTTTTGATGTATACTTGGTACGTAGAGCAGCCCATATCTTATTTCTGAATTCTCCAAAAGGCTGATGATCATTATTGTTGTTACTGATCACTGCCCTGGTTCCTCCATCTGTCAGGACGTCTGCTGTAGCATTTTCCCTATAACATGCATTAACAGTGCTTTAATGTATCCCATGGCGAGTGTCACTACAGCAATGTTTTCTTCAAAGACCATTTATCCATTTGACTGCAACTTCTGTTAACATGGGCAGCCTTTGACTTAATCGCACCATGTCCATGAAGTTCCAAGGCACATATCTTACAGCTTGTGCAGGTCCCTTCTGCAGTAACGGGCAGGTTAATCTCTGGTCTGGATTACTCCAGAGAGGGCACAGTGACACAAAATCAGACCATAACCCAAATTCAATTCAAATTCAAAAATACTTTATTGATCCCAGCGGGAAATTAAGTGATGTTGTAGCTCATATAATTAATTCTTTAAGGAGTCGTTGTAGATAATGACGGCTGTGGGCAGGAAGGATTTCCTGTAGCGGTCTGTTTTGCAGTGAAATTGAAGAAGCCTCTGACTGAAGACATTCTGTTGTTGTATGGCAGTCTCATGAAGAGGATGCTCAGGTTTGTCCATATTTTTTTTTTTGATTTTATGAAGAATGAAGAATTTTATGACTTTTGGAGACAGAAAAGTGGGAGTGGGAGGCAAAGGGGGTAGCAGCCTTTCCTGACTTGTTGAAGTCAAGATTGTGGAATCAGAAGAGTCCATCGCTAAGGTGAAGGATAAAACATCCAAGATGTAACAGGAAAGCTGTTGGTCAGAGGAGAGTGTGATGTCTGTTTGGCTGGGAACAGCAGAGGAGGATGCTGAGCCAGTTTCTGAACTGAACCTGTTGAAGAATGTGTCCAGTTCATTGGCTCTGTCCAGACTTGCATCTATCCAATCTTTCCTGTCCTTAAAGCCTGTGATCTTTTTCATTCCTGACCAGACATCTCTGATTTAGTTCCTCTGTAGTTTGTTCTCCAGCTTCTTCATGTATGCCTCTTTAATGTCTCTGATCTTGACCTTAAAGAGGCTATATGCAACTTTTTACCCAAAATAAACGTAACAATAGCCTTTGCATTTGAACATGTATGACTCGCACATCTCCTGATGAGCAAACTGACACCTTGTCAGCTCACAGTGGGTACATCTATAAGCCTGTATCCAATTTTTCCTATTTTCTGTCGGATCGGATTTTTCCCGCGCTGTCTGCGGATGTGACGTCAAGCGAGTTCATGTTAAACGTTTCAGATCACCCTGCCACAACCGCTAGTCAGCAATTACGTACCCAGGTCAACTCTGACACCAACAGTAACTCCACATAAGACAAAAAAAGTTAAACCCCTGACAAGTGCCCCAAAAAGATCCAAGATTGAGAGTGACCGGCATGCGCTGCGAGAGCGAGCAGAAAGGAAGAGCAGTTCCGTTTTTTGGTCACAGGTGTCAGTCGCGAGTTTAAATTTCAGAAAATTGCGTTTAGCCCCTTTAAAGGGGGGGTATTTTGCAAAATGGACTTTCTGAAGCTTGATATCCTGAGAACCTGTCTTTCCCTCATTAAAAACGTACCTGAAGTGTTGCTCCGACTCATGTAAGAGTAATCTTTGAGTTTCTGCCAGTCTCTGCTGGTAGTTCTCTGGGTTACTGAAACGCCTGCTCCCACCTATCCCCGCCTTTTCCACCCATCTCCTCCTCTGACCTTACGTACTCAGCCGAGAGCCTCGCCCCTGCAGAGCTCCCCTACCCCTCCCCACCTCACACAACTCCAGCTGAGTCCCAGGTGCAGTAATTATAACACACCAGCTGCAGCTGCACGTCTTTTGTGGGATTTTTTTTTCCGACTCCGTGCATGCTGCGGTGATGCACGCTATGTGACGAACTGAAGGGGGAGTGTTAGAAAGAGCAGGAGGGAAAATCAAGGTGTCCAATACGGAAGTACATTTCTTTAAGGTGGATTTTGATATTTGACGGACTTTTAAAAGACTTAAGGTGACAATTTTATTGGAGTGTGCTATAGAAGGGTAATATGTGCCTGGAAGAAGCATAATACTCCCCCTTTAAGTTGCTTCTGTATTCTCCTCAATAATTCCCTGTCTCCCTCCCTGAAGGCTCTTTTTTTTCTTGTTTAGCAGCTCCTTCAGGTCATTGGTGATCCAGGGTTTGTTATTAGGGAAGCATCTCACTGTTCTGATGGGGATGATGTTGTCCACACAGAAGTTTATAGTCAGTCACACACTCAGTCATGGCATTAATGTCCTATCCATGTGCTTGGCAAAGATTCATTCAGCCTGTGGTTGCTAGGGTGGTACTGAGCTTACTTTATCTGTGCACTTCAATCTTTATCTCTTCAAAACCGTAAATATCATCTTCACAATAAATTATGTTGCACTCCCTTCACACCCAAAATTCCAAATCACCCCTATTCCAGTGTATCATTCTCTGACTGGTTGTAGCATTAATCAACTGAGACTCCTTCCCCTTTCACAACTTCGGCATATTTAACTAAATACCAAATTATTCCTGCCCCACAGACTAAGCACATCCCCAGCCATATAACAATTAGTAGGTTAAACAAACATTTCTGCAACATGTCTATTCCTTAGCAGCATATGACATCATTCGCTCTTTCCTTTCTTATACTGTTTACCACGCAGCACTCAAACATAAAGTCCCCAGCCCTTTAAGCAAAATACCCCTTAACATTAAGCAAATTAGTTACAACACATACAGGCAAAGCACATTTAATACACATTTAAAGCACATAGAATAGCACATATAACAAACATACATATATAAACATCAATATCCTTGACTACAAATGCCTTTACAATCACTTTTTACAATGTAATAAATGACTTATCTTCAATTACTTAACTGTACTGTTTACTAGGTCCTTTTGGCATAGGCGCAGCCAAATTACCTTACTGTTGGTCTGGAGGAGTAGGAAGCTTCTCTCAGAATTTTACACAAATAGGACATTTATAATAATATTTATTTGAATAACAAATTTCCTGTCACGATGTGGTGTGGAGGAAGGACCCAAACGCAGACGCCGGATGAAAGGTGCAGGATATTTATTAAAGGTGCTATTGGTGGAGGAGGTGATGATGATGGTGACGGCAGGAACGGAGAGACAGGACATCGGACGATAAGGAAGGAGGACATTATGGTAGGCACACTAGACATCAATAATGATCCGGCGCTGAGTGAAGGGAAGTGACTGGTTTTAAAGGCAGGAGGTGAGGAGGATCAGGTGTGAATGATTGACGAGACACAGGTGAGGACGATGATTAGGAGAGGGTGATTAGGGCAGCATGAGATTTTCTCTCAACTGTATCCGGTGAACGGGGCCCCCCTTAGCTGGTCCCTGTCCTCCAGTCCCACGTCTCAGGCCTTGGCACGACCTTTCCTCCTGGTTCGGCTCTCCAAACGTCGTTGCTGAATGACGACCTTTATCTTTTAGATTTAGTGTCTAGGTTCTAACTATCTAAACTGTCAACTATCTGACTAGTGGATTTCAATAGAGTCACAAAGCACTCTTCAGGAACTTGATGTTTATTTTACACAAACAGGACGGTACACAGCTTACAAGCACAGATATACGCACTTTCACTCTGAAAATCCATTGATCAGACCTCTTAATTTATACCTTTGTGCCTTCGATGATTCCCTCCCCTGGGATCTCCTTTTCTTTTCATGAAAATTTTTTTTTTTTACCATTAAAATCGGCAAATTTATTTTACCCCTGTCTGGTTATCATGGGTTGTCTTTTTTTAAAAACTATGATGAATTGCACACACCCGTGAGATGACACAAACAACCCTATATGGGCACAATTACTCATCCCAACTGTCAGCTCTGGGCACATTTAAGCACACAGAAATCATTGTATACCAACCAAATGTACAATATAGGACCTCAGCCTAAAGGACAGGGGTCTCATTTATAAAACTTTGCGTAGAATCATTACTAAAACCGTACTTAAGCTCAGCAACTTTTTTTTACTTACGCCTAGTAAATTTCGGATCTGTTAAACTTGGAGTACGCACAGCTGCACGCACTTTCCGCTTTATAAATCCCACTCTCCCTAGAAATGTGCGCAGGTGTTTTTGGATCATATCCCGCCTCCTACACACCCTTCTCCCATAAACGGTCCATGCAAAGTGTCTAGTGAATATTCTGCATCGACTTAAGCCAGCTAATATGGGGCGTTTCACAGTTAACCATGGAAACCGAGAGGTGGAGAAAGTAATTCCACAGAGACAGCTGCAGGTTCGTAGAGGCACGGTAAACTGTTTTATTTCAATAAATCACTCAATCAGCGCTTTACTCAGCCAAATGCAGCCAAAGTGCTTCACATTAAAAGATAAAAATACAGTTGCAAAAACAAAATGTGTGACAAGAAGAGAGTAAAAAGATTTAAAAATTTAATAATAAAAGCAGCACAAGCAATAAAAAAGATAAGAACGATAGAATTTCAATTAGGCCTACATGATTACTTCTTGTAGCAACACTACAGACTGGGATTTATTAAACCAAATAAAACTAGGTATTTAAAGCCTGACAGAAAAGGTTTGTTTTAAGTCTACTTTTAAAAGTATCATCCTTGCAAAATATTGATTTGGGGTCACAAACAAACGGAAGAGCCGCAAGTGACGCAGCGTTGATGCAGCAGCGTTCCTGATATAAATAAGAAGAGCGGGGGACAGGGTGCACGGTTCCAGGGGGTCAGTAGATCCAACACCGGGTCCAGTTCAGCACATAGATCTAATCAGACTGGTTTAAGGAATCTACACCGGGTCCCCGATCAAGATGCTTCCACTGGCAGCATCCATTGTGCATCATTATGCAGGGGATGCTGCAGTATTCGTACTTCACACAATTAATACACCAATAAGTGTAATTTCTATATAATTTGAATAGATAAATACACATGCACATACTGTGATATAATTCTTATATGTGCAACATATTTTCATTCAGATTCTCATTTTTATTCTCAGTTCAGAGATGGGATGGGGGGGGTGACTGCTGGTTGTGTGTCTGTGTGCACAAAGCTCTACAAGTTTGAAATTGTGGCTTTCATTTTCATTTTTGCCATCTCGCCTGCTGCGCTGTCAGTGTCCTCTGTGTCCACAAAGTGTGTAAGCAAGATCCTTGGTGTGCTTAAAGTTGCGCACATGTTTCCGTCACGTTTTTTTCTATAAATCCAAAACTTTGCGTAGAAAGTTGCTTACGTAGTTTTTAGACCCCGTTTTGTGCATAAGCAAGCTTTATAAATGAGACCCCAGGTGTTTTTTCCCTGACATCGACACTCTCCAGAGTCTTGAACGATGTTCACATGTTTAATGTTCCTTGTTTTAAGGCACGGGTGTGTTCACAAAAAAGACAATTGGTGCACAGAGTGGCTGACATACAGTGACAGTGACGCCAATCTGTCTGAAATTTTTTACACAGAGATACTTAAAAACAATTTCTTCTGTCTGAGGCCTTTCTAGCATGTTCTCTCCTTTTTAATGTTTCTTCTTGGTACTGTTTACCATTTAGTATTTTACAGTATCTATTGTTGTGAGACAGACTGAGCGATTTTTGTCTGGTTTACATAACCATCAATAACTATGATCAATATTTTAAATTTTAATATAATTATTGATGGAGTTCAAGTTTTAATCTAATAAAGTTTGGGACACCAGCTTCTCTTTGGATGTGTTCGTAGTCTCTTCTGAAAGGTACAAGTTCAAATGCTGTGGACATTAATTGTATGCACACACCAAGTAATCACAGAAAACTTCTCTTTAAGCTAAGGGGAATTTATTAAGAAAACAGATCAACCTTACAACCAAAACATTTCGTCAATAATTCCCATGTATTCTAAAGCATGCAACTACTACTGAACATGGGATGAAAATTAATCAACACTATTAACACCAAGGGGATCAGGGACAAACATAAGGCACTCCGTACAGGAGGGGAGATGTGAGGGTTTGAGGTACCTAATCTCTCACTCCAGGGGGGCTCAAGTAAGAGACAGCCTGTAGGACAAGGGTCATAAAACTTTTATCTCTGGGCCAAGATGGAGAACAACACAAGGTGTGTAAGGAGACAAAAGGCCGGCTATAATGTGGCAGAGCACATGGTGTGTACTGTCCACGTGGAAGCCCACAGCTTTAACTAACAAACCAGCTAACGCAGGTCGGACCGAGCCCTGCTCTGCAGAATTGGTGATCAGAGAGCAAGAGACAGGGTAGAACAAGGAAGAGCGAGAGAGGGAGAGAGAGATAATCCGCTTAGGATAAAACAAAAACCTGTGTCAACACAGCAAATACAAAAACAGTTTACAGCTCATGCGTTCGGCGACGCTAAATAAGCCAACAGGTTCAGTGCTTTAAAAACACTTTAATCAACAAGGAACGAGGTCTAACTCATCCTGACCTATATTTGTCCCTATTTATCTGCCCAGACACAAGATTAGTATAAATGAACCGGTTCAGTCTTACTTTGCCTTGAGGGAGGTCCAGTCCACAAAGAGGGGAGCAAAATGTGTCCGTAGTTGAGTACAAGGGAGAAACAGAACTTTGCGCAGGGTTCTTCGGAACCTCAGGCCCAGCTGCAGGCCGGAAGGCTGTGAGTCAGCGTCATAAAGAACTGTTTTGGAACAATTCTAATGTCACCCAGGGCTGGATACCCAGACAGACGCTGGGTAGACAGTGGTACTTCAAAGGTTTTGAAATTGGTTTATTTCCCGCAGGTCAGGATAGCGTGTCTCCTTCCATTGGCAAGCAACAACAGAGTGACAAGATGGTGGTCCCTGCTGACCCCTTTATATAAACTTAGTGATGTCATCGTTGGCCACGGACCAATGGGAATGCGATGGTGGTCACAACTATGAATGCTGGGAAATCCAGTCCGTTCATTTCATTTGTAGAAAATGGAACCCAAGTCTGTCTGTCTGTCTGTCTGTCTGGTTAAGAATGAATGATGCATGAGTAAGAGTTTTACTTTAAACAGTTCTTTACATAAGTATAAAATGCACAAAGGTATACACCTTAATTTTTTTTAGACTTGTCTCATTCACAAGCCCTGTGTATTTTATTCTGATTTTAAGTAGACCTGTGTGGTGTGCATTTACAATCAACCCCCAGACCGCACACTTTTTATTTCCTATAAACCGGAAAGTGTTTGGGATATGTTTCTACCAGCTTCGCACAGTTAAAAATGGAAAGCTATTTCCATTCTTCTTTGCAAAATAGCTCAAACTGAGTCAAAATGGATGGAAAAAATCGATGAAGATACATTTTCAAACCGCAGTTTCTCAAATGAATTTAGGCATTACTTTTGATTGAATTTTTTCAGTAAATAAATATGCTTTAACCTAAACCTTTCCAGTCCATGTATTATTATTTTCAATTGACAAACGAAAATACAAAAAAAACAAAATTATTATTGTATTTTTTTTTTGCTATTTGTTTTTGAATCGGATACAAAAAACTAAAGATTTCTTGTTTTTCGTATTTTGAATTTTAGTCTCAGATCAAAAATGCAACATTGAAAAATTGCCTGCATGACAGAATTTGATTTAAATATTTAATTGCTCAGACATTTTCCATGACTATCAGATTCTGTGAATCTAGGAGGCACTGTTTTTGGTGAAAGAACTATCATATTACGTGACCCCTCCATAACTCCTGAAAGAAAAAAAAGGGATGAAACTTTTATAGGTAACAGTGTGTGCATGGATCTGTTATAATATATGTTATATAATATATATAAGCTACACAATTTGCGAGTGTAAAGGTGACAGAAGGTCAGTGGCTCACAGTGATATGTGATGGTAACATGTCTGGGTGTGATTGGAGCCCCCTGGTGGTCCGCTACAATATATATATTTTTTTCTTTTGGAGCTGTGACCGTTTTAATACTTGTGTAAATACAGTGTAACTGAACCCCATGAAAAATCATAACCCCGCCCCCAGACAACATTTGAAAATTCTACAAAGTGGGCAGAGTCAGGAAGAACGGAGGGGTATGGCTAAGTGTGAAGGATGAGCGGAGGGGGGAACGTGGGGGTGTGGTCAGGAGGACAGTGACACCTCGCTTAATTTGACACTGAAACATGGACAGTAACCAAAGCGACGTTGGCAGTTTTGCGACTGATCGACGTTCATCTGTTTTGAACGTTAGCCTATGTTAGCATTACCACTCAGAGACTGGACTCCTACTGTCTTCCTCTGCCTCAGCAGCACCGGGTTCGGGGAGCGCTGACTCAGCTGAGTGGTGATGCTAACATAGGCTAACGTTCAAAACAGTATGTTAGCTATGCTAACTAAGTGCTAATGTGATAACAATGGTAACCTGAAAAACGCAATCCAACTCCAAACTTGCCACGGGTTCGGTATGTCTGATATTTTATACCCAAACCCACGGGGCGTGTCTGTGAGACCATGCCTGTGACACAGTCAATGGCTGTGACGTAAAGATGTACCGCTCTCCACCAATCACAAAATTCAAATGCAGTAGCCACCGTTAAACCCTAAGAGGGCGGCACGAAGACATTTTCAGACCAAAAAGTGTAGAATTAAACAAGTTTACACGAAAATGTAAAATAAATCCCAGAAACTGAAAGATTGCATTGGTAAATACCAATTTATACAGTTTAGAAGCAAAAAAAAGTTGTTTTGGGGTTTAGTTACTCTTTAAGTCTGAAGTGCAAAAATGAATACGAAAGGGGTACGTGCAGCTTAACGTGTTAAGCCAAATTTCCCCTTTGTGGGACAATAAAGGATCATTCTATTCTATTCTAATGATGTACGGAGAGATTTATTTAAAAACGGCAAACTAATTCAAGTGTATAATTGAGCTTTTAAAAACCAACAGACCTCCGTCAGATCTGACTTATATTTAGTATTGTTCAGGAAGTTTAATAGCGCTTTTCAGGCGAGGACTGCATACGTACCTCATGTACATTAAGAGGTTTACATAGATTGCGTATCAAGCTTGTGCACTTGAGGGGCATTACGTTCATTCAGGAGGAGTCACTGAAACAGTGCACCGTAGAATCACCAAGTATGAGAGTCGCGGAAAATGTCAGAGCAATTAAATATTTAAATCAAATTCATTCATGCGGGCCATTTTTTTATTTTGTATTTAAACTAAAATTTTAAATATGATAACGTATGAAGCACATAGATCATTTTATGTGGTGCATTTTGCGTGACGCACGTTTTGAAGTTAAAGTTGAAAAATCTGAACTTCGGCAACAATTCGCACCGCGTTAACCAATGAGGAGCCTGTTGACGTGGTGTCACGTGATGCTGTGACCCAGTTCACAGGGTCTGGCAAAAATTTTCATTCAACATGGAGGAAAGATTAATCAACGCTCTGGCTAATCACCCGCAGCTGTTTTTTGTACAGAGACAGGAATAAAAAGGACCTCGCTTGGAGGAATATAAGTGAGGAGATAGGGCAACCTGGTTAGTTCATTTCACTTTTGAAAGATTTCACATTTCTGACCCTGGGAACCAGCGCAAGGTACTCTCCACAGTAAATAGAGAATGGAGACGCTCTCTTCCAACACTAGATCGACAGCTGCCATCTTGCAAAAACACCATCTGGCACTAGCTCGTCCCACAAATTGCGTATTTCTGGCTTGACGTGTGTCAAAATGTACCATTTTGACACACGTCCAATTCGCTTTGGACGCGTCGAGCTGCAATTTTTCAAGCGTCAAACTTTGCCATGCGGCGCATTTTTGACGCTTTAGTGTGAACGCACCGTTACGCTTGCCTTGACAACCCTATCAGCTTAGGTGGATAGCCATGTCTTGGTTAGTTAGAAGTTGAGCCATTCTTTCTATTTCTCATTTTTCAGATTTTATTTGTAAAAAAAAAAAAGGAAAAAAACTGCCTCCTTTTCTTTCTACTTTTAGAATTGTGTCCAACGTGTTGGTTTATCATATCAAATCCCACTTTATTCTGATTAAGTTTGTGGTTGTAACAACAAAATCTGAAAAGGTTTTAGTGGTTGTGAATACTTTTGTTAGGCACAAATGTAATTACAACTGTATTTAAAAAGGGAAATTGGGATGCTTTTTGTTGGGTTTTTCTTTGTAGCTGTTATTAGTGGAAAGAGTTTGTGAAACAGGGACGTCCAGTTTTAGATATTTTTAATCTCATGTTAAGACATTAACATTTTCTTATCATGCCTTATTTATGTTTCCTACTGTCAAAAAGGTAAAGCATCACTGAATCAAATACACTATAAATACTTCAAAATAGAAGAAAGATAGAACATGTAAGAAAACGCCTTTCTTAAATATATCTGAGCTGGGTTTTAAAATTTGTCCCTGTGGGTTTTTAACAACATCACAAACATCTGACATTTTTGGTGTTAGCCACTGGTGTACAGTGAGAAACTTAGACACAGATGCCATGTGCGCACATGGAGATGAAGGGATTTAGGATCTAACAGAGAAAACTGTTTGCTTCTTTACACTTAGTCCTCAGTGTGTTTGTTTACCTGGTGCTGTGCAAGTATGTTGCTCACTTCGGGTTTAAACCTTTGTCTTTTAGGAAGGCTTGTGGGTGGTTTTGGAAAGGGATGACAAGATCAAAAATACGTACATGTACCATAGAGAACCCAAGATCACCTGCTCTACTAGACAGAAACACATGTATGAACACATACCAACACACATGCACTGTGGTCCAACTGACTGCTTGAAGTCGGCTGCCTTCAGGCAAACCAGCATACCCATAACCATCATTAGCAGGGTCTGTTTTCAGAGGTAACGTGTTAAAAAAGGTGTTTCCTTAATCATGTGGATAAATCTGAGCTCATAATCATTCATTATTCATTCATTATTATACAATATATGAATAGACATACTAATTATTTCGTATTAAACATGTTTATTGATTATCACTAACTGTGTTTTTATTATATAAAAACATTTAATAAGAACTACATTGCTTAATTCCAATGCTTCCTATTTTTATTCTGGGTTATAAGTTTATAAGCTTTACCGGAGCTTTATCAAAGCTTTGGCAATACGCTGCAAAGGTTGTAGAAGCAAAAAACAGATGTTTGGCTTTAAAAAATTTGAATTGGATTTCATGGTATAAATATAAACTTTAACTGACACAAGACAAACGTATTCTAGAAATGTCCCAATCCAAACCAAAATATTGGATAAGGGTACCGATCAAGGTATTTTTTTTAAATAACTGGTATTACAGTCTCTTTCTAAACTCAACTCTTAATACCTGTTGTTGGTGTAGTGTCTGTGAGTAATTGTAAGCTTCAACCTCAGCGTTTCAATGGGAACATTTTGCATGGTTTTTAAAAACCAAACCCTATTTTCATTTGCACACATTGGATGTTTGTAAGCTAAAAAAAGTGCACCTTATTTTGTCAAGCTAACAATTCAGAATTTTTGCTTAAAAGTCTGTTTTTTTTGTATGTTTTGCTGCACGGTTACTACTGCACTGAACACTATTCTCCCCAGACAAATGTTCCTTTGATAGAAAGCTATGCAGTGTGCAGCTGCAAGACGACTCATAAAATTCAATGATTTTCAAATGCACTCCATTCTTTAATAATGAAAATAACATTTTATTTCAGTTATTTCTGATTTACTGGAACCACAAATATGTTACGAGGCAAGGTTTTCTGAAATCATATCAGACCAAAGAGAAAACCTGCTACGGATATCCCTGCTAATCAACAAACTGCTCCACATGAAAAACATTGTCAGCAGGAGGTGTGAGTTTACTGAGGGCTGTGGCTGGATGTGTGTTGTTATACATCTTGAGAAACATCATAAGCAATTTGCATTTAGGTGACGTATTGTCACATTATTCCTAACCTTGATAACTCCAGAAACTCCTTTCTGGACAAAACATATGTTTCTGTTTGTAAGAATTGACAGAGTGTAACATCAGGAATTTCATTGGTGACAAAGTTACATCTAATACTAATGAAATGTTATGAAATTATAGAACTTCAAACTGGTTTCAAGATGGCATGATCAGTATCTGGAACAGAAAACCCAGATGAGGACATCAATAATATGTTCCATTGTTTAGTGTATGATTGGATACTGAAATAAAATATTGTTCTAACTAAAAAGGAAGCATAACTAAACTTTGTGTTTAAGTTCAAATTTAATTTGTGTTTATGTTTAATTCAAATAAGTACTTTGAAAGATTCTCAGATCAGTTTTTTTGTATTTATTTTATTTAAAATAAAGGAAGGAAAAATAGAGGAAGGAAAACTGTGGCTAAAGGAGGAAGCTGAAGAAGAGCTTGGCGAGCTCAGAGAAGAAGATCCGAGCCCTGCACCAGAAGGACCTGAGCAGGATGAGGGTTTGGATCCAGAGACAAAGAAGCAGAGAATCCATCAGCCCTCTTGTGTAATGAATCGAAGTCTGCTGTTAAAATCATTGACAATAGAGTCACAGGGGGCGGCTAAATTAATAGGAGTCTCTTTAAAAGCTTCAAGAAAACAAGCAGCCACTTCCGGGGTTAGATGGCGCTTCATTACAGTTCTCACAGAGGTCTCCCGCTTAATAAAATTGGTGATGTTAAAAAACACAAACAATGATCGGAAATTCTGCAACATTCAACAACAGAGGACACACTGGTGGGCAGGCCATACGTGATGACCAAGTCCAGGGTGTGTCCTCTGTTGTGAGTTGGCTGTGTGACATGCTGGGTAAAATCCATGTAACTCAAGATGTTTAAAAAATCTGTTGATAAAGAGTCTAAAAGGTTATCCACGTGTAGATTAAAATCACCAGCTAAAATGATCCTTTCAAAGGAGTTGTGCAGAATTGATAAAACCTCTGAGAATTCTTGAATGAAAAGTGCACTCTGTTTAGGAGGCCTGTAAACAGTTACACATAAAATCTGAGGAATGCTAAAAACAGCTGCGGTATATTCAAAAGGGGTAAAATTGTCAAGTAAAACAGGTTTGGCGGAAAGTGTTGATGAACTAATTAAAGCCGTCCCACCACCCTTTTCCCATTCCTCATTGAATAGTTAAAATTAAAATTTGGTGGGGAGGCCTCTTGTAAGAACAACATGGGGCATCCGAGCTCAGCCACGTTTCCGTTAAAAATAAACAATGGAGATTATGGTCTAAAATGAAGTCATTTATAATAAAAGTTTTGTTCAGCAGAGAGCGAACATTTAAAAGAGCCATATTAAGAGTGGCTGGAGATGGATTGCCTAAATTACATATGGAACCTGAGATTTTTGGTAGCTGTTTGAGATTATTGAGATTATGTTTGCTAGATTTATGTTTATTTGCTCACTCTGCTGATAACAGGTATGTGAGTAGTTTGACAAGGTTCAAGTCCGTTATTTTAGTTACTGTTAAAATCAAGGCTGGGTTCATAGGTCCATGGACCGGCTGCACATCAGGCTATTGGGGCAGAAGTAGGGGACGGGCGAGGGAAGGCAGCAGGGGTCAGTGCGGGACGCAGGGGGGGATGTGGGCAGGCCAGGCTCATTGCCAGGGTGGGGGTTCCTTTACTATTTAGGTGGAGCCCGTCTGCCCTAAACAGGTGACTCCTGCCCCAGAAAATGTTAAAATTGTCTATAAAACCAATATTGTTCAGCACAGTGGCAGAGGAGAGCCAAGTGTTCAAAGATAAAAGCCTGCTAAAACCTGTGAAACCTCTGCCGATGGTGGGAGTGAGGCCAGAGATAAAAACTGAAACCGCTGTGTTTTTTAAAAGGTTAAAAAAGTGAATAAAATCCCGGTTCAGCAGTTCGGACTGTTGTCTGCGGATGTCATTGGTGCCGGCATGAACAATAACAGTATTCACGGTGAGGTGGCGTTGAATGATGTCCAGGATCTGATCAGAAATGTCCATCACTGTCACTCCAGGAAAACACATGGCGCGGGCTCCTTTCCTCCTCACATACCTGATGATTGAGTCCCCAATGATCAGCGTGGTGGGTGCCGGCTAAGCAGGTCGGAGCTGGGCAGGGGATCCCTTGCTGTCCAGGACCGGCTGGATGTTAAGAGCCTCCCCAGGGCTGCAGCGATGGGTCGTCAGTGCCGAGGGCTTGTTCCGGGGGTTAGGCGTAAAGTGAACCACTCCTCGGAGGGCTGGAGCCCGGGGATTGGCGCGATGTGGAAGGCTGCTGCAGTCTGGCTGCTGCTCTGGTGGTTGGGCGGGATCGGGCGGCGGTCCAGCGGAGCTACGTGGCCCCGGGGCTGCCAGAGAAGGAAAGTCCTGGCCGAGGATGCCGAACCGGTTGGCCAGTGGCAGTGCAAGAGTCCCAGCGATGGATCTCGCCCCAGCAGCATCGCCGGGCTGAGAGGGGATGGTCACCGCCAGCTGAGGGCTGTCAGCCGCGGCGAATGTCCGGCCAAAGATGATGTCCACGTCATGCTCAGAATCCTGGATCTGGTGGAGCGTTGAAATCCTTTGCTCCAACTCCAAAACTTTTTGGCTGAGCTTCAGGCACCCATCGCAGCCAGGGCTGCAGGTGAGTAGAGGCATGATAAACCGATAAAAACAAGTTGTTTAAAGTTTGCGGTGCTAAAATCAGTTAAAACCAGTCTTTAAGAAGATATAAAACCAGTAAAAAACCAAGTCGATCTCAGCAGGTTTCACTGACAAATTTCTTTCTTTCTTTCTTTCTTTCTTTCTTTCTTTCTTTCTTTCTTTCTTTCTTTCTTTCTTTCTTTCTTTCTTTCTTTCTTTCTTTCTTTCTTTCTTTCTTTCTTTCTCTCTTTCTCTCTTTCTCTCTTTCTCTCTTTCTCTCTTTCTCTCTCTCTTTCTCTCTCTCTCTCTTTCTTTCTCTCTTTCTTTCTCTCTTTCTTTCTTTCTTTTTTTCTTTTTTTCTTTTTTTCTTTTTTTCTTTTTTTCTTTTTTTCTTTCTTTCTTTCTTTCTTTCTTTCTTTCTTTCTTTCTTTTTCTTTCTTTCTTTCTTTCTTTCTTTTTCTTTCTTTCTTTCTTTCTTTCTTTCTCTTTCTTTTTTTCTTTCTTTTTTTCTTTCTTTTTCTTTCTTTTTTTCTTTCTTTCTTTTTCTTTTTTTCTTTCTTTCTTTTTCTTTTTTTCTTTCTTTCTTTTTCTTTCTTTCTCTCTCTTCCTTACTCACAGAGTGCGACAAATATCAAACTACACAAAACTGCTAAATAAAGTTTTTTGCAAAACAATGAAGTTCTTCCCTAATAATGTGATTTTTGATTATTCTGTAATATTACTTTCAAGTACTGTAAAGTCAAAGTAAGTAGGATTTTTAGTTGAAAATAGCAAGTGATGTTCATTTTAATGTGCAAACAGTTAATTGTAATTTCTTTCCGACATAAAATAAAAACTCCACATTTTTAACAATTGCATTAGGCCTCAGCTGTTAATTGATTTTTGCCAATATTTACCTTTAAAGGTCTGCTACTAATGAAAGAACTGGAAATATGTGGGGTTGCATTTCAGACTGAAAAAATGTGAGTGGAAATACAGTCCAGAGTCCAGTCTGATGGCTTATGTCAAAATATACTTTTAATAAATCAAAATACAAGAAAATAGTTTTTGAATAGCTGTCCTAACCAATGTACACAAAGAAGCTATTTTAAAGCGTTACATTTTAGTCTACAGTATAAAAAAAGTTAAATCAGAAATATAGTTATAAATTTCAAATTATGTCCATGCTTATACTCCACATGCTTAAACTTATACAAGCTTATACTTCACCTGCAGCAACTTAGCCCTCTACATTTGAAAAACAAAAAAGAAAACAATACATAAAAACAAATTCATTCTAATTTCTTTTTTTGAGCATTTGTTTTTTTTTTTTTGTTGTATAATATGATGTCAACTATCAAGAAGGCTACAAAACTAAAGCTTGTTGCTGGAAACTCAGCAGGCAGCTAGCTGCATGCCCACAGCTGTTTTGGAAAGAAATGAATTAATAAAAATTTTTTTTCACACTACAATCACATGAAACCCCACCACACTCACATGCTGCTGAGAAGTCTTCATAATTCCTAATCAAAAGTAATAGGCTTTGAACCCACAAGTACACAAATTGAAAAATAACAATGTGACCTGGTTTGTGTTCATGAGTAGATGTTAATATTTATCAATTTACCAATTAGCTATTACAGACCTCAAATGTTAAAAAAATATACACAGACACACAAATAAAGCAGAAATGGACCAGGTGAAGATGGGCTAAATCACCTCAGTGTTGGCATGGCGATAGCCTGCAAGTGAAAATGGCTGCAGCTCCTCTCCAGCTGAGCTCCTCTGAGTCTGCCAGAGATGATGGATCCATGTGAATAAATGAATATGATGAAAGAGCCAAAGAATAAATCAAAGACATAAGCGCGTTTACTTAGAACAAGAAAATGAGAATGAATAAGATGAGAAAATAGTGAGTGACAGAGAAAGGTTTAGCTTTAAGGTCCCATGGAATAGCTTATGACATGTGGTATCTTACTTTACCACTTTTTCTTCTTTATAGTAATCACGAAATATAGATATTGAATTTTAAAATCGGATGGATGGATGGATGGATGGATGGATGGATGGAGAGAGAGAGAGAGAGAGAGAGAGAGAGAGAGAGAGAGAGAGAGAGAGAGAGAGAGAGAGAGAGAGAGAGAGAGAGAGAGAGAGAGAGAGAGAGAGAGAGAGAGAGAGAGAGAGAGAGAGAGAGAGAGAGAGAGAGAGAGAGAGAGAGAGAGAGAGAGAGAGAGAGAGAGAGAGAGAGAGAGAGAGAGAGAGAGAGAGAGAGAGAGAGAGAGAGAGAGAGAGAGAGAGAGAGAGAGAGAGAGAGAGAGAGAGAGAGAGAATTTGTCCCTTACATCTTTCTTCTGTTTTTGCTTTTTTGTCACATATTTCTTTCATACCATACAAAAATTGCATAAATAAAAAAGCAAAGTTAAAGTGACTTTATTTATTCAGGCATGAAGTTATCTAAATCAACCTAGCCATGAGAGATTAAAAAATTGCCACGTTTGTTAAATCATAGATTTTCTATGCTAAACAACATTCTTAAATTTCACCAGCCACACCCAGCTCTGATTATTGACTAAACTGTAAAATCAATAAATCACGTATTAGAATCTGTGAAACAGCATGACGCAAGATAAAAGATCTAAAAAAGTATAAACTGGTAGGTGTTTGTAATTTGAGGTGTAGACATCTTGGTGTCCAAAATGTGATGCAGCTCTCCTTTTAGAAGTAAAAGTCTAAATGCTGTAGTACTACGAAAAAAACTTTGTACCCCAGGATACTGAGATTTTTTTAAATAATTTTATTTATGATCATGATCATCTATTGCACTAAAGGAGAAGTTGTAAACGTACATAAATTTGAAGACATAAATGTAGCAACTGCGGATATCTGTTGAGTCTAAAATCAAAGTGAATAGCAGAACAAATAAATAATTAAATAAATCACTTTGCTTTTCTTCTGTTGCTAAAATGAGAAATGAGAAAAGCTGTACTAGGCCACAGGTGGTAAAATGCTTCAGGTAGAAAATACTGCAAATTGTTCCAAATTGACACTTCTCTGTTCCACATTTTTTTCAGAGATTTGAATCTCCATGGCTACAGGGAAGAGGAGAGAATCAGAGCTAATTCAGTCCACTTTCAGATCGCCTATCATGCTGGCACTTTTATAAACCAGTTCCATGTGAGCAATCAAACTTGGATGTGTCCCTTGCCCTCACTCACAGCAAGTTCAAGTCAGTAAGGAATCTTATAGCTTAGTACTCCTGAGCAACCTGCTAAATAAATACACGCATGAGGATACAGCAGTGAGAGGTATAAGTGTGAGCAATCTGTATGTAATCTTTCTCTTTAAAGTTTCTTGATTAGAAAGCGCTGCCTTTTAGAGTACATTAGCCCTCATCTGGCTATGTAGGGGCTTTCATTGAGCTGGTTTTAGCTCTCAGTCTGACACACTGAAATACACTTAGGTAACAATTTAAAAAAAAACAAAAGGCATAGAAAGAAAAAAAGAAAATGTTGTCTTTCTTCTGTGTTAAAGCTTCCACATGGGACACCATATCTGTTTTTCCCCCTTTCATCATTTCTGTACCTATCAGCTCCCACAATTCACAACAAAAAGCAAATGGTTCTCACTTTAATGACATTGTACTACCTGGTTGCTGTGGAGATTCTCTTTGACCAATCAACGTGTGTTGTTTGTTCTCTGAGCTCACAAAGTAGACCGCTGTGCTTCTGTTGTTTTTTGCCTCCTTTGGGGTCAACTCCATGTTCTCCCCAACTTCTACTGTTTTTTACACCATTCTGCACTTCTAATTGGGCAACAAGCTCCAAGATCAGTTCACAAGACTACAACATTTTCATCTAATTGGTTGAGCTCTCATAAGTGACTTTTTTTTTATTTTACCATGTGTGAATATATGTGTTCTAAACTGGGTGAAAAATTAATGTGGTTTGGAGCAGATCTGATGGTTACTTTATTTATATTAGCATACATAAACAATCTGTATCAAAACAGAAAAAAAAGAGTTCTAAAGGAGGAACCTTTTACATATCTCGGAATTATTTTTCTTACAAATACAAAAAAAAGAGATTCTGGATACTCGTAAAAACTTGAATTAAATCAATAAAACCTGATTAAGGATTATATATGAATATTAGAAATATTATCAAAGCTCATTAAAGGTTTATCTTTATTCAAAGCTTTGCTTGACGTTGTTCTGGAATTTAAAAAAAGGGCTAATTATGAGCTCTAATATCTAACAATTAATTGATGGGAAAGTTTGGGAGAAGAGGAAAAAAAGGGCATTAGAGGAATTCCAAGATAAGTGATCAGGTTTTCACTTCACAAGAAGCAGAAAGAAGAGCGTATACTTTGAAAGTCCGGAATCAGATTATTGGTACTCGCACAGAAGTTGAACTAGATTTCAGTTTGTGTAGTTTCAACAGTAAAGTTACTCAGCTTATATAAATTTACCGCCATAAATAGTTCCGCTTCTTGTAGATCTTTTATGGTTCCTCACTTTTAATAATGCTGAAACGGAATTGGATAAAAGAAAGTAACACTCCCAATAAAGTAAATTAGCAATGCTTAGAAGCTCAAAGCTAATTCCCCCTTTCACCAGTTCATATCCCTATTTCATACCTACACATTGCCATTTCATCCCTTCCTACTTTTATTTAATATCTGAAAAAAATAAACATTCATAGTAAATTTGAATATAATTAGAACATATTTTGTTGGTTCTGTGTCATGTTTGAACTCGTTTTTTGTTGTTTTCTGAGTCAGCGCCTGTACAGCTCTGGGAGCTCACAGGTGGAGAAATGTAAACCACCATTGTTCAT
Organism: Valencia hispanica; assembly: GCA_963556495.2. Classification (NCBI taxonomy): domain Eukaryota; kingdom Metazoa; phylum Chordata; class Actinopteri; order Cyprinodontiformes; family Valenciidae; genus Valencia; species Valencia hispanica. The sequence goes on from OY747703.1 coordinate 30,625,674, forward strand.
AATAATCAGAAATAGAGAGTTTAACAGAATAATCACTTTGTAAGGTGGACAAATCATAGACTTTTTTTAAAGTATTTTTTCTGAATTTAAATCCGCCACATAAGATTATTCATATTATACATGCTTCTACACATACCAAATATTTTTCTTAAAAACCCATGGATGCCATTCGTATGGATCTGGCAAATTTGAAATATCCCTCAAAGATATTTTCATGGTGTTGCAAGGAAATGTTCTTAGAAGTACAGTTTTCAGGTGTCAATGGTCAAAGTTTATACTGCAAAAATCTGAGAGAAAAACTTTGTTGATTTTCAGTAGAAATGTAGAAACAAGTAAGCAAGTTCACACATGATTTCCCAGAAAACAACATTCATTTCACTCACTTTGTTTAGTTGTTCACAGTTTTAATTAGCATCCATAAAATAGTGGCAAGGATTGAACTTGCATAGTATAATTAGACTGTATCATGGACTTGAGGATTTACTAAAAGGAATCATCAGAGTTAAAGTTTTAATTCTTTTTTAGTATGTTGAATAATTTTTGTTTTTGTACCCTGAAGATGAGTCGCTGTGAGTCTTGTGTCCCATATTTCACCAAATATTCTTGTTTCATCTCATTTTTATGTTGCACCCCCTGTGCTTCTGGCTTACCCACCATATGCAAATACAGATCTGTGGGGATAGTCTTCAAACAGAGTCTATCCTTTTTGTGCCTGCATTACCTATTGCGACACATGAAAATGAACTCCTTTATTTGCACTGGATGAAAGCTAAAACTCAGGGTTGCACTTGGAGAAAGTTTTCTCTGTAATTGGTCTTCATAACGAAATTGTTCAGCTTTAGAGTTAAATGTCTTTAATCTCCAAAAACTAGCTGTTGAGAAACAAATTTTAATTGCACAATATAGAGCTGGAGTGTTCAGCAATTTAGCTTTTCTTTAAACAGATGCGATATTATAAAGCATCTGTACAATTCAAGTGACACTCAAGCAATTTTGGCCATTATTGATTTGATATGTTTTGGTATTTTGTGAGTAATGTGTTTAAAATAGGGGCCAGACTTTTTATTTTTTTGCTAAAAGTGAACAACTGTCATATCTGTTAGGAGTAAACCTAAACAAGCATGAGTTAAAAAGTTTAAGAACATTTCAACAAGACCTCAGCTCACTGTCTAGCAGCTAGCATTTATTTCTGAAAATTGTTCAATTTTAGAAAAGAGCCACGTCTTGTTTTTTTTTTAAATAGTGGTAACAAAGAGTTTTCAGGTTAAAAACTGTCCAATAAATTCATTCACTCAAACATTTCATTCTGCAGGGTCTGGAATGGCGTACAACCTGGGCAGGTGGTCGCATGTCACAGGTCAGCACAGAAACGACCAGGACAAACAACCATGCATTCACACACTCACTCCTAAGAAGAAGAGAGACCAACCTTTAACCAAACATGCTTATTTTTGGACAGTGCAACGTACCAGGACTACCCTAAGAGAAACAACAGTGGAGAAAACAGGTAAACTTCATGCAAAAAGACCCCTAGCTCGAATTCAACCAAGGACCTTTTTGGTGCAAGGCAACAGTGATAGCAACAGTTTCCCCTTCCATTTCGCAAAGATATCCCTTCATGAATATTTTGTAGTCACAGGTCGTGGAATTTCTCCACCAGCTCTGTATATCTGGAGGCTGAAGTTTTTGTCCATTCTTTTTTGCAAAATGGTTCAAGTTCAGTCAGAGTGAATGGAGAGAATATATGAATATATTTTTTTCAAGTCTTGCTATAGCTTTTCAGTTGGATTAAGGACTGGGATTTGACTAGGTCATTCTAACACATAAATAAAGTTTCACCTGAACCATTCAATTGTTGCACTGTGGCTGTATGCTTAGGGTTGTGGTTCTGCTGTAAAGTGACTATGATTATATATGATTTTCTTCCACCTTCTTCCACATGTTTGCTATGTCCCTTACATGGCTTGTGGAAAACTGAGTAATTGCTACATGGCTTTCCTCCTGCCACTCTAAAGACCAGATTTGCAAGTTGCATAACTAATGGCTGTCTTGGTAACGGATTATCCTATGTGAGTTGTGGATCTCTGCTGCTCATCCAGAGTTATCTTTTGGCAGTTTTTTTTTTTTTTTTTTTTTATCCTACGATTTTCTCCCATTATTAATCACCCAGTGCTCCTACCTAGTTCCAGTCCTGGGGTTCTGCTCTCACTCTGCCAGCCCCGGGAGGGCCCTGCACGGAAACCCAAGCCTCCTTCATGCTTGGGGAGTGAGCAGACCCTTCTTTTCACCTGATGGGGCAGGGTTTCCCTGGCTGGACATAGCGCGTGGAAGGATCACGTTATTCCAGCCAGATCCTCCCCATCAGGCGCCCTGGCCGGCCAGGAGGAGGCAGTATACAGCCCCAGGACTAGTGCATATTTTTGTTGGAGTAGCTCACATTAGCTGCTAAAGGGAACACGGGGAGAACATGCAAACTCCACACAGAAAGGCCTTTTCGCCAACCACACCCAGGGTGTGGGTGCCGATGATGCGGGGGAACAAACACACCCTCAGCACCCACATCGTCCCCGGTGGTAATTGAACCCAGGACCTTCTAGCTGTGAGTTGAGCCAAGCTACCAGCTGCGCCAACGTGCACCCCTTCTCTGTTTCTCTGTTTAATGCTTTCTGTGGCTGGACTATTTGTTTAAGTGGATAGCGATTTCTGGATAGCTTTGTAGTTGGGGGAAACAGTTTCTGTTTTCAGGTGAAAGGTGTGAACGGTTCATGGCATGCCCTATTGTCTTATTATCTAAGCCTGCTTTAATCTCTTGAACAGCTTTCTCCCTGACCTGTCTTCAGTATTCCTTGGTGTTTGTAATGTTGTTTGTTTTTTGGTGTTCTCTGAAAAAAAGTCCTTAAAGTAACTTGTATATTCAGTTGTTTGAGTTGATTTTTATTTAGAGGTTTTAGAGATAAAAAGGACTGAATACAAATGCATGCCCCATGTTTTAAGATTTGTGATTGTCTAACATTTTGAAAAGCGTGTATGGTTTTCTTTCCACTTCATAGTTAAGCCCTACTTTACTTCTGTACATGACATAAAACCACAGCAAAATGATTTATCGCACTACAAACTTTGTGTCCGTATTGCAAAAAAATTTCTAATCTTCATGTGTGAAAAAGTAGTCAGTCATTTTTATCACTGTGGAGGAATTTTGAGCTCTTACGTGAAGAATGGCTGTAGTTCAAATTCAAATTCAAAATTACTTTATTAATCCCAAAGGGAAATTAAATGTTGTTGTAACTCATTATGCAAGTTCCTTCAAAGATTTCTTGTAGATGCTGATGGCTGTGGGTAGGGATGATCTCTTGTAGTGCTCTGCAGATCTGAAGAAGCCTCTGACTGAAGACGCTCTGTAGTTGTATGACAGTCTGATGTAAAGGATACTCTGGAACTATGGCGTCTTCTTTTCAACTCATCAGGGTTTTGTGGCTGTAGTTGAGGTATTATTTGAGCTTTTGTGATGTTAATCAGCTGCTGCCAGTTGTAAACCACCTTGTTGCCATGGTTATGCATCATAACAAATGTCCAAAAATAAAAAGTATCAGCAAAAATCCTTCCAGCTGAACAGCATTCAAAACCAGAGAGAACAGTTGTCCACAAAAACAATGTTTCTATCAAAAATGGAAGAATTAAAGTTTTAAAAAAAGAAAAAAATATGAACCAAAGTAACACAGCTACTCCAACATGCTGCCACCTTGAGCGGCGCAATTCCGGAATCATGCTCAGCCACATTGGAGGATTTTCAAACATCTGGAAACCTTAGTGTAGACTCATGTCACAACAGATTTTGGAATTTTCACTATTTACATTCACTTAAATGTTTTTGTCGGTTTCATGCTCCAATGAAATTTCAAGAGTGGTGGCGTTTTTCCAATCAGAGAAAGATAGAGACTACAGCTTTTGCTAGTGACATCACACAATTGGTATATTTATTTATTGTCATTATTGTAGTTGTCAAGTAAGTTAACCAAAGCAAATATTTGAAAAACCCAAAAATGTCCAGATTTTAAGGTTTTATCTTATTTTAAGATTTTTTTTTGTTTTTTTTTTGTATTTTTTCCTGTTTGGCAGTGTGGAGCTCAGAATTGGTGTCTGAGTACCAAGTAAAAGCCCAACAGATTTACTTTCACAAGCGGAGCAGTACAGCTTTTCCTATAGTACTCCACTTGATATATGTGTGAAAAATCTTTATTATGAATTGCTGGGGGTTTTATTTCCTGATGTTATGGACACTGGAAAATTAAGGAGAAGAAAGAAAGAAGATAAAGAAGAGAGGTAGTAAACAAAAAGTCATGAGAGAGGGTGAGTTGAAAATACAAGAGAGGAAAGGGAACAAAGAAAACATAAAGTCTGCCTCCATACCTACAGGATGGCAGAGAGAGGAGAAAAAACTAAACAAAACACGAAAAAGGAACATCGACAAAACAAACCTAACATCGTGAACTAAGAACTACACAACCACATCACACAAAAATGGATATAAAAATACAACAACGTCACAGAAAAACTCATGGTACCGATTAATCAAGCTCTAGTAATGATAACCTTAGCTCAAGAATATATCTGTAAACACCAGAGACCCCACATCTATGTGTGTGTGTTAGCATGCTTGTGCATATAAGGTTTCTCCATAAGAGTGTTTGATAGCTGGTGTGAGCAGGCATCAATCCGTCTCCCAGGAATCGATGCAGACATTAAGGAGATCGGAGCCCAGACGTCCAAAGGACCCCCAGAGCCCCAGGCGGACCTGGGAGGGGCCGACCGCATCCCCCAAGAGCGGAGCAAAGGAGAACCCCAGGGGAACGTCCAGTGGCTACTATGCAGGGGCCCAGGGGGCAGCAGTGACGAGCCCACGGGCCCCGCCAGCAACCCGCCGCGCCAGGGCGGGATGGTCCATGGACCGGGAAAGCCGGGGCCCAGGGGCGCCCCACTCCCCAGCAGAGACCCGACGAGGGGCCCCCGGAACCGCAGGGGCCGCGGCCGCCACGCGCCACCACCACCCAGCAGAGACGCTGGATCCGTATCCCGCCGAGCAGGCACCACCCAACAATCCCAAACCTGGCACCCCTAAAAGAGGTGCCCCAACCAACCAAAGGAAGATATCGGCCCAGCGCATCGGCCGACCGACACCCCTGCCCCCTCAGGCCTGGCCAGGCACGCAGCAGGTCCGAACCGGATTGACCACCAACGCACCAGTAGGCAGGGGCATCCGTCACCGGCGCGGAGTGACGGAGGGGAAATAGGCCCCCCATTAAATGTAAGGCCTGAAGTGCGCCAGGCGAGAGGGCAGCCCAAGACCCAACCTGACAGGCAGACAAAGACATACAGACACAGTCATACGTTCCCTCCCTCTTAAACACATACATTCTCACTAACTCACCAAGACACCCAAGAAATGACGCTGTACCCTCACTCATACACCCCATACACACTTCATGCTCCCAGGTCCAGGTACCAATCCCCCAGTAGAGCCACCAGTCACCGGACCCGGGAGATGGACCCCCTACCTTCTAGGACGGAGACAAGCAGACCGCCAAGGGCCCCACAGTAGCGAGGCAGCCCGAAAGCCCAGGACCCCGACCTGACAGGGGTGTAAGAAGACCCCTAGCCTCTATCCTCCCTCTTGAGTATGGTGTTGATGCGTGTTGTAATAATGTGCATTTAAAACAGAGGGGTGGGATGTGGGGAAGGCAGCTGTAATGGCAAATAAATAGTATCTCAGGGTTTCCATTATAAAGAAGACTTGAGTCCAAGAAGGCGTTTAAGTATTTAATCCAAACATGTCTGGCCAGACACGGAGGAGACAGAGTTACTCGTGCATCACCCTAACCAACCTTTCTAACTAACCGCTTAAATAGTATTCAGCAATCATTGTTTATCTCTGTAGATGTCTTCTCCATCCTTCACGCGAGTCATAGCAACGCATAGAGCAGCTCATCCGAAGGCCAGACTGTTATCTTACTGCCCCGGCGTCTGTCTCTCTGGTGACCTGACACATATATCTTTCTCATAACATTAAGCTGGAACAATAAGCTTGTCATTTTACCCTAGATGCATTCACTAAACAGAGAATATACACTTAATTCCTAATTGCATAACAATTTTCCACCACAATTCCCTGCTTTTATTAACTTAAATAATACCATAAATATAAAGGAAAATTCAAAAGTGCTATCACAAATCTCCCTAAAAGGTTGGTAGGTTGATCCAAAAAAAAGACAATGTTCAAAACACAAATTATAATCAGACATGAGACATGTTTGGCCAGGAATTAGCTCACAGTGACAAATATTAGATCCTTCCAGATGACTTTGCTGAGACTCCTGTGCGTTGAGACCGAGAACCCACGGGGTCTTCTTACGCCATTTTCTTGTGGGCAAAATGTCATCTCAACAGCCCCTCGCCCCAGAGGCGGCCATCCACAGGTCTCGTCATCGCTCAGGATGTTCTAGATAAAACACAGAATAAAGGAGAAATTATGTAGCATCTTCCAGTACACTTCAGAGGGTATTACATCAACACTAGATGTTGAAACGTGTACGCTTCCCTTGTGCTGTTGGTTGTCTGTTGCCATGAAGTCAGCCTCCGCCAGCATCCAGTGACCCGTAGCCACCGATCAGTCCTTCCTCAGAAAGGAGAGAGTGGTCACTCCTCAGAAGGTCCTTCAGTGAGAACCTCCCCATGCGACCCTTGGGAGCTGAGCTAATTAGGTATTAGAGCATTGATGTTCAAACATAGGTGAGCCAATTCACAAAAGATGAATAGGATGAATATGACAAGTGATTAAGTGGAACCCACACCCTCTGAGCATGGTTTCAGATCAACCTGATGCAACTGTGTGCAAAAGCAATTCTAAACAACTCACAACCTGGTTAATGAGCCAAACCTCATCAACTGAAGCTAGATTACAATTAAGGTAAATGTCTCCAAATCACTCTGTACTAAATCCATGCCAAGAAAAAGACAACCAACCATTTCAACTTGTGAGAGTAAAAAATCCCAAGAATCAACTACTCCCAGCAAGAAGTAAAGAAGGTTTTCAGATCAAATTAAAACTTTGTAAAGTTCCCAGACACAATATGTACTACAAGTCTGAACCCAAACCGAAATGGAATATGAAGTCAGATGTCAAGTCCAGGTAGGAAAAACCCTCATTAATTTATGACGGAGTTATGATTCACAAGAAACTCAATTACTTGCAAGTTACAATTCTCTTCATAATCCCTTAAAAATCTGTTCCAATTACTATCAAATCCAATTCCCCCCCTTTTTAAGGCATCTTGCACATGCCTTAAAAATCAAGAAACAAAGAAACAATAACTTCAACTGCTTCTCCAGCGTCAAGAAAAGAAACATAGTAGGTTAAAGGTCATGCATGAGACATAACCTCAGAACCTGTGGATCCTGCTGCTGCCACTGCTGAGGCATCTTCAACCCCCAGATGATCATATCCCAATCATTTAGGTTTGCAATTAGGTTCTTATATTTGAATTACCTTGTTGTTGAAAGTGTGCTATACAAATAAAATTGCCTTGCCTTGCCTTGCAAAAACAAAACAAACTAATAAGTTCCACACATAGTTACCTAATGTATTTAAGAATTTTAGTTCTACTTGCATTAGCTACAAAACACTTCATTTCCCTCTGGGATCAATAAAGTATTTTGAATTGAATTAGACAACTTCTTCAGACCCTGCTTTTCCAGAATCTAATTGATGTTACAGTAAGGATTATCTTTGCAACCACCTTAGTTAAAATTGTTTTACTCAGGACACAGTTTATTTACCTAATTAATATCTCTGCTGCTGTTATTTGCTCATCTGTTTCTTACAGTTAATTCTCTGTTAACTCCTTGAAAAAAAATAATACATTTATTCTAAATGCACAATTTAAAAACCTGTACAACTGTAAAACAGCTCTAATTCAATTTATCTAACTCAGTTGCACATTCAGATTTGAGTATGCCACTCTATTTTAATAACAACGATGTCAAGTAACCTTTTTACCTGTACCTGATACTCTTGCTTAAGAAAGACACGTTTCTTCATTGCAGTTTCTGTGTAGGACTTGAGTTATACTTTATACTTTACCGAAGTAATTACCTATTTGCCAACTTTTACCTCTACTCAGTACTTTAGACAGCTTATATTTTAAAATTAGCCTTGTTACTCCTGTTTCATTTAATCTTTTATTAAAAGGAACACACAAAACCCCCCTCAAACATCAAAAAGTGTTACAACTGAATAGAATTTACTGCGGTTTGATAGTAGGTCTCACATTATTTTATTCTGACACCCTGTTTTTAATGCGATCTATAGCATATAATGCGCACAGGTGTTAACTGAATATTTTCCACATTTGTCCCGTCTTTAGAACAGTGACCGAAATTCTGAATCTATTTTTATCATCATTTGTCTTAATGAAGCAACCTAAATTTAAAAAAATAGAAACCAAGTTAAACCCCACTGTGTGTGTAGGTCGCACCTGTTGGCTTAAAGATTGCACTAAAAGCATAATTTTCACATATACCATACCACTTTATTTATATAGCACGTTTATACACAGCCGAGGCCAACCAAGGTGCTGAACCCACCCTGACATTCCCTCTACTCTCAAAACACAAAAGACACTAGACACCCAGGTTGAGTTCGCCGGCCACGACGTCCAGCGCCCCATCCGCCCAGTGATCGCACCCCCTGGGGTCCACCCCAGACGCCTCCAACCCCAAAAGCCCCACATCAGCAACAGTTTGCCCAAACGACAAAACCAAGTACTATCAGAACACAAAAGACACTAGACACCCAGGTTGAGTCCCCCCCCCCCCCCCAGCTCCCCCCTCCCCCCCATCCAAGTGCCCTCGTAGGGGGAGAGCACCTGTCGCTAGTTAGCAATAGCCTCCCCGCCAGCAAAGGAGGCCCCCAGCGCCACCCGCACATCGGAGGCCTCCGCAACCCAAACCCCGTCGACATACCTACCCAGACCAGGAGCAAACCGTTTGAAGTTTGAGGATTTAAATGAACTGCCTCGAGGTACAATTGAAACTATGTTGAAGATGAAAAACTATATTCAAAGGTAAGTTTCTTTTTACTCTTCTCCTTTTGGGTTTTCTTTGTCTTATCCATTTCTAACATCCCTTCTTCCCCTCCTCCACTCAGCCCTACTTTCTGTAGCTCAAAAGTCTTACTTGCTAACTTGCACCTCAAATGGTGCAAAGACAGACTTACAGTTCACTTCATCTACTCTGCTTCCCCACAGAACAGACAGTTATGTGCCCTCACAATATGCAGTTACAGAAGCTCATTTATGTGTAACTGCAGCACACTCATGAGTACACACAGAGCCTTCCATGGCAATGTGAAAAATATTTTGTTCACAAAATACCCAATGGTGAGCTGTATAGTCACAGAGCATGGTGCACACACATGAACACGCACACACACACACACACACACACACACACACATACACCGGTGAGTCATTTATACGAGCAGCCAAATGGACTACAGAGTGCTGCTTCACCTCCCATAAAGCTGCCATAAACCCTCTCTGCCTCTGACAGCTGACTGATTGGTGTTATAACAAGGTAGGTATATGTGTGAATGTGATGACTTATCTATGTTTTTGTTCACAAATATTGACAGCAACAATGAACATGACTATCATCCTATGTTAACAGGTTTTATCATCAAATTAAAATGACAGCAATGATGAGCTCCATACAGTCAGGAGAAAATTTGAACATCTCACTAAATATTTATTTCTTTAATAAGAAATTCTCACATATTGAGTCGAATTTAATTATTTTATCTCTGGGGAAGAGTTGATTTAATTTCCCTTAAAAGACAAAACTAAGCCTGCTATATACATTACATAAAAAGTAGGGGTGTCAAATTATCGCGTTTAATTAAAACAGCTTTTTAATCGCATTATTCTAATTTTTAATCTTTAATTTTACAGTTTCTACATGCGAGTTCCTTTTAAATAAAACCCGTTTTATGAACTGGGCCCTAAAGTGGACATTGGTAGGCTGTAAACTCATCAGAAGATGACTGGCTTCCATTGTGGTGGGGAGGACGAGGTGAGCAGGAACGGTGAGTTGCCGGACAATGTTGCCAACTTTGATATATTTGGCGAGTTTTTAGACCCCTCATTCTTTCTCCCCAAAAAAAAAACAACTAGCAGCAAATCTAGCAACTTTTTATGGAGTTATTGGAAACTTTTGGGTGAAGCATGTAACGTTGTTACTCTTCTCACCGAGGAGCGGGGTGCTCTCCCGTCTCACCCCCAATTTCCACTGCACGCGCGCCGCTCCGGCACGCACTCCGCAGCAAAAACGCTCCCATTGTAGTCAATAAGAGCATTTCCACTGCCGCCGCCGAGCAGCGCCGTGCACCAGCAGCCTGTTCGCCATCCGGGAAAAATAGGATCGATTCTATTTTTGTCGGACGCCGGAGCAAGTCCGCAGTCAATCTACACAAATCACTGTGTGTTTGTTCTCCTGCAGCATCGGCACCCACACCCTGGGTAGGGTTGACGAAAGGGCCTTTTTGTGTGGAGTTTGCATGTTCCCCCCATGTTCCCTTTAGCAGCTAATGTGAGCTACTCCCACAAAAATATGCACTAGTCCTGGGGCTGTATACTGCCTCCTCCTGCCCTGCCGGGGCGCCTGAAGTGTTGGGGAGGATCTGGCTGGAATTGCGTGATCCTTCCACGCGCAATGTCCAGCTGGGGAAAACCCACCCCATCAAGTAAAAAGAAGAGCCTGCCCACTCCCCAAGCATGAAGGAGGATAAAAAACCGTGGGATAAAAAAAAAATAAAAATCAAAGCACAAAAATAAAACTTTCAATGATTACTGGGTGTCTGACTTAACTTTTACAATTAAGGGGAATTATTGATTTATGTTTTAAGAGAATGAATGTGTATGGTATCTCCCTCATTAACCAAAGCTGTGTTTTGTATTCATTCTTGTAGCACTTACACAACAGAAAGAAACCCAGGAACGATCAATACCTACAGTGAAAAAGCATGGAAAAATGTCTGTGGCTAGTTTTGACTCAAATATTTAGCTTAGATATCCTGGCAATTCTTTAACCCTTTTCTGAGCCACAGAAAAAAAAACACACACACACCACACACAGTTTTTCTATTCATTATCCAACTGCAAATGGAACAGCATTCCCTCTGGTTCATATTCTCCCTCCTATGCTCACATTTTAAATTGGTACACTCACTCTTACCACCTCCCACTCTCTCGCTTCCACACAAACGCAGAAACACTCATACAGGAACACAATTTCAACAGCCCAAAGCAGCTGCGGTGCTCCCTCAGTGCGGACAGCTCCATCCATTGTGAGTGAATAATGTCCAAGGTCAGCGTGTACGCGGAGGGTGATCATAAAAACCATACTGCCGCTAACCACATGCGAATAGCTGAATTAGACAGATGCTGTTTGAGATGGAGAGAGAGGTAGAGTGAGGACAACACTCGAAGAGTAGCAGGCCATTGGAAAAGTGAGTAGGAATGGAAACAGATGGAGAGGTTCTAGAAGGAATAAAAGAGTATCGAGGAAAGCAGGCAAAGAAAGGAGAATATTAGGATAGCTAAGGTGGAAAAGGCCCAACTTTGTCAAGAGCGGTTTTTGTTTTGCTGGTAAATTCCATATTGTGGGAGTTTATTTGTGTCACCGGTCACATATGAGGAACAAATGGGGAGTTCTGATTAAAACTGTTGTCATGCCATCTTTTCTTTTTCAATTTCGGTTTCAATGTTTTTCCACTTACCAAAAATGTGACCGCTTTCCGTCTTTATTGAGGTTACACCAAAGGTCAGTCTGAACCCTCTGGGGCTAAATTACAGTTTTTTGCTGAACTGACTTCCTTTCACTCTCTGTGATAGTTTCAGTACACACACCATGTCTAAATTAATGTCTCATAACACATAAAGGTTCACCAATTTTAAGTAAACCAAGGGCATAGGTTTGTTTTTGAAATTGCTGGGGACAATAACCATAAATACGAGTGTGGTTTGAAGATTGGTGGGGACAGGTGTAAAAATTGAAAGCCCATCGTGTTTTATTTTGTTTGAAAACCATCATTAGACAGTTGTCTGGGAAGGATCATGTTTATCCACATCGTAGCGCAAGGAATAATGTTGGCTACATTAATATGTTTGCCCCAGAAGAAGAATGCGTAACAAACAAAACAAACCAATTTCCCTTGCAACCCTCGCCGTTCTGTGCGCAGAAACTTCAACTGTAACTTCATTACAGTTCTGCATAAAATAAGAATCAGCTGTGCAACATTCCAGAGAAATAAAAAGGGAAATCATTTATTGTAATACGGGGTCACGTTATTTTCTGCTTTTTTTTTTCTTTAAACACAAGCAGTTTACATTCACATCCCTGGCCACTTGTTGCCAACGCGCAGACATTTTAAACTTTACGCACAGACTTCAGGTAGCTGAATCAATCAAAAAAAGATTCCTATAAGAGCATCTCACTGATTATCATCTCAGACCTGGATACGTATTCAAAGCATCGCTATCTGAGAGCTCAGCTGACACCACCATTGAGAGTTATGGAGGGATTGGAGCGCATAGCTGCGGTGGACACAGACCGATGGCAGTTTTATTTCAACGGGCGGGTTGGGTCGGGATTTAATCAGGAGATAACTGTGGGTAAAGGGTGAGGTTAAAAAATCATCTTAATCCATGCGGGTTGTTAAAATTGGACCAGTGCAGGACTCTGCAACAATAAAAGGTATCCTTTTACTGCAATTATTTTGTATTTAAAACATATGTGAGGGAAATTAGATATGCAAGAAGAAACTATAGGGCAACAATATTTATTTATTTATTTTTATGCAGCTTTGAAGACTTACCGATCGCAAAAATTGTTGCATGACTGGGAAATGGGCTAGAAAATATGACAGAAATCACACAGTGCATGCCCGCCTTGCCCCCTGGGGGAAGCGCGGACAGACCTGCGCCATCCTTAGATGCATGGTGTAAGATAACTAATAGTGGGCAGCTTGTTGTGCAGTTAGTTTCCAAACCACGTAATTTATAGTTACATTCAATTTGAGACTGTATGATGTGCGCCAAAGCGTAGCATTGCCAGTAATGTTATTATGACGGACACATTTCATTAGCGAACTTGACTTTAAGTGACTTACAGGTTTCTTTGAAAAATAGTTCATGTCCAAATTATTTTTTTTTGCTGCCATCCTTACTCGCTTTTGATACTCATGTGTCACTCATGACACATGAGTTAGACAAATGAAAGCACATATTTTTATGTGAACAAACAATATTTTTGTGGGGTGACACCATATGTTTGTTTCAATCTTAATACATGTTTGTGCTCTGTGCGAAAAATATAATTTGATGCCGTAAAATGTCGTTCCCTTGGTTTATGAACCAATGCACAAATTCTCAATCCGTTCCCTTGTTTTGCAGAACTTGTGAGTACGGTTTCAGGATGCTTCTCTATATATTTTATTCTATCTTGTATAAACGACCAGGACCAGGAGACGGCGTGGAGGCCGGCGGCGACGTGCTGACCCCGAGGCTGTGTCCCTCGGGAATCTCTCGGCGGAGTCTGGAGCCCGAGACGTGTCTCCCTGGACACCCTCGGCGGAGTCTGGGGCCCGAGGCGTGTCTCCCTGGACACCCTCGGCGGAGTCTGGAGCCCGAGGCGTGTCTCCCTGGACACCCTCGGCGGAGTCTGGAGCCCGAGGCGTGTCTCCCTGGACACCCTCGGCGGAGTCTGGAGCCCGAGGCGTGTCTCCCTGGACACCCTCGGCGGAGTCTGGAGCCCGAGGCGTGTCTCCCTGGACACCCTCGGCGGAGTCAGGATCCCGAGGCGTGTCCCTCTGGACACCCTCGGCGGAGTCAGGATCCCGAGGCGTGTCCCTCTGGACACCCTCGGCGGAGTCAGGATCCCGAGGCGCGTCCCTCTGGACACCCTCGGCGGAGACAGGAGCCCGAGGCGCGTCCCTCTGGACACCCTCGGCGGAGACAGGAGCCCGAGGCGCGTCCCTCTGGACACCCCCGGCGGAGACAGGAGCCCGAGGCGCGTCCCTCTGGACACCCCCGGCGGAGACAGGAGCCCGAGGCGCGTCCCCCTGGACACCCTCGGCGGAGTCTGGAGCCCGAGGCGCGTCTCCCTGGACACCCTCGGCGGAGTCTGGAGCCCGAGGCGTGTCTCCCTGGACACCCTCGGCGGAGTCTGGAGCCCGAGGCGTGTCTCCCTGGACACCCCCGGCGGAGACCTGAGCCCGAGGCGCGTCCCCCTGGACACCCCCGGCGGGGACAGGAACCAGGGGCGTGTCAACCCGGACACCCCCTGTGGAATCAGGAGTCCGCTGGGAGGCCGCCAAGGCCTGCTTCTGTCGCCTTTTACGGCGTGATTTGGGGGAGGCGGAAGCTGCTGGCTGGAGGTCCTCTTGGACTAGTCCTGAGCTGCCCAGTTGAGACTGGGGTCGAGGTGGAGGTGGTCTTCCCAACGTCTGGGCAAAAGCTGCTTGGCGGTTCCATTCTGCCTCGGCCCAGAAACCGGTCAAGCCCAGCTCCGAAAACAGAATATAATTTGATGCCGTAAAATGTCGTTCCCTTGGTTTATGAACCAATGCACAAATTCTCAATCCGTTCCCTTGTTTTGCAGAACTTGTGAGTACGGTTTCAGGATGCTTCTCTATATATTTTATTCTATCTTGTATAAACGACCAGGACCAGGAGACGGCGTGGAGGCCGGCGGCGACGTGCTGACCCCGAGGCTGTGTCCCTCGGGAATCTCTCGGCGGAGTCTGGAGCCCGAGACGTGTCTCCCTGGACACCCTCGGCGGAGTCTGGGGCCCGAGGCGTGTCTCCCTGGACACCCTCGGCGGAGTCTGGAGCCCGAGGCGTGTCTCCCTGGACACCCTCGGCGGAGTCTGGAGCCCGAGGCGTGTCTCCCTGGACACCCTCGGCGGAGTCTGGAGCCCGAGGCGTGTCTCCCTGGACACCCTCGGCGGAGTCTGGAGCCCGAGGCGTGTCTCCCTGGACACCCTCGGCGGAGTCTGGAGCCCGAGGCGTGTCTCCCTGGACACCCTCGGCGGAGTCTGGAGCCCGAGGCGTGTCTCCCTGGACACCCTCGGCGGAGTCTGGAGCCCGAGGCGTGTCTCCCTGGACACCCTCGGCGGAGTCTGGAGCCCGAGGCGTGTCTCCCTGGACACCCTCGGCGGAGTCTGGAGCCCGAGGCGTGTCTCCCTGGACACCCTCGGCTGAGTCTGGATCCCGAGGCGTGTCCCCCTGGACACCCCTGGCGGAGACAGGAGCCCGAGGCGCGTCCCCCTGGACACCCCCGGCGGGGACAGGAACCAGGGGCGTGTCAACCCGGACACCCCCTGTGGAATCAGGAGTCCGCTGGGAGGCCGCCAAGGCCTGCTTCTGTCGCCTTTTACGGCGTGATTTGGGGGAGGCGGAAGCTGCTGGCTGGAGGTCCTCTTGGACTAGTCCTGAGCTGCCCAGTTGAGACTGGGGTCGAGGTGGAGGTGGTCTTCCCAACGTCTGGGCAAAAGCTGCTTGGCGGTTCCATTCTGCCTCGGCCCAGAAACCGGTCAAGCCCAGCTCCGAAAACAGAAGCTTCCATGGCCTGAGTAAGCCCATTACCTCCTCTGCAGCAGAAACTCTAACCCATGGTGGGTTGAGAGTGGCCACAATGTCCAAGTGGTGTCTAACAGCCTGGTAAAGGGCTGGAAGACCAATAGCTGCTGGGTCCACTGGGCTGGTTCGTTCTGTCATGTTTTGTGGTTTAAACTGGACCCAAAAGCAGCAGAGTTGAAAACAAAAAGGATTTAATGAAATAACACAGGGAACTTACAGAAACTCGGGAGGGTACAGGCAGCAACAGGGAAACACAGGAACCAGACGGGCAACAAGGAAGGCAGGAATCAGGCGGGGAAGAAAGACGGACGAACCAGCGAGTAGTGAGTGAATGAGAACCGAATATATACTGAGGAGGAGAGTGAAGAGTGAACACGGAAGGAGCAGGAGACCAATTAGTGAAAGCGGTTGCAGCTGAGAGGGAGTGAGCAGGTGAAAGTAATTAACTGGGACAGGAGGTAAAATGGCTGGGAGACAGAAGACTGTAAAGAAACTAGAAAGGATAATAAGTCTAAGGAGAAATCTACAGGAAACAGTGGAGAACAGAAGGAAGAAATAAATAAAGAGATAAAGGAAACACAAATGGGAAGGTGGACATTGACAAAGGTGAAAAAACATCTACAGAACCCAGGGAGTGCCAGAATACAAAAATATAATTACACTGAAGGAAAACTACCAACTTAAGACACAAACAGGAGGAGCAACACAAGAGGGCACCTTGGGGTAAAAAGGGGAAGAAAACCAAGTGGAAAGAAAAACTTAAACTTGCTACACAAAAATCCAAAGACCATGACATATAGTGGCAGAAATGCAAATGGAAACGATTTGAGAAAAACATCAGAGAACATGATAAAATACACACTTGTACCACGTAGCCGAAGAATATTCAGTTAGCTAATATTGTGTGTTTTAGTTCAGAAGTCTATATATTTCTTGAGTGATGTGTGAAAAACATTTTGCATTAGATTTTAAGGGATAGACCTTGTCAACGTAGCTCGTAAATCCCCCTGCGCATTTTGAAAGTTACAATCCAACTTGCATCCCCCACAGTTTTGAAAAGCTTTCTACGCCACTGCTTTTCAGGTCATAGTTTTTCTGCCCTCAACACATGTGTATATCACTCAAAGGTCCCAACATGGAATGGGGTGGGGAGTTGAAGTTGACCCACCAATATTACTCCCCTGATCCATCAGTCATAAACCTTGTAACCGCTATTAACTGTAGGGTGCGAAATGAGTGTAACATACTACAAAGCAAAGGCAGCCGCTGTGCATCATAAGTCTGTGAGTACACGTAGAGCAGAGGCCATATCCTTATCCAGCGTTTCTGATCTGAGAAACACATTGATTAGCAGAATCTGATGCCAATAATAACATACTGAGGATGGCAAACAGCAAGTTTGCCTATGTTTAAAGCTCTGAATCCATTTAGACAACATTCCTGCATGAAAATGGCAACACAGAACTAATCATAGATATAACCCAAACCCCCATACCTCTGCAAACCCAGCTGCTTGATATAAACGTGCATGAAGCCCTTGATCCCCGTGGGACAGCTTATATAATATGAAAGGATGAAGTTACAAGTGACAGTAAAAACAGCTTTTGGTTGAGTGTTGGTGTTGTAGAACTATGATCTAAAAGGGGCTGTAGTTTGTAAAGTCTATCAACACAGTAACCAAGGTAAATAGCTATCAATCAAAGATTGTAGTGATCAAGGCCTAGTTATGAATCTCAAACTAATAAAGTGTCAAACCAAAACCATTGAAAGCATATCTTTGATCAGCATGGCATCCATTTAGCAACATGTCTCAGGAATAGAGCTCTATCTTCCCAACAACTCTGACCAACTTGTTTGTCCCTGGTAAAGAAAAGCACTCCTACAGTATGATGCCCCCCATCATGTTTCACCTTTGGGGTTCCCTCATGTTGAGGCTATGGTCTTTACTGAACAAACTGGATCTCCCAGCATCCTTTTACTGAACGAACTGCATCTCCCAGCACCCATTGCGCTGCCCTCGACCCATTCTCATTGGTCTGTGGCCAGTGATGACATCACAGAGTTGATAAAAGCAGCGCGAATATTGAAATCTTCGTCTTTTGGTTCCCAAGCGGTGCCTGAAAGGAGACGCTTTAATCCACTGCTAGCATTTTCCCTTTTTCCGTTCAAACCTGCTGGACCAGGAAGAACTTCCCTTTTAAACTTCGAAGTGAATCGGCCAAGCAAACAGACTTCTTGTACAGGTAACCAGGGAGTCAGCTGGCCATCTGAGCTCTATTGAAAACAGGCCTGACTCCCTCAGCGCCTAAAGTCGGACGTCCGCTTTTCTGACCTCGGTTTTGCGCAAACCGCTCCTTTAAACTGGACACTTTCTACGTTCTTCGTCGTGGACTGTGGAGAGCTGCCCCCACCAAGTAGGATTAAACTGATTTATATCTTCTGGGTCTGGGTAGAGGAGAGGTCTTGACGGTTAATATCCGTTTTCTGTTGGTTAAAATAAGTCTGTCAACTTGTTAACCACTGTTATTCTTGGTCGTCTGTCGCTGTACACCGACCCTGAATGTGCATGCTTTTTGTGTCTTATTATTTGACTTTGGTTGCAACCAGAAGCAGTATATTATATTGTATTATTTCTTTGTTGTTTATTGTCCGCTGCGGTCGGCGCGTGTCTGTTTAGACAGGTCGCGTGGCCCGTTCTCCGTCGCCCCCGTTTCCTTTGTCCAAGCCACCATTGCTAATGAAACTAGCCTTTGTTGAGTCGCCACGCGGTCTTCCTTTGTGCACCGATCGCGCCAATTGATAAGGCTTGAGTTATTTATCGCATTGAAGGGGTGAGCTGAACCCCCCCTCATTCAATCGCTGCCTCCCACACACACACACACACACAGCCGCATACACACACACGCCCCTTCCCTCGACGTTAACTTTGTTCTATATTTTTGCATGCGTTAGAATAGATGGAAATTATGAATGAAATGTAATCTGTAAGGTTGACCTATTTCATTAATAAATTCCCTTAAGTAACGAGAAGTTTTCTGTGCTATTTCAGTGTGTGCTGTGAAGTTTGTTTTAACCCCGCGGACGGACTCTACGCCTTTTCAGAGAGACTGACAGTCTGGTTTAATTAAAATTATCTCATTTATGAGATTGGTGCTCCTATATCTTTAATAAACAGGTTAAACTCGAACATCATCAATAATTATATTAATATTAAATTATTGATTATAATTATTGATGCTCAGAAAACCAGACAACTTTTTATTATTAGTAGTTACAACACTCATTTCCCAGCTAGATTCTTCCACAGCTGCTTTGCATTCTGTTGATTTGTACTCACCTGGTTTGTATGTACCAATCGCATCTAAACTGTATTGAAATTCCTTGGTTTTATTTCTGTCACTGCTGGATTCAATTGTTGCTCTTGTCCTGGTTCCCATGTTGATTTTCTTTCCGTGTCTAAGTTTTCCATTATTAAATTCTTCATTCCACACTCGTCTGCTGATTTCCTGGTGCCATTTAGGTATTCAACACACACGTCTTTTGAATGTGCCATGGCAACGTGCGAATATTGCGGCATTTGTGGGATAGTAATATTACAGCAATATTGCTTCAACGCTGAACTTATGAATGAAGATCACGCTGGTGGGTGATGTCATGATGATGTGTGGAATGTGCACTGAGCCCCGACTGGAAACCGTATATGAAATGTAATTTAACATGGGGAGATCATTTAGCATTTGTAAACTGTATAAGCTGAAATGGCAAACTGGAGTGATGCAGAGGTCTGGGAGCTTCTGGACTCTAGAGCTGAAGACCAGATCGCCAGACAGTTGATGGGGACTGTGAAGGACAGCCACCTTTTTGGAGCGTCTCGCAAAAAGACTTGAGGAGCGGGGCTGCAATCAGGATAAAAAAAATTTAAATTACTTCCAAGGTATTTTTGTCTGTTTATCACGGACTCTTCTGTCTCACAGTTTATACGTAACCCTGCACGTCGACACCCTGGACACTAACCCTACATCCCCTTTATCCTGCCATCGCATCATCTTTTGGGAAACACACCTGATTGTGCTACATTGCAGCCACAGGCTGGCCACTTATGAATGACCAAAAGGCTGACTGATGCCCGCACTGATGGCGGCATTGTATTTTGAAACAGCCTACACTGAGACTGATAACAGACATAGGTGGACACTTTGGAAGGACATTCCCTCCATTGGGTTGCATTTATACATTACCATACCATTTTATCGTACCGTGGTGTACCATACCATTCCGTACGATACCATACTTGTGATATGTTACGGGTGTTTGAGGTTTTGGTTTAAGTTGCTCTTGTCCATTTTTCCTTGTTGAATACTTAGGTTCTGTTTGTTGCTGTTCCTCAGAAGTAGAAAGTTTAAGTGATATTTCTTTTAGGAGATGTTCTATTTCTCAACTATTCCCTTGTCCATTTTTTTAAATTTTTGTCTTATGTGCTGCTTTATTTCTGTTTATCGTCAAGTCATGTTTATTAATTTCTTCATGCTTGATTTCATTGTTTTATTTTGGTTTCTGCTCTATTTATTTAGATGAATTCATTTACACAACCTCAAATGCTAGGGTGCTTTCTTTTGCTTTTTAGTGTATTCCTTGGTGCCATTTTGTTCTGCCTCTTATTTTTCCAGTTGTGGTCTAGAAGTTGTTGCCACATTAGTTTTTCTGTATTTTCTATTTTCCAGTGTTGGGTGCTCTTGCATTTATTTTCTCAGATTGTCTTTTCAGGATTGTAATCCTTTTCTCCTCTTGTTGATTTAGTCTCCAGATTCATTTGTCTGCATCAGGTTTCTATATTTATTTTCATTTTTCCAGCATCATCACGCATGCCACTCACCTCTGCTGGCTGATTATCTTCATGTGTTCCAACGCCTCTGTCTCCTATAAAAGCTCAGGTTATTTTTCTGTTCTTTGCAGGATTCTCTGCTCATTCCAACAATACCGACAATACCAACCTGATTTATAAACATAAATCAAGGTGGTTGATATATATTTCAGCTTTGGTTGAAATAAAGTGCTGCACATTACTGCATACTATAAACATAAATTAAAATTTGTAATTGAATTTCCCCTCATTTGATCAATAAAGTATTCATTCATTCAAAAGAAAAAGAAAAATACATATAAAAACATGAAATCTATCCATCCATTTTCTGTACCCGTCCATCCTAATGGCTGGTGCCTATTTCCAGCGGTCAAGGGGCGAGAGGCGGGGTACACCCTGGACAGGTCGCCAGTCCATCGCAGGGCAACACAGAGACACACAGGACAAACAACCATACACACACACACTCATACCTAAGGGCAATTTAGAGAGACCAATTCACCTAACAGTCATGTTTATGGACTGTGGGAGGAAGCCGGAGTACCCAGAGAGAACCCATGCATGAACCCAGGACCTTCTTGCTGCAAGGCAACAGTGCTACCAACTGCGCCACTGTGCAGCCCAAAACATGACATAAAAACAAAAAATATATATTTTATATATATATATATATATATATATATATATATATATATATATATATATATATATATATATATATATATATATATATAATATTATAATATATATATATAATATTATAATATATAAAAATAATAATAGCCAAATAGTTCAGTCTCAGTTCATGTTTTAGGATTGATTTTAAGGTTATTTTAGTGGTTTTTCAGTGTCTTAAAGATCTTGGGCCTTCTTATCTTACAGAACCGCTTTTACCATATGAACCTATGCTGTCTCTGCTCTCCTCTGGCAGCTGTCTCCTTGTCATCCCTAAAGTCAGGACATGCACTCATGGCGAGGCGTCTTTCCATTATTATGGCCCTCACCTCTGGAACAGGCTGCCGGAGGACCTCAGGGCCGCAGAGAACATTTGATAGCAATCCTTATTGCTAATGAACACCTAACGGTCTGCAAAAGCAGATAAACGATGTTCATCAGCACAGACGAAGCAGGAAGTTACTTTAGCTTGTCGCGCAGCTAACGGGTCATTCTGTTTTGCTTGGCACCAAAGAACAAAGAAAAATGAAAAGATGCATGATTTAAAACGACTCTATCTGTCAGAAACCTTTAAAAATACTGTTTATAAACAAACATTTGAAGAATTAAATCTTACAAATGCAGCAAAAACACAGTGAAATAGACAATCAAAACAATCCCTTATATTATTATTATATTTATCCAAAGCTAATTTATCGTTGCCCAGACACAACCTTACTTGAACAATCCTTAGATCTCCATGGAAGGGTTAATCAATGTTAAAAGAAAGAAACCAGCTGTTAGCTGGTCAGTTAGCAGCAGCTGCATGTGGGGTAATTGCTACTTGCAGTGAGGGCTCATGGGTATGTGGCTAGTGAGGCTGCAGCAAGCCACTGTTAACCTGGACATTAAGTTGTCCTCTAAGCTTGGTTCGGCTCGGTTCAGCAATCTTCTCCCACGGACTGGACCCTTTAATGGGCAGCCTTCAGCTCAGCATCTCTTGGCTCGGCAGCTTCAGGTGACCAGAGTGGCTTGTGCAGCAGGGTATGGCGCAGTATTGGGGCCAAAATTAAGACTACTTCCCTGCCGCGGGAATTTCCTATTGATAGGCCGGCTTCGGCAACTGAGAGGGAGACAGCTCACTAGTGATCCTTAAATAGGAAACTTTTTAACTGATTGGAATGTTTGTATAAATGTATTGAAATGACTTCTTGTTAAGTGCCTTGAGATGACATCTGTTGTGAATTGGCGCTATATAAATAAACTGAATTGAATTCAAATTGATCGCATTATATAGGCTGGCAATAGCATTGGATAGGCTCACCACCAGCATTCCTAGGCTAGCCAGCCGATTTATTAGACGTGTTCTTCTTCTTCCGACTCTTGCGGTTGGCAAACAACTTGAGGTGCATTATCGCCACCTACTGGACTGCGGTGTGGACTGGAATAGTTTTGATGATTTTAAAAATTGAAGTTTTATTTATTTAAACCTCACTTGTGTGTTACTCTTTAAAAAAATCACAATATCGTGTTGTAAGTTATTTCCCCCTATAATTGTTTAAGATTTAATTAATCCTTAACTGAACACTAATTATATTGCTCAGATTTGAGTATTTTCCTCTCCTGCCTATATTTATCAGTCTACAGGTGCAAATGTTTCCTCTTGCACCCCCCCCCAAAAAAAAAAAATTAATTAATTAATTACTCACAATACCTGTCACTGGGTGTGAAATTAGGGTCCTCTGGATGGAATATGTGATTGTCCAATTATTGTTGAACATTATTTACACTTCTGTGGAAACGTCAACACAATCAGCAGTTGGACTTTGCTGGTGTTATGGCAAAAAAAAGTATCTCAGGGTTTCCATAATAAAGAAGACTTGAGTACCAGAAGGCGTTTAAGTATTTAATTCAAACATGTTTGGCCAGACCATGGAGGGGACAGAGTTACTCGTGCATCACCCTAACCAACCTTTCTAACTAACCGCTTAAATAGTATTCCGCAATCATTGTTTATCACTGTAGACCTTCACGCCCCGCCTCCAGAGTAACTGCTTCATGCGAGTCATAGCAACGCATAAAGCAGCTCATCCGAAGGCCAGACTGTTATCTTACTGCCCCGGCGTCTGTCTCTCTGGTGACCTGACACATATATCTTTCTCATAACATTAAGCTGGAACAATAAGCTTGTCATTTTACCCTAGATGCATTCACTAAACAGAGAATATACACTTGATTCCTAATTGCATAACAATTTTCCACCACACTGGTGTTTAACGTAACTTGAAAGAGTGGAGAAAGCATTTTTTATTTATAAAAAAATCAATTATTTTATCCAAACTCCCCAGACCTAAAAATTAGTAATCACAATGTAAAGACTACCTAGGGCACTGTAACAAAAAAAGTCCAGACAGCCATTTTAAGGGTTAGGTGCCGTTTTCCCCAATGAACTGTTACTCACCCAGTGTTGCGTCATAGCATTATAACCGTTTAAGTTAAGGATTAATTAAATCTTACAGAATTATTGGGGGAAATAACTTACAACATGATATTGTGATTTTTTTAAGAGTAACACACAAGTGAGGTTTAAATAATTAAAACTTCAATTATTATAATCAAAACTATTCCAGTCCACACGGCAGTCCAGGAAGTGGCGGTAATGCACCTCAAGTTGTTTGCCAACCGCAATAGAGTCGGAAGAAGAAGAAGAACACGTCTAATAAATCGGGTGGCTAGCCTAGGAATGCTAGTGGCGAGCCTATCCAATGCTATTGCCAGCCTATCTAATGCGATTACTAGTGAGCTGTCTCCCTCTCAGTTGGCAGCGCCGGTCTGTCAGTTGTCGAAGCCGGCCTATTAGTAGTCAAATGAGTTGCTGGCTTCGGAATGGATATAGCCTCCTGCGGCAGGGAAATAGTCTTAATTTTGGCCCAAATACTGTGCCATGGCAGGGGAGCAGCAAACAGAGGCTCTCTCTCTCTTTGGTGGAATCTGTAATTCAAAAAGATTCATTCTGCAGGGTTTAGACAGCCCAAGCTAAGCCAGCTTTATTTAGATAGCACTTTACAACAGTAAAGACTTGACCAAAGTGCTTTACACAGGGTAAAAAAAAAAAAAAAAATACAGAGATTCACTGCGGTACAACTTCAGTGACTAAAAGGACAAATAAAGCTAGAGGTACTAAAAGTGTTCATAAAATCATAAAACATCAATACACAATAAAAACAAAACAAAACCAAAGAAACACAAATTAAAAAGCTCTCATGCTGAGTTGAACACCAAACCAAAAAAGCTGGTTTTTAAAAGAGTTTTAAAAGTTAACAGTGAGGAAGCTTGCCTAATCTGTAGTGGTAGAGTTCCAAAGCTTAGGAGCTGCCACCGAAAAAGCTCTGTCCCTCTAAGCTTACGTTTTGTTCTCTGTACCTCGAGGAGCAGCTGATCCGCTGACCTCAGTGACCAAGATGGGAAATGTACTTTTAAAAGCACTGATAAATAGCGCTGGGAAGACCATTTAAAGATTTAAAAACATCACTTTAAAATGAACCCTAAGATGAAAAGGCAGCCAGTGCAGTGAGGCTAGAACTGGGGCGATGTGTTCTAGCTTCTTTGTACCAGTTAAAAGACGTGCAGCTGCATTTTGCACCAATTGTAGATGAGAGAGGTTGGACTGGGAGAAACAAAGGTACAATGAATTACAGTAAACAAGGCGTGACGTAATAAACCATGAATTACTGTTTCAAAATATTGTTGTAAAAGCATACGTTTTACCTTGGCAATCTTCCTCAGCTGATTAAAAACTAGATTTCATCACTGCACTGATCTGCTTGTCCAAAGTGAAATCACTGTCCACTTTTACTCCCAGGTTAGTCACTGTAGATTTTAAGGTCAATTAAACAAGGTCCACTAGAAACACTAGGACTGAAAACCAATTACCTCTGTCTTTTTTGTCATCAAAAAGAAGAAAATTAGAGGACCTCCAGACTCTAACTTTGTCAAGACATTCTAAAAAGGTACTGAAAGAGCAAGAGTGGCCCTGTTTAAGACGTATATAAACCTGGGTGTCATCAGCATGAAAATGAAAAAAAAAATCCATGTTTCCTAAAAATTGAGCCATGTGGCAATAAATCCAATGAAAATAAGAAGGGGCCAAGAACTGATCGCTGAGGAACCCCACATGAGAGAGGAGAGAAAGACGACGTGACACAAAATGATCTTTCAGTGAGGTAGGAAAAAACACAATCCAAGGCTGTGTTTAAGAAGGTTGTGGTCCACGGTGTCAAATGCAGCAGTTAAATCTAAAACTACAACTACAAAGTCAGGGACAGGTCTTATTCCATTGGCTGGATACAGTTTACCTAATCAATGACCAGCAGGCTGTTGTGTCTTTTGGATCTGATGAGTTTCTTTCCAGAAACTTCCTCCCCCCTCGCCAGCAAACAATTGAAGTTTAAAGCACACGTCTTGCCTTTGCAGTTGCCCACGGTCAAAGAGGCCGACTTCAGGGCAGCACCTAGTTTCTTTTGGGATTTGGGCATTCACAAGTCCTCCTCCTTCTGTTGAAACTGAGTGCATTGTGTTATTATCACTCCTTATGGCCGAGGGTCTGTGTCTGTGGTCCAGTAGCCATGGCCACAGTCCAACAAGGGCGGAATGTGTTTGTTTTATGAGTAGTTAAAAGGGTAACAAAGTAGCAGAGTTTTGAACCAGTTGCAGAAAGGAGAGCAAGAATAAACTCATTCCAACATAAATTCCAGTACTCCAAGCATGATGAAGTAAAAGTCTGGATCATTTTTTTCAAAGAGCTGCCTGGACAGAAAAGATTTCATCTTTTGCCAACTACCTTAAATGATAAAAACAGGACTTTACAACTGTTCTAATTTGACTGCCTTTCTTAAAACCAAATACTGGCAACAGCTGGTTTAAAATAGACTGTCAGGGCTCACAAATCAACAGTGATGGACTTACAGAGACCACTTAGTCCAAACACTATCCCCTCTATTTTCTTTGCATTTAAATTTAAGATGCATAGGGCCAGCCAAGCTTTAATATCCACCAAGCAATGTGTATCCGGTGTTCCATATCTAGAGGCAATAAATACAGGGGGAAAATCAGTGGCCCTAGACCTAAGCCCTGAGGTACCCCACATGACAGAGGAGCGCAGAATGATTCTGAGTCTAAATTGTTTACACAGAAAGACCAATCAGGCAGACAAGATCTAAACTAATTAAGTGCTGTGTTCTGAATTCCCACTAAATTATTTAAATGACTTAATTAAATGTTACGGTCCACCAACGGTGGAGTGGGGGGGAGTGAGGGTTGTTTCTTCAGAAGCCCCGGGTCCTTTGGAGTTGGTCATTTTTTTTCATAGTAAGATTTCTGACTGACAACTGTATAAAACAAAAACTACAAAAAACTACACACAATATTAGATGCACATAGCACACAGTCGTAAATATCCCCCTAATTGTGGTACGATCCAAGCTCAGGCACTAGCGCCGCTGTATGTGTTTGTGCGCAGCACTTGCGCATGTGAGGTAGGGGGGAGACACGCTGCCAGCGTATTTGCTGTAGGAGAAGTGCAGGCAGACAGAGGAGAGCTCAAGTTTGACCAGGTACAAAAGCAAATCACTCATACTGTACAAATAATGTAAATATGACGATGTTTCACAAAGACTTATGTCACACTGCTCATCTGGCGCGTATTATGTTACTTGTTCTTCGTATTTTTGCTAGCTCTGTCAGAACTAATCAATAACGAAATGAAAAGCCGAACAACAATCCTATTTTTCTTGTTTTTTTTAGCTTACATGTGTGTTTATTTCATATTTTCAGTTGCTATCCCCCATGGCTAAATAAAGCACTCTATAAATTGGTTTCAGTCATGTACTGATGTACAAATCAATGGACATAAAGTAGGGGGCTTCTTTCAAAGAAAAATCTCAGGAAAATTTTATTATATAATGCTTTATATGCCATTCATTATCTTTCTATGCAAAACAAGAGATTTTTCAATACAGCAGTATATTCACATTTGAAACCAGATACTT
Organism: Valencia hispanica; assembly: GCA_963556495.2. Lineage (NCBI taxonomy): Eukaryota > Metazoa > Chordata > Actinopteri > Cyprinodontiformes > Valenciidae > Valencia > Valencia hispanica. The sequence goes on from OY747703.1 coordinate 30,652,925, forward strand.
ACATATACGTCAGGAAAAAAACTAAAAACATTTTTTCTTTACTATTAAACCTTAAATTAGAGTAAACTTTTTTGTTTTAGCTAAATAAATGTTGACATGTTTTTTTGAATTAGTTAAATGTCAGAATAAAGAGAGAGAGTTATGTATAAATTTTTTTGCACTTTAATCAAAGTCAGGACTCATGTTCCTATCTCCAGTAGTCATTGAATGAGAGGCTGGGTACATCCTTGACAGGTCGTCAGTCCATCGCAGGGCAATACAGAGACACACAGGACAAACAACCAGTGGTTAAATTTAATGGCTTCACATTTTGTACGGTTAAACTAGAGTTTCAGAGGTTCTAGTAACCCTCTCAGTCTCTTTGTGTTTACAGTATTTATTTGATTAAACACATGCATAAAATTCCAAATGTCAGCAGATCATAACCAATGTCTGTGTTAAGTTACAATAATAGCACTTGTGATCCATGTAAGTGGTCCACATCATAATTAGATGTCTGATTTTGTACATAATTATTGGCTAAGTCTGTTGTTTCATACACCTCTGCTTCTACACATTGAAAAGACTGAAATTAGTCGGAAAAGGCCAAACCCAGGACAAGTCTCCTTCCTGCCTGTCTGGCTGCTTCTTGTTCGTCGAAGCAGCCAGACTTGAAAATTTAGACAAAGAAGATAATTTTTACAAGGGAGTGAAGGAGATAATTATGGAGAAGGATAGGCGCATGGATTTTATACACAAATAAAGGTAAGAATGGACACGATTTTCAATTTTAATAAAAAAGAAAGATCAGCCATAGGAAAACATAAAAATTTTAATTCACATTTGAACTTATATGAAATATTATTTTATTTTACGTGCAATTGTATTGTTGAACAGTGTGACAATGATTTAAAGCATAATTACAAGGGATAATTACAAGCTTTTAAAACAACTAAAGGTTTCAATTAAGGTCAAAATTGTAGCCTAATTTAAAAAAAATATTTCACGCTTTTTAGATTGTACATCCGACTCTAGAGGGGTCAGTGCCTCACCAGTTATAAACATCATCACACATCTTTAATGTGTTTTTCAAGCCACCCCAATTCACACTTTTGTTTGTTGTTACTCATTGTGTTTCAGGTTGAAATGGACATGCACTTACAAAATGTTAGTGCTGAGCATCATTCTGCCCTCCAGTATTAATCTTAAGAAAAATATTTAACATAAATAAAATGACAATATAGATGTTATAACATGTCAAATAAATAAATAGGTAACATTTTATTATTTTAGACTGGCATTCAGCTTGTGGCAGAAACATTTTGGAAAATGAAAAGTGGAAGAGCTTTTTGGGTGAAATATATATTTCTCTGTACATCTTAAAGTACTACATGTACTTCGTTTGATATCTGATTGTTCTTATGGTAGCAATGTCAAACTGCTCCTTTAAACTCTACTCTTCAATCCAGCAAAACCCCATAAATACTCATATTTTATGTTGGAGACTTGTTTTGTTTTCATTCACTGTCTCATTATTTAGCTAATAATGAAACCAGTACATAAATCCACTATGATTTCTTTTCTTTTAGATTTCTGTACTTGTACATAGTTTCACTTTTAGAATTAGGACAACATAGCAGACTCACGATTTATGGCTAAAACCTATTTAAAACCAAAGAAAGAACTTAATGTAGGCAGCAAGATATAATTATAGTGAATCATTTTCACACTGAAATTTCAGTACCAAAGCACAGTTGGAATTAAGTACAGAGAAGTCGTTGTCAGGGTTACCCTTAAGTTAATACATTTCATGCTGGTATAAATGTCAATACTCCCCCTGCAGCATTAATTTGTTTGTGTTCAATCTAAAGACTGAAGCATTAATATGTGTCTGCTGAACATCATAGTGAGACATGTCTTATTAGGAGGGACAGTGGGGTGTAAATGTAGGATTTTTATAATGCAAAACTATTTATGTTCTCCTCATGTATCACATAATTTTAGTCAAAGCCTCCGCTGTTAAGTAAGAGAAATCCAAATAATTTAGAAGAAGTGTGCTCTGAAAAAAGTATCCTGTTGCTTTGGTCACAGCTGAATAAAAAGAAAGAGATGCCAAAAGGTTCAAGAGTCAGATGAGAATCTGAAAGTTTACACGGAACCTGAAAAACTTACACTGCTCAAAAGTATCATGTTCTGTCAACTGGATAATAACAGAAAAATGAAAAATTAGCTAATTATCTTTGCAAGCGTACATGGTAATCACACATCATGCATTGGTCAGGTTATTCATTTTAATCCATTAGGGATGTACAGATTAATATGTTTCAATTATGAATTGTTTTTACACATTTTTCTTTATAGAAAAAGATAAAACAATATGTAAAAATAACAAACTAAGTGACAGGAAGAAAAAAAAAGAAAATATCTACATCTAAAAATCAATAATTTCAAGCCAGAGTACTTTAATGAAAAGTGCCCTTATGTAATAATTATGAGGTTTCCAGACAGCTGATGTCAACAGGCCACCCAGGAGAGCATCAACATATTGGTTTGTGGGAGGATCTATAAATATTAAAAGCGACCTTGCCAATAAACAACATATGAAAAAGAAAGCAAGAGGCAATGAATAAAACTTTTGGACTTCTTTCAAAATAGGTTTATGTCTTATATACATGTGCATCTCTTTTGCATGTTATTGGTACACAGTGAGCTACTTCACTGAATACTTCCTTAATACAGGAATGATGGTTTTTGATGGTGGAGTTCTTTTGTTGCTGCAGTTGTTTTTTAAAATTAAAATTTATTTACTTATTTAGTTTATTAGTAGGTTAAGAAGGATTTTTTTTCAGCATCTTTTTGCATCCAGTGCTGTGGTTGGGCTGTCCTTCATATTTTACCCCAAAAGGAGTTTGTGATGGTGTGTGTGTGTGGCCTGCTTTCCTTAGCTCCCCGAGGACTTACGTAATTGGTGCATCTTGGTAATGCAGTCTAATGGCTTCACAGGAACACTTCGAAATGCTGATGAACATCTGTTTGGCAGAAACACACACATGCACGCGCGCGCGCACAGAGACCTTTTCTTCTTCAACAGAAATGCTCACTTTCCACAGCCTGCTGCCCATTCTACAGAGAAACCTGTGTGAAAAATGTGAACATCATCCACCTGGAAGAATTGAGCCTCTTTAAAAGTCTTCTTGAGGCGATTGTGGCTCAGGTGGTAGGAATTTGTCCCATAACTGGTGGGTCGCCGGTTCAAATCCCTGCTCCGTCTGTCCCAGTTGTTGTGTCTTTGGGTAAGATACTTTACCCACCTTGTCTGCTGGGAGTGGTCAGAGGGCCCGGTGGCAGTGTACAGCTCCTCGCTTCTATCAGTGTGACCCAGGGCAGCTGTGGCTACACTGTAGCTCACCACCGTCAGTGTGAATGACTGAATGTAGTTTAAAGCGCTTTGTGGTCCTCTGACTGAAAAAGGGCTATACAAAAGCAGCCAATTTACTTCCAAGACTGCAATTAGAGTTATGTCTCTGAGATAGAAGATTTAGAGGCAGTAATACACATTTTAGAGCATCCTGCCCCCTAAAACATAACCAAAAACACATTGATCTTTTTATCCTTTGAAAAGAAAACAACATTAACAAAGACCCAATCCCTACATACATATGGATGGTAAATTAGAGGCCTGACTGGATTTTACCTGTCAGTCAGTTTTATTGACAGCCTACATGGTCATGTATTGATACCCCTTTAATCTATTTACATGCTCCCTCATTAATACCACAAAATAATTTTATTAGGATTTAGGATAGACCAACACAGAGTCATGCAAAATTGTGAAGTGGAAAGAAAAAAATACAAGGTTTTTAATTTAATTAATTAATTTTAACTTCATTTTACACACCTGAATTCCTGTAAAAAAAAAAAGTTACTACAGTAGGCAAACTTCTATTTCCACCCTGACAATCAATCATTAAATAGTGTTGTGTGCTTTAAGCAGATTACTTATATTTCAGAATGCCTCTCTGCATTCAGATAGTGCTGATATGTATTGATGTAATGACTCAATCTGTCAGATCCCCTTTCAAAGAAGATTAAACGCCAAATTAATGCCCTTCTGCATGTGCATGATAATCCCCTTGTGTGCCTGCATGCACTTTAGGCATCCCTGTGCTAAAACTCATATAAATGTAAACTAGTAACCTTACTCACTTTTTTTCTGTAAAAGCACCAGGGTGCTCAGTCGACCCTGAAGCCAACACAGTCAGCTGCCTTAAGATAAATGGCTTTAACATGCCATATTCACAACAGGTCAGTGAGAAAATGGACTACCATTTACATGACAATAGGTGGCATTGAATGCGGGTGTCCTAGTGAGGCTAAAGAATTGGCTGCTACCTCCAAGGTCATGGAAGATCATAGTGAACTGCTGGGGAGGGAGCAGACCTCTGCGTGTAAGTGTGAGTGCTTCCCCGTGTGTGCCAGCTGGCAGGGCCCCAACCTGCTATCAGTGTCGCCCCCTCTGCTGGAGACAGATCCACTGCCTCGTTAAAATGGTACACAGAGAATCCGACTACTCTCCCTCGCTCTCTACCTCCTCCTCATCCTCCTGTCTGTCTTGTCTCCATCACTTACAGCTCCTGCTCCTCTGTCAACTTCTCAAATGTTATGGCAAAAAAAATGAGTGTGTGAATAGCGTGCGCGCAACAGCTCTAAAGTCTTACACATTTGCCTGATCAGATGATAACCCATCCAAAACCCAAACAGCCTGAACTCCAGAACCCCGAGGCGCATCCTGAGATGATCCAAAAAACCTACGTTTATTGTGACACCCCACGACTGACGTTCATTTATTTCCCAGTATAACTGTCACACCACAGGGTGGACAGATAAAGGAACGGTGGGGGTACAGTGATGAAGAAGAAAAGGGATGATAAGATGAGGGGAACGATGTGAAGATGGTAGCTTAAACAAGCTTCCTAATTGGGCACAAGAGGACTCAAGTTTGGTGGTGGAACACATCAGAACCCCTTTTTTTAATAACCGCCAAGAAAAAGCACTGAGGATAATTACGCATGATTGGAAAAAACACAAACACACGAACAAGATACTGAGTAAATGCAGCAAATAATTAGTAAGAAGATGAAGTTGTGAACTTGGATATAACAAAATCTTTTTTGATAAAACAGAGCACACACACACTCACACACACATTAAAAAAGTACCGCGATACATCCAGAGGTATGAGACATAGGCTTTGTGTCCTCCGATGATACGTGTGCTTGTGTAAGCTTTCTAACACACATACACACACACACACAGAAGCTTAATATAATAGAATACCCTCAGATCTCAAAGCAGCTGCATTATTTAACAGCAGGACTAGGATAGCCTGCAGTGTGTGTGATTGTGTGTGTATGTGAGAGAGACTCTCCTCTTCCAGCTATAAATATACCTGCATCTGAGAATCCCCCTGTTCTCTTACTGTTTTCCAATATCTCTCCTTTCTTCCCTCTGTCACTTCTTATCTACACTGGAGCTGCTGTACACCACAGCAATTTAACTGCATTTGAAAACTCTTCCAATTTAAATGATATCTGACAACAGTGATAGACTTCAGTATAGGTCTTGGTTCAGGGCTGCAGTTTCAATTCATGGCCTGGAATCAAAAGAAATGTCAGAATTTCTCCCCAGGGGCAGTGATTTCACCTCTGTTTTCTCAAGAAATCGATTGTCTACATTTAGCAGACTATTGAGCTGCTTTGAGAATCAGTGAACGTCATTGACAGGTTTTTACTTTGAACTGCAAAAAGAACCATCACACTTGTGCTCGGGCTCCGACTCAGCGATGTTAAGCAACCTCAATCTAAACGATCAGTCTCTAATGTAAACCTGACATTCATTTCAGCCCTTCAACATGTTCTGCCTGGGCAGTCATGGTAATTTTGTAACAGGTTTTTTGTGCAAAATGGTGCTTTCTACTGTGGGACCTTTCATTATGACTATGTATCAATTGACAACTGCAAGAAGGACACAATGTACCAGCTTTCTGAGGGCATTTTTTTAAATAAATTTTTGTTTAACATCATCACAGTCTGTAAGAAAAGTGGTTGCATGTCTCTTAGTAAAAAAGGAATGGAGACAGACATTGTATCAGAAAAGATATTGACGATTTGTAAGCACTATGAGAATATCAAGAGTTGCTTACTGTTATGTAACATCTCGAAAGTTAGGGCTTCCTAATAAGGTCAGAGTCTGGTTTGAATTGGACTTGGATCTTTCATTCTTAAGGATAAATCATCAAAATACCAGTGGAAACATTCAAAAACCTAGTCAGCAAGTGTTTGATTTCTGTAATGTGTACAAAGATTTATCCACAGATTAAGAAGGGTATACATAATTTTATTATTTTTATATGATTCTCCTTTACATAATTTTAATTACTAAATAAAGATGCCTCTCAATAACGTTTTAGAAACAAACCTCTTTAATAAATTATATATGAAAAAAATTGCAAACTTGAATCCACAAAGGAGAATCATTTTGGGCTTAACAATATGGATTCTTGTCACATGGGTTGGCTAAAATAATACACCCCTTCTCGGAAGAGTTTCATATTCCTCACTTAATTGAGTGCATAACTTACAGTGCTCATCTAAGAGTGGACAGCTATTTTTTTGGCACAGCTGTTGTGTTGGTTTGGAACAAAGCAGGCGAGGGCATTCCCTGAACTGCTCCTCATTCTCATGTCCTGGGAGCTTGTTAAATTCATACCATACTGACTACAGAAGCCATTTGCCAAGACAATCAGCTTTTCTCATGTTAGGAATTGACTCGGAGCCAGGCGCCCATCTCCTGACAGGTCTGTCCCCACAGGGAATCAAGAAGTGCTGTTGGCTTGCTGCTCATTGGTCCCGTGTGTTTTAAAAAAAGTTTAGCATTTGTAAAACATCTGCACCAAAATATCACGGCAATCCATCTAAAAGTTGTCACAGCAAAAACGAGCAGACAAATCAAAACAAACCTCTTGGTGGTGCCAGAGGAAAAGTCATGGGATCACTGATGTCAGAAGACATCATCTGTGGCTCATTAATTCCTCCAAAAATTTTCATGGGAATCCACTTGACAGTTGCTGAGAAATGGCCCAGAATAGTTTATGATTGACAAACCTCACCTCTGAAAAATATTTTTCTCAAGCTCTTCAAGTAAATGTGCACTTTTGACCTCCTTTCATTCTTACATGTTCCTTATAAATTTAAAACATTAACACAAATAATCTTAAATTTACATTTGGTTAATTACCTTTTCTACTATTTTATTTGATATCCATCCATCCATCCATCCATCCATCCATCCATCCAATAAATTAACCCAGTAAATTTATTTTCTATTACTGTAAGGTCTTAATATCTGTCAGAGTGGAAAAGAAGCCCGGTGAGCCAACATTATAAGAATCAGAATAAGAAAAACTTTATTAATTCCCGAGGGGAAATTCAGGTTTTTCAGCACAACCTGTTCGAGAGAAACACTACATACACTACTATACACTACTTATAATCTCTGAGTCAACCTTGCATCAACATTAAGGGCATCGCTGCATTTCTTTGACACCGTCAAGCACACAATAATAACTTTAAATAACCATATAGACTACTTCTCTATGAAGTTAAGACAGTGGGGCGAATAAATATTTAAAGCTGTGCTGATTTTGTAAGTTCAAAATGAACAATCTTTAAGTTTAATGTGACAAAAAATCAACCAAAAATTCAAAAGAAAATCAACACATTACATAAAATTAAAAAAATTACTAAAAGGTTGTTATGTGTCCATGTATCACACAGAATTAGGAAGTGTCCATAGAAAAAGGGAGAGTTTTTAAAGGCCATCAGGGAGATGACAGTAGATCTCCATAGGGCTGTAATGGGCTAAAAGATCATCAGTAAGAAGCGTGGTGAGAACATATTGTTACAAAATATTTGGATATATAAAGAACCTTTGCATCAATTTGTCTCATTCTGGAGCTGCATGCAAGATATGCATTATGAGGAAGGGATGATGGTGAAAAAGGTGAGGAGGAGCTCATTCATGGTCTAAAGGCAGATGGGACAGCAAATTTTTGTGTGCATGATGCTCTTGGTAATCCCATTTTTTCTATCCCCTAAATATTATACTTGTTAAATTTGAATTATATTTTTCTAAGTAAATTAAGTGCTCTCTGTGCCCTAAATATAACATTTACAAAAATGAGAATAGAAATATGGTTGTTTTTTTTCGTTTTTTTTTTTAAAGGTCTCATTCACTTGTTTTTTATAATAGATTTGCTGTGGTCTCTAGTATGAACAAAATGCTCTCGCACTCCCGTTTCAGGGGGTTGAAGGATGTCGGAGGGGTGGGGGGGGGGGGGGGGCGGACGACAGGATTATGACTCTTACTCATTAATTATCATGACATCATCTTACTTCTGATTGGCTAACAGACTTATACTGCCTTTAAACAAATAAGTAACTTTGTGTTATATTCTGCTGGTGGTGTTCTAGAGACAAATTCTAACCAGATGACGTGTTATCTTAACAAATAATAAAAGCCCAAATGTCCTTGCATTTGCAACTCAGAGTGCCAAATCATATTTCAAAAATAACAAATATTGCATAATTTCTTTGTGAACGAGAAAGCAAAAGAAAACAATCTATTTTTTGTTGCATCTTTTGGTTTTCAAGAATAGATCTCACAAATCAAGGCTGTGTTTTTGAAAATATGTACTCAAGAATAATTTAGAATATTTCAGTATTCATTGGAACCTTATACACACTGCAATGTCCATGACTGTCTCAAACTAAGGTTCTAATGAAAACGAGGATCAGAAATACTCTGCTTTTATTTCAACAGAAAAACTAAAAGGTTTCATGAATCTCAAACTGCTTTCATAAATCTGAATAATATATCTGCCCACAATTATCCAGTCTAGGTATTTAACATTTATATCTAGAGATAATTAAAGACGTTAGATTTATTGAAAAACTATGAAATAGCCATCTCCTTAGAAAACTACAGTACTTTAATGTCAGAGAAAGGATTTTAATTATGGTTTATAGATCACTCTTGGAATCAATTCTTACTTTTAATATCACATCTTGGTTTAACTTTCTCACCAGCAAACAGAGAATAATACTGTCAAGGATTGTAGAGCAAGCAGAGAAAATAATTGGTCTACCACAAATACCATTGTCAAATCTGTATGAGCGCTCTGTGATTAGGAAAGCCATTCTAATCACAGAGGAACGTTCTCATCCCCTTCATCACTGCTTCAACCTCCTCCCATCAGGCAGCAGATAGTTCAAGTTCTGCTGCCTAAGAAAGTATTTTACAAAAAATTATTCATTCCCATTGCCATCCCACTCCTTAACCATAATGGAATAGCTTTTTGACTCCACAAAGACTTTTTCTGGTTTCTTAAATGTATGAGTTGGTAAAGTGGATGGGGGTGAAGGTTATTTTCATGTGACTTTTATTCAGCTGTGTATAATCTTAATTTTTTGCTTTTATTTGTGTTTTATATTTTTTTTCTGTACATGTGTGCAAGGTTGACTCTGAGTCCTGTCGAATACAAATTTCTGTAACCTCCTGGTGGCAGACAAAGTTTCTATTCTATTCTAGTTAGTTAATAAATCAACTCCATCAACCATATGTGTTCATGACTATTTTCCTGCATTACTACACTATACACAACCCAGCTGGTTGCAAAATTCCCATTGAATATACATGAAGGTAGAAAAAAAAATTAAAGGAATTTTCAGATTTTTGTTTTATTTATGTCTTTGAGCAGCATAATAGAAGTATACCCTGAGCTGTTTGTGAATATGCGTGATATAAATCATGTATATCAATATATATATATATATATATATATATATATATATATATATATATTGGAATAGGTAAATTTTTCCTTTCATGGATGGATGGAAATATTGCACCCCACTAATAACAACGGAGTGTGCATCTGTTCAACAGACGATCTCTGTAGGGGAACCATACAATGACATACATAACCATTTGTACCTAATTGACCTTTGCGAGGCAGCAGCACCATGGACATAAGAACATTGAAAGCAAAAGTTACCAAGGGTAACTAGTTTTAAACTCTCTTTTTGAAAGACCAAAAGATGAAAAATTGATAGTAAAACTTAACATTTCTAGAGCTAATGGACAGAAAAATATGTGTTTATTCTGCCGACAATGACGGGTTGTGAGCCATTGTGTTTACTTTGCAATAAAACACTGCTGTGATGAGGGAGTACAATTTGAAAAGACAGTACAATATGAGCCATGGCTCTTTTTCTGCACATTTTCCAGAAGAGTCTAAGAAATGGAAATCTAACGTGTAGAGGCTGCTGTCATCTTTTCAACGGACTAAAGCTGCAAGCGGACTGTTTGCACGGACCAGGAGACAGCAACAATAGCATCCCTATGAGTAACTTAAACGTGAACACAAACAAAGCTACTTTTTACTGAGGCTAAAACTGTGAGAGAATGCATGCTTGCTGTCCTTAACAAAGCTGTGGTTGACAAATAAAAAATAAGGAGACCCTTGTTTCATCAATCAAAAAAGTGCTATTATCGGATACATCAGCCCTTAGTAGAGTGGAGTTCCTTGCAAACTTTGTTTCAAAAAAGCTGTTTGACAAACTCAGCAGACGTCATGTTAGGATGAATCGACAGATTGCACAGATACAGCCCAGCTTTGCATCTACATATGTTAGATTTTTTTGGTACCATTTGTATTCAAGAAGGTCTTCTTGGACTTCCATTTGAAGGACACACAACAGATGAAGTGATAGTATTTGTAATTTTATCCGCTCAACTTCCAGCCAACAGCACAGCTTATTCGATGAGCAGGTTAATGAGGCATTTGCAGAGCTCAAAGACCTGCTAGCGGGCTAGAAAAGGGAGAGTTCTGGACTGTTTCTGTGAACTCCATCAGGAGTCATTTCAACGGTGGCCCTGAAGTGCAAACCACATCAACAAATCACTAAACACTACAACAAATTGAAAAACACTACAACAAATTGAAAAACACTACAACAAATTGAAAAACACTACAACAAATTGAAAAATTTCACAACAAATCGAAAAACACTATAACAAATTCAAAAACACCACAAAAAGCGAAAAACACTACAACAAATTCTTGAGGCATCACCGATGTGTCCAAATGTGTCCAAATGTGTCTTTGCTGCAACGAAGGCTGTCCAAATTCCAAGACTCCTTCAAATGCGGTCATCTAATTTATCCTTCTTTTCCACGATTTTAAGGATGGGTCTGATGTATCTTTGTGCACTCTCCTTTTCCCAAAAATCCATTGCGGGCCAAACTGAGATGTTTTTTCCAGCAACAATGGCGGACGAAGCGGCAAGCAAAGTTGGAGGGGAGTACAGTTTTAAAAGTAAGTATATTTAAATCTGGCAGTACTAAATTTAAAAACATAAACCGGTTGTGTTGTTTGGCTTTTGTTGTTGGTATAGAAATTAATTTTAATATTATTTTGTTAACCTTCGCTTCTACACGAGCTCATATGGTCATCAAATGGTTCTCCGTGTATTGCCCCGCTTGGATACATCAAATTTCGTTTTGTTTTTTTTAATAAAGCAAAAAGACGACTTTTTAGGAAAAATTATTACCTCTTTACTGGGGGAGATTTGGGCCGCAGTGGCATGGAGGTAGAAGAATAAATCAAATTACACATCGTATGCTTTGAAGAATCGTATTAAGCCTCAAAACCACAGAACCTGTGTTCTCAGTATGTGATCTCTTGTGTTCTGCTGTAAAAACTATAGTATTGAATTCACAAATAAACACTGTTGCCATGTACCTCATCTTTACTATCTCTTTTATGAAGATAATTCTGGTGGATCTGGAGGGGAGTGTCACTCCTTGTTGGTCAAAAACAAATTAGATTTTTATTTATTTATGAAAAAGTACTGTATGTACATGTACAACAGTGCATCAAATACATAATTTATGACTGATCATGTTAACAAATATATAAATAGATTTGCTAAAAGTTGTTGCATTGCTCTTTTTGTAAACTGTTTTTGGATTTCTTGTTTAGGACATAAGGAAGCAAGGGGAGGCTGAGGAGAGGAGACGAGGGACGCGATGGATAGATTGTTTCCTGTTTGTCAATTTATGTTTTTGTCACATTGGTTATTTAGTTTTTCTATGGTTGTTATAGATAAATTGATTAAAACAAATTGTAAATGTTATCAAGTCATTTTATTAACAGTTACATTATTACAGTTTGTTAAAGACATGAACATAAAGCTTACTTTGAACAATTTAAAATGACCATTGAAAAAGAAATCACAAAAATTGACATTAGGATCAATTATTGTGAAGTAATTTATAGTTGTTCATGCAGGATTAACCTGGATGACCTCTTCCCGGACCGTTCTTTAAGCTTTATGAGAATAAACAGGCAGTTTTCCTGGATCCTCTGATTAAAGATCAGAGATGTGGATGGAGTACTCCAGCTCAGACCTCTGGCTGGTCTTTTCTGGTTGATGAGGGGAACATCATTCAGGTTGGCCTGCAGAGAGGGCTTAAATGGTAAATGGTAAATGGCCTGTACTTGTATAGCGCTTTATTTAGTCCTTTAAAACCCCAACGCGCTTCACACTACATTCAGTCATTCACCCATTCATGCACACATTCACACACTGGTGATGGCAAGCTACTTTGTAGCCACAGCTGCCCTGGGGCACAATGACAGAAGCGAGGCTGCCGAACACTGGCGGCACCGGGCCCTTTGACCACCACCAGTAGGCAGAAGGGTGAAGTGTCTTGCCCAAGGACACAACGACTGAGACGGACGGCTCAAGCTCATCCCCAGGGGCCACAATGTCACCAGCACTCACTCAGATGTTGTGAAGAAGAACTTACGTTGTTATGATCTGCAATGGTGTTAAAAACATAAAAAGTAAGTTATTGTTGAACTGGTTGTTTAAAAAAAATCAATTCAGTCTTTTGTTCAGAAAGGTTTTTGTTCATTGCCAATTTAGTTTTTCCTCTCCACCGTCGCTACATGCTTGCTCAGTATGAGGGATTGCTGAAGGATTGCTGTGGTTGGAAAGTCTGCCCAACCTCACGCCAATGACTGACGCAATCTGCTGGGATTCCTTAAATAGGAAACTTTTTAACTGATTGGAATGTTTGTATAAATGTATTGAAATGACTTCTTGTTAAGTGCCATGAGATTACATCTGTTGTGAATTGGCGCTATATAAATAAAATGAATTGAATTGAATTGAATCAGATCAACTAAAGGCAACTGATAGCATCAAGCTCTCCTGAAAAGTTTTGCAGGAATTTAAAGGAACAAAAATACCAACAGGTGGCTGTAATAGAAGACATACTCAGACTTTGAAGAGATTATACTTCTGTGACACTCCCCCATAAAATAAGAAATGCAAAAATAAAATATGTTGCATTTAATGGAAACATAAATATGATTTGGATAGTGTTGACTGTGCTACTCGTTATATACCTAGTGAGAGTTAGAAAGATTTATTTTTGTGAAAGATTGTGAGGTTGTTTGTGGGTTATGGAATGGATTTCAATGTTGACTGTAATCTTAAAATGTTATTTCTATTTTAACAGACAACAATATAACATTTGGCCAGGGTCATGGAAATAAACATTAAGGATTTATTATAAATAAGTTTATTCCAAATGAAAAATATATTTGTACTGTGAATAATATTTTTTTCAATAAAGTCCTTCAATATTTATTGAATTCTTGTCCTCAATATTTCTCTGTTTGTTTTCTATTACCACGTTGTTGCAATTAATTAGTTGATAGACTGTAGTATGTCTAGTGCATTTATGTTCATTATCTTATATAGTTACAAAAAAACGTTTTAAAACAGCAGTTGCCCTTTCTCAGCTTCTCTTTTTCAATGGCTGTCGGCAACACGTATTTGTAGTTGGGTCGTGTAGCAATTCACACTACCACACAGTGTCTGAACCGGCTTAAAAAATTTTTTATATTGGGTTTGTTTCCCTCACATACTTGCAGACTCCAGTCATCATCCCATCTCACTATAACATATATTGGTCGTGACTCTCCGTACAGTGACCACAACTAGTGCAAACTCATGCAGATGTTCTCCTACAGGGAATGTGGTGAAAAATCAGGCAAAGGGTCAAGTAGTGAAGCCACAGTTATAGGGACACCAGATACTGTAAATATACTTTAAACTTTGACTCAATTTAAAAAACAGACTAAATAAATTTCTATTGTAAATGTCCCCATTTAATGTGTTTTTAAAGATTATAGCTTTTAGCTAATTCACATCTGCAGTTCCTCTTACCACTGCTATGTAATTTACGCAAGTGCTACTCATATGTTGCTGCCATGACCCAGTATTAACTACAGCATTGGTGTGCAGATGCTCTGTCTGTACCAATGAAGATTTACTAAACATAGTAAGTCGGACGGATGACGAGGACAGTCCAACTGTCATGATTAAGGAGGACCCAAACGTTCAGGATGCAAGAAAATTACAATTGGTAATAAGCAAAAATCCAAAAATTTACAAGAAACGAGAGCACACAAAAAAAAGGGAAGGAAGACAGAGAATCCAGCAGGGTATCACATAAAGAGGACTACTTAAATTCTGATGGAAGAGTGAGAGATGACATAGGAATTTGACGGAAACTCAATTAAGGTAATCAGATGCAGGTGGGAGGGAGAGAGCAAGTGAAGGTAATTAGCTGGTGGGTAGGCAAGCAGAATGGCAGGAAGGAAGCAGAGAAGAAAAACAAAGGATAAGCATAAACAGAAGAGAAGACTAGACAGAAAAAAATCTTAAATGCTTAAGGGAAGACAGTGGGGTAACTAAGAATGATGAAATCTAAGTAAATAAATAGGAATAAAGAAGCACAAGAGAGACTCAAAGTAAAAACCCTAATAAATATAACAGGGAGGAGGGGAGAAAAACAGAACAGAAGGAAACATAAGTATGAATACAAAATAGAAAGAAACTCAAATCAGAGAAAGATAATCCTAATGAGATAATAAAAGTAAAACAGAACTAGCACAGAGGACTGAACTGAAAATGATGACAACTGAATGAAGAGCCAAACCCAAAACAATAAAACTCAAACTACAAACAACTAAGGATCATGACACCAACCTTTTCTTTCTTTGATGATTCTAATAATGATGAGTTAATGGAACACACACTCACTCTCTCTCTGCACGCACACGCACGCACGCACACACACACACACACACACACACACACACGCAAACAAAGAAATAGTAATAATATAATAGAAACATTAAGTCC
Source organism: Valencia hispanica (assembly GCA_963556495.2). NCBI lineage: Eukaryota > Metazoa > Chordata > Actinopteri > Cyprinodontiformes > Valenciidae > Valencia > Valencia hispanica. The sequence goes on from OY747703.1 coordinate 30,668,248, forward strand.
ATATAAGTCTGCACAAGTCATGCCATCCAAGTAAGACCATCCTACGTTCCCTCCTTCACACTTATCCAAGAACAACTGAATTCAGAAAGACACACACAGGCCATTAGGGCGCAGATGCATTAAAGGCACTTGCTGATATTGATTTTTGTTTACTGGTAGAAAATAGAACAACTCCCGAATGTGGATGCATAGACAAACCATAATGCCTACTTTTATTGAACAGTATCCAAAAGAAATACACACACATGCACACAAACACTTGAACTAAGGACATCTTGCTCTTACCGGAGATGAAGAATTCAAAGGTCCAGGGATCAATCATGTAACAAGCACAATACAAAAGTTAGCGGGGGAAGGGAAAATAGAGGAAAAGGAGTACAAAGGCACTTAAGCTGGACAATCATTCTGTCCATCACTGATGATTAAGAGGAGAGGACAGCAAAGGAGTCTAGTTCTGTTTATTTTTTTTCTTTGCTTGAGTTAAACGAGAGCAGCACCAACTAGGGATATAGATGGAAATAGTTCAAACAATGAATCTAGTTTTTTTTCTTTCCCCCAGCTAACTTGCCAAACATTCTTGTTAAAACAATGAGATGAAACTTTTTTTATGATTTGGGCAGTTGGTTCACTTTTTGAGCTCATCTATGGAAATTAGTGGGGCCAGAGAAAGTCAGAGCAAACTGTCTGGGTTAGGTGATGGGGAAAAATGTTTTATACATTGACTCTTTTTGATCAGTTCAAAGAGCAGATGACTTGTAAGTGCTTGAAGTTTCTGAATGTTCCGGCAATGTTTTGTTTTTCTTTGCTATCCATCTCACCTCAAATTTGTTGCTCTTCTGTTTAGCCAACTAAAGATTAAGTTGTTTTTTTTCTCCCTTAATTTCTTTCACCTCTCTTATGATGTGGGCAGACAGCTGAATGTAAAGTAGATGGTAAACAAAAAGGGTACATACAATTTTAATTTTTTCCCCCCAGTTTTTTCCACTTCCAGTTCTGACGAACAGGTACGTTGGATGCTGGTGATCAATGTTTTAATGTCTACTTTAAAAAGACCTAAAAAGACCTATAAAGAAATGGTATGTGCAAATATTGGCACTTGGATCTTCTCATCAGACACTAGTAATGAAAAACAAAGCAGTTCCTAATGTAATCTTTCAATGAAAATCAGGAAAATCAAATGAAGTTACAACTTTGTTGGATTTTTGTAGTCAAATACAGATGACCAAAAAATTTTGTTTTTTCTTTCATTTAAAATTAAAAATTTAAAAAAATCACTGGACAAAAACAAATAAATGCTAGCCCACTTTCTCATATTCTGACATCTCAAAAACTCAGAAATGCACTAAAAGCATATGCTTCATGCTTTGTTGTCATTGCCCGTAAATGGTTGGTGAATGTTTTTGACATTAGACAATGTCTATAATCTGTTTTTGGTATATATATATATATATATATATATATATATATATATATATATATATATATATATAATGCTTTTATTACTTTTATGAATTAGCCGTCATGAACTGATTTAGCTTTTTTGCCCAAAACAAAATAATAATAAAAAACACTTTGCTGTAAAGGTAAAAAATGGATTTCTACTAAAGAAAGATAAAATAACAACTTGTAACACAAAATAAGTGATTGCATTAGTATTCACCCCCTTTAATTCAGTATTTAGCAGATGTACCTTTGGCTGCAATTATAGCTTGGAGTCTGCATGGATAGGTCTCAGTCAGGCTTGATGCTATATTACAAAACTTTTCAAGCTCTCTCAGATTGCATGAGGATCAGTTGTGAACAGCCGTTTTTGGGTCCTGGCACAAATTCCCTATGGGTTTGAGGTTAAGGCTAAATTTTTAGTTTGTTTATTATCATCATTTTTGAAACATGATTGATCAACAAATAAAAAAAAAAAAAACTTAAATTAGTAATAAATTGAATGCAATTTGCCAAAGCTGCTAGGGTTGTATTTGAAATTCAGAAGCTACAGGTGTTAGGCTTTCTATCCCCAGAGTGCAAATTGGCTATTTAATGTGTCCATGAAGCTAATTTTGTTCATGCTTTTTCTTAACTGAATTTCACTGAGACTCGTTGCATGGCACTTTTCATGTTTTCATGAACTCTGTCAGGTAAATTTAGTAGAAAATCATTTTTTGAATGCCTACAAGCTATGAGGGAGCAAAACTGAAATATAATGGAGTGTTCATGTAATGCATATTGGATCAAACAGCTATAAGGCACGTTTCCTGGAGGAAACACACCATTTTGAACTTGTATGGTTTTTAATATTTTTTTTTATTTTATATTTAACTGACAATCAAAATTGAGATTAAAGTACAGTTCTTTCAAGTAGTGATGGAATGAGAGGAAACTAAAGTGACAGTAGGTTTAAAAGTGTGCATGGCTGTCTGTTATCTTTGTTTCAACTTTGGCCCTTTGAAGTACTGGCAACCTGTTTTGAATGTATCATGCAACTTCACCCTATGCTAGTTGATGATTGGCTCCAATTTTCCAGATATCCTAATAAGTTTAAAACAAGTAATATCAGTGAATAATTTGACATGTTAAAACTGCACTATTTCTTGAGAACACATGGGTGGAGGACAATAGAAAAGTTATACGGTGTGTAACCAATATAATCCATGAATTTTAGAATACTATATTTGAAAAAAATAAAACCGCCAAAATTGAAAGTTAAATAGATTCTGTATCCAATCTCCACCATTTTGTTCTCACTTTGTGTCATAATTAGGGTGTGTGACTCTGAATACAGGCAGCCACCACAGACAGTTTAGTAAAAGGTTTATTTTGATTATCCTGGGGAACGAAAATTAGGTCTTCAGGACATTGATCAGGCTGAACTGAGGAAAACAGGTAAGTGATTAATTATTTAGAAGATTTGTGATTAAATATCTTTGGATATGGTGAGTGAAGCTTACTTTACAGAATGGTGAGGAGCTCCAGAGAAAGAGCTACTTAGGCTGGAGTTAGGGGAGCCTTGAAGTTTCTCTCTCTCTCTCCCCCGAAATTGGCATTTATTTTTAAAGAAATTCAGCAGACTAAAATATCTAATAGGCACTTTGTTAAAAATGAGGCCCACTTTTATCTTTGCTTGTGCGCACACCACCTCTGGCATACAAGCAACAGGTACCACATGAGTCTTTGTCATTTGGGTTTCGCATGCACTGTTTCCCACAGAGGGCTTGTGTTTTTGCAGTGAAGTTGGTTTGTTAGCAGACCCCCTTTTGTGTTCAGGTCACTGTGTTCCATTACTGCGCAGTATGCATAAAACCTAAACAAACATGACACTGACAGACTAACCAAACAGTTGCTTGACACTCTGCTGCCATTTAAGGCACAGTATGGGGTCCATGCTGTGTGTTTCAGAGTGTGTAAGCCTAGGATAATCAAGGGGTTGAAAGATAATTTTTCCAATAACAGGATGACGCTTACCAAATGTGACTGCATGGGTATGTATTACAGCAGAGAGATTTTCAATATGTGAGAAAGATGTTTGTGACTTTTGTTTGTCATGCTAGGCCTGCATTTCTATGCATATTTGTGTGCTAGTTAAAAAATGACCTTTTCAAGTGATTCAATGTCCTTCTGCCACCGACTACATCAGACTCAGTCAGCCTCCTTTATTCTGTCCTCATAACACCCTTGTCCTGCGCTGATAATTATCTGCAAGACTGCACTTTGCTATTCTCATATTTGAATGGGAATGACAAAGAGCACGTTTGTAAAACAGCCTGGAAACTTTGTTAGCGAGTAAAAGATGGGGGGAAAGAGAACAAGTGTTGGATGGTAAGGGGTTGGGAGCTTCAGGGGAGGAGGCAGGCGGAGAAGGAGACAGACGAAAGGAGAAATGATAATGATGAGTGTGGAGAGACAGGCAGAATTGAATCTTTTAATCTCCCCAAGTGGGAAGAAAGCAACCAGAGGCATTTGTGATTGGATTTCCTTTAGGTCCACTAATAGGTCAATATAACTACCATTGCTCATTAGCCAAGAGGGGGGAGAGTAAGGGAAAAGTTTTGTGTCGATATAGTCGACATCATTCAGCTGCCCTTTCTTCAGTGAGAGAGGAAGAGAAAATAGATGCTGCAGAGGGAGTGCTTTTGGATGCGTGTCTGTGAGACTTTGGCTGTCTGAACAGGGAAATACAGGCAATGTAATAAAGCACAGTAGTGCACACGAACACCTCAGATTTGACCTTTCATCTATAAGAACTGCTTCACTTTCCGGACTTTAGATCTAGTCTAAATAAGTTTCTCACAATTGCACCTGGCATCCTAAAGTCTTAAAAATATGTGATGTCATAACATTAGTTGTAATGTTATAAAAAGTGTTCCCTTGATGCCAGTCACTAATGTTCCGTGTCTAATTCCTGCATATTGGCAATTTTCTTTTGCTAATTTAGGAAATCAGAAATGTGAAGTAATTAGCCACAATGTTAAGTATTGAATATTGCCAATGAATATAAAAACAATTAATGTGAGCCTCTTTTAATCAATTAAATCACTATATTTTTAAAAAATAGTAGCGGAGGTTTGTGCAACCAACCAAGTCAGAGGGAGGACTGATCAAACTTTTAAAACATGGCGCAATACATCTGTTTGTTTGTTTGTTTGTTTGCAATTGTGTCCTATATTGAGCTTATCCAGTGTTATGTAAGGCAAGGCAATTTTATTTGTATAGTACACTTTCAACAACAAGGTGATTCAAGGTGCTTTACACGGTGGGTTGGTATACTAACAGCAAATCTTCAATATACTTTGGTGCTAAGCCATTCAATGATTTATAAACTAGTAAAATTATTTGAAGTCTATTCTCTGAGCTACAAGGAGCCAGTGTAAAGACTTTAGAACTGGGGTGATGAGCTCTACTTTCCTGGTTCTAGTGAGGACATGAGCAGCAGCGTTCTGGATCAGCTGCAGCTGTCTGATTGTCTTCTTAGGCAGACCTGTGAGAACGCTGTTGCAGTAATCAATCTGACTGGAATATTGTAAAAGTAGATTTAACAATGGTGAACCCAGACACCTGCAGAGGTCCAAATCAGAACCAAACACGGGGAAGCGGGATTCAGTTTTTATTCTACTCTAATCTGGAACAGACTTCCAGACAACTGCAAAGCTGCTAAAACACTGAGTTCTTTTAAATCAGAACTTATCTTCTATAAAGTTGTATTCAAGTAAGAGTAGCACTAAAGTAAAAGTATAAAGTCGCAATCCAAGAAGAGTAAAATTATGTAAAAAAGGCTACTCAAGTACCGAATAACAGATCAAAACATCAGATCAGTTCTATTTGCACTAATTATTTAAGATGATTTCATCAGACAGAAAAAAATATTAAGTTATTTGCAAATTCTGGTACTTTAAAGAGTACAGTGAAAGAATTAAAATATAAATATAATCACACAAAAAAATCAAGCAGAATAAACACTTTTTCAAATCAAAATGTTTCTACATAAAATGTATTATATTAACACTTTCAATAGATAATATATATGTGTTAGAACAGGGTTTCAGTGACAATGTATAGTGTTTACCCTATAGTCTAACTTTAGCATAAACTGTAGGTTTGTGTCCTTGTCTGGTGCATTATTGGTTAAAACATGTTTCAGTGAAATCACTCGGGGTTGGTAAGGGATCCAGATGTTTTACTCAAGAAAGAGTGTTTGTGTGAGTGATACTTTATTGTAATTTTACTAAAGTGGGAGATATTATTTATATAAATAGTTATTTTCATGTCATGTCACATCAAACTATTATCTGATAATCAGAAAACAAGGGTCATAAGTAGGTACTGAACCTAAATCTAACTGGCAATAGTCATGTGTGCAATACTGCAAGCTATGCTGTAATCAACAGGAATCCAAGTTTGGCTAGTCTATATAGTGTACTTTTCACACTTCACTCAATCTAAAGTGATCCTCAAAAACTATTCATTCTTGTGCCACCCTTAACAATCATTCACCCTAAGCTGTGAGCCACATTGCTAATTTAAAAACCACTGACTTCTAAATCCACACAAAATATTTTATTTTATGTTCATAGCAGAACACTACTGTATTATTATTGTACAGAATCTTGTTCAAAGTATGTTGTTTCCACAAAAAAGGCAAAACAACAACGCATACACACAGTCGCTCTTTTCACTGTTTATCTGTGCACTCAGGTGCATGTAATGTAAAAGGGGCTGATACTGATGAAGCAGTGGCAGCCTTTGGGCTGAGACGAAATGATGGATGGAAGAAGGTAGATGACTGTGATGGGTGGCTGCTCGCTCCTTTTCTGTTTCCCCTCTCAGCCATTCTCATATAACATCCCTCTGTTTGTCTTTTTCCCTATTACATTTTCTTACTCTCTCCATTCTGCCTTCACACGCATCCAAGTCTCCCTCTCTCTCTCCACAGATGAGTGATGGAGGGATGATCTCCTTCTGCCCTGCTGCTAAGGGTGTCAACCTCTCCTACATCCCTTGCTCTTTGACTTTGTACGTTTTCTACAATTACAGCTGGACAGAAAAGGCTGGACAAGACAGGGAAACAAGGATACTTGAGGTTAGATGGATAAAAAGGTAAAAAGATATGACGCATTAAGAGGTGGTGGGACAGATTGAGAATGACAGAGAGGAAGCAAAATGCCACATAAACCAAGGATTCCAAAAGGCAATTAAATGTAACACTGCAAATGAATCAGTGTTTGTGTTTTTGTAAAAAAAAAATAAAAAAAAAAAAAAACTTTCTTCATGAGCATTAACCCAACCTCAGCCACACAGAGTCATGTCAAACCACAGCAACTCTGCGGTCAGAAAGTGACAACCGATTACACTGCTTGAGATGGTTATTAGGATTAGCAAAGAGTGATTAAATGTTAATGATATAATGAATATGAGCTTCCACTCTGTCTCATTAGCAAATAGTTAATGCCCTTATAGAGGGCCACTATCAGCTAAAACAGGGAGGAGAGGAAGGAGGGAGATGTAAAAAAAATAATTATTACTTACTTAAAAAATTGAAGAAATGGGCACATGGGGCATAATACTACTTAATTGTGATTTTTAGATTAGTTCCCAAGATGGACATTTTAATCCAAAGTAAAACAGACTTCTCTCTGCCTGACACTTTGTATGTAGCCTCAAAGCAGACTGTAGATCTCTGCAGCTGTTCGCGGAGCACAAAATCTCTCCCATTTCCTCAAAAATGCCCAGAAATCGGAGACAGCACTGATAACAAAAGTAGTCTTCTCAAAAACAAGATTTTAATAAAGGGTTAGATCCTGTTTCTTACAAGCATGTACTATTTTTTGTGACTAACCTATTTATTTATTTATTTTCTTCTTTTTTTCCCATTTGGCAAGTCCCAGGGATGTGGTTCATTTGGTGTAACAAGAGCGCCCCCATGAGTCAGAAAACCATACCTACTGGCTGTCCAGAGGGATGAGAATCACTTCAGGGACCAGGCTGCAGCACGCCGGAGTAGATTAAGGAGGGAAATTATTTATAAATTCCCCCTCAATTATTTATCGAGCAATTCCTCCCAGTGTTTACTCAGGGGTTATTAAATATTATGCTTCAAAGCTGCTCAAAAGACAGAATTGTCAGAGGACATGCCGGGATACTTTTAATTCCTGCACTCACAGAACTCACAGCACCTAGAACCAGCGTTCAACAAGCAATTAAAGAAGTGGGGCAATATCTAATTTCCCACCATCTAAATATCTGCACATCTCTTTCCTGCCTCCTTCTGCCATTGCTCTTTAGGAACAAAAACTTACAGCCTCAAGCTTAACACTAAGAAGGAAACTGTGTGTGTCTGTGTGTGAACTGTGAGACTCGTGTATGTGTGGGTAAGGAGAGGTAATGGAATAACTGCAGCTCTGCTAATCCAATATTTTTCTCCTTCTCCATCTCAGGCCACATCTTCCTCTCCAACACACTAGCTCAGTACATAGGGTGACAAACCTTTGTCTGTTGGCTCAGAGACCGGCAATAGTTTACCCATATATTAGCAGCCAGCTTCGCCAGTGAGGAAATGTAACCTTGAGGCTCCCCCCCCCTTCCTTTTTTGGCTCAAAGTACAAACTAACCTAACTGTGAAAGAATATCAATCTGCTGAAGCAGGCTTAAGATAAAGGATACATTGTTTTAAAATAGTTTCACAAATAAAATCATGAAAATTGTGGCATGCATTTGTATTCAGCCTCGCCCATGAGTCAGTACTTCATCAAACCTCCTTTTGCTGAATCTACAGCTGAAAGTCTTTTGAAAGTCTCTACCACTTTTGGTTTTCTAGATGTCAAAAAGTTTGGCAAAACTATTCAAAATCAGCAGATTGGATGGTTACCACAGTTTTCACAGATCCTCAATTTGTTTGAGATCTGAACTTTGGGCTTTTCTAACACACGAATATACTTTGATCAAAAACACAATTATGGCAATATCTAAAGTCTTCTGTTAAATTTCAATACAGTTAAATGTTCGCCTCATCAAACCAGACCACCTTCTTCCACATTTTTGCTTTGTCCCATGACTTTTTTCCACAACACCTTCTTTCCACTCTTCCCTAAAGAACGCCCTTTTGGGGGCTCAGCAAACTAATCTGACAGCAAATGAACATTACTCCACTGAAGCAAGCTAAATTATCCTGGCAGACAATGATAACTTGTATGTAAATGCAGATGCAGGGGGAAAAAATCCCCACGAAAAAGGCTACAGTTTCATCCTACGGAGATGTCCATGTCAAACATTTCTTCAGCCTCTCTCCCAACTTGTTGCCCTTCATCAAATTCCCTCCATCTGTTCTGTTCCCCCCTGTGAGAAAAAAAAGAAAGCGGCGCATGTCTTTGTGTGTGTTCGTTTGATCTGGTTCAAAGGGAATTAAAGGGGGTTGAAACACAAACCATGGCTATCGCCCCTTACCAGTCTCTTCCACACTCACAGTCTGTCTCTTTTCCTCTGTTTTGCCAGAGAGCTTGTGTCTGACAGAGTGTGCAACAGGGACAACAATTCACCAAGCAGAAAAAGACCAATAAGCTTGTCAAGGGAAAACAAGAGAAGGCATTATAGTGAGGCAGAAGTTGCCATTTACAGGATAGATGAAGAAATGTTCATGAGATCTGCCACAATGGCACATATACATACATGTGCACAGCTCATTACCACAGGATGGGAAAGGCTGGTGGTCTTACATATTTCCATGGAGCAACACTGACCCCTACAGCCAGAACCTCTTGCATCATATTCACTGTGATGCTCCTAATCACTGAGTTTCATACTTAGCCCTAGAACATCATGACTCATATACTTAGAAGAGGGGTTTAAAGAACAAAGTGCAGACAGAAATAGCGAAGTAATGAAGTGTAACAGCCAGGTTGGCCTTTAAAGAATAGGTGTAATGTCCAGAAATCAGACATTTGAGGGAGATTTTGGAGAGCTTTTAATTTTCTGTAAGAACAAAGCAGATTAGCAACACTTGCAAATGCATCAAAATGATTTGCTTGCAACAGTTAGACCAGGTTACAATTAAAAGCTCTGAATGCGAAACACTCTGAAAGATCTGCTTCCTTCTCTTGCTCTTTTTAAAGCTGACATTCATCATGTTTGACTTCAGAGGTATAAACTTTTAATCACCTCCATCCCAGCTTTCTTCAAAAGTAATGATTGTTCTGGAGCATGAGCCAATATTTCTCTCACGCTGCTTTCCTGGAGTACTGACGACATTTTCAAATGGTAGTTTGGGGATCAAGCAGCGATCTCTTGACTGATTGAACCTCTAATGTCAGTCTGCTTTTGATTTGTGGTGGTAAGTGAGCGCGAGCCTCAAGTCTAACAGGAAGACAGGTTTGCTAAAATATCAATAACACCGCTGTGTGAACAGAGCCAGTTTTACATAAAATCCTTGTTTTATCAATAAATGTTCTCCAATATACAGAGCACAAGGCTAACCTGATTTCACAAATACTTATTTTATATGCTACTGAAAGAAACTATTACCAGTAACTCAAAGCAGTTATTATTTTCCCCATATGAAAGTGGAGAGAGTTTGTCAGCTTCTTTCAGTGGGTCACAAATTATCTTCTTAGGCTGTTAAAGCTCCAAGAATACATAAAACATGAGTTAAAAATAACACCGTTGCTGCTGTTGGTTGTATTGGATATGCTGAGCAGATTGTAATATCTTAATTACTGAAGGTGAATCACTTAGATACATTAGATACATTATCAATTTATAGTACAGCAACCCTTGAATACATATTTAATTTGTTCAAAAAGGCAATTTGTATCTACAAGGGAAAAATAGAAAAAAATATTCTCTTCAAATACCACCCCCCCAATGTCCATCCACACATCACATACCTTCACAAGCTACAAGATCACTGATAAATCTGTTTTTTTAACAATAGAGGCATTATTTCTATACAATAACCTTGCTAAAAGTCTGAAAGCAAATTCTGTTGAAATATTGCTGTAACAATACATAAAGACAGTGAACACATTTCTATATGAAACCCACTTGTTTGATGGTAAGACTGGTAAGATGGAGATGACTGAGAGGTGGAGGAAGTGGAAGAGATTATTGTTTTGGAGGGAGAAACACCTTTCACAGTGACTTCACCTAAGAGCATTTTGCACATCGTGCAACACAATGGAGCCAATTCTTACCCCTCATGTCACTGTCTTACAAGTTCTGACAGCATTTCTGTCACATCTTTAGCCTTACAATTCAGAAGAAATTGGACTATAGACACTTGAATCCACTTGTGCTTCAAGATTTTTGAAAAGGTTCCATAGCATTATTTTCACTATTTTGTTACACTGAGTGAAACAACAGATTTGTTTGGTGATGCTGAAGGCAGAAAATTTCCTCTTTTTCTCCACATAGCAAACACCTATTTGATGGCTCTGCAAGGTGGCGATTGAACCTCCACCCCGATCTGATTTGTTGTGAACAATGTGGCTTTCACAGGTAAAGCAGAGAAAGAACAACACAGAAGAGATAACTGAAATGTAGCAGTAGGACTTGCATTATATTGACAAAAAAAGGCAAATCTGAACAAGAAAAATAGCTATTTTTTTAGATATATATGCAGTCATCCTGCATACTATTGTGTTAAGGAAAATTCATGTTTCAGACTTTTGAGACAGAATAAACGTGTATTCAATTCATATTAAAAGTCTCCACTGTGTCTGTTTTACTTCCTTGTAGTCTTTGTGACTTCGTGGAACATGCTATCATATGGACAGAGTGTCTGTTTGTTTTATGCTTGGGCATTCTAAAGTGTTGGTATCAATTCGACTAAACCATTCCTTATAGCACTGACTGTATATCAAGTCTCTCCAATCTAAGTCTTTATATATAAGCTTATCTTTCCACAGATTCTATGATGTGTGTCTCTTCAGCTCCTCCAGAGTTTTGCTTTCTCTTTGATGTGTGATGCTTTCCTTGCCCAGCTGGGCTATTTAAGTGGATGACCATGTCTTATAGGTTACCTGGTGTGTTCGTTCTTCCTGTTTTGGGAAAATGGATTGAACAATGATCTGTGAGATATTTAAAGCGTGGGATATTGTATAACAATGTATCTCCAAGATTTTTATTGGTCTTCGAGATGCAGTTTCTTTAGAAAAGCTATCTAAGAAACCTCTGAGTCCTTCACACAACTTCTATAGGTTGTGCTAATTACATTTAGAGATAAGGGAGTAAAAGGGGTTGTACACTTAAGCCCGAAAAATTTTTTATTTCTTTCTTTAAATGGGCCATATGCAATTTTCTTAAATTTAAACTCGCGACTGACACCTGTGGCCAAAAAACAGAACTGCTCTTCCTTTCTGCTCGCTCTTGCAGCGCATGCTCGTACGCCGGTCGCTCTCAATCTTCTATCTTTTTGGGGCAGTTGTCAGGGGTTTAACTTTCTTAGTCTTATTTGGAGTTACTATTGGTGTCAAAGTTGTACTTGGTCTCTTCTGTGTATTCGCACAATCCATTGAACTGTTTTTTTTTCTTTTTTTTCTTTTTTAACGTGTCCTGTTTGGCAGTGTGGAGCTCAGAATTGGTGTCTGAGTACCAAGTAGAAGCCCAACAGATTTACTTTCACAAGCGGAGCAGTACAGCTTTGCTATAGTCCTCCACTTGATATATGTGTGAAAAATCTTTATTATGAATTGCTGGGGGTTTTATTTCCTGATGTTATGGACACGGAGACGGAAAATTAAAGGGAAGAAAGAAAGAAGATGAAAAAGAGAGGTGGGAAACAAAGAGTCATGAGAGAGGGTGAGTTGAAAATACAAGAGAGGAAAGGGAACAAAGAAAACACAGGAAAACATTGACGTCTCCCTCCATACCCACAGGACGGCAGAGAGAGGGGAAAAAACAAAACACAAAAAAGGAACATTGACATAACAAACCTAACATTGTGAACTAAGAACTACACAACCACATAACACAAGAATAGATATAAAAATACAACAACAATGTCACAGAAAAACTCATGGTACTGATTAATCAAGGTCTAGTAATGATTACCTCAGCCCAAGAATATATCTGTAAACACCAGAGACCCCACATCGATTCCCATGCTGCTGCATATAAGGTTTCTCCATAAGAGTGTTTGATAGCTTGTGAGCAGGCATCAATCCGTCTCCCAGGAATCGATGCAGACATGAAAGAGATCGGAGCCAAGACGTCCAAAGGACCCCCAGAGCCCCAGGCGGACCCGGGGGGGCCGACCGCATCCCCCAAGAGAGGAGCAAAGGAGAACCCCAGGCGAACGTCCAGCGGCTACTATGCAGGCCAGCCAGCACCTGGACACCAAGTTGTACCAGCTCCCGCGTCCTGATCCCGCGCAACGCAGAGCGCCTAGATCAGGCATCCAACAAAGGCCAGCGCCGGTCCAACCCGCCAATGAACCGACCACGCACAGTGCGCACAGAACAGGTGATCGAACGAGCAAAGACGCGGGATCCATATCCCGCCGAGACATCGAGCAGGCACCGCCCAGTAACCCATGTCCGTCAGTGCAACCCCCCTAAGGCACCGCATGCAGACATCAGGAGTTACCACCCAAAGCCACCAAAGCCCAACCCCAGGTTGGGGCAACGACGTCCAGCGCCCCGTCCGCCCAGTGATCCCACCCCCAGGGATCCCCCCCAGACGCCTCCAACCCCAAAAACCCCCACATCAGCAACAGTATCCCAAACGATAAAACCAAGTGCCCCCCACCCCTACTAGGTGATGGAGCCGATCAAAGGAGCCCAGAGAGATTGATCAGATATGGAGCCAGAGGCTGTCTCAAGAACAATATGGTCCAACAAGAGATTTCTATATTGATCAATATTAAGAGCCTTTTTATTTTTCCAGTTCAGGAGGATAGTTTTCTTAGCGATGCATAAGGCAATGTGAACCATTAGAACTGACTTTATGTCCATGGTGACATCATTTAAATCTCCCAACAGGCAAACTGAGGGAGATGGTGGAATGTTACATTTAAGACACTTTGATAAGTCCTCACATATCTGGCACCAGAATTTCTTAACGGGTGCACAGAACCAAAGCGCATGAACATAAGTATCTGGTATATTGCTTGTGCATTGTAAGCACGTAGTAGATGATGTAAAACCCATCCTAAACATCCGTTGACCTGTATAGTGTACTCTATGTAGGATTTTGTATTGTATTTTTCTTTAGGTTTTTGTGGCCACAGTGGCCTTTATTGAAAGTGGACAGGCTTATAGAAAGGGGAGAGACATTCAGCAAATGTCCTCAGGCTGGAATCGAACCCAGGACAACCGCATCGAGGACTAAGGCCTCTGAACATGGGGCGCCCGTCTTAACCCACTGCGCCATGCGACGTCCCTGATTTTGCATTGTATTAATTGCAAATTAGGATTTTTTGTTATTTTAAAGTTTCTTAAACATATCTGAGACCAGACGTTTTGGTCAAAGCTGACTGATAAATTCACCTCCCATTTTGAAATAGGGATGGCTATTGATTCATCTAATGTAGATAAAGTTTTTTATATTTTAGACAGCAATTTGGGGGGGTTGAGATTAAGAAAATCTAAAACTCTTGCTGGAATTTGTAATTCAACTGTATTGAGCCTAAATTTACCTTTAATAATGGATTTAATTTGTTGATATTCTAAGAATTTGTTTTTATCAATTCCATATTGTGTAATTAATTTATTAAATGGGATAAAGTCTGTTCCTTCAAATATGTGTTCCAGGTATTCAATTCCATTGCACCTCCAGTCTGGAAAACTTATCATAAATTTTTTTTGCAAGATGTCGGGGTTATTCCAGATGGGTGTACGTCTGCATGGGATTGTTGTGGACTCTGTCATTTTTAGAAATTCCCACCATGCTGTCAGAGAGGAGCTGATATTTATGCTTTTAAAGCATTCATGTCGTTTTTATATTTGAGCTAATAAATGGTAGGTCTGAAAGTTTTATCTTATTGCATAGTGTCTGTTCTACGTCTATCCAGGACTCATCTAGGTAGCTATGTTTTAACCATCTTGAGATGTATTGGAGCCTGTTGGCTAAGAATTAATGATGGAAGTTTGGTAGATCTAGACCTCCTTTTTCTTTGGTCTTCTGCAGAGTTTTTAAGCTGATACGTGGGGTTTATCTTTCCAAAGGAATTTAGAGACAGAGGAGTCCAGAGATCTAAACCAGTCTAGTGATGGTTTACTTGGGATAATTGAGAATAAGTAGTTGATTCTGGGCAAAACCATCATTTTTATTGAAGCAACCCTTCCCATAAGTGATATGGGTAGGGATTTCCATCTAGCAAGATCATCTTCTACTTTTTTTAAAAGTGGGATGTAGTTTAGCTTTATTAAATCTTCCAGTCTTGGTGAGACATTGATACCTAAATAAGTAATATTCCCTGACTGCAGTTGTGTATTAGTTGGATTCTGGACAGAACAATTGATTGGAAGAACTATAGATTTTAACCAATTTATAGAGTAATCTGAAACGTTTGAGTAAGAGTTTATCAACCCGATTACCTGAGAGAAAGAGGTTTGTGAATGCTGGAGAAAAAGTAATACATCATCTGCATAAAGACTGATTTTATGTTCTATGTTATTGCATTTTATGCCTTTAATATTGTGAGTTTGCCTGATTGCTGCAGCTAGTGGTTCAATAAAAATAGGAAACAGGGAGGGAGAGAGAGGACATCCCTGCCTGGTACCTCTCTGAAGATAAAACCTAGATGATGTTTGGTTATTAGTCCTGATACATGCTGTTGATGAACTGTATTATATTTTCAACCAGTTTATAAAATAATTTCCAAAGCCAAATTTATGTAAGGTTGCAAATAAGATTTTCCAATTAACTCCAAAGACAATATATTAGTTTTAATGTTTTTACAGTAAGAAAAATCTATTAAATCTATTAATCTACGTGAATTTGTGGATGAATGTCTCCCTTTAATAAAACCAGTTTGATCAGGATGTATTATAAGAGGAGTTACTTTCTCTATCCTTTTTGCGAGGGCTTTGCAGATTATTTTAAGATCAACGTTAATGAGGGATATGGGACGATAGCTGGTAGGAAACAAAGGGTCTTTATCTGATTGTAGTAGAAGACTAATGTAGGCAGAATTCATATTTGGCGGAAGTCAGCCATTTTCCTTGGTTTCCTGCAGCATTCTGTGGAATGTTGGTGCCAGAATATTCCAGCATTCTTTATAGAACTCTGCTGGAAATCCATCTGGGCCTGGAGCCTTATTATTGGGCATGCTTTGAAGGGCCTCCTGGAGTTCAGCCGCTGTTAATGGTGAATCCAGGGCCATCGCTTGACTTTCAGATAATTTAGGTAGTGTTATGTTATCCAAAAATTGTTCAATTTCATGATCTGATGGGTTTATCTCTGGTGAGTATAGAGCCTTGTAAAATTCTTTAAAGGTGTTGTTTATTCTTCTGGGATCATATACTGTATTCCCAGTCCGATCTTTAATAGCAGATATAGTTGTTTTTTCTTTACTAATTTTAAGCTGGTTAGCCAAAAATCTACCTGATTTATTACCTTGTTCAAAGTTTTCTATCCTAAGTCTTTGAATTAAGAACTGGGTCTGTTTATTAATAATTTCATTTAATTCTAGCTTTGCTTTACGGATTTTGCCTAGTCTCTCCTCATCTAGAGAGGCTTCTAATGAATTAATAGTTTCTTCTAATTCCTGAATACGTTTTTTCTATTTTATTTTTATTTGATGAGAATGAGATTATTTTACCTCTAATCACAGCTTTCCCTGCCTCCCAAAGAATGCATGGTGACGTACCATGTATATCATTATATTCCAAATAAGAAGCCCACTCTTTTTCAAAATATTTAATAAATTCTTTATCCTTAAGTAATGATATTTTAAATCTCCAATTTCTGCTTTGAGGCGTTTCTGTTTTATTTACTAAAGTTAAAGAAACAGGAGCATGATCGGTAACAGCTATAGGGTGTATCTCAGTGTCTGAAATGTCAGTCAACAGTGAGCTGCTGACTAACAAATAATCCAGTCGAGAATACGAATGGTGGACATTTGAGAAGAAAGTATATTTTTTGTCATTGGGGTGAAGAGATCGCCATGCATCGCAAAGTCCATAATCGCTCAAGTACTGTTTGACTATATCTATAGATTTCCAGCTGCGCTGAGTCCCTGCTGTGCTGAGCCTGTCTATTTCTTCATTTAAATCAAAGTTGAGGTCGCCCCAAAGAAGAAGTGAGCAATCCATGTGTTCAAGGAGCACAGAGAAGAAGGAATGAAATAATGAGGGGTCATCAACATTTGGACCATATATACTGACAATACATAACTTTTGGTTATGTATGGATAGTTTTACTATAATAAATCTACCCTCTGGATCTGTAACTGTATCTATTACTGTAAAATTTACATTTTTATTTATTGATATTGCTACTCCAATTTGTCTAGAGTTATAGCATGCAGAAAACACATTAGGAAACTCAGGGGATTTAAGATCAACTGCAGCTGAGGTAGATTTATGGGTTTCTTGTAATAAGATGACATCTGCCTTCAATCTTTTAAGCTGGTTAAAAATCTTAACTCTTTTCTCTCTGGTGCCAGCTCCATGAATATTCCATGAGACAAACCTTAGAGTAGCCATAGTTTTGAGACCAAAGTTGTAAAGTCCATATCACCATAGAAACAGATAAACAAAGGTGCATTATTAGTTTTGTGCTTGGGGTCGCCTGATTGAAAATCCAAAAGCCGAGATATAAGAAAGAGAGAAATAGAAGAAAGTTGCGAAGGTGTGATGGGTGAGACAGAAAGAAATAGTTATGTTATGAAAAAATTCTGTGTGTGTGTGTGAGTGATAAAAGAAGGAAAAAGGACTGACAAAGACATTTGGTGATAGACATGTGAAGATGAGAGCCAGTATCCCAGTGCTTAGCCCTGGCCCCGCCCACATTGAGTAATGTAAACAACTTTACAGAGCTGTGCTAACATTAGATTATAGTTGACTGATAAAACAACTCTTATCTGACCAGTGTTACATGACTAATAAAGCCAAGGAGTAAGCTGGGGGTCCCCTGAACAGCTGCCCATTAACATACAGTTTATCTACCGCTACTGTAGCTCTGGTGCCTTCACTGATATATTTCTTCCTGATTGGGAACAAAACGCGCCTTCTATCCAGGATTTCCTTCGGATATTGATCGTTAACGCTATAATTCGTTCCCCGCAGCTCTCTGCCCTGTCCTCTGACCTCCTCTTTTTGCTTGTAATGCTCGAATTTAGCAACAATAGGTCGAGAGAAAATCTCGGACGGTGGATTCAGCGTCGTCCTCAGCCTGTTCTGGGATCCTGGAAAAAACAAGATTGTCCCGCATTCCCTGGCCTGTATATCCAAGATAGTTTTATTTCATCCTCTTACTTTCTCTGGACAGCTGCGTCATCCCCTCGGTGAGTTTCTTTACACTGTCTCTAAGCGTTTGGTTTTCTGCAGCGAGCGATGCTACCTGTTGTTGGCTGAACTCCAGAGATTCCCTTAGAGCTGGAAATTCTTTGTGTAGAACCTCAACCAGGGCCAGACGGGCGTCTAGGCTGGTTAGCTTCTTATCTATTGAGTCCAAGGCATTGCTGTAGCTTTTCTCTGGCGAGATGGTGGATGTGCTGGCCTCAGAACGGTTGCGTTTTTGTGATGGTGTGCTGGTCGGCATAGCAGAGGTGGATTTTTGGGGCTTGCCCATAACAATGTTGTCAAAGCACTCGTCCAAGTAGCTTTCCAGGCTGTGCAAGGTTTCCTCGTCCAGTTTGTTTTATGGAGAAATACAAAATAATGGTTATTATTATTAAACGTTTGCTATATTTAGCTCGAAGGTTATGGTTTGTTTTTACCCGAGTTTGTTTGTTTTACCAGTTTACTGCCATATTACTTACGCACAGCTCTCGCGAGATCTCAGCAGCAGCTCATCTCCTTCTCTTGGCTCGGTCCTCCTTCTCTTGGCTCGGTGAACTGCTTGTGAGTGCTGAGTAGCGGTGGTGGCAGAGTGATGTGAAACATTTAACATGACGCTTGACGTCACATCCGCAGACAGTGCGGGAAATCCGACCCGACAGAAAATAGAAAAAATTGAATACAGGCTTATAGGTGCACCCAGTGTGAGCTGACAAGGTGTCAGTATTCTCATCAGGAGATGTTTGAGTCATAAATGGTCAAATAAAAAGGCTATTGTTACGTTTATTTTGGGGAAAAAGTTGCATATAGCCCCTTTAAGGACATCAACCATTAGCTTGGGAAATAGTGTTGGCTGAAGGACATAGCAACATAACTTAATAGTAACCTTACAAGTAGCAGCAAAGAACAGGGTTTATTTTCTTAAGTTAGGATACCAACAAAAAATGTGTTAAGCAGTAATACATACATACATAGATACTGCAGCTGAAATTGAATTTTACATTGTAGATCTACAGTACAGCTTGCTGCTATAATAATTTAAAAAGGCAGCAGTTTAGAACAGTGGCTCCAAAAGATGGAGGGACTATGGATGATGTGTTTTGTAACTTTTTTCCATGTGACAACAATTTTGATAATTGACTACTGTAGTGAGTGTGTTGATTAATATGTAAGAGGTGTTCCTGAAGATGTTTTAATTTTAGTTATTAATAGCCATCATACCAAAACTTCCTTCAGCAATAAGTCATATGTTTCCAGAATTCATAGGCATGAGTAAGAAACATTAATGAAATAGCACTCTGTTAAATATGTGTGAAAGGAGTTTCATATGGCTTCAAATTAACCCACAACCCACCCTGTAAAGTTGTCCTCCTGTGTCTCTGGCACAAATATTCCATTAGAAAATTGTATGTAAATAATGACACACAACTCCCAATTTCATCTTCATGAAATGAAGACACAGAAGGGAATGTGGTGCATAATAAAACTGCTGCACTAAGTAATCAATCAATCAATCAATCAATCAATCAATCAATCAATCAATCAATCAATCAATCAATCAATCAATCAATCAATCAATCAATCAAACTTTATTTATAAAGGGCTTTCTATACAAACATTGCAACTCTGCAGGTGCTTTACAGATTAAAATGACCCCACATAAACCACATTCCCATCCCTCCCCCACAGATTTAAAAGCATGATCACAATTATACCCACCTCCCCCCAACCCAACCCGCATGTGCACGCACACACTCAAGAGCAACAATAAAAAGGACATTGGGCAGAGTATAGCTGAGCCAGGTAAGGTAAGGAAATGCCATCAAAACACCATAAAGATTAAAATCTCATCTCTAAAAGATCCATAAAATGGCTTAAAAATGAAGTGGGAATTGGGTCCAAAATACATGTGGTGGGCCTCTCTGAGGAGAAAACTTTATCAAGAATCTCAGCTTCTACGAGTGATGACAGTGGCAACCAGAGCGGCAGCAATTTCAGTGTGGGTGGGCATTTGCCTACAGCCAAACAAGGAGAACTGACATGTCAAAATGGGACTGTTAAATGTCATGCATCGTCTGCAACCAGTGGATGTTATTTCTGCCATCGCAACAATCCCTTGCCTGGCTGTGGGTGAAAGGAACATGTGGAGGGATGATGAGAGAGGAGGCGGCAGGTCAAGAGGTGAGGATGGGAAAATGAGGACAGTGGGAGTACTTCACTAGTCACATGCTGAGAGTAAAAGATAGACATAGTCTCAGAGTCTGAAAAGTGTAACCAGTGGGTAACTTATTTATTTCTATTCCCAGCAGAGGATTACCTTGACTTTTTTTAAGCAATGTAAAAAAAAAAATTTTAAGTCTAAATTACTAGTTTTAAGTCTTTACAGCTCTGCCTAAATTATCAAAACATTTTTCTATTTGGGTTATATACACACAAAGTAGAATATGGTTTTGGGCTAAGGCATTAAGTCACTATAAACCATTAGATGAGCAAGATGACAGATCTATAGTTGACTCATCATGTCTGTTTTAAATAGAGATATAAAACATCATTTTGAACAAAAGTCAAAATGAAATTGCATTTTGCTGGAACACCTATCATTATGAGGGAATGAACAGATGTATGGCTCCCAGGCAGAATTTTGAAAAGCTCTGACAATCCCTGTTTGGACTTGATGTATTTGAAAAGCAACACGAGAAAAATGATGCAGCTCTAAAAAACAATAAACAATCAATGCTCATATTGCCAGGGAATGATCTGTGAAATTGCAGAATCTTTTTTGTCAGATGCCTAAAATGTGCAAATACAGTGTCCATGGCAACATGAAAGAATCTGCAGGGGCAAAACAAAACAATGGTTAGAGAAACTATTATAATCCTGACTTCAGAACTGATCCAAACTCTCTCAGTGTCAAACAAATTTACAGACAAACTGTAGAGAAATAAAAACTGTATTTTGTGATGAGAAAGTTAATATAATATATAGGATACAATGTCAACTGTATAGATACCATACATGTACAAGCCTGAGCTCTGTGTGGATACAATGAGAAACTGTAAGTTTTTACTTTTCTGTTACAACAAAATTTAAAACAAAAATAAAATTCATGACTAGAAGCACTGACAAGAAAATTTGGTTGATCACAACGTTCATCTTGTGATAAAAAAAGAGAAAATTTAAACCAAAATTAATAAATTAACAAAAAAAAGTAATTGAAATCATTAAAAAGATAGTGTTATGGAAAAATAAGCTATTAGGAAGCCTGTGAGAGGCTCAGTGTTGCATAAAAGATTCAATACTATATGGGAAGCTATACTATGTGCTCCGTCTTTCTCAAAGATATTTCTATTATACACTCACTGGCCACTTTATAAGACAGATCTGGTTACTATATATATATATACATATATATATATATATATATACTTTTTTTTAAAACCATAAATAGCATATTAGCCAGTTACATCATCAGCAACTGTTTGGGTCAAGGTTTGTAAGTGTGGTGAAGACGACTTACTTAAGTTCAAACTCAGAATTATCGGAATGAGGAACAAAGGGTTTAACTGCACTGTTGGTGACAGACGGCCTGATCTGAATATTTCAGAAATAACCAATCTACTGGGATTATCACTCACAATCATCTCTCAGGTATTCAGAGAATTGTCAGGAAAAGAGAAAATTTCCAGTAAACTGCAGTTGTGTGGAATAAAAAGCCTTTTCAACGTCAGAGGTCAGCAAAATAATTGACAGACTGGTTCAAGATGATAGAAGCAGTTGCTCAAATAATCAACAACAACCAAAGTATGTGGATTACCATCTATGAACACACAACAAATCAAAGCACATGGGCTTCAGCAGCAAAAGACCACATCGGCTATAATTCATAAATTGCAAACCTGTTTTGTTGCAGAACAGCATTTATCATGAACAAATGTTCCTTTGGAATGTTCTCATGTTGGAGATCATTGACAGAGTTTAGCTACTGTATATGACTAGCTAAAACTGCTATCAGGCAGAAAACATAAGCAAATGCTGTGATGCATTTCATATAAGAAATCTGCAGCACAACCTGTTTAAATAAAAAAAGCTTGTATCTCAGATAAGACACAATGTTTGTGTTTGGCATAGGGGCAATTTCCTCTAAATGGTGGTGGAACCAAAATGATGTGGGGTGCTTTTATTCAGCCTGTACATGGCAGCTAGTTGAAGATGGATGGATCTAAATAAAAGAGCTATAAGAAGAAAACTTGTTAAAGGAGGTTGACCTTTCAGCAAAACTACCTTAAACACACTAAATCCAATTCATCTATCCGTTCACAAACGCTTTCTATCAAATCTGACTAATTTCATCAATTATAAGGGCAAACTTCTATTGAACAAAAAATATACTAACTAAAGGCTGGCTTAATGGCTGAATTTAATCTCTAATACTTGTCAGGTACCAAAAATACTTTAAAAACAAGACATAAATCCATGTACTATACAAGAGTACTATAAATGGAGGTTTGGTTTTCTGAAGCTCTGTTTTCTTAAGTAAAAAACAGCCAAGATTATCAAGCAAACGTCTAGATTTTTATTAAAACCTATAATGTTAAATTTACATAATGTTTTTGTTGTTGTGCATGGTGTTTAACTGTGGTGAGGGCTTTTTTATTTGTTTTTGTTCATTAACTAAAAAAAAATCTATCCATCCATCAATTCACCTACTTATCTATTTAGGGTTGCAGGGGGGCTGGTGCCTATCTCTAGTGGTCATAGGATGAGCGGCGGGTACATCTTGGACAGGTCACCACTCAAACACTGGGTAACAAAGAACAACCAACCATGCTCGCACACACACACAAACGCACGCACGCACACACATGCATGCATGCACACATAAGAGAAATTAAGAGAGACAAATTAAATACAGTTATGTTGAGAACACATTGTCCTGTATATTCAAATTACATACATACATATGTTTAGGCAACGTAGCCAGATGTTTGGCAGAAGAACATAAGAACCACCCCCCAGGGGTCTGTTCTGTGTTCTCTCCCCACTCCCCTTCTCTCTGTTCACAAGGGACTGCACTTCAGCGAACCCATCTATGAAACTCTTTGTTTCCAGATGACACCACTGCCATTGGTCAGATCCAGGACAGTGATGAGTCTGGATCCATACAGGAGGTTGATTGACTGGTCCACTGGTGGAGTCAGAACCACCTGAAGCTAAATCCGCTTAGGACTGGAGAGATGACAGTGGACTTCTGGAGCACAGACACCATACTCGCTCCCCTCACCATCCTCAATAACATGTGTCTACTGTGAATCACGTCTGGATTCTAGGAACCACGCTTTCTCAGGACCTAGGAGAGTCCTCGTGGAGAGGTAAGCAGAGACTTCCTGCAGCAACGCAACAAGCACTACCTTCCACAGGAGCCATTGGTGATATTTTACGCTGCCATTATTCAGTTTGTACTGTGTCCATCCATCATTGTGTGGTTTGGCTCATCCACAAAACAGATCAGGTCCAAACGGCAATGAACAATCATGTCTGCAGAGAGGATAATCAGCACAGACCTTTCCTCCATCCAGGACTTGTACAGGTTTAGGGTCAGTAAAAAAGCACCTAATATCTGTGCAAACCCAAAACATTCTGGACACAAACTGTTTAGACTTTTACTTTCAAGTTAGCACTCCAGAGTGCTTTATGCATAAACTAGCGCCACAGAGTTTCTTCCCCCAGGCTGTCTCGCTGATGAACACCTTACAGCCTGAGTAGTCAGCTAAGCTGGTAAAGCAAAAGCTTACTTTCACTAACACAACATGAAAAAAATGAAATAATATTTGGTGTACATACATGTATATGTACATATTGCTTCTTTATCTTTTTATTTCGTCTAAACCTTATATATTTATAATTAGTGCTTGAACACTGTTAGTGCCTGAATTTGAAGTGAAATCCCTTGTTTTTACACACAATCTTGGCCAACAAATCTGATACTGATGTTACTGATGTTTACATTCCACCTTCAGCCGTTGCCGACACTGCATGTGATGTCATCAGTTCCGTTGTTGCTCAGCTACAGACACAGCACCCCAATGCATTTGTGGCAATATCTGGTGATTTTAATCATGCCTCGCTCTCTACTACACTTCCAACATTTCAACAGTTTGTCAGCTGCTCTACAAGAGAAAACAGGACCTTGGATTTGTTTTATGCAAATGTAAAGGATTCATACATGTCCAAACCAAGACCTCCTCTGGGAAAATCAGATCACAATCTTGTTTTTCTCTGTTCAGAATATAAACCACTTGTTCAGAGGCCACCTGTGTCAAAACGAACTGTGAGAAAATGGTCACAGGAAGCTGAAGAAGCCCTGCAGGGTTGTTTTGCAACCACAGACTGGATGACTCTTTGCCAAGCACATGGAGAGGACATCAATGCCATGACTGAGTGTGTGACTGACTATATAAATTTCTGTGTGGACAACATCATCCCCACCAGAATAGTGAGATGCTTCCCTAATAACAAACCCTGGATCACCAGTGACCTGAAGGAACTGCTAAACAAGAAAAAAAGAGCCTTCAGGGAGGGAGACAGGGAATTACTGAGGAGTATACAGAAGCAACTTAAGGTCAAGAACAGAGACAGCAAGGAGGCATACAATAAGAAGCTGGAGAACAAACTACAGAGGAACAATATCAGAGATGTCTGGTCAGGAATGAGAAAGATCACAGGCTTTAAGGACAGAAAGGATTGGATAGATGGAAGTCTGGACAGAGCCAATGAACTGAACATATTCTTCAACAGGTTCAGTTCAGGAACTAGCTCAGCATCCCCCTCTCCTGTTCCCAGCCAAACAGACATCCCACTCTCCTCTGACCAACAGCTTTCCTGTTACACCTCGGATGTTTTATCCTTCACCTCAGCCATGGACTCTTCTAATTCCACAAGTTTGACTTCAACCAAGTCAGGAAATGCTGCTACCCCCTTTGCCTCCCCCTCCCACTTGTCTGTCTCCAAAAGTCAGGTGAAGAGGCAGCTGGAGAAACTGAACCGGAACAAGGCTGCAGGTCCAGATGGTGTCAGCCCCAGAGTCCTGAAGGCCTGTGCTGAGCAGCTCTGTGGGATTCTGCAGCACCTCTTCAACCTTAGCCTAACTCAGGAGAAGGTTCCAGTGTTGTGGAAGACATCCTGCCTTGTTCCAGTATCAAAAAGAACTCACCCATCAGTCATCAATGACTATAGACCTGTTGCCCTGACATCCCACATCATGAAGGTCCTGGGGAGACTCCTGTTGGCACCCCTGAGTGAGCAAACAAGAACGTATCAGGACCCACTGCAGTTTGCTTATCGCTGTGGAGTTGGGGTTGAAGATGCCATCATCCACCTACTTCAACCAACCCACTGTCATTTGGACAAAGCAGGCAGCACTGTGAGGATCATGTTCTTTGATTTATCCAGTGCATTTAACACAATTCAGCCTGATTTGCTTTGTCAGAAACTCCTGAAGACACAAGTGGAGCCCTCAACAATCACCTGGATCAATGACTACCTGACCAACAGACCACAATTTGTGAGACTGAAGAATTGTGTGTCAAATCAGGTGGTCAGCAGCACAGGAGCACCACAGGGGACCGTACTCTCACCATTCCTTTTCACTCTGTACACCTCAGACTTCCAGACAAATCAGAGACCTGTCATCTGCAGAAATACTCAGATGACTCTGCAATTGTCGGGTGTATCAGAGATGGACAAAAAGCTGAATACAGAGAGCTGGTGGACCGCTTTGTGACATGGTGTGGAAACAATCGTCTCACCTTGAATGTGAACAAAACAAAGGAGATGATTGTAGATTTCATAAGAAACAGGGATAAGTCAAAAACTGTTTCCATCATGGGAGAAAAAGTGGAGGTGGTTGAGGAGTATAAATACCTCGGAGTTCACCTTGACAGCAGACTGGACTGCAGGCTCAACAGTGAAGCCGTCTACAAGAAGGGACAGAGCAGACTGTACTTCTTGAGGAAGCTTAGGTCCTTCAAGGTTTGCAGCAAGATGCTGGAGATCTTCTACAAGTCTGTTGTGGAGAGTGTAATCTCTCCAGCCATCATCTGTTGGGGTAGCAGCATCAGAGCCAGGGATTTAAATAGGCTCAACAACCTGATGAAGAAGGCTGGTTCTGTTCTTGGGACAACTGTGGAACATCTGGAGATGATGATGCAAAGAAGGATTCTTCCTAAAATCAAAAAAATTATGGACAACCCTGAGCATCCCCTTCATGAGACAGTCATACAACAACAGAGCGTCTTCAGTCGGAGGCTTATTCAGTTTTGCTGCAATACAGACCGCTACAGGAAATCCTTCCTGCCCATGCCATCATTATCTACAACAACTCCTTAAAGAATTAATTATATGAGCTATACCAACACTTAATTTCCCTCTGGGATCAATAAAGCATTTTTGAATTTGAATTGAATTGAAGTGTGATGCTAAATTATGAAAACAAGAAACCATTAAAACGTCAAGCTTGCCTGTGGTGCCTTCAGCTCAGTCAGGTGTGTGTTTGTGTATTTTCTTAGTTTTTCGGGATGATTCATAGACAGAGCACGGCCCTCTCCATTGTTTTATTTGTACTACTGCCAAATGTGTCAAGCTTAGCCCATTCAACCTCCTTCACACCCACTCTACCTCCAAGTACACCCTCCACCTCATCTCTAACGCTCAGCCCACACAATCACATTCCATACGGATTCTTGTTACCAGGCGTGATAATGTGACCGCTTTTGTTTTCACCTTTTCAGTACCCATGAGTGATGTCCCATGAATGCAGTAATGGATACTTTGGCAGGTGTTTATATGCTTCTATATAAGTGTGAACAGGTTTGCTGAACACATTTTTGTGAAAAGAAAAAAAGTAGCAAACTTTCCAGCTTCTCAATAAACCCACAAACAGAGAGAGAATGACATTGAAAGTTATTAATACACAGTTAAATTATCTGGCTTCGTACATTATTTTATATCATTTGCTATTGCTCACTGATTTGTTAGTTAATTTTGAGTATGTGTATGATCAGATTGTTCGGAGTCTGTATTTCTGAACAGATATTGGATCTATTTGGCCTATAAAGTGTCTTGAGATGAGTTCTCTCTATGAATAAACGTTGATGAATTACAGTATAAAAAAAGTGGTTAAAATGAATAGTTTATGTTGCTTGCTTATGATGAGGGATTGTGTGACTGCTATATGCTATGTCAAAATGTTGGTTGTTGTACCTTTATAAAACAACATTATGTTGTTTTAAACAATATATACAGACCCATTAAAAAATTTAATATTGAAAAGTCATTTGTTTCAGTAACTGAATTCACTAAGTAAAACACATTATAGAGATGTATTAAGCACAGACTGATGTTTGCAAGCCTTTATTTCTTTCAATTATGATTTTCTGCTAACAGGTAATGAAAACACGACATTTAAGATTACAATATTACATTTGACCAATAAAAACAGCTTTTTTATTACTATAATGTGGGCTTGATGAAAAGCATGTTAAATACCTTGTTGGAACCCAGCCTTTTCTGGCTGCTTTGGATGGGACCCATGCGCCTAGACCTCCATCCCTTCTTCGCTGGTGGAGAAGTGAGGCATGCATCTTTGAAGTAATCCTGGATCCAAAGTAAATATTCAGTCTACCATCTGGGTAATTGGTGACTGAATAAGCCTTGATCCTGGCTTATCTGAAATTCTGCTGAAGGAATCTTTGAATTATTGATTCCCCAAAAAGAGACGCTGTCTCTGATTCCGTCGCTGAACCAATGCCTGTGGCCCCACCGTCCTGAGAGAGAGAAGACAGCTCCACACACGCTGCCCTGTTCATGTTCATGACCTTACTCTTATCCACACTTGGGGTATGCAGCAGTACAGTGATCCAAACAACACTCTTAAGTCCACCTCTGAATTCCTCCACAGTTATGTTAAAGACATATTGCCAGTTGTCATAAACAATTAAATGCAGTTGTTGGGTGACATAATCAGTTATTAGATTTAGGGGGCAATCAATTTTTCTCATAGGATAGGGTGGTCAGCTATTGTTCCTTAATAAATGAAATAATTTTCTAAAAACTGCTGTATCTAACATTGACAGTAGTGGTCTGTGGAACATGTTAGACCTTTACCCTAGAACTCTACATTCAAAACATTAAAACCTGTTTCAACATTTTTAGTTTTTCACAACATGGACACAAAAGGAACCTGTGGTCTTAATGGGTTTATGAAATCTATTATAACTAATATCCCCATCAGATCAATGTGTATCTCCCTTTTGTTTTAGTTGTTGTCGAAGATTTGCTGTAGTTGTAATTAAACCTTCAGAATTGCTTTCCTGTGCATTTAACGCTAGTTAATTCAGGCTGAATTTGTTTTGTAAATGCCACTGGAGCTGCTACATGATGTATTATAAAAATATGTGCCACTCTAAACAGTGTTTAGAAAACTGGCACTCAAATATAATTGCAATGACCCAATAGTACTACTAAATACAACACAATGCAAACACTTGTTCTGCACTTATTAATAAAATGTAACTGCTGAACACTGGCACAGAAGATTAGACCTACTTTCTGATTTTTTTAAATCAATTTTCAGATCCTTTAAGGGAACATTTACTCACTTGAACCCTAAAAAAAACATGAGACAATGATATTATAGAAAAAGTAATGTACCCCTGTTCTGAGCAAACTAATTCTAGCGTTGTACTAAGAAGAGGCTATAGTTGAATCAACATCTTTCTTTCTCTAAAGTTTATGAGACCGCTAATGTACCATATTTAAGGGACAAAGGAGACCAGAATATTACTCAGACAAAACTCCCTCTGCTCTTGTATTCATCTTAATGAGGATGTTAAGAAGGATCTTGTTAATGAGAAGTTCTGTCTCAGCTGTCGGTACAGCGCTGGTTAGAAGTTTGCATATCTTTATAATTGGCCATGAATCTCTTAGTTCTTTAGGGATTTTAATATGCATTTAAGCTATTTTTTCAGGGTGGAATTTTAATAACAAGCATTGGATACACAAGGTTGTTTTTAATGTGAATTTTTGTTCCCACCCATACAGCAGGGATGCCCAAGTCCAGTCCTCTAAAGCTACCATCCTACAGCTTTTAGAAGCGCCCTTACCTAACACACCTGAATTCCCTCATCAGCATTTAGTCATACAGTATGAAAGAGGCCTGATAGAGACATTAATTTGATTCAGGTAAGTTGGAGAAGAGATGTATTCAAAAGCAGCAGGATAGTAGCTCTCCAGGACTGTACTTGGTCACACCTCTGCCATACAGGCTCATACAGTACACCAAAAACCATATGAGGTGTATGATGGTGTATGGTGTACTTCTGGATAGATAGATCGTATTTGATGTACTGGTGTACTACTGGCTGAATATTTGACAACTGTCCTTTGCAAATTGTCTACTTGGTGACAAGAAGTATGCATGAGGGTGACAAAATAAGGTTTTTTCAACTAAAACACTGTACCAGTTGCCAAGCAATCTGGCAGTGGCAACATGCTTGCAGACTGTTTCTCTGCTAGTGGTACTGATGTATTTGCACAAAGTGGTGGAAATAATGAAGGAGAACAACCTCCAGACTTCTTTAACTTCACCTCAAATCAACACCTTGATGGTTAAACGTGGACACCATTGAGTGTCTACCAAGACAATAAACCTAAACACACATCAGAACTGGTTTTGAAATAAATAAAGCAGGAAAACATTATGCTTGGGACAGCCCCAATCAAAACCATAATAAAAATTAATGGACTATGATTGAAAGCTGGGACCCTTTGAGGACACCAGCCAATGCAAATTAAGACAAAAAATGAATGATGATATGAGATTGAGCCACAATTATGCCAGAGGCTTAATTAAGCTTGTTTATATAACTTTAACCTTGGATGGACAAGAAAAAATATAATTAATTTACGCAACCTGTTTTGTTATTCGGAAAAAAAAATCACTAAAAATGTGTGATGTATCCTTATTTTACCCTGCAAAAAAGAAAAACGCCCAAAATGATTACTACATTCATGGCACTAAAGAGTGTTTGTGAATGTCTGCAAAAAACAAATAAGATTACTAATAAAATGCATTACATTTGTTGTCTATATGTAAGCTCAAAAGGTACTTGTCAGATATTCTAAATAATCTTTGTCTAAAATAGGTGGATACACACACAGCAAGACAGCATTTATGATTGCAGAAGCTTCTGCCAACTTCAAGGACAAACATGTACCTAACTGTGAGACTGGCACAGGAACAAGGCCTTCAAAGATATTTTTAAATTTCACACATAGTGATGAAAGACAGTGACAGTGTGAGCCCAAATGAAATGCATGACTCTCCCCCTTTGTAACAGAAAAATTTTAAAAAACCAATTTCATAAGCAATTAACGCCCAGTGCCAGGCTTTTTACAATAGGTTTAGAAAAGGGCTTACTTGTAACCACATACAGCTTTGAAAAGGTATTTTATTGAAACAAAAGAAGTTCTTAATTTTTCAAGCTACTAAAATGTTAAAACATTTTCAATCAAATTGAAGAAGTAAAGACCTGTTCACAACATTACACAGATTATGAGGATGACCATGATAAAATTATCTACAACTTGACTTCATAACCTCTTTTCAACAAAAGAACCAAAAAGCTCTAAGGCATATACAAATTGAGCTGGTAATTCTCATAAAAAGAAGTTCTTTTTTTTTTTTACATGGAAAGATTAATCTCATGACCATGTTTGTCCTCATCTGCTGCGATGTTTTGCTTTTTAACTAAATAAATTACTCAAAAACAAATAGCTCAGTATTCTTTGGCTCCAGTGTTAGAAGCTAGAACATTAAATAACACTAACTCCCTATTCAGCTGTCATTGAACTGGAGCAGAAAACATTTTGTTCTTGCAAGTTGTGTTAAAAGTAATTGGATTATGAAAAACATATCTGATTGTTAACAGCTATTAGACAATTACTGTATGTGATATTTGTGACAGGCTTTACAACTGTGGCAAATTGAAAATTAAACAGATGTCTAAACTGATTACATTATCTTGAAGAACAGACGAATGCCCCTCATCAAACAACAATTACATTTCATTAATTAAAGATGGCATTGGAGGAGAAGTCACCAATGCCGACAGCATTACTCAGATAAGCAGCTAAAGTTCCTGTGCACACGCTTTGCTCTATTAGTATCTATACCTGCTTAATACTTGCAGTGTCATGGGGGGTTGGGATACTGCTGCACTCAATAGATAGTGGGTTATACTTGAGTGGCCGGGTGCTCTCGACAAATCTAATGATGCGTTCCATTTGTAGTCGGATGTCGAAGAAATAAACTGGAACGCTCCCTCAAAGTCAGATTTCCCACCTGGAAAGTCTGAGATTTTTTCTTGCACCGACTTAGAGTTTCAACATGGCTGCTCCTCGCATCAACAATATTAAGATGTTGAGGAAACAGCTTGCTTTTTATAAGACACACTAGTAAAAGTGCGTCTAAAATCAATGTTACATGTAGAGCCTGCAACTCTAAACTTAGCAAAAAAAAAGGGGTGTTTGCACATGGAAAATACATCTTAAAACAATGTTTGTAATGCCACATTCACATCGCACGCTTTGTTGCCATCAAAAAACGCTCACAAAGTGACTAGTATACATTTTTAAGAATGAAGCTTGCAAAGCCTGCCACTTGCTGGGCAAAAAAAGAGAGCGTGGCCAGGGCTTCCTCTGTTGCCGGATGTTTTAAACAATGTTGCATCATATCGAGAGAGTGGCTTGGCTTTATTTGCTAAATAAAGCTAGACAACATTGACATCGGGCGCATCAGCGCCGTTTGTGGATACACCCCATTCTTGAGAGGAGTTCTGAGTTTGGAGAATTTTTGTATGGATGAGGTTCGCTTTCAGCGCTACTTTAAATGTGTAGTGACATTACTACAGTGAGACACTCTAATTGGTTGACGCTCAGGGGACGACGCCGAAATTTCAACAAGCTTAACTTCTGTGTTGCTGGCTTTTGCCGCTTGGAAAGCAGCAACAGCTTCAAAAAGTGCCACAGCCAAAGCACACAAAGCACCACAGAGACTCTGACAGCCTCAACCAGAGACTTAACATGTAATCTTGCCGTTCTAGGTGTTGACTTTTTGGGCACTGTGAACGCAGCATAAGAGGTACTACCAACAATGGCTACCTGGGCGTCACCATATTGGAATCCATTTACCTTTGAAGTCAGAATTAGGAGCTGGGTTTGACGCCGCGCCCGAGTAAAAAGCGTCCAGTTAACATAGTCGGATAAATCGGGATTCCAATATGAGTCATATCTTGGATGGCTCATTTTTACTTTTACTTCAGTAAAAATATGTTGAAATAGTGCTATTCTAACTGGATTACAATTTTTGTCTACTCTAGCCACCTCTGTATATAACTAATTGCTTTCTTGATCCTCTCTTTACAAAAAACAACGGAATAACAAAGCATAGTACTGCAGCGGGCACGCAATCCCATGAGAGTAGGGCGACTCAGGGCGTGGTGGTCATGGCCGTGGTGGGCGTCCCTTATTTTTATTTCTGGGAGGTGACAATCAGTTTGAAACACACATTAAATTGTTTAAAGGAGTCATAACCTAGTATTACCTTGGATACCCATGCTCTATTATTGTCTTTCAGGCCCTTCTAAAACAGAAAAGTTGAAAAAAAGTGGGGGAAAAAAATAAACACAGAGCTCCTCTGACAACTTATTTCTGAAGGCATTATTGTCTCGTGAGATCTGATGCGATATTTTGGCTGTCGTGGACGGTCATTGTAATAATGCAAATGAGGGGCGCGTTGGTTGGTGGCATTCTAGGTCATTTGTTGTTTGCAAAGTAGCAGCCATTACCCGTGTTGTCCTCGAAGCTACTACTCCCGCTAGCATACAATAGCCGCTGCTGTTTGTTACATACAGTAGAGCAATAAAAACACAGCCTTACCATTTCAATTGCATGCAAGTCTCTGATTGTTGGAATGGCCCCTTTTTCCAAACGGAGCTCGAGTTCGTACTTCGAATCGGAATTTAGTAATGGTGGCGCTAGACTGAAAATGAGGGGGAGAGGAGCAGGGCAGGCTTCCTGCAGCATAGGTCCTGCGACGTCAAGTCGGCCAGAAATTTAACATCGCATGCACGTGGGCTGGTTGACGAACCCAAGGGTAAACAAACGCTTCACACAAATGCTATCGGCTTCCCGGTCAGTGTATAATCGTTAGGCAATCATAACATAAATTTTTTCTCTTGGAAAAGTGAAAATTACAGGTCATGACTCCTTTAAACAAAGATTTTATATACTCAGTACACTCTGTTCATTTAGCTGTGAGCAGACAGGATAGAAGTTTTACTATCACCCTTGCACAGCAAACACTATTTTCTCTGCAGACTGCTGATTCAGCTAAGTGGCTATTTCTCAATTCTTCTTTACAGATAGCTTCTCTTGTTATTGAGTTCCAACTTGAAAAGGAAAAGATAACATCCAGAACAGAAGCCCTGCTTTAATTCATTCACCCCCACCCCCTTCAAACATGCTTACGCCCTGAAAGAGTTTAGCCTCCTCTAGCTTTTTCCACATCTTGAAAACAAGATTACAATGTTATCGTTTGTACCACCTGCACAGAGCTGCTCTGACTCCTGCCACAGATAAACCATCAGGCTTAATCCTGAGCTCGAGCAACACACACTAGATCAGGTACCAAGATTGGCTGAAACAGTACAGAGAGATGCTTGTTACCACAAATTCTTTCTCTGTTAGATTGTTTTTTTTGTTCTGTTTTGTTTTTTTAATAGAGGTTCAGTTTGAAGTTACACAAGGAGATAAGCAATCCTCTGAAAAGCTCCATTAAGCTATTGTTGAGTGAAAGAAGCTGAAAGACTGACATCTAGTGTCTAGAAGTAGATGAGGCAATATACCTGAAAAACTTAACTGGGTATGTGTGGTGGTATGAATGCTTTTTTTATTTTTCATTTATACATTTAACAGCTAACATATGTGTACTTAGCAAGTAATGACATTATTATGCCAAAAAGTCATATGGCAGGCAAATTCCAAAGTAGATGAAATTAACTCAAATTACTTTGCAAACAGCCAATATATTAACATCAAATAAATGTTTTTCTCTTTCTAGGTATTCAATTCAAAAAGTGAAATTTATACAATATAGACTTATTACACAGAGAATATGTGAAACATTAAGGCTTACAGCAAATGAAAAATAATATTACAGTAGACAAACGATGAAGAAAATGTATTTCAATACATAAAAGTTATGTTATGGCCTACTCCAGGGGTCAGCAACAATCTAAAGAGAAATTTTAACCTTCAGCCTAGCTAAAAGACCTTTGGAGCCACAAAAGTCCAATGACCTGATGAAAAACGACAACTTATAATTTTCAGAGAAAAATCTAGGAAATGTGTTATTTTCAAAGATCCACAATTTTATTTCTATATTTAGGTTTCAAAATAAAGAAAAACATAAAACATTTGCAAAAAGAGGATGGAAAAAAAATAATCTATGGGATGTTGAGACTTGTGGAAAATTATGTAAAAATAAGCACAGCTTCCAATTTAATGACAAGAAAAAAACAATAAAAGATTACTGATACTTTGTGGTCATTCTATTATGGAAATTCAATGTAATTACTCAATAAAAAAAGAAAAACAGCTAAAATCTACATTCATTTCCTTATATCTTTGTTTAAAAACATCAGTTGGTCATTTATCATTTCTAGTCAAAGTTATAAAAAAGTATTGTGGAAGGTCCAAAGAACCACAGGTTGAAGACCTCTGGCCTACACGATCTCAGAGAAGACTGGTGACTTAGCAGTGGTCCAGCAGACAGACGTAAGCCACAAAATGTCATTGCTGAAGAAACTGTAATAATAATTGCACAATAAACAGGGAAAACAACAATTTGGACATCATTGTAAAGCAAAGTCTATACAAAACTTTGCAGAAGATTCAAAAGGAATGGAGTGTGGCTGGAGACGGTCCTTAAAGAGCCACCACACACAGAGATATCCAGGTAATATACCACAACTGTTGCTTTCCTTATGTTAAGCCACTCCTTAACCAGAGAGAATATGAGAAATGTATTACCTGGACAAAGGAGAACATAGACTGCTCTGCTGCTCTGAGGTCCAAAGTCATCATTTTAAATGAAATAAAATTTTTTATTTTATTTGGAGATGAAGGTGTCAAAATCTGGAGGAACAGTGGAGAATCACAGAATCCAAGTAGTTAAAGGTTTGGTGTAAAGTTTCCAGTCAGTGATGACTTGAGGTGCCATGTCATTTTGCTTTAGTCCAGCAATCAGTGGGGTGAACAGAACACGGTTCTGGGCAAGAAATGTCCTCACCATCTAAAAGATCTGAAGAACTTCTGCAACCTATACTGGCCAAATATTACCAAGCCAAGATACTTCAGACTCCAGACTGACTGCAGAAATTGAATCAAAAAGGTGCTTCAGTAAAGTTACTAATTTATGGGTATTCACCCTTATACAACCAGATTATTGCACATTTAATTTTTGTCTTTTTCCTTCTAGATTTGTTGGGGGTTTTAGTAACTGTACAAAATGAAACTTGAAATGATTATATTGGTCTTAATTTTTTCATATAAAAGAAAACTGACATTTTAACAGGGTAGACATTTGGGAACCACTGTACGAGCTTCAATTCTTCAACTTATTAATGAAATTAACTTTTAAATGATAATCTAATTAATTGAGATGCACCTCTATATCTCTCTGACTTAAAAAAGGTCTGTTACAAAGACTCAAGTGTTCCAAGCTCACGTCCAAATCTAACTCTCATACTTGTTGACAGAGTCAGCAAGCAGACTTTACATTAAAAGGATTAAAATATCAATATTGTGAGATCTAGTGCCATGAAATCTTGTTACACACCTAATTGTACATACAATACTCACACACAGAAATCACTGAAGAAACGTAATTTAATAATGAGGTAAGAATACAAATATTACAAATATTACAATGGGAGAGACAGAAGGACAGATATCAGAGGGAAAAATAATTTTCCTGGGATTTCAGTTTAAGATTAAAACAAGATTGAGCTAATACGTTCCTATCAGCAAAAGATTTGCTGCTATAGGCTTAGACTGCTGGAAGACAGACTTACCAATTTTCTTCACTCTGCTACTTCCTTTTCTCCTACGACTCTCCAGTTGTATTACAGTACATTCTGCTATTTCGACTGTTAACTTGTTGTTTTCTCTCCATAGAAGATATACCTGGTCTGGTATCCTGCTTGGCTGCAAAGCCCTGTTGGACGGGGGGCATCGACTGGGATGATCCTCCCAGTAACTGAACATCCACTGTGTCCTGTTATTAACTTTTTACTTTCTGTAACATAGAAAGTTCTCTTATATCGGATCTTCTGTTCCTTCTGTGTCTCTGCTCTGTCTTCTCAAACCCCCAGACGGTCGTGGCAGATGGCCGCTCCTACGGAGCCTGGTTCTGTTGGAGGTTTCTTCCTGTTAAAGGGGAGTTTTTCCTCTCCACCGTCGCTACATGCTTGCTCAGTATGAGGGATTGCTGAAGGATTGCTGTGGTTGGAAAGTCTGCATCAACGTGGCCCAACCTCACGCCAATGACTGACGCAATCTGCTGGGATTCCTTAAATAGGAAACTTTGTAACTGATTGGAATGTTTGTATAAATGTATTAAAATGACTTCTTGTTAAGTGCCTTGAGATGACATCTGTTGTGAATTGGCGCTATATAAATGAACTGAATTGAATGACTGTGTAACTGTGCTCCAGCTCATGAATAGTGTGGCCGTTAATACTTGGAGAGTTGTTTTCAAGAATGTTTTTAGGGATAACTCTGTTTTGTCTAGAATAAAAAATTTAAAGTTCTATTTCAGTTTGATAAATACAGGCCCCTTTACAGTACTTTGAAATGCTTTTCAGTCACACTTTCATGTTTATAATTAAATTTAATATCAAGCAAACATAACCTGAGAACATACAAAAAGCGGATTGAAATTATGATTTTATGTATAAAGGGAAAAAAAGTCATACAAACCAACCCAGGCCTGTCATATAGCTAACAAAGAGTCTTTTACATTTCTGTAGAGGATTTGTAGGCCACTCATCTTTGCAGAATCGTTTTAATTCAGTCACAAAGCGGGTGTTTAAGCAATAATGACATGTTTATGGTTGTGCTGCAGTATCTCAAGCAAATTTAGGTCTTGACTTTTGACTATGGTATTTTAAGCCTTTAGATTTGGAAATCTCAGAACACTTTGAATCATTGTGTTTCTGCACAAGTGTGCTTGAGCAGGTCACCAACTGATGATTGGACATTTTCTGATGTTTTTAAAAGGACCCACAAAGAGTTTACAGAATATTCCCCAAAACCCTTCAGGGATCTTCAAGATATTGTTATGCAAATGTGAGACAGGATTTTGCATTCTTTTTGTCAGCAAGACCTTGGTACTCTCCCATGGATGACTCTGTTGCTCAATGTCTCTTTTCATATGACCTGTAAAGCACTTTGGACTAACTTGTGTATGAATTTTGCAATATAAATAACCTTGCCTTTTTAGTGTTTAATCATGAACAATAATCTGAAAGGGGCAAGTGAGTCTGGCAGTGCTTTAGATGTTGCTCTGGGTTCTCTTGTCATCTCTTGGATGAGTTGTTCACCACTCTTCATTTTCTCCCTTTGTGGAACATGGATCTAACTTTGGTAATGGAATACCAAAACCAAATAAATTGCTTTATAACCATTTTCAAGCTGTTGAGGACTGTTTTTCAAGTGTTCAATTTCTTTAGATAGGAGGATAATGTGCTGCTTCTTTAAATTGTTAAAGCTACTTTATGTTATCATACAGATTCTATGTAATTGATATATTGATTGTAGAGGTCTGGCAGTTATCAGAAATACCACTGAACTCTGTTCTCCAAAAAGAATAAGTTAATCTTAGTTCATTTCTGAATCAACAGGAGTTGGAGATTATTTTAAATTGAGTTTTTTTTTCTTCCCTTAAAAAATTAAATCATGTTTTCTGCCTGTTGTGTTTAGTCTGATATTAAACAGAGTTTGAAACATAAAGCTGTTACAAAGCAAAAACAGAAGAAATCTTTAAGGGGGGGAAATACTTTTTCAATGCACTGTACATTGACAAATAAATTTCAGTCGACATGTGAAATAACTTAACATTGACATTACTGTATAACTGTCAGCTGGCCCATCTAACAATATAATACACACACTACATACAGTATTTGTCATCCAACAGTAAACCCAGAACACCTCTAGAAGTTAGCAGATGAGCCTTGGAAGAATCCACAGAACAAATCAAATTTAAAGATGCAAGTCTCATGGTGCAACCCACCAAATGTGCTGCATTGCAACATGAGCCTTGAAGCATTTCAAGCTATATCACACATGAACATTACACATGAATTCTGTTACTCCTCCAGATCTCTGAGGTCAAACGTCCAGATGGATCCTCTGGTGGCGTTTCAGGTTACATTTCTGGGTAAAGCGCTTGCCGCATGCCAAGCAGCAGTAAGGTCTCTCGCCCGTGTGGACGCGCCGATGGGCTTTGAGGTTGCTCAGCTTCGTGAAACTGCGGCCGCAGAGCGGACAGCAGAAAGGCCGTTCGCCTGTATGAATCTGCATGTGGGCTTTCAGGTTGCTGGGGTGGGGAAAGCTCTTGTCACACTCAACGCAGCGCAGGAAGGGCCTGTAAAGCTGAGAGTCCGGAAGGGAGGCGGAGGCAGATTGATGGCTGTTTGCAGGTTGATTGTGGGATTTGACGCTAACCCATGATGCGCCGGCACGGCTCAGTTTGTCGCCCAGGTGAACACGCTGCATTGACAGTGTAGATGAACCGGCTTTGGATGTGGAGGAAACCCTGTTAGGGTTATTTAATGGTACAACCTGAGAGTGAGCGTCGGAGAGTCCTGCTGATGTCATGTTTGACAGTCTGTGTGGGGCCTTCTTCAGTGGTCGGTGGAGGTATTGAAGAGCTGCCTGAAGTCTGAGTCCTGAACCCCTGTGAGAATGGAGCTTCACTCCCTCATGCGCTGAAGATCTGTAGTAACTGTGACTGGGTTTGTGTGCTTCTGAGTTCACTCGTTGTTCCTGTAGTGAACCGGTGAATGATTGTATCCCATCTTTTGATAATTTCTTTTTTTTACACCCGCTTTCCTTAAACCTTGCAGAATCGATGATGAGTTCTTCTTTAACAATCACTCCCAGTGTGTTGTTGGGTTGCAATCTGGCTTCAGGAGACTCAGAACAGGAAACCTGATCTCTGACTGAGGTAAACTGAACATCTGCTCTGGCAGGGACAGAAAGCTCATGTTCCAGATAATTCACAGAACCTTTAGTTGGGCCTGGATCAAATTCAGGATCTGTGCCAAGCCGGGGATTCTGCAGGAGTCCAGCTGCTGTGGCCGGCGGGTCAGCACACTTGGAATTGAGTTTAAAAGCTAAAACACTGGTCTGGTCCACAGCCACGTCTGTTTTGTCCAGGTTCTCGGGAAATGCACATGCACTAGACGTCTGTGGTTCTCTCTTAATGACATTCTTCAGTAACTCTTCACTGTTTGCTTGGGCAGGTGTTGGCTGTGGCTCAACCAAATCACCTTTGTTCTCTGGTCCAGCTTCACCTAGAAGAATTTAAACAGAAAATCATTGTAATTACCTAATGGTTGGTTACAGTTACTGACAAAAGCTCTCTGGTTGTCTCTGTCGCTCATATGATCCACCAAGTAGTTTGTTTGCATTTTTACTAAAATATATTATTGATTGATTTTATTTTTTTATGTAAAAGTCCAGACCAGAACACCAACCCACTCACCACAAAGGACAGTCCCTCAAACTCTTGAATGGGCTTTTGCTTCAAAATCCCCTCCCTACTGCCAAAACATCAGATTATACTGCAGCAGGCACTTCACTGATTTCTGAATATTACGTCAGGAAAGGACCCCAGATCAAATTTGAGACAGCGCTTATTTGAGCTTACTT
Organism: Valencia hispanica; assembly: GCA_963556495.2. Classification (NCBI taxonomy): domain Eukaryota; kingdom Metazoa; phylum Chordata; class Actinopteri; order Cyprinodontiformes; family Valenciidae; genus Valencia; species Valencia hispanica. Next base: position 30,708,225 of record OY747703.1, read on the forward strand.
TTATTAGGACTGAAGGTATACAGCACTGTCACATCCCCTGAACGTTACAACCAAAAACCTTAAACTATGTTATTGGGATTTTATGTGATAAACCAACGTAAAGTCAGGCATAAGAGTGGGCTGAAAGAAGAATGATAAAAATATTTGTCAAACATTACAAAAAGCAAACTACAGTAGTGTATTTGTATTTAACTCTATGTTCTGATTCCTCTAAATAAAATCCAGTCCAACAAACAGCTTTTAGGGGTCGCCTCGTAAGAAAACAGTCTACCTGCGTGTTTTTTGCTTAAGGTCAGTTTAAACACATCTCTTCTGTGAAAGCCTCAGAGAGGATACAAGCTTTGAATTTCTTATGGAGCAGTATTGAGACATGGCGGAAACTGACAAGCTGGCAAAGGAGAGCAATGTTGCTCAGGTGGGAGAATTTGCAGACATGACAACTATAAGCTGTGTACTCCAAAAATTTAAGACCTAAAGCCAGTTAGGAACTTGAGCCAAGACTTGAACGTCCCTGTTCAGATATCCCAGTCTAATGGCCCCTGAACCATTTTGGAAATAATAATGGGCAAAATCTTCAGTCTCTAGATGTACAAAGGAGGTAAAGAGACTTGATCCTAAAACTGCAATTAGAGGCGCTTCAACAAAGTGTTAAATCAGGAGGCTGAGTACAAATGCACTTTTCAGATTTTTATTTGTAAAAAAAAAAAAAGGTGGGGAAAATTTAGCACATTTTCCTTTCACTTTACAATCATCCTCTACTTTGAAATCGCAATAAAATACATACAAATTTGTAGTTATAACATGATAACATGTTGAAAGGTTGAAGGAGTATGCATGCTTTTTTTTAAGGTTTTTTTTTTTTAAACTTTACATTTGTTCAACCAGATACTCACAATCATGAGTACTGCTCCCCTCTCTCGAATGCAGAGAATTACAAGACGGCTTTTTTACTTCTTCCTCTTTCATTTCCACAGCTCGCAGGATTTCCTTGTCTTCTGTAACCTAAACAAAGAATATGATGTATGAAGAAAACCAAGGCAGATGGACAGCACATAAACATCTTATTTAGCATTTCTACCATCAGCTCAAACTTCCCAAGTTTATTCTGATTGAAACGAGCTCTGTTACAAGCAGTCTTTTACTGGTGATTAAACGTAAACCAATTTTTCAAGCCTTGTTGAGCACCAAACAAGGTCAAGTACAGTTAACACAGCAGAAATAAACACACACCAAAAACCAATGTGCCGTGCTGCTCGTACAGTATATTATAGCAGTCTGCAACAGCACTTCACATCATATTACACATTTATTTGTTCATCAAGCAATCGCAGATTTTTTTAATTAACTAAAATACAAAACCTCACAAAAATGTTAAACTGCATTTTTATTTAACAAAGCTAAGGCAAAATGACTGAGTTTATCCCATAAATTCAATAGGAGGCAGCTCTAAAAAAAACTAAATCAGTACTACCATGTTCTTTTCATATACGCCTTCCATACACTAGCTTCACTTGTTTAGTCTTTTCTAATTATACAATTGTGAGCTTAAAAATTGGAAATGCCAACTGAAAAAAGTCTATTTTTAGTATTTTTTTTATTTTGTATTCGAAGGTTCATATAAGTATGTTTTACCCATTTTATTTACCCAATTGGAACATTTCTATTAATGTCCAGATTTTAATGGTATGACAACTTTAAGTAAAAATACCCAGGTTTCAACAACACACATGATCTTATTGCTTTTACTTAAAAAGCAGCAGCAATTATTAATACTACTCCTACAAGATATTAAATGTTAGTTACGCTTTCTATGACCTTTCTTTAGTGTTATTTTGTATTTAATTTGCACACCGATGGAAAAATATAAATGCTTGCCTATGTCAGTAGTACAGGTTAACATGCCAGGTGTGCAGAATGTTACATCTTTTTGGCATTCCTTTCTTTATTTAGTAACATTGGAAGCACAATAAGCTGATATTTGTCAGGCTGACTGCTCAGAAAACCAGAATACAAACTGTAGTTTTAAACTAACTTAGTATAATTATGGGTGACAACCAATTAGTTTCCACAAAATGATAGTCCAAAACTGGACTTTTTTTTTTAACTCCTGAATTTGTCTTTCTTGGAATCGAGTTGAAAGTTAAAGTGCTCTCTTTTCAGCAACACAGCGTTACATTTCTCTCCACAACGAAACTTGGGTCACACCAGCATTTTCTCTGGTACCTCACTGTAAGAGCTTTAAACCCTAGGCATTGTGTGGGTGTCCCTTTTGGGATTTTTATAGGTATATCCTTTTAAAAGCTTGGTTTATGTTTATACGGTAGCCTGCATATCAGGCCAGGTAAACCCTTCTTTATGACCATCACTGTATCTCTGCTCTGACGGTCATAAGATTTACCTCTGACTGTCTTCCAGGGCTCTGATTGGCTGCTGGAATGTCTGCTAATCCTGTTTTGCACTCTTCCGTACAGTTTGACAACCAGTGTTCAACTGCATCACCTGGATTCTTCACATCGCAGTCCCCCATGTTGCCTGGGAAACAGGAAAAAGCAATGCATGGCTGTAATACAGGGAAACCCATGACCTGCTTTAAAACTCATGCTGTTTTTTCTTTCTTTCTTACCATCCTGTTGTTCCTCTGTTCGTGCTTCTACATTGTCAGGACTCTGATCTGCGTCCTTCCTCACAAACTCAACCGACCTTTCGGGGTTGTCTGCATCCCCGCCGTGTTTGCTCCCAGTCCACTGCAGCTGCAGCCTCAGAGAGTCCACCTCCTGTTTGCTGCGCTTCACCTCCATCATGAACACGTCCTCCACCAGCCTGGTAACCTCAAACATCGCTGACTTCACCACAGCCTCCATCACGTCGGAGAGCTGGGTCTGAAAGGTCACGATTAGGCCGTCTAGGTCTGACATGGTCCACTGTGTCCTCACACTCTGCAAGTCCGTCCCTTAGTGTCCACTTTCACAACTGTTTGGGGAAAATCTTCAAAGTGCTTTTGGTTAGGATCGGCCTGTTTGTCTCAGTAAGAAATCCATTTGTCGGGATCTGAATCCCTGGGTGGCGGGTGATGACGAGACGTAAATATTATTAAATGATTACTGCTGACATCAGATGTCACCTCGTGATGTTAGCATGACGCTAGCATCCGTAAGCTACACCTCGTTCACAAAATAAGCGAGAAGCAACAAACCACGAAGCGCATGCGCTGTACCGCAATCGATCCGAACGTGCCTCGATGGGTTCGGAAATTATATAATCGATAATTAAGCACATATATTCGGTTGAAATAGGTCATCAACACCCACCTTGTTTTTGCTAATGACATCACTGTTGACGCAGTACGGTGGCCTCAGAGGTGGGAAAATGATGGCGAAACGCTTTTGGCAGTCTGTTTAATGATCTTTGCTGAGGGTTAAAAGATGTTTTACAGATTGAAACACAAATTATGGAGCAGTTTATAACTAAATCACAATGGGGTTTTCGTTAAATACAGCGCCTTGTGCCAAAAGTAATCATGCATTTTTTTTTTTATTTGGGCATAAGAGACCACAAGCCTCAACTTTATGATATACCAGCTCAAAGCAGCGTACAACTGGAAATAATACACAACATTTTCCATTGGTATTCAGTCCCCCCGCGTCAGTTAATTTAAAATTCGCTGCCATTACCGCTGCAAGTTTTTCAGGGTATGTCAAACAGATTTTTCTTATGGAAAGTGAAAATCTGGCCAAATTTTCTTTGCCAGATACCTTAATCTCAGACACAGTGGATTCTCAATTGGATTTAGGTGTGGGCCTTTCTAACACATGCATATGCCATAATCTCAACCAGTAGTTCCCACAGTTGAGGTCACAAATATGTAACTGTGCAGTCTTAAAATCCTCTTGAGAGATTAATGTAAATACCAGAAATGGCAATGAGCAAGTGTCTGCATTTTATAGAGTAAAAGATAAAAGACAAGAATTGAAATGATAAAAGCAAAATATATTGGTCGACATATTGGCTATTGATGTTGATTGTGTTATTACTGTACCACTTTTTAACTGACTCAGAAAAAAACTGCTTCTATGCTCTACCAAGAGTTGGGGTCACGGGCCTCTTGATTTTTATTTTTTTTGGGGGGGGGTGGGGGGTTCAGAAGCTGGGATTTCTGCTCTGGCTGTATGTTTAGCATCCTTGTTGAAATGTGAACCTTCACTCCAGTCTCAAGTCTTTTGCAGCCTGTAACAGTTTTACCCAGGTTGGCGTGTATTTAGCTCCATCCATCCTTCCATCAACTCTGACCATCTTCACAGAACCAGTTGAAGAACAGCCTTCCCACAGCATAATGCTGCCACAGCCATGTTTCACCATGGGTATGGTATTCAAGGTCTGTTTTCCATCTCACATAGCATTTTGCACACAGGCCAAAAGGTTCCATTTTGGTCTCATATGATCAGAGGACATGTTTGTGATGTCCTCTACATGGCTTGTGGCAACCATTAAACAGGACTTCCTGTTTCCTTGATGCAGGTTGTTCATTAATGGTCAGCAATCCATTTACTACGATTAAAACCCCCACAGCTGGACTATATTTACTATTAAAAAGACTTTTGAAGGCTATCGGCTGCACTGGATTTTATTTAGGGGTATCAGAATAAAAGAAGCTGGACAAAAATGTTAATTTGTATTCAGTCAATATCGCTGATTAAAAAAATTGTCAGCAAATGAGGTAAAAGCCCAATGGCCAGGGATGATACTCTCTAAGGATTAAAACTTTCTTTTAAAGTCCACCTCCTCTATTAGCAGTTTAAAAAAACACCTGATCCATGGAGTCTTGCAAAAGTATTTAAAATACATATATTTATCACACTATGATCCTAAAGGAAATGAAACATACATAAAATACTTTGCAAATGTGTTTATACCTCTTAAACACATTTTGCCATGTTGCAACCACTTTTAATCTAGTGTCGAAATAATGTATTTTATTGGGATTTTATGTTAGACCCATTAAATCGTAGCACATGATTGTGATTCGGAAAAGGATAAGTGGTTTTCAAATTTTTTTGACAAATTAAAAACTTGTAAATGGTGTCATGCATTTGTATTTAGTCCCATTTTCCTTTAAAACCCCTAAATAAAATCTAATACTACCAACTGCCTTCAGAACTAATCTAATTAGTAAATAGAGTTTACCTGTGTGTAATTTAATCTCGGTACAAACACAGTTGTTCGTGAAGGGCTCAGCAGATTGTTGGAAAACAAACAGCTACATGAAACTAAGGAACAGATTAGAGAGGTCAGGGAGAAAGTAGAGCAGTTTAAAACAGTGTTGAGTTCTGAAGCACAGGTCAATCCATCATTTCAAAAATGGAACGAGTATGACACAACTTTAAATCTACCAAGACGAGGAATCCATCCGTCTATACCCGACCCGTGGGTCTTTACAGGGTCGCCAATGGGGGGGGTCTGGTGCATATCTTCAGTGTTCAAGGGGCAAGAGGCCAGGTGCACGATAGATAAGTTGCCAAGGCATCACAGGGTAACCCAAGCACAATTTAGAGTATTTAATTGACCTAAGAGTCATGTTTTTGGAACATCCGAGGAAGCCGGAGTGCCCGGAGAGAATCCACGCATACACAGGAGAAAATGCAAACTCCATGCAGAAAATCCCCAGGAGACTTTTAACCCAGGACATTCTTGCTGCAAGACAACAGTGCTACCAACAGTGCCTCCATGCAGCCCTCAAGATGAGGCAGTCTACCCAAAACCCACAGGCCACACAAGAAGAGGATTAACCAGAGAGGCAGCTAAGAATCCTATAGTAACCCTGCAGGAGCAGCAGAGATCAGTGCTAAGGTGAGAGAATTGGTCAACAAAAAATCTGTTTGTTGTGCACTCCACAAATCTGGCCTCTATGAAAGAATGGCAGGATAACTGAATAGTTGAAAGAACGCCGAAAGAACTCCCTGCAGTTTGCACTTCTGTGCCAACATGCGTGGTGGAAACATAAAACTCTAAAAACCCAAGCATACTGTAAATAAATGGCTGTGGAAGCTCAATGCTATATGGATGGTCTTCCTCAGCAGGGGCAAGGAACTAAACTAAACATACAACAAGAGCTGCAAAGGAATGGTTTAGATCAAATAATTTTCATGTAGTAAAATGATCCAGTCATACCCCAAAAGTAAATTGATTAAGAGGTAATTCTGCAAAGCATTGACTGGGATGCAGAATTCAAATACAACCTACAGTTTTCATGGTTTTATTTGCAAAACATTAAAAACCTGTTTTTTCCCCTTCCTCTGCACAAAAAAATGTGCTACTTTGTTTCGGAAAAGTCTATAAAATACAGATAAATTGCAGCTTGTGGTTCTAGTGTGACAAAATGTAAAAAAATTCCCTTCAAATGTAATCTAATTGTACACAGCGCTCTCCGCTGGAGTCAAGTATAACAGGTTTTAGAAGCTGTATTTATAATTGTGCCTTTTTTTGTTGTCTTCTTTTAAATAAAATTCCAGCTTGAGATGGTCGACAGGCTGTCCCTTGTGTTGTGCTACAGTACCATACATATAAGTCTTAAACATTATACATTTGTAGGGGTGGTGTGGCCCAATAATAGTTTGCAGAGGAAACATCAGGTCCACTTCTGACTTACATTGAAAAACACAGCACATTTGTTTTTTTCTACACAATTTATCTCGAGAGTTAGACTTTCTGCATCTGTTATAGTGATTTAAATGCCCCAGAGATAGACTTTTTGTTCACATTGTTTTTTTTTACCGTTTTTAGATCACAGTACCATACAATTTAGTGTTGTTTTTTCAGTCCAAATGGTCACAAACTATAAATATCAAACTGTCTTTATGGTTACTTTTCCTTACTTTCAGAATCTCAAAGACAGAACATTATCTTACTCTAACTGCATATAACAGTGGGAACCATGGACTAATGTAAAGGTTCTGTGCCAAACCATTTATGCAAGCATTGCGGTGTTGATAAACCAATAATCCCTCTGTGATTCAGAAAATTCTATTCAAAAATACTCTATTGATCCCAGAAGAAATTAAGTGTTGTTGTTGCTCATACTATGTAACTCTTCAAGGAGTTGTTGTATATCCTGATGACTGTGGGCAGGAATGATCTCCAGTAGCAGTCTGTGTTGCAGCAAAACTGAGAAGCCTCTGACTGAAGACACTCTGTTGTCCCTAGTCCCATGAAGAGGGAGCTCAGGGTTGTCCAAAATTATAGCTTTAGGTTCAGAAAATGTTAACCAGTTAGTTTGCCTTAGCAATTGGCTAAAAGATGAGTAGATCAAAAGGCCCACATGTATCTCTTTTGTATTTCCTTTCGAAAAGAAAGACAAGGTTTTCCGCTTCTGGGCTGGGTCAGGTCAGCTTGGAGACATGATCACTGAACCTCACTTGTTAACAATATGCGATAATAAAATTCAAACACCTGATGAAATCTGATCTCATCATTTATTTAATTGAAATTCCATAACAACTACCTGGCATATCACAGGTTTGTAATCCTATTTTGGAAGCAAGAAGATGAAAATAAAGCAATGAGATCCCAAGAACAGTTTTATTTTGATTCAGTTGAGAAATCATATACAGTACATTTAAATACAATGTATTAAACCTACAAAGTATCCAGATGTAATTAAGTAGAATACATCAATTTAAACTGGAGAAATATTATATTTGGTAATATTTTTGTTATTTTCATAATAAAACATATTTAAATAATCGCATTGAATAAACGCAACCAACAACTACAGAGTTTCAAACTTAGTAGGGCTAATGTTTTTATAGATTACCAGATTTTAAATAAGCACCATTAAACCCAAACTCGCTCTCTTTAGTCCTACAGGTCAGTCACATGTTTGCGCTGATGTGACTTCAGGTGATCCAGGCGTTTGAAGCTGTGGCCACAGACAGCGCAGCAGTACGGTCTTTCCCCTGTGTGGGTGCGGTGGTGCACTTTCAGGATATCTGCCCTTGTGAAGCTCTTATCACACATGCTGCACCGATGAGGTTTTTCCTGCGTGTGAATTCTTTGGTGCAGCTTCAGGTTCCAGAGGCGGCTAAACTTGTTCCCGCAAACAGTGCAGCAATACGGTTTGTTGCCGATTTGGCCACATTTGTGTGTTTTCAAGTTGGCAATGGTCGGGAATCCTTTTCCACAGTGGCTGCACAGATGGAGGCCCTGCCCGAAGTGGATCCTCTGGTGGACTTTCAGATTACAGGCTTGAGTAAAGGTCTTTCCACACTGGTTGCAAATGTATGGGGACCCATGTCCTGTTCCTTTATGTGATTGTTTGTGGGTTTTAAAAGAAACAGAATTGGGTAAGGTGGTAAAAGACAGGTCATGAGTGCTGCTCCTTGCATCATTTTCTGCATTTTGATGATGCAACCTTTGTTGCAAGTTTAAAGTTTCACTGTATGCAGCTGAGGTTTCATATGTCCCAATGGGGAACTGAATTTCCTGGCCTCGAAAGCTCATTCTGCTGCCCAAATCAGCAGATACCTGATCGGTGTACCTGACATTTGGCTCCTGCAGATATCCTTCCTCATCAATAAGCAGACCGCTGAACTCCCCACTCACATCACTGTTAGTCCTTACAGGGGAGCTCTTCTCGGTCCCTGTATTCTGTGGAGACCCTGCTGTGTAACACTGGTGCTCAGCATCTTCAGGGTTTTTCCTGTTCTCATTATATTGGTCCACATAACCAAGGCCGTCAGGTAGGTGGGTTGGAGAACCTTGTAGCCCATCAAAGTTACCCATCTCTCCATATCCAGGTTTGCCAAAGCTACCCAACTCATTCAAGACGTACCTGTTCTGGAAATTTGATTCAGAGAGGACCTCTGATTGTCTTTCTTGGCTCAACTCCGGTCTCTGGTCAAAGCTAGGGTCCCAGTTTACATGGCAAGTTAGGTTATTCTGCTCACTGAAATGCCTACTTGGTCCCGGTAGACTTGTTTCTGAGACAACAAGAGAAATTAACTGTCAAGCCGATGACAATAGCGCAGCTGGTATATGAAAAATGCAAACAATGTGTATGATCTTACATTTTATAACTCATAGGATGTAAAACAGATTTTTCTTATACTACTCAGAAATAATCAATATCATTTCCATCACCAACTTGCTTAGAAACTCACCCTCTTTGTCGACACTCCACCCATGTGATTCATTGTCTTCTGGGGGCATGCTCTGAGGAGTTTCTTCTTTGAGTCGTCTGTCACATGAATCCTCTTGTACACCTGTAGCCTGTAAAATAAGCAAGAAAAATAAGTCAGATTCTGAGTTGTTGTTTTTTTCAGTGTAAGCGAGTGGCTTGTGTCTTAAAGGATATCTCTAGGTTATTTGCTAAGTGAGATTTAGAAATTTGCAATCGCTTAAAAATGGTTCAACATGGACTTTGTTTACTGGTATAAAAAAGTGTGTATTTTGATTAATATTAATTATAAAATATCTAATATTAAAATATTTTAATCCTTTAATGGCCTTGATTATGACAGAAACAACTTTGGATATTAACATGTTTTTGTTTTGTGATGCAGTCCCTGTCGAGTGTGCACTCACATCCATATTCACTCATGTACACGTAAAAAGGCCAAAAAGAAAATCTCTCTAATTGATCCTTTCTTTATTAACAGCTCATCATTGACATTCTGAAACCTTTTTCTACTCATCCCACTGGAAGTTTTTCTACCAATCTGAATCAGCCTTTAAAACAGTGGTTCTCCATAATTTTCTGTCATGCCCCCCCCCTAGAGAACATACATTTATTCATGTCCCCCTGCCTGAATTGAAATACTATTCAGAACCTTATAATACAGTGGCTTGCAAAAGTATTCGGCCCCCTTGAACTTTTCCACATTGTCACATTACAGCCACAAACATGAATCAATTTTATTGGAATTCCACGTGAAAGACCAAAACAAAGTGGTGTACACGTGAGAAGTGGAACGAAAATCATACATGATTCCAAACATTTTTTACAAATAAATAACAGAAAAGTGGGGTGTGCGTAATTATTCAGCCCCCTGAGTCAATACTTTGTAGAACCATCTTTTGCTGCAATTCCAGCTGCCAGTCTTTTAGGGTATGTCTCTACCAGCTTTGCACATCTAGAGACTGAAATTCTTGCCCATTCTTCTTTGCAAAACAGCTCCGGCTCAGTCAGATTAGATGGACAGCGTTTGTGAACAGCAGTTTTCAGATCTTGCCACATATTCTCGATTTGATTTAGATCTGGACTTTGACTGGGCCATTCTAACACATTGATATGTTTTGTTTTAAACCATTCCATTGTTGCCCTGGCTTTATGTTTAGGGTCGTTGTCCTGCTGGAAGGTGAACCTCCGCCCCAGCCTCAAGTCTTTTGCAGACTCCAAGAGGTTTTCTTCCAAGATTGCCCTGTATTTGGCTCCATCCATCTTCCCATCAACTCTGACCAGCTTCCCTGTCCCTGCTGAAGAGAAGCACCCCCAGAGCATGATGCTGCCACCACCATATTTGACAGTGGGGATGGTGTGTTCAGAGTGATGTGCAGTGTTAGTTTTCTGCCACACATAGCGTTTTGCATTTTGGCCAAAAAGTTCCATTTTGGTCTCATCTGACCAGAGCACCTTCTTCCACATGTTTGCTGTGTCTCCCACATGGCTTGTGGCAAACTGCAAACGGGACTTCTTATGGTTTTCCTTTAACAATGGCTTTCTTCTTGCCACTCTTCCATAAAGGCCAACTTTGTGCAGTGCACCACTAATAGTTGTCCTATGGACAGATTCCCCCACCTGAGCTGTAGATCTCTGCAGCTCGTCCAGAGTCACCATGGGCCTCTTGGCTGCATTTCTGATCAGCGCTCTCCTTGTTCGGCCTGTGAGTTTAGGTAGACGGCCTTGTCTTGGTAGGTTTACAGTTGTGCCATACTCCTTCCATTACTGATTGATCGCTTGAACAGTGCTCCGTGGGATGTTCAAGGCTTGGGAAATCTTTTTGTAGCCTAAGCCTGCTTTAAATTTCTCAATAACTTTATCCCTGACCTGTCTGGTGTGTTCTTTGGACTTCATGGTGTTGTTGCTCCCAACATTCTCTTAGACAACCTCTGAGGCCGTCACAGGGCAGCTGTATTTGTACTGACATTAGATTACACACAGGTGCCTCTATTTAGTCATTAGCACTCATCAGGCAATGTCTATGGGCAACTGACTGCACTCAGACCAAAGGGGGCTGAATAATCACACACACCCCACTTTTCAGTTATTTATTTGTAGAAAATGTTTGGAATCATGTATGATTTTCGTTCCACTTCTCACGTGTACACCACTTTGTATTGGTCTTTCATGTGGAATTCCCATAAAACTGATTCATGTTTGTGGCTTTAATGTGACAAAATGTGGAAAAGTTCAAGGGGGCCGAATACTTTTGCAAGCCACTGTATTTAACTGTTTGTCTGTACAAACCACTGGCAACAGCATTCTGCATACAATCTCCTGATTATCGAAAGAGATGAATAAAATGAGCAGCAAAAAACTTACGTTTTAAGTTGTTGCAGCTCTTTTTTTTTTTTTTTTTATCTTATCATTTCTAAATTCAGTTTATTAGTCAATGGTAACATTTAATCCAGACTGCTCAGTCTGTGATTATCAGCAGATAAGGCACAAATGATTCACTAGGATATGCCTCTTTAGACTGTGTGTGTGTGTGTGTACATGTATAGCTATACTTGTTTGGATCAACCTTTGACAGGCCACCAGCCTTGTGTGGAAATTTATAGTTGTGAGGACATTTTGCCTGGTCCACACAATGTTTAACTAGCTATTAAACTCTACTAGTTAGGTTTAGAGGTATGGTGAGAATTAGGTTTAGGTTAAGGTTAGGGTTAGGCATAGTCAAATCAATGGAAGTCAATGCAATGTCAACACAAGTATAGCAAGACAGGAGTGTGTGTGTGTGTGTGTGTGTGTGTGTGTGTGTACATGTATAGCTATACTTGTGAGGACCAACCTTTGACAGGCCACCAGCCTTGTGTGGAAATTTATAGTTGTGAGGACATTTTGCCTGGTCCCCACAATGTTTAACTAGCTATTAAACTCTACTAGTTAGGTTTAGAGGTATGGTGTGAATTAGGTTTAGGATAAGGTTAGGGTTAGGCATGTATCAGTAATGGTTAGGTTTAGGGAAAGTGTCTGGGTTAGGCATAGTAAATGGAAGTCAATACAATGTCAACACAAGGATAGTAAGACGTGCGTGTGTGTGTGTGTGTGTGTGTGTGTGTGTGTGTGTGTGTAATTATGTAGTGAATGAAAATAATTTAAGAAATCAATAGCCAAAAAGACTCACATTTACTGTTATTCACAAATATTTTCACAAATAACTGTGGTGGGGTTCAAGCATTATGTGCAAAACAAAGGGTGTCATGTTTTTCACATTTTATAAAAGAAAATCTCCTTTGACAAATAACCTAGTTGAACTCCACATTAAAACATGTCTATTTAGGGGACCTGGAATCAGTAAATCCTCATTCTCTTGCAGTCAGCGAGCTGACAGAACTTATAGAAGTCTTGTTCTCCCAATTTATAAACATCAAATCAAACTTTATTTATAAAGCGCTTTTCATACAAAATAGCATCTGAAAGTGCTTTACAGATTAAAATGACCCCACATAACCCCCCCTCCCCCGAATAAAGACATGATCACAGTTGTACCCCGGCATTTGCACACTTAAAAGCAACAGTAAACAAGGACATTGGGCCGAGTACGGATGAGCCAGGTAAGGAAATGCCTTTAGGGGAGCCATCTGCATCAGCAGCAGCAGATCGACAGAAACAGCCATGGGACCGGCCCAGGGCGCCCAGTGGAGGGAAGGCTGAGACCCCCACCTCCACCCAAGCTCCACCTGGAGAGCTACCCAGGCAGCCACAGCCAACCACCGCTCCCAAGGCAGAGGGCTCCCACAGAGGAAACACTGGAAGAAAGATTAAAAAAACAGGTTAAAATATTAAAATAAAGAGTAGATAAATATAAGAGCAAATAGTAAAACACTGATAAAATTTAGAATTATTTAGTGTAAAACATTGATAAAATTGAATCAGGTAAAACATGCAGAGTAATTAAGCAGATACTAATCAAATATTAATCAATTTAAAGCTAAAAAGTCTTGAGCCTGCTCTCAAAACATGAACGTTCTCTGCGGCCCTGAGGTCCTCCGGCAGCCTGTTCCAGAGGTGAGGGCCATAACAATGGAAAGACGCCTCACCATGAGTGTGTGTCCTGACTTTAGGGATGACAAGGAGACGGCTGCCAGAGGAGCCCAGAGACCGCGAAGTATCAGTGAGAAGTGCTGTTTTATCAAAGAATGTGACTAAAACATTTATTTAAAAAGTAGCTATATTTTAATGTGCTACATTATTGTTCCCCAACCCTGGTCCTCAGGGCCCATTGTCCGCCATGTTTTAGATGTGTCGCAGCTCCAGCACACCTGCTTTAAATGATTGCATTAACTCCTTAGAATTGACTCAAATTGCTACAGACGCCTGTTAGTCACCTATTCATTTAAACCAGGTGTGCATTAGCAGGGAAACAACTAAAATATGCAGGACAATGGGCCTCATTCTAATTCTAAAGCAGGAGCTGATGCAATTTAGTTTCATCTAGACTTTTGATCATCATTTAGTGTGGTATTAATCGGTGGGAGCATAAAACATATCAGCATCAGTTGGTTCACGGTTTAGAGTTCTGCAGTCAGATAAATGGACAGTTCCCTACAGCTGAATTTCCCCATTGTGGGACAATAAAGACTTATTCTATTCTATTCTAAGAATTGTGAAACGGACACAGCTCCTTATCTAATGCTTCTAATTTAGGACTGATTAATGATTATGTTCGGCAACCACACCATTATAATGATAGGACAAAGCATTTGCTGAGACCTTATTAGTGTGACAAACTACATTTAAGGTTTTGTGTCTTATGTGCATCATCAATCTTATGGTGTGATGCTGTAACTTTAAAATCTGAGAAGTCTGAAGTTATTTTGTTCTATCCATGTAAAAAATAATCCTGTGGAGAAGTGCACCACAACTACAAATAAATAGGTGTGGGGTATGTAAGTATCAACTGTTTCTAGCTGTCTGAATGATCAACATCCTACTGCTCATACGTTGGTATTAGCTATTATGCTTACAATTTCATAAAATCCCACAAGGAACATGTCCTGAAATTGTTTCTGCTTTCAAATCTACATAACTAAATAAGTGGGTTCACTCATACAGTATCTCCTCACCAATCATAATCCAATCTTGTTTTAGAAAAAAGCTAATCTCAAACAATTATAGAAGATAACTGAAATACTGAAAACACAATTTTTGCTCAAATACAATTTTCTTAGTTGGAATCCTCCTCTGTAAAAAGAGACATTTTCTCACAAGCTATCAATCTATTGATCGGTGTATATCAGGATGCTGTAGAGGCAAATTAACTTTTCTCAACTGTGTAGTTTATTTTCATTGGTTTTTAAGCTAACTGGACCCAGTTCAGCCAGCAGATTACAAAATTCTTCATGTTAAGCATAAAGTCTCACTACATCTATAGTGCTAGGTTAAACGCTCCCATTCTGGTTAAGGTATTAGCTCGATTATTGCCATAGATCAATTTAGATGTAAATATAAACGCACTGAATGAAAGCTACCTCATTCTGAATCACCATCTCTAGCTCAAACCTCAGCTTGTAGAAAATATCAAAGCATCAAGGTGTCAAAAAATATTTTTGACAAATACTGTATATGCAAAAAATATATTTTTTAAGGACTATCCATGCTTAAAACTGAATAACTATTATTTACCAAAATGCAGTTCTACATACTGTAATTAGTCTAATTATTGCCTCATTTATCAGCTCAAAAACTAGGGATGGGTATTTGATTAAACTGTCTTCATCGATCATCGGGAGAATTAACGATCGATTTTCGATTAATCAATGATATTTTTATATTAAAATTCAGTGTTCATAGTCTATATTAAAATAGAGTGAAAATAGAGTGAAAATAGAGTGAAAATAGAAAAATAGCGTGTTTCTTCATTGAGATCTTCATTACAAGTGGGACACCTCTTGTGGCAGTTAAACAGAATTAATTCACGGTAGTTTCACAAAGAAAATATGCGCTATAAGCAGCGGAGCCGATAGCTAAAAGACGCTACTCATTAACACAACTGACGCTCATATTTTTCTTCTTCTCCAAAAAAGTAAAAAAAGAAAAAAAAAGTATATACACACACACACATATATATATATATAAATATATATATATATATATATATATATATACCAGTCTAGTGATTTTTGTTGAGAAAGATGAGCATGTTAACATGCTGCTGGGGTCAGAAGCGAAAGAAGCCTGATGACCAGACTGACAGTCCAGGCTGTATTCGCGTCTGACCTGCAGCACTGAGATCACCTGCTGTGAGGGACAGACGTCGCTGTGATACACAAACCTCCATGCTAACTTGGCAAGCCTCTGGAATCTTGTTTAATTCATTTTCCACCAGTCTGTAGGGGTGCAATCCAGGGGTGGCGGATCCTCACTCAGAAAGTAATGGGTGAGTAAGTTTCTCTGCTCGTTGTGCATCTCGGCTCCTCCGTACTAACACCGACTTGATGCTAGGTTGAGACCAAGAGCAGGATGCTCCGCTTCTAACCAGGGCTGGAAGTCAGTTCAAGTACTTATACACAGCTTCGCGGTGTTGGCAGTGAACCGAGACTTATTTGTTAGTTCGTTTTTTAGTCAAAGTGGTCCCACGCCACACTTTACTGCCACCTCTTCATGACAATGCTACTTTTGAAATAAACTGAGTCGGCCTGTGGGTTTTATTAATCGCCCTCGTGTGGTAAAGTGTTTAATTACTGCCACATAGCAAAATTAATTGCATTCCTTCAAAATTGTATGGAACAGAACATGCATTAATTGATCGTTAAAAAAAAATGTAATCGATGAAATTCTTAATGATCAATTAATCGATCGTCGATTAATTATGCCCATCCCTATCAAAAACACTGAACAACTTGGCAGTGAGGACACAACAGTGAGAGTTAAAAAACAATACCCACCTGTGCTTTCCTGTTTGCCTCTAGCGTTGCTTCTTCAGCGTTCTTACTTACTCTATCTCTAACAGCCCCCTGGTGACTCTGTGCCTCTTCTTGTGTCACACTCTCCTGTTTCAGGCTTTTGTCTGTGGTAGAAAACAGGGAAAAAACATCTCAGTTAATTCACAACGGCTCAAATAGTTTTGAGTCTGATTAGTAATTTAAGAGGGCACACCAACAGTCTTAAAACCCTTTTAATCAAGTTAGAATTTGTTATATATCAATAAATAAAACACACAGAGCTTCTAAAACCACCCCCTCTTATTGCATATATAGAATAGAATATATATAGATTTAAAAATAATTTCTTAGTCGTTTGCCCCAGCTTATTTGTCTGAGCTTTTAACACTTCATGCCCCTACTAGATCCATGAGGGCTAGCAATCAGAACAGTCTTGTGATCCCTAGAATAAAACTGAAGCCTCGGAGAGATACGGCCTTTTCTGTAGCGGGTCCCAGGTTATAGAATAGTCTACCTGCCAACATTAGAGCTGCTCAGACTGAGTAATTTTAAGATGCTTTTAAAGGTCCATTTTTATGAGCTGGCTTTTAACAAAGACTATACCAAGTATTTTGTCATAATGTTCTATATTTTGTATTTTTGGTTTATTGTTGTTTTTAATCCGTTTTCCCTACAGTGTGAAGCACTTTCGTCAGCAATTGCTGTTGTAAGGTGCTATATAAATAAATTTGACATTGATTTTTTTTTTTTTTTTTTAGAGCAACCGTGGAGAGCCCAACATGTGGCTGTGGATCCGCAGGTTGCAGACCCCTGTTTTAAGGGGCCTACAGCCCCCGGGACCCAATCCCAGAATAAGTGAAAGAAAATGAATTGATGATGTTTTATTATAACTGTGGTAAGCCATATGTTTGATTATTTTAGCAGCAATATGAATATCTGTAGATCACTGAATATTAAGACTTAGTTTAGTTGCCTGGCATGTTTTATGCCACTAAAGAGGCAGGATGTTCTTTAAAAATCATTTGTAAAACATTTTATAGCAATATCAACAAATCTTTTTGAAACATGATTTTTCTGATTTACATTTACGACCTGTACTACAGCTTTTAAAACATTTTACCTGTCTTAAAATGTTTTGACCTACATAAATTATAGCTATCTGAGTTATGAGCGTTAGATAAAAAAATTTGCTAATTGAACTGAAATACTTTACCTGAGGTCTCTTAAAGCACCACCAGCAATATTTGTACAGCTTTTTAACTTCTTTTAATTTACCATTCTATGGTTACTAATATACCTACTTCTATCTGTACAGATACAGTGCACCTTATTCTATGTGATTCACATTGTCAATGGCTGCAACAAATGAATTGCTGTAAAAATACCAGCAGAAGAAAGAAAATTTGTTCTTTTACTCATAGTAACAATAACCCAAGTACAGAACTCCTGGGAACTCCTTGTAGATACCACCTAATGAAGCGTTTGTAAAATTAGTTTTTGTGACGCCACACAAGAAAGAGGTCTCCAGCCCAAAATGTTCAAATATATCAAGGACAAACAATTGTATCCTAAACCTGATTCGTTGCCAGAAATCTTTCAAATAATAAATGGTAAATGGCCTGTATTTGTATAGCACTTTTTCAGTCAGAGGACCACAAAGCGCTTTACACTACATTCAGTCATTCGCACACACATTCACACGCTGATGGTGGCGAGCTGCATTGTAGCCACAGCTGCCCGAGGCTGCCAGACATAGGCGCCACCGGGCCCTCTGACCACCAGCAGCAGGCAACATGGGTGAAGTGTCTTGCCCAAGGACGCAACTCACCGATTACGGGATGAATTCACACCACCTGAGCCACAGTCACCCCTCCTGTAATACTACAGAATGAGCAGTCCAGGATGTATTGTTAGTTTTATGTGAGTTTCATTGCATGTGAGAACAGAAGTCAGTGAAGGAGCGATCTATTTAGCAATCCTTTAAAGCAAAACCAAATAGCTCTTTCCTTACAGCATGGGGCCACAGATCACATGAAAATAACGAACAAGGCATTACATGGAAAGTTATTAAAAATTCTAACAACAACAAAAAAACTAAAAACAGATTTTTATATGGTTTACAGTAAGAATAGAATAATGGGTTATACATAAAAGAAGATATTCTGTTATCATTATTAGGCTCTGGCTTGGACATTTTGGATTTAAAAGAAGACTTGCTTTGATAACCCTAACCCAGATGTTTCACATCCTTCTTGAGTGTAAAACTATAATCATTTATTTTAGAGATTTTGAAGCAACTGTGACGATTGTTACCCATAAGTAAATGTTTTTAATTTTTGAGACATTATAATGGTAGTGATCAGGTTTATTTTCCATGATGCATTTAGCCTACTGAACTCATAGAAGAAGCACTTAATGGTTTTAGACGAAGCTGAAGTTAGCTTCCGATTCACAATATGTGTAAAGGGCAATTCCACTGAAACTTTGTTGACCTAGACTACATTAAACGAGGTCCTGATCAAAAACTACAATACTTGGACTCTTCAAATCTGGATTGAAGTGTTCTACACAGCATGTAGATTCATTAAAACACAGTTTCTGATTTGTGAAACCTTTATTCTATTTGTGAAAATGCAAGTAAGAGTTGGCTTCTGATTCGCAGCTTCTGATTCACCATATGGTTAAAGGGCAATTCCACATGTTTTTTGGAAACCAGACCACATTAGACCAGGTCCTGATCAAAAACTACAATACTTGGACTCTTCAAATCTGGACTGAAGTGTTCTACACAGCATGTAGATTCATTAAAACACTGTTTCTAATTTGTGAAACCTTTACCTTATTTGTGAAAATGCAAACTTGGTTCATTTTAGGATTTTGTTTGGCAAATATACTGCACTGCATGCATGTGTTGGATATTTTAACATTTTCATCAATATTACTTTAGTTCTTTAAGATTATGTCAATTTCCTACAGTCTACCCAAACATTATATAGCCTACATATTTGAATGGGTTCATTCAAATCGGAATAACAGCAGTTCAAACCAGAATAGTCATGACATTGTCATACACCATGGTGTTGTTTTGTTCTGATCTTTTGTTCTTGTGGATAAACCTGACATTGTGGGAAAAAAAGAGTCAACAATTTGTTAACCCGCAATATTAGTGTAGCCTACAACACATTAATTTATACTCCCGCCTACTCCTTTTCAAACAGGTTTTCTTTCAAAAAGAAATGTAAACGTATAAATTGGGTAAATGTTAAAACACATTTTAAATAAACCACCCTGGATCTAGCTAACATGATTAACTCTCTTTTATCTTTTATTTTATTGCGCTGTGTGCAGCACAGTATGTAGGCAATTGAAGTTATCCATCTATTGCAGCAAATAAAAAACACCGTGACCCAGGCTGTCCCTCTCTGCTCAGTAATCCCTGCAGCAGACCCACCGTTAGGAGCTCCGGTTTATTCGTCTGCCACTAATGAGGATGAAGTACTGAACTTCACTGAAACTTCCCATATCAAAATACTTATCCAATATATAATAAAGAATCTTAATTAAAATATGTCTTGTCTAATACAGGCAACACTACAGGCTCTGGAAAAGAAAAGGAGCATGACACGGACTGAAGCTGTGGCTGAGGTTGACCAAAGGCAGATGGAAGAAAGGTTGGAGAAAAACACTGTCTGGAAAGAAAAAGCATGAAAACAAGATGGAAAACATTTAGGAATTGATAATGCTTTGATCTATCTTTTTTTTATATATAGTGAGAGGCAGGAGCTCATAATGCAGATAAAGCTTGAAATGGAGAAATGGGGCCTTCTGTAAAAAAAAATTTTTTAAAGAAGAAAAAGTAAGGCTTCAAAGATCACATACTCATTTCTTTATTTTTTTTAAAAATTGATATATTTCATATATACATTTCACACGTAACCACCGTATTTTTTTTTTTTTTTACTTCTGTCTTCTGTAGAAAAATCTCTCCAGTTTATTTTTAAGTGTTGTTATATATTTTCTATCTTTTCTAGATGAAAGGCAGTGAGAAAAGCAGAAGCCATCAGTCGGGTGAAGTTTCTGCAACATCCTACAAGTTTCCCATCTAAGTTATAAATTTCACCTTTAAACTAAAGGTTTCACAAATCAGAAACAGTGTTTTAATGAGTCTACATGCTGTGTAGAACACTTCAGTCTAGATTTGAAGAGTCCAAGTATTGTAGTTTTTGATCAGGACCTCGTTTAATGTAGTCTAGGTCCAAAAAGATTCAGTGGAATTGCCCTTTACATATATTGCGAATCGGAAGCTAACTTCAGCTTCGTTGATTATAGAGGGACACGAGACATCGCCCACCTGTCCCCGTGGATTTGTCCTCCCCGACCAGCCTGGCTCTCCCGCAGTCAACACACACCTCCTTCCCGTTCTCTTGCTTTTCTTTTCGGCGGCTCTCTGCCGACTTCAGCCTCTTCTCCAGGGACTCCACCTGCTCCCTACACCGCAGCACTTCCTCAACAAAGGTCTCCTCCACCAGCCGGGTGATCTCATAGATGGCAGCCTTGAACACCGTTTCCATCACTCCAGAAAGCTGGGACTGAAAAGACTGAATAGTCTCCGCCATTGTGGTGATCGCGTGAGAAAATCTTCTACGCAAAAGCTTTAGAGTTGACCGAAAGGACGATTTCCTAAACTTCAAAGCTCATTGGCAAATATCGCTGATGCCTTGAAGTAAATAAAGACTGCAGTATTTTAAATTAGTCTATATAGCTACACAAACACGGAATGTACGTTTCACTTTCAGGAGCTGTCCATATCAGTAAATCACAGCTAGATGAATAATCAGGGAAAATTTGCTCTCTTGTTAGCCACCTCGCTTTCTCCACTAACTTTATTTTACCGCAAACTGACTATTGTCTAAAACATCCCTATCCACTCCTTATACTGTCTGCGTCAAACTAGTTGTTGGAGGAAAAGGTTACCTTACCACTTAACAACTAACTCACCCCTTACTTGAAACTGTTTATAATCGTAAAGCTGTTGTATTTCCCAACTCAACAGCCTCACTTCCTGCTTTAGAAATACGGATGCCGCATTGAGACGTTTTTCACGGTCTCGCCATCTGGCGAAGGAACTAAATGCGCACATTACTGCCACCTACTGGTTAAATGTGAATTAGAACGTTTTCTAAAAAAAATATTTAATATTCTCTGCTTTTCTTTCATTTTCAAACTATGGAAATAAATGATATCACTTTTTTTGCATCACGACCTGCCTTAGAGATAAATAAATAAATAAATAAACACACACTCTTATTTGGAAGAATACTAACTTTACAAATAATATGAAAACAACAATAAATGAAAACAACCAATTTGACATCTCTCATATAGTTAACCATAAAATATAACTCTCTTTCCCTATTTTGACTCAGAAATATAGCATTACGTTAATGTTTCCTGAATACTTACAAATGAAGTCATTAATCAATAAGAAAAGCAGTATCATAAATGCTAAGAATTATCATCCTATTATTATTATTATTATTATTATTATTATTATTAAATATGGGGAACTATTATTTAAATTAGGGCTGGGCTGCACAATATAAGGTGAGTATATCATCATCTCAATATCCGTGTGTGCAATATTCATATCGCAAAGGACTGTTCAGGGTGCAATAATTCTTTGATAATATATTGGTGTTATGAACTAGCATTTTTTATGCTAATGCAATACTTATCCAGTTGGACAGAGCCTCATGGCTAAGGATGGTCACATTAGACACTAATGCCATTACTCAAAAGGTTAAAGGTCATGGAGTAATCGAAGCCCATATCGTCATTGCAATATTTACCAAAGTTATCAAATTGAAATTTCTCCTCAAAATCTTCATTAAAAGATAGTATAACTAATACCATGCACAGTGGATGCATTGTAGACTTGCAGTAAGAAGGTCCTGGGTTTGAATCCCGGCCTGGGGTCTTTTTGCATGGAGTTTGCATGTTGCAGGGGTTGCTTTGACCAGTCCTTTGTGCATGCTCCAATGATCATCTTCCATTAATTAATCATTTTGTGCAACATATTTTGGAATCATGTTTATGTATTTCTTAAATGTACACTTTTATTCATGGTGTTTATTTATGTCATTGTTCTCATGAAAGGGGAATCCCCACCACAGCTTCAACTGTTTTAGAACTAATAGCAGGTTTTCTCACAGAGTTGCCCTGTATTCAAAATGTCTACTATATACTAAAACACACTCAAACTACTTATGTGTAAAACAAAAGGACAGTTTTCAATGTTAAAAAAAGTTTTCAAGTTAAAAAAAAACCCTCTAAGAGCATATAGGAAGTCCTGTGGTTATGTTTTATCAAAATATTTTTCTATTCAGTGTGTAGTGCACTGGTGTGGTAATGTTACTGGTTAAAACAAACAAAAAAGTCCAATAATGTATTGTGATGAAGATGAAACTCTTCAAGAGTTGTTACAGATGTTTGCTGGCATTTAAAAATGTTTACAATCATCTCTGGATTACATCTTTTTTGCTAAATCTAAAAAAAATAATGCAACCTAAAAGGATAGTTTAAACTGTTTTGGATGTTGTCTATTATCTGTGCCATGTTCATATAGCTGACTGTGATCAGCAGTTATGGCTGGTAAAAGGATTTCTGCTGATATCTGATGGGGAAAAAAACTAGATAGGAAACAACGTTGCTTCTAAAGCTTGTTTCAGATTTGGCAATGATACAAATTAAACATACACTTCTTTCAAATACAATTTTTGATAATATATGTATATAAAACATATACACATATTTTAAATAATTTAACACAATTTGTCAACAACATACATTTTGTTGAATCTTTTCAAACCTTTCATTTATTGGTATTTGTGATAGTCTCTTGTTTAAGTTGCTATGTCATGGATTTTATAAGTTTTCAGAGACTTTTTAAAATAAAAACGGTTCATAGTGGAAAAGAATTGGATAGAAATCAAATTACTCTTGATTTCTTCCACGTTCCCACACTGCAGCCCACTAGGTGGCAGCAGAAGGCTGTCCTCGATTTGTTTTTTCCTCACCAAAGAAGAAGAATGAAGCGGAAGTAGCCACATTGTGGTATTGTGTGTGTCACGGAATGGCGCGTCTTTGGTTTCAGAGGTACATGTAGACTCTAAGGTAATT
Source organism: Valencia hispanica (assembly GCA_963556495.2). NCBI lineage: Eukaryota > Metazoa > Chordata > Actinopteri > Cyprinodontiformes > Valenciidae > Valencia > Valencia hispanica. Next base: position 30,731,502 of record OY747703.1, read on the forward strand.
GTTACACATGTAGGCTTTATTTGGTTTTTAAAGCTTTAGGTCATTTAAAATCACAATTTAGAACAAGAGTTCGGGACCGGATGTGAACTCAACGTCGAGTCGATCGTCATTCGATGTGCGTCACACAAAGCAGAGACCGCGTCCTGTCCGTGTGAAGGAGCCATATTGGGTCAGCCGCTAATACCCCCGTGTTTAACGTTTTCCTTCCACAGCCGAGCTCGACCAGACGCAAACGGAGGCGATGCTGGTTTGATCAGGATGTCGGCGGATGATTTTCAGTCGAAATATGCCTCCGTCATGGAGAGCATGTTGAAGAGCGCCATCGCAGAGACGACGAAACTTTTTGAGAACATGGTGGACGAGCTGAAGGAAGAAATGTCCAAGATCAGGAAGGAGAACGAGGACCTGAAAACAAGATGTTTCCAATACGAGACTGCAAAGAGCAAACCTGAGGCTAACACGGGAGAAAGTCCCTCTGTCACAGAACCAGGCGACGCCTCTGAGAAATGCGACACTGCTATACAGTGTGGTGAGTAGTAATCCCTGTTACAGTAAGAATAATTCAGTAAAAGTATACGTGCGTGTGTGTTTTTATTTGCTGTTCACGTTTTATGAGGAGGCGCGCCGGCATTTTTACGTCATTCTGCTGATTTGTCTTGAGCCCACATCGTTACGTAATCAGGACGTTAGGCCGGCCTCATCAGGAGGGTGGGCTACACAAAAGGAGGGAAACCATACTGTGGTCTTTCAGTGTAAGGAACAGGTGAAAACGAAAGTGATTCAGCTGCAGCCCTGGGGAGCTATGGCTGCATTTACTGGTTATGTGACACATTTCCTAAACGTTACACAAGTAAACATGTCACTGGCCCTCTAGTAGGTTCATATTTTTACGCTGGAGAGGCACATCCCGGTTATTGAGCGTTAAGGAAAGTCCGAAAGTTGTATGCGGTGTTAGATGCCGATTACTCAGCAACTTCTAACTGTATTGTTTTGTATCGGGCTTCATCCAAGAACGAAAATGTGACCTGACGTTTTGTGCCCACAGCGCGTTAGTTCCTACCCGCCTCGGGGACGTTTTGTGCCCACAGCGCGTTAGTTCCTACCCGCCTCGGGGACGTTTTGTGCCCACAGCGCGTTAGTTCCTACCCGCCTCGGGGACGTTTTGTGCCCACAGCGCGTTAGTTCCTACCCGCCTCGGGGACGTTTTGTGCCCACAGCGCGTTAGTTCCTACCCGCCTCGGGGACGTTTTGTGCCCATGGTGACGACTGCAGATTTTAAGTGTTTTTTTATTTTTTTTCCTACTAGTAAGGAAGGGTTATTGGACTAAAACGAATATTTATCTGCAAGAAATTACACGTAGTTAATGGGTTTGATTAGTAAAAATATTTAAGAAGTTAAATAAACCAATGGGACTGCTTCAACATGTTAAACTCTTCTCACTGTTTTACAAATCGGATGGTAGTCCTACTTCTTATTTTCTTTTTTTCTGTGATTGATATTTTGAATTCCCACGGGTAGGGGTGAAACAAGTAGAAATATTGCATTATGATTATAGTCTGAGAAATAATCACACTTTCATGAATATCACAATTATTTTGTGAATTGATTTAACTGTATTAACATATACATCTCAAAAATTAATTCTGAGTTTTGAATTTCAGAACACACTCACTGCTTCATTTCAGTGATACAGCTGTATCGTAACACACTAATGGAATAGAATTGGTAATTAAATTTGAGTGAACTCTGTAAACATATCCAGCTCCTTTGATGAGCTACGTACCTTTTTATATTTTCAGTTTGTCCTTTTTTAGCCAGAGAAATGAACTCAGACCTACCTGATGACTGCACTGTTTAACTTAAAGGAGTCATAACCGAGTATTACCTTGGAGACCCACACTCTATTATAGTCTTTCAGGCCCTTCTAAAAAAGAAAAGTGGAAAAAAAATAAACACGGAGCTCCTCTGACAACTTATTTTTGAAGGCATTATTGTCTCGCGAGATCTGATGCGATATTTTGGCTGTCGTGGACGGTCATTGTAATAAAGCAAATGAGGGGCGTGTTGAATGGTGGCATTCTAGGTCATTTGTTGTTTGCAAAGTAGCACGGTAGTTTCACAAAGAAAATATGCGCTATAAGCAGCGGAGCCGACAGCTAAAAGACACTACTCATTAACACAACTGACGCTCATATTTTTCTTCTTCTCCAAAAAAGTAAACAAAAAATAAATAAAAAGTCATGTTAAACAATAACTTAATAAAAAATATATATAATACTTATAGGTCAGATAGTTTTGTGTTACATTTGGCAAAAAGAGTCGAGAAAGAGGATGAGAGAGATCAGCGTACCTAACAATGAATTAGGCTCATTAACAGAGTAAAAAAAACCCGTAACTTATATACAACTTTAGCACCAGTCTACTGATTTTTGTTGAGAAAGATGAGCACGTTAACATGCTGCTGGGGTCAGAAGCGAAAGCAGCCTGGTGACCAGACTGACGGTCATCAGGCTGCTGTCGCGTCTGACCTGCAGCGCTGAGATCACCTGCTGTGAGGGGACAGACGTCGCTGTGATACACATACCTCCGTGCTAACTTGGCAAGCCTCTGGAATCTTGTTTAATTCATTTTCCACCAGTCTGTAGGGGTGCAATCCAGGGGTGGCGGAGCCTCCCTCAGAAAGTAATCGGTGAGTAAGTTTCTCTGCTCGTTGTGCATCTCGGCTCCTCCGTGCTAACACCGACTTGATGCTAGGTTGAGACAAAGAGCAGGATGCTCCGCTTCTAACCAGGGTTGGAAGTCAGTTCAAGTACTTATACACAGCTTCGCAGTGTTGGCAGTGAACCGAGACTTATTTGTTAGTTTGTTTTTTTAGTCAAAGTGGTCCCACGCCACACTTTGCTTCTACCTCTTCATGACAATGCTACTTTTGAAATACACAGAAACTTGGAAGAAACTGAGTCGGCCTGTGGGTTTCATTCAGTCATCGCCCTCGTGTGGTTAAGTGTTTAATTACATTTCTTCAAAACCCACACTACGCAACAGAACATGCGTTAATTGATCAGTAAAAAAATGTAAAAAAACGATGAAATTCTTTATGATCAATTAATCGATCGTCGATTAATTATTTCCATCCCTAATAGCCCCATTAGCAGTTAGCTGCTGTTTGTTACACACAGTAGAGCAATAAAAATACAGCCTTACAGTTTCAATTGCAGGAAAGTCTCTGATTGTTGGAATGGCCCCTTTTTCCAAACGGAGCTCGAGTTTGTACTTCGAATCGGAATTTAGTAATGTCGACGCTCGACTGAATGTGAGGGGGAGAGGAGCAGGGCGGGCTTTCTGCAGCATAGGTCTGCAATGTCCATATATGGTATATCCTGCGCCGACTTGACGTCAAGTCGGCCAGAAACTAACATTGCGTATTTGAGTGCACGTGGGCTGGTTGACGAACCCAAGGGTAAACAAACGCTATCGGCTTCCTGCCCAGTGTACAATCATTGGGCAATCATAACATACATTTTTTCTTGTGGAAAAGTGAAAATTAGAGGTCATGACTCTTTTAAATATGCAGTTAAAAGTGCTGCTTTTTAGAGATGCTGCATAGTTAGAAAAATATAAAAAAAAATTTTTTTAAAAGGTAATCTGTACACATCTATAGGCAGCACAGAGGTTTTCTGAACTCAGCCAATAAGGTGTGAGAATATTGCCACTGCAATCAGGGTTTGCGTTATTTTCCGTCATTGTTTTTCTTTTTTTAAACCGTCATTTCGACAGTTAAAAGTTCACACCAGACTGCTTGGTGCAGACATCTTTAACTTTGCACGCGGTGTGTACTGTGTTTTCTGACTACAGGCCGCTAAGTTTTTTCACATGCTTTGGACCCTGCGTCTTATACAATGGTGTGGCTAATTTATAGATATTTTTTTTTTACTGGCTAAAGGCCTCCGGGGGGAGTTTAGCAAGCTTTGCATCCTTCTTCTAGGACGAAGAAAGGAGCATTAAATGTGGAGAAAACCACTATAAATCTTTCCATGTGGAAAGTGGCAGCTACGCTTTGGGAGAAATAGTCAGTCGAGTGAGAGCCAGCATGCAGGACAAGCTCTAAAAGGCTCGTTGAGTATTTCAAGTGCTAGCTAATGTTGGCTACATGACGTCGTATATGTGACTTCTGATTTGTATTCATTTTAATTGCGAATTTTTTACAAGCAAATCACATAACAAACACAGTCGAAATACATATTTAGTTATCATTTAAATTGCGGTACAGCATATGTACGATTTGGGGCGTAAGGAAAAGCTGACCAGAAAATAACTTTTATTGCTCTGTTGTCGTCTGGGAACTCATGGGCCGACCGAAAGTGAAGGAGACTTATGGTGCGTTCAAACCGCACACTTTGTCTGCGTCAGGCAACGCTCTCAACACATCTAGTGTGCCGCATGTACATTGAAGCTTGCAAACCCTTGCTTCACACCGCACTACGTCAGGCAACGCTCCCAACGCATCTAGTTTGACGAATGTACGTTGAGCAAAAAAGACCGCGAAGAAGATACGTGTGGTGACGTCTCTACAGTGAGACGCTCTGATTGGTTGGCACACTGCGTCAAAAGTTCAGCTAGCTGAACTTCTGCGTTGCTTGCGTTTGCTGCATTGCCGCTTGAAACGCAGGTAACGCTTGAAAAGTTCACGGAGCAAACGCACCGCAGAGACTCTGACTGACTCAACCGTAGACTTTACATGTAATATTGCCGCAACTGACCCCGGCGTTTGGGGTGGTGTGAACCAGCCCTTAAGGGGACTGCGGAACTGCATGCTGAGAGGGCAATTTAATTATTTGGGTCAGGTATGTTGGACTAGGAACACGCCTAAATCTTGCAGGACACCGGCCCTCGAGGATAGGAGTTTGACACCTGTGCACTAGACAATCCGGCCAATTTTCAAAATGAAAGCAATTTTTCAAAATAAAGTACCGCGCTTGAAAAATGCGATAATATTTGTGTATCTAAACAGACTATAGAGATTAAAATAAATAAACACACAGAGACACACTAAGTGAGGTTATTTCTTTACCCATGATGAAAAAAATTGCACTGAAAAACAACAGCTGAGGAGAAGCGCGTGATTTTCTTGAGTATGCCGCTTCGCAGCGCTAACGCGGCCGGTGTGAACCAGGTGTTAGGCTACCCAGATTTTTTTCATTTTAGCAACAAGGTTCCATTGAGGGAGAAAAAAAAAACTTCTTGCTGACTTCTGCAGGTTTGGCTATGAAACAAATGAGTATTTCTTTTATAATGAGTTTACCAACTCTTGAACACCCTAAATGCATTGTTTTTTAATAATTACAATTGGGTAAAAAGGTTTTAGTCAGCCACCAATTGTGCAAGTTCTCCCACTTAAAAATATGAGAGAGGCCTGTAAGTTTCTTCATAGGTATACCTCAACTATGAGAGACAAAATGAAAGAAAAAAAATTCCCAGAAAATCACAAGTCTGATATAAAAAAAAAGATTTGCTAATTATGGTGGAAAATAAGTATTTGGTGACCTACAAACAAGCAAGATTTCTGGCTTTCACTGACCTGTAACTTGTTCTGTAAGAGGCTCCTCTGTCCTCCACCTGTTACCTGTATTAATGGCATTAATGGTATTAAGTGGCAGAACAATTGGTGGCTGACTAAATATTTTTTTTACCCCACTGTAGTGGGGATGCGTATTGACAAGAATCTGGTGATACGACATGTATCACAATACAGGAGGGATGATATGATATATTGCAATACTCTGAGTAAGACAATATATTGTGATTCTTAAAACTTAATTTAACTGCTGAAAAACTCTCAGCATTCTAAACCATCCAGTTTTATTACTAGACCTAGTTGATCCACTGGAACGAATGTGAAAACAGCCACAAACTACCAGCCATACTTAGACATAGACAAATTTTACTACAAAAATTACAGTCATCTTTAATGGTTCCATTCAGATTCTAAGAAATAAAAAATGATACATTGCTTTTGAATATTGATACAATATTGCGACATAAAATAACGCAATATATCGGCATATCGAGATTACTTCCCCAATACTTAGCTAACATTTACTGCAGTCCAAGCAGTTTGCGGTGACATGCATACAGTAATGTTGCGATTATGATGCATGTTGATATGATAAATTATTGTTCAGTCCTGGTATGCAGTTCTGTGTATGGATACAATTCTAGAATTGCGCTGCTCTGGGTGGCTGCATGTTGGAGTGGCTCTGTTGGCTACATATTAAGTTTTGTTTTTTTTTTTTTTTGTACATTGGTTCCTCTTTTTTCTTAAAGAAGATTGCATTTTTTTGACCTGTACACTTTCTAGTTTTTGGTGCTGTGAAGCTGGAAGGATTTTTGCTGTAAATTTTTCCCTTTTTCACAATTTGTTATGATGCGTAACCATGGCAACAATGTGGTTTACAGCCGGGAGCAGCTGATTAACATCGCAAAAGCTGAAATAATACCTCAACTGAAACCACAAATCCCCGATGAGTTGATAAGGAGGAGACGTGGATGCAGAGCAGGAGCGAAAAGGAGACAGAGAAAGAGGAAGTTCAAGCCATCTCTTCCATCGATCATAATGGGTAACGTAAGATCACTGGCTAACAAGATGGATGAACTCCAAGCCCTTACAAGGACTCAGCCAGAGTACCGTGAATGCAGTGTTATGTGTTTTACGGAGACGTGGCTGCTGGATCATATCCCCGACTCCAACGTCTGTCTGCCAGGCTTCCTGACTGTACGAGCAGACAGAGATCTGAAGACGAGCAGAAAAAGGAAAGGTGGTGGAGTAGCAGTGCTTGTAAATAACAGATGGTGTCATCCAGGACATGTTACTGTGAAGTGTCGTCTCTGCAGCCCAGATCTCGAACTCTTGGCAGTGAGTTTTCGTCCATATTATTTGCCAAGAGAGTTCACCAGTGTAATTTTGGCAGTTGTTTACATTCCACCTTCAGCCGTTGCCGACAATGCATGTGATGTCATCAGTTCCATTGTTGCTAAGCTACAGACACAGCACCCCAATGCATTTGTGGCAATATCTGGTGATTTTAATCATGCCTCGCTCTCTACTACACTTCCAACATTTCAACAATTTGTCAGCTGCTCTACAAGAGAAAATAGGACCTTGGATTTGTTTTATGCAAATGTAAAGGATTCATACACGTCCAAACCAAGACCTCCTCTGGGACAATCAGATCACAATCTTGTTTTTCTCTGTTCAGAATATAAACCACTTGTTCAGAGGCAACCTGTGACAAAATGAACTGTGAGAAAATGGTCACAGGAAGCTGAAGAAGCCCTGCAGGATTGTTTTGCAACCACAGACTGGATGACTCTTTGCCAAGCACATGGAGAGGACATCAATGACATGACTGAGTGTGTGACTGACTATATAAACTTCTGTGTGGACAACATCATCCCCACCAGAACAGTGAGATGCTTCCCTAATAACAAACCCTGGATCACCAGTGACCTGAAGGAGCTGCTAAACAAGAAAAAAAGAGCCTTCAGGGAGGGAGACAGGCAATTACTGAGGAGTATACAGAAGCAACTTAAGGTCAAGATCAGAGACAGCAAGGAGGCATACAGGAAGAAGCTGGAGAACAAACTACAGAGGAACAATATCAGAGATGTCTGGTCAGGAATGAGAAAGATCACAGGTTTTAAGGATAGGAAAGATTGGATAGATGGAAGTCTGGACAGAGCCAATGAACTGAACATATTCTTCAACAGGTTCAGTTCTGGAACTACCTCAGCATCCCCCTCTCCTGTTCCCAGCCAAACAGACATCCCACTATCCTCTGATCAACAGCTTTCCTGTTACACCTCGGATGTTTTATCCTTCACCTCAGCCATGGACTCTTCTAATTCCACAAGTTTGACTTCAATCAAGTCAGGAAATGCTGCTACCCCCTTTGCCTCCCCCTCCCACTTGTCTGTCTCCAAAAGTCAGGTGAAGAGGCAGCTGGAGAAACTGAACCGGAACAAGGCTGCAGGTCCAGATGGTGTCAGCCCCAGAGTCCTGAAGGCCTGTGCAGAGCAGCTCTGTGGGATTCTGCAGCACCTCTTCAACCTTAGCTTAACTCAGGAGAAGGTTCCAGTGTTGTGGAAGACATCCTGCCTTGTTCCAGTACCCAAAAGAACTCACCCATCAGTCATCAATGACTATAGACCCGTTGCCCTGACATCCCACATCATGAAGGTCCTGGAGAGACTCCTGTTGGCACCCCTGAGTAAGCAAACAAGAACGTATCAGGACCCACTGCAGTTTGCTTATCGCTGTGGAGTTGGAGTTGAAGATGCCATCATCCACCTACTTCAACCAACCCACTGTCATCTGGACAAAGCAGGCAGCACTGTGAGGATCATGTTCTTTGATTTCTCTAGTGCATTTAACACAATTCAGCCTGATTTGCTTTGTCAGAAACTCCTGAAGACACAGGTGGAGCCCTCAACAATTGCCTGGATCAATGACTACCTGACCAACAGACCACAATTTGTGAGACTGAAGAATTGTGTGTCAAACCAGGTGGTCAGCAGCACAGGAGCACCACAGGGGACCGTACTCTCACCATTCCTTTTCTCTCTGTACACCTCAGACTTCCAGTACAAATCAGAGACCTGTCATCTGCAGAAATACTCAGATGACTCTACAATTGTCGGGTGTATCAGAGATGGACAAGAAGCTGAATACAGAGAGTTGGTGGACCGCTTTGTGACATGGTGTGGAAACAATCGTCTCACCTTGAATGTGAACAAAACAAAGGAGATGATTGTAGATTTCAGAAGAAACAGGGACAAGTCAAACACTGTTTCCATCATGGGAGAAGAAGTGGAGGTGGTTGAGGAGTATAAATACCTCGGAGTTCACCTTGACAACAGACTGGACTGGAGGCGCAACAGTGAAGCCGTCTACAAGAAGGGACAGAGCAGACTGTACTTCTTGAGGAAGCTTAGGTCCTTCAAGGTTTGCAGCAAGATGCTGCAGATCTTCTACAAGTCTGTTGTGGAGAGTGTAATCTCTTCAGCCGTCATCTTTTGGGGTAGCAGCATCAGAGCCAGGGATTTAAAAAGGCTCAACAACCTGATAAAGAAGGCTGGTTCTGTTCTTGGGACAACTGTGGAAAATCTGGAGATGATAATGCAAAGAAGGATTCTTCATAAAATCAAAAAAATTATGGACAACCCTGAGCATCCTCTTCATGAGACAGTCACACAACAACAGAGCATCTTCAGTCGGAGGCTTCTTCAGTTTCGCTGCAATACAGACCGCTACAGGAAATCCTTCCTGCCCACAGCCATCATTATCTACAACAACTCCTTAAAGAATTGATCATATGAGCTATACCAACACTTAATTTCCCTCTGGGATCAATAAAGTATTTTTGAATTGAATTTTGAATTTGAATCTCATCTCAGCAGAGATGAGTGTCTTCTTAATCCGTCACATTAGATGGAGAACATCAATCGGCAACAGGGTGGGTCACGATCACTGAAAAGTGTAAAGCAGCAGTTCCCAACTTTTTTTGCGTCAAGGACTAGTTATTATCAGTCTATTTTTACTGGGCGGCCATTAAGGAGTGGAGTATAAATGCAACAAAATAAAATGATGTCCCTGTTAAATGATATCTCCATATCATCACGCCAATAACACAACATGAGTAGCATCCTCTCTGCTCCTCAACACTCTGTTTGCTATGGGAATGTTTAAACTAGTGCTGTTGTGAGATAAAAAAAAACTTTGAGATCAATTAAATACGACCTGTAATTAAATCTAAAAAAAATTAATCGCACCTAATAATTGCTTGGAAAAGCCCTCATCTTTAGGTTTTTTAATTGAAATTGTGGCACAACAAATATAACCGAAAAGATTAAAAAACAAAGCGCGCTAAATATGGCCACAATTAATTAATCCCCATTAAAGACCCACTCCGATCATATTTTTGAGCCATTATACAGTGTTCTCAGTTGTCTTTAAATCATGATTTTGCTGTTTTTAGCCAAAATCACAAAATCGGTTCCATTTTCTAGGACATAGAAGAGCGGCAGTAGCTCTTTAGCAATTCGCCTCTCTGTTGTTGGCGGAACGGCTGGCACAAAGGACCCCCCCCTTTGCTGTGACCAAGAATGATTGGCTAATTTGAACATCCACTCTACTGATGCGTCAGTGCGTGCGCGGGTCACCATATTTTTTCAGTTAACCTAGCCGAATCACACAGCATTGCACATTGCCTTATAGGTAACTGCTGTGATTAATATTATTTTTTGTTGGATAAATTTTAGCACGTTTTGTTGAGTTTTTTTTTTGTTGTCCTTAATAAAGTTGTAAACTTTTTAGATATTGCTTGGCAAGCTGTTTCTTATGTAGTACCTGTTAAAAACTGATGGTTTCTTCTGTAACTGATTGTTGTAACCTTATGACTAATAAGATTAATAGACTCTGTCAATACACAAGGATAACAGCTGATGAATTGGCTTCCCACTTTTTTAGTACAAACAATGGGCAAAGAGGTGGAGCTGAGAGTGGGGCTGTGAGGGTGGGGGCGGATGATTGACATCCATCAAACTCTGAGCCGATGTAGCTACGCGCTAACTGAGCTATCCCGGAGCTAACCTGGAGCTAACCGAAGCTAATGGGGGTAGCGACTCTGCTACCCCTTTGCCTTTTAGGCAGATTAGATAATTTTGTCAAATAAAATTCGCTTTGGCCTCACATTTGGCTGGCACAGTTTGCCCCTTGGGTGGATGATTTGAATATCTGTCCTTATGTTAATAAATGAAAGCATCCTCTCTTTTTTTACTTTTGGGAGTGTATGCAACATTCTGTTGGTCATAAAAGCTCCTAAAAGTTTACTGTTTAACCTATAATAAGAAAATGTAAATGGGTTTTGGAGGTATGAATTATATAACTTGGTTCTGCAAAAAAATAGTTTTTTTAAAGACAGCAGTGTGTATCAACTTTGTTGATCTAAAACATAATCCGTTTGTACTGACATGTTGTTGTTGTTCCTTACAGATCTTGTTCCTTGCCGAACTGTTCTAGTGGAGGAATGTGAACCATTAATTCACACAGAACTGGAAAGGAAGGGTCAGCAATACAACGATGAGTGGAACAATTTACAGGAGCACAACTATGTCAGCTACAAAGACAGAACTTCTCAGATGGCGTTTGTAGTTGTCAAGAAAGAGGTGTGTCTTAAACTTGGTGCTTTAAATAATTCCCATGTTTATTTGTTGTTGTGTTTTCTTTTGTGCAAATATGTTAATTGTTAGCCTGCTAAAGCAATCTCACAGCAATTTCTTTTTGCAGTCCCAGTTGAAGCAAGAAGAAGATTACCGTGATGTGGCTTGTGGACAGGTCTTAGGTAATAAAATAGGCAAGGAATTTGAATCAGGTGGGTGGAGGGAATTAAGGTCAACTAATTTTAATGCTATATTCCATGGTTTTTAACTATAATATATTTTTAACCTAGTTTTTTTTTGTCATCTTTGTATTAACCAGGTTCATTTGGGGCTTCTTTTGGTGAAGCTCAAATTGGAGGAACAAATATAAACGATTCTTCAACAGTACCTCCAAAAAATACAACCCCGGTGGTTTTACAGTTACCTTGTACAGAAAGTGAAAATTCACAAGTAGCCCAGAACCAGTCCCCTGACATGCGACATTCATTGGTTATTTCACTTAAAGATGCTCTGAGGGACGATGTTAAGGAAGAGGCTGAAATGGTAGAAGTGTCAAAACAAGAACTCGCAACCTCTGAAGACAAACAAATGGTTCCTCAAGCATGTCAGGTAAACAGTGCAACAGCACATAATAAGCAAACTCCTTTAGAGTTTGCATCAGTCAGCACAGAAACATCAGGAGAGGAATTAAACAAAAAAGTCCCTGAAAGTGACGCTAATTCCAAGCCCAATACTTCATCAGGTCGCAGAAGAGGACGGCCACCAAAGAAAAGGAGGCAAAAACAAGCTCTTCCTTCTTCAGCTGATAAAGATCCAAAACACCAGTTGGACTTAAAGACTTTGTCAGCAGGAAAGGAGTTAGCAGATCCATCCTCTCCTTTCGTGACTTCAGCTGTCATCAATTCATCAATCAACGAGAGTACAAACGCTTGTTTGGAAAACGACTACATAGATGTTGAATCTTTGAGTTGCAGCTTTTCCTCTGTAGAGCAACCCGCCCTTGAATTACAAGGGCATTTCCCAGAAGTGGAAAAAGATGCAACTATTGATAAAACGCCAAACACCTCATTGAGTGTACCGCCACTAGCATCTTCAGGTTTGCTCAAAGCCTGCCAGACTTCGGTTAGCCTTCAGGATGCCTTGCTGCTCGTTGAAGCCATGAATCAAACGACTATGGAAAGTAACGTTCCTCCATTAATCCCATCCCAGCCTCAGATGGCGTCCAGTTCTGCTTCCTCTGTGGATTCCTTTAAAACAGTAGTTGAGACCCCAACAGTGCAACAGACGGCTGCTGTTGAAACTCCGCTCATGTCAGCTCAAACATCACCTGTGTCTGCCGTTTTACCAGCTGCTGCTTCATCTAAAGTCGCAGACCATCAAAACGTCACGCTACAACCATCATATTTATCTGCCCCTCTGAGCTGTACTGCGTCTTTGTCATCAACTTCTGCAACTCAGACTGTGATGCAGTCACTTCCTCTTCCTCTGATTAATAGAACAGCACCCAATAAAGGGCCTCGTACAATAATTATTCTCCCAAGACCTTCTCTTACATCTGATAATACCAAAGCAGTGTCTCAAACCCCACATTCTTCAGTTATTCCAGCAACTTTGAACAAAAGTAATCTACCTCCTTCATCTAAAGCAGCAGCATTACCTCGTGAAACACCTGCCCTTTCCCCAGTTCCCCCAAAAATGATTAAAGTTGTCTACAGGAAACAGGATCCTGTCTTGGCTTTAGAGTCAAGCACCATCCTAACAGATCATCGGTATGTGGCACCCCAAACAATAACTATTGTTTCAAAAGCGATACCATCTGGGGTCTCTAGAGAACCTGAGCCAACTGCTCTTGCAGCAAAGCAGAATGACTATGAACTGGCAGCTCCTGTTCCTCCAGAATCATCAAAACAGTTGTCTGGGTTAAAAGAATCAAGTTTAGCTCATTCAGATCATGCAACATTATCTGAAAAAATAAATGATACAACTGACGACCTCAACTCTCCTGAACAAATTACCACTGTTGCTGAAAGTACGATAGCTCCCAGACAAGAACATTCAGGTTCAGAATCCGCAGCTGACAGAGAACAGCCATCAGTGTCCTCAGCATTACCCAAATCTGCTGAGTGCAAACTGAGTCCAGTGGTCAAACTAATCCGTCTCCCGCTGTCCATTTCCACCAAAGGATCGGTCTTAATCTCAACGTTATCAAAAGGGCTCATCCAGTTAAAGTCGCCATCTTGTTCTCATGCCTCAGAAGAGGGAGAACAACTAACTCCTAAACTGGACCAGGACATGTTATACAGTGATATGGAGTACCAAGATGATGATGATGCAACCTTAACACAGGAGGATACATCTGACCCTCACGTTCAGATGAGTAAAACTCAGTTTCTGGCCAAGCTCTCTGTATCACCCTCGGAAAATGAGGTAAACTACACAAATGCAAAAATACATTCTTTTTTTTTCTTTTTCATTAATGTGCTAAACTTATATCATCTTCTTTTTACAGTCCAACGCTAAACGTTCAATGGCCAAAGGAGCCAAATCCATTGTTTCCCGTCTGCGAAGTCATCTGCAGGCTCATTTGGAAGCAAAAAGAAGTTTGAAACAGGTTGCAGAAAAAGAATTGGAGAAGGCCAACAAAACATTCAAGAAACCCCGGTTAAATGTTCAAGACTCAACTAAAGAACCAGGTCAAACTCTTTGTATTGTCTCTCTGAATAAGATCTCTTGTACGCAGAGTTTAGGACTGCACAAGGATAGTGGTGAACCAGATGACATTTCTAGAATGTTTGCATCTAGAAAAGAATCATCTAATGTAGGTTTTAAGAAGCCTAGTTCAGGCAGAGATAGTGTTGGTTCAAAAAATATGAAGTCTACATCTGAGAGTTCAAGGCAGTCCAGCTCTCCAAAAGAAAGTACAAGCCTGAAAATAACTAAATTAACTTCTGCCAGCCCGAAGAGGCCCCCCTCAGCTGAAAATGATACAATTTTAAGAGTTAAAAAGTCCAGTTCTGTCAGTTCCAAGAGTCCCACCTGTAAAAGTTCTAAAATAACAGCAAATGATTCTACCCCTAAAAGTACAAAATCCAGTTCCCTGGGTCCTAAGAGGTTAACCAAAGAAGCTTCTAGTCCTAAAAAGAAAAAATCTAGTGCAGCTGAAAACAGCTCAAGCCCTGAGATGTCTGGTGGTCCTAGTTGCTCTATTTCACCTAAATCCAACCCCAAGACAAAATCAATGAAAAGAGAATCCAGTTCTTTCAGTCCTAGGAGGTATATCGTAACTGCAGACCATTCCATTATTGAAACAACTAAGAGTGAACCTGAATCCCCTAGTCCCAAGAGTCTTAAAATGGCAAGAAATGAATCCAGTCTTAAAATGACTGGAGAATCTAATCCTAAGAAACCCAGACAACTTAAAGGTCGTCGTGGTCTGAAAACAAACCATAAAGTTGTAAATGCCAGAAAATTAGCCAATGCTGCTAAAGGTAGGGGGAGGATTGGGAAGAAAAGAGGTAGCTATAAAAAAAAGAAGCTGGAGTTACCTGTGGTTCACTCAGGGGTTGTGGGGAAATGTCGAGCTAAAGTGTGGTATCCTCCTACTCTACCACCCAATGAAAAACCTATAACTGACATAATAAGAGCGCCATCTCTAAAGGTAGAATACAGAGTTCCTAATATACCCGTCAGGGCACCACCTATTGTATCGCCTTTACAGCCATTGGCTGTCATTGGCAGGCATCTGCTGAGGAACCAGTGTGGGGAATGTGGCCGTGTTTTTAGTAACAGCAATGCACTGGAGAGCCATGTCACTCTCCATAAAATATACCGGCCTTTCTCCTGCAAACTCTGTGGGAAGTACTTCCCAGACTCCAAAACTTTTAAACGTCATGATCGGGTACATCGTAATGGTCGGATCCACGTCTGCCAGCATTGTGGAAAGGGCTTTGTTTACCGTTTTGGTCTCAGTAAACACATCCAGATGGTCCATGGCAGGATAAGACCTTTTATCTGTCAAGTTTGTGGCAATGGCTTCTACACAAAACGTGATGTAGAAATTCACATACGGATTCACACTGGAGAGAAACCTTTCCAATGCCACATCTGTGAAAGGAGATTTACAAGGAAAGTCGAGTTGAATGTGCATTTGCGGTGGCACAATGGAGAAAAGAGACACTGGTGTCAATATTGTGGGAAAGGATTTCTAGATTACAATAACCTGAAAAGACACAGATATATCCACACGGGGGAGAAACCATTTTCCTGCCCGTACTGCCCGAAGAACTTCACTCAGACTGGTCATCTGAAAAAGCATGTTCAAAATGTGCATAAAAAATAGAATAGGAGTAATTTAAACAGTGTACCACCCTGTTCCACTTGTTACAGTGGTGGTTTGTATCATAGGAAATAAAAATCTAATTTTCTATGTTTATCAGAAGGTAAATATATATATATTTGTCTTATTCCAGTCTGATTTTTAGTGAAGTGCAACATCGATGTGTACAAAGTTTACAGCTTTAGGGAATGGTTTTATTTTATTTCCAAAAAAAAAGATAAAAGTAATTTTCTTGTAAATGCATGTGAAGTTTTATCAAAATTAAACAAAAATGACTGGTTGCAAACTGTAACTAACAAGATCTAAGCTGCAGTGTATAATGTGAATAGGTACATTGACAAGCCCCTCAAATTTCAATTGCATTTGGACAAAATAGATGAAACCATTAGAAGATAGATTGTCTTATTGTTTTTAAAATGTTATACAGTGGCACAGTGTGCTTTTTATAGTGCAGACGGAAGAAGCCTTTTTTTTTACTATTTGCTGTGTAAAATAATTTATCTGGAAATTTAAGACAAAATTATGCAAAACATTTTTTATTATTTCAAGGATGGAAAATTGGTTCTTTGAACTTTCTACCTAACTTGTGAATAACAGTTACCAGATTTGTGGTAACCTGTATTTTTAATGCATATCTCTTTTAAGGATTGTCAAAGGAAAGCTAAATGACTAGCACAGACTAAATGCTCTGTGTATTTCCCAGAATTTGCATGTTGTAGCTCTTAGACACTTTTATTTTATTATCCAGTGACACAAGTATTTGACTCATTTTTCCATAACCTCACAAACACAAAAAAGGAAACCTATTTAACAGGAATTGATAACATGACATTGTGATTTAAACCAGCAATGAACATATTGTCTATTTAAATGTAAATTTCCTTTGTATTTGAGAGAATTTTTATATTGCAATTTGTTTTTAATATGTAGCTTTGTTAGGCTTAGTGTTATTTGACAGTTGAAACATATTGCATTTGCAGTAATTTAACATGAGTATGTAAGCATTTTATTGTTGAATCTTTTGTTGTTTTGTGTTTAACTCCTGTTAACACTGCTTATGGCCAGATTATAAAGAAAAAGTGTATCATTAATTTAGATGTCAGGATATAAACAGTTTGAGCAGGAAAAATTCTGGTTTGTTCTGATATCAAAGTGTGATTTTGCATATGCTTTAAAGCTTATTTTGAGTTGATTTTATGCTTTGGGTAAACCTTAGAGGTTTTATGTTAAACAGAAAAAGAAGCACTTCGGCACTGCTTCAGTGTCCACTAATTTGATTAAAGAACTAAGAAGAAAAATGTTCAGTTAAATTTAATGCTTTAAATATTGTTGCGTTGCTAAAGTAGTAATACTTTACTAGTTACCTAAGATTTTTTTTCTCATTGCACAAGATATTAAAATATGAATCTGTTGCTCAAAACAGACTTAATACCTAAGTTATGGAAGTCATCTGTATATATTGTATATTTACTGATTTCTGCCAATTTCCTATGAAAGATGGATATTTTGTTTGAAGAAACAAATAAAACGTACAAAAAATGTTTTGTTTTTCAATATGTAAAAATTAACCATCCTTTTATGCTGTAGATTTGGATTTATGCTACCAGCTGATATAAAACTTTAATTTGTGAAATGACTTAAGTAGTTGGTCTGTCCCACTAACGAGATCCCTGAGGAAATTTAGAGCCGTCTCAGACGGACTCATCCGACCTGCAATCTCCTTAAGGTGCCCCCAGAAAGCTGGAGGCTGTTGCTGTCTGAGACAGATGTAACAACCTGGACCTGTTTATTTCCTGTTGTCAGACCTTAGATACGCAGAGCAACTTGCCCCCAAATCAACTTCTTTTTTTTTTGCTGAGAAACTATAAATGAGTGTCTAATAGTGCTGTCTACATGTCTGGTTATTATTTAGGTATTTTAATGCATCTTTGTAAAAAATACGAATTTCTTACCTAAAACCGCCAGTGTGGCGCCCTCTACAGGTTAAAACTATGTACTGCACTTGAATTTGACTGGCATTGCTATTCACTGGAATGGTGGCTGACGTCAGCCAGCCTGCTGCTGTGGAGTATAAAACAAGCAGAGTATGCGCCCACACCTCTGCCATAGAACCTCCCTCCCTTTCCTGTCTCTACTCTGGTGAAGGAGGTGGAGAGAAATTCTCCGGCTCAGAAAGATCGCTTTTAGCTCGTATTGCTCCATCTATTCAGTGTCGTGTCTGTGCCACTGCAGCAACCAACATCCAGCCCTCTCCCCATGCAGGTTCACTGGTATGCCAGCATTCAATCAAGAAATGTGAGCGGAGTTACTCTCGTAGGGGGGCGTAAGTTTCTCTTTAAGACAAAAACGAATGCATGATGGTAGGACTTCAGAATGCTTCGTAAAAATCTCAAACAGCAATATAGATTTTTATGGAACACTGGTTAGTGGATTTAAAAATGTATGAATGCTAACATTTAGCATTTACAAAACATCTCCCCATGAAACTACCACTGAAGTCGTTTTTTTTAAATAATTGTATGCTATTTCCAAAAATATTAGCATACCCCAACAAATAATTTTACTTTATTGATCCCACAGGGGGAATTCACATGCTACGGTAGCATATTCAAACAAGAAAAGGAATAAGGTGATGAGGTTAAAGACAGCAGATGCAAATGATGCATTGCAACTATTTTGTGGTATATATATATATATTAAAGGTCCTTTTAGTCACTTTACTTGCAATATCTACAGTGATTCAAAAAGCAAAACTGTGGACGACGTCGCCGCCCCGTTTCATGTGCAACTCTGATAAAGAGACATGGTGCCGTACGGTGTTGGGGTCCTGATAAAGCATATACCTTTTTATGGATCTTCGAATACGATTTACTGTCCCTCTGTCACCAGCAGCAAAAAATAGATCCTTGGAACCATGGACATATGGTTTTGAATAAAGCTCTCAATTGAAGCTAGATTTGTCGTGTTTGCCACCAGGTGACTGCGCATGCTCAGTGTTCTTTTCTGTTTCTCTGGCAGTGTCACAGCGTCACCAGTGGGCTCAGCATTTATACTGCAGCAAAACTGCAGCATTTTAAACCGGTTTGTGTGAATCCATGTGGGCAAACTTTAAATATTGTGCTGCTGTTTTTTTACAGACTGTTTTCGAAACTATACCTGTTTTGTCTCCATGTAGAGCAGGACTTAAACAAATTGAGCTAAACCACCACCGGATTTTGCTTGCCCTTTAGTTGTGGGGTCTAACACCTTTTATTTAACTGTTATCTAGATTACTCAATGGAAAACCATTTCCTTAAGTTGTCCTGCTGAAAACCTTAGTAAAAACACAAACCAGAAAATGAAAAGATAAGGTTGGAGAATGTTACAAGACCAGAAGCCTTATATTTTTTATACTAAGTCTATGATGAACAAACTCAAAAGAGAAATAGTGTAATGGTCCATTTTATTTTGCAATGCATAAGTTATTTGATGCTGTATAACCCTGAGGGTATGTGGATTCCAATGCATGTGTTCTGTAATTTAAGTTGCAAATATTGTACAGGAATTAATTTACTGTGCAGTAATAATATTTAGTAATACTCCAGATATGTAATTAGTACTTCATTCTTAAGTATTAAACAAGTTGCAACATTATATAAAAACCCACAGGTTGTTTCATGGTGATATAGGTGCTGTTTCAGGACACACTCCAAGCAATGGCATGATTAAAACATGGGCTACTTAACATTTTTTGTTTGCCTGTAAACTTTTTTTAAACCCTGACCACAAAAACAGCTACCATAAGGCAAAGCCACAGTGGCAACGACAGAGTTGTAGCAAGAAAGCCGGCTGAACGAATGATCGAGTGGTAACATTTGCCCACGTTGCCAACCTTATCCACAGCTACAATCTCGACGATCTGTGAACAGCAGGGGGCATTGTAGTACACTTGGATGATGGAAGCATTCAGAGCTGTGTGTGTAAAGGTCCCATTGCCCTTATTCAAGGAAATGCTCTCAATCCCAGTGCCGTTTCCATGAGTTAGGTTGGCCGAGAGCTCCCATCGGAAAGGTCCACACTGCGAGACATCTTTAGGGCAATTATCTGCCCACACCCCCGCCACTTCACACTTTGGTGGAGTAAAGTCTGTGATCTGGGCAAAATAAAGAAAAAAGTAAAAAATATTTTTTGGGTTAGGTTTAACACCTATTTCCAGAGCTAATGTAAATGTTTGGTGCTTTTGGTAACCTGTTTGATGTAAGGGCAAAACTCAAACCCTTGCAAACTATGTACATCAGTTGTACTAAAATCACATTTAACATTTTTTATTGTAAAGGTTTTCTTTGTTGTTTTACAACAAAGTATTTTGTAATGTAAAAGATCCATGGGCATCTTTTTATGGCTATTGGAGGTTTCCCCTCCTTTTCTTTATTTAGCCAAAACAATTCGTGTTGAACGTTAGACTTTTTTTCTTATAAATTCTGTCCAGATTATGTCTTAATTTTGACCTTGAAAGTCAAGCTCGCTTGGATCAACTCAAAACACTTCTCAACCTAATTTAGAAATCAATTGTCATCTTTAATGAGGATTTTACCTGATGAGAATATCTCATCTTACCTTAGTGACAACAGACAATCTCAGAACAGCATAATTGGAGTCAACTCCATTTGATGACTTGGTTTCAATAGTCAGAGTGACATCAGTTCCTGACTCTGTGGCGGCAGGTGGTGTAATAGTCAGCGTAGCGTTAGCATATTGTCCAGTTGACAAACTGAGGCTGTTGGGAAAAGGGAAAATGAGTCTTAACATTACATTTTATATATATTACATTTGTAAGGGGGATGCACAGTGGAGCAGTTGGTAGCACTGTTGCCTTGCAGTAAGAAGGTCCCGGGTTTGAATCCAGGCCTGAGGTCTTTCTTCATGGAGTTTGCGTGTTCTCCCTGTGCATGCATGGGTTTCCTCCGGGTACTCCGGCTTCCTCCCAAAGTCCAAAAACATGACTGTTAGGTGAATTGGTCTGTCTAAATTGCCCTTAGGTATGAGTGTGTGCGTGCATGGTTGTTTGTTCTGTATGTCTGTGTTGCCCTGTGACGGACTGGCGACCTGTCCAGGGTGTACCCCACCTCTCGCCCGATGACAGCTGGAGATAGGCACCAGCCCCCCACAACCCTGCAGAGGATTGACTGGTATAGATAATGGATGGATGGAGAGTTCAGTAAAAGATGATTGCTTCATACTAGCATGCAGGTTCTCAAGCTAAAAAGTTAAATTGCATTATTTGGAAAATAGTGAATAGCAAAAAAAATATTTTCTTTTTACAGTAAAACCCAAAATACATACAAAATAAAATTAAAAAACACTTAACATTGTATTTTGTATTTGTTTCATCAAATTATGTTGCTCACAAGTCCAGTAGCTTCTTAAAATTCTGCATAGATGGTTGATGTCACATTGGAAATGTTATCGTCCCACCCCAAACATATGTCAGCATTATACAGCAACATTTGGAGAAAGACCATTTGTACTCAAGTGGTGTTGACTCCAATTCTTCTCACCTGTTTGGGTAGGTCATAGGAAAGTCTCTGTCGTTTCGAGCATTGATGGTGTATGTACCTCCAGCACCCTGAGTCATCACACTGAAAGGAAGTTTAAAAGGTTCTCCTGGCTCAAGACTGCTTCCCACAGCAGCCTTAAAGGGGAAAAATGATAGCACACGATTAAGGAGGACCGCTATTGTTTTACACCTGAAAACATTTCTATACCTGTATCAGGTTTTAGCTGTGGGTGTTTTAAAAAAATATATATTTCTTGAAGACATAGCTTTCAAAAACTGCTAACCAGCTGTATATTGATTTGTTGGCAGGCTATCCACAAGGTCTTGAAAAGTTTTAAAAGTTCATAAATGGATATTAGAAAAATCAAGACCCTTGAAAAGTACTAAATGGTCTTAAATCAATTTTGTAAAGTCTTACATTTGGTTAGTATTGACATGTTTTTTAAATAAGTTTTTCTATCAAAACTAGACACTCGTAGACTAATAAAATGAAATAATTTTTCGTTCTTTTATGCTTTCCATACTATGTGACTTTATGTGATGCTGCTACAGTTTGACGTATCCAGCTAAGTAATATTGAAGTGCAGCGAATCGATGCAGTTTCACCAAAATTATGTAAAATAGCTAATTCTTGGCTAGAAGTCGAAGATTTTAAACAGTGGGTGAAGCCTGTGGCCGAAAACAACAGAGACACTTAGCCTACTTTGTGCGTTTTGTAAAAAGGAGATTGGTGTTGCCTCAAAGGGCAAACATGCAATCAAATCGCGCATGAATGGAGCTAGCCACACAACTGCAGCTGTGAACATCCACTGCGATCAATCGGCAGTTTTCGTTCTAAAGCTGCTACTGTGACAGCGGGAGTTCAGCATTCCCCAACACGACCACCTCCACAGCAATGACTTTGCCCCCATTGTCTGCCACTTCCAACCTTTGAGTGGCACTAGCGGGCACACCTATTGTTAATACACAGCGCTTAACCACCACTTGCTGAACTCTAACGAGGGAATAAATGGAACTTTACAGGCTGTTCCTATATTTGGCTATTGCAAAAAACTTTAATAACTAAACAGTCTAAATTTAACAATTTACTAATCTATCAGTGTATTAATATAAAGTCTTAATTCTGTTTCAGAACGTTTTTTTAAGTCTCGAAAAGATATTGAATTTGATTTAGAGATCCTTGCATATACCTTGGTACGCCTTGTGTTGCACTCTACATGTTTATATCCTTTTTTCCCCCAAACAAATTGCAGAACAAGCTGCCATAGTTGAATATACAAGTACTGGGCAGAACATGGCTTAAACATTGTTTTAAGAAAAAAATTGAAATATCAAAATGCCTTGTGTACTGTTTTCATGACCACTCCAAAACACTAATAAAAGTTGTTTTGCTTGATGCAAAGTTTTAAGATATTATAATTTAAAACTTTCACACATCATTTGAATCTAAAAATTATATTCATTTAATTGCTGTCATCAGTCAAACAAATGTATTAGAGGATGTGAAGAGATATTGCAAAGACAGACCTGGATATTAACTTTGGAGACGGACATCTGGGTGGTTGACTGTCTCTGAAATTTGCTGTTCGACTCTTTGTCTGTTCCTTTCAGAATGAGCACAAACTCCCCCTCAGGAACCGCATCAACTATGACCAGGATGTCTCCGTTGCCCATGTCAGTCATTGTGCCGTTGCTAACTTCCTCTGGACCAGACACTATGACCAAGCCAACCTCTTCAACAGTTATTGAAGCCGGACCTTTTCTCCCTATTACTGAGAGCATCAAGGTGGCGGCCTGGCCTGTTTTTTAATTGAGAAGAAATTTGTTTTAGTCAAATTTTTTATTCACTACAACATTTTTACTGTAATAACAGAAGAGGCTTTCTCATCCAAAATTATGATGGAGTTTTCTCTCATACAGAACTCTAAGCTAGAGCTCATTATTGTATTTCCTTTTGGATTTTATATAGTATCGGAAAAAAACTGCTGTGTACCTGCCTGTGGACGTCCACTGAGTACCGCATAACCTGAATGAGGTCCTGTGAACTTTTCAACAAAGTCATAGATAAAGGTAATTGTGCTCTGGCCTGGAAACAAAAACAAACAAACAAAAAGAACGTATAGTGACAAGATAGAACTGATCAGGTTGGTGTGATGAATTCATTCAGGGGAAAACAAAAAAGAACAGTCCGACGGTATCTGACCTGTGACTTTGAGTGTGAATGACTGACTGGATTTGATGTTGATCTTCCAGGTTCCTGACTGATTGTCATCATTCAGACGGATTCTCCTGAGGTTGCCCACTGTCTGGATGATTCCCAGTTTACCACTGGCTTCAGTGTTACTTTGGGTAACACCTGTAAATGTGAAACACTTAACATTATTCAGCGTGGTCACTCACAGAGAACTGACAGGAATTCTTTCAGTATTATCTACAATGCTAAAACTATGAGTTACCAGCAGGATTGGTCAATGTGAAAGTTGGGGATGTCCCTGTAATGTAGATAGTGATGTTTTTCAAGGATTCATCCAATACAAATGGGAACGTCTCTTGCCCTCCAGCAGTCATAGCTCTCTGAAGAACTGTTACCTGTGGGAAAGATGGATAACTTATCTCATTGTTTTTTAAATGAGTTGATCACCCCCCAGCCCAATGCATGTAAGTAATCCTACCAGGGCGGAAGTTGAGGTGTCAATGATAATATCTGTTGCCTGAGGGAGTTGCGACTTGGACACCTTGATAGCCTGGCCTCCAGATGCCAAAGCCAAGTCTACATAGTCTTCAAAGGATGCAGCTGCTAGAGAACGCCGCCGCCTTCTGCTTCCCCCTGTCATAAAGAATGAGACCTATGGAAAAGAGTTCATTTAGAGATAGACTTCAAAAAGTTTTTCTTGTCTTTTGTCATCATTTGATGCTTTTCGGTGTTTACCGTTGACTTGGTGCTCCTCATGAGAGCAACAATTGTGTCTTTGAGGGCGATGTCTTTGGCTATAGCATCAGTAAAAACATAGATGTAGGATGAGGAGGGGGCTCCTGTGAGAGCCAGCTGAAAGAATGAAGTGTACCAAATGATGATTCACAGTGCCAATTACTTTCAAGGTTTCAGTTGAAATTTGATTTTATCACAGCAACTATACCTGAAGTCCTGACAGGCACATCTCCGGTGCATCTCCACCACCTGTTGCTTTGAGCTTGGAGATTTCTGTTTTCATTTTCTCAGCATCAGTTGTCCTGATCATAGGTCCATACTCTAGAAATATATTCAAAACTGAGCTAAGCACAGAGACTAACCAATAATCTATGACTAGCCTGTAAATGGTCTCAATTTAGGATTAGTGAGGTAAAATTGCTCTAACCTGGGTCATTGAAGGGCACGAGGATGTATTCAGATGGTTCGTCCTGTGTTCCCTTGTATTTGTCAATGATTTCATTAGCAACCAACCTAGCTCCTTCAATATCATCTGACATACTGCCGGTGGTGTCAATGACGAAGCACACCACAGATGAGCGGGCAATCCCCATCATTCTACGAGAAAGGTCAAGCAATTTATTGACTGCAAAAGTATACTTTGATCTGGCATAACATAATGACCACTTGCCTAATGTGTTTGTCCACCTTTTGCTGCAATAACAGGTCTGACCAGTCAATGCCTGGACTCCACTAGATACTTGAAGGAGAGCTGTGATATCAGGCACCAGGATGTTAAAAGCCAATCCTTCAAGTTTTCTAAGTCTGAAGGTGAAGCCTCCATGGATCTGACTTGTTTATAAAGCCAAACTAATATATTTGATTGTCTTGAAATTAGGTAAATAGGAAGTCAACATTCAAACTTCGTCAAAACATTCCTAAAGTGTTTTTGCTTTGAGGCAAACTGAATTATCCTGCTGTAGTTGGTAAATTCCAGGTGTCCTACAGTAACTCATCTGGTAGATTGGACCACACAGGCCATCAGTGACCCTTGGCTGCCCATGACTCTGTTCCTGGTCAACCACTGTTTCTTCCTTGGACAACTTTAGATAGCTATAGATCACTGCAGACCGATGACAACCTACAACAACTGCAATTTTGGAGATGCCCTTACCCAATAGCGCTAGTTTGTCAATTGGCAAACTAGCGCTAGCATCGTACAAACTCAGGCATGTCCAGCTTGGCCATCACCAATCTGACTCAAATCCTTTCACTTGCCTATTTTTCATGCTTTTAAACATCAGCTTTGAGGATAGAATGTTCATTTGGGTCCTGACACACCCCGCTGATTAATATCTACAATCATTGTTAAGTCTTCAGTGTTATTCACTTCGCCTGTTGGTGGTTATAATGTTATGCCTGATCAGTGTATAAAGTCATTTAAAAAAAATCTTGTTGATGTACCTCAAAAAGTTACGGTCGCCTGCAGCCAAACGAATGTCTTGTAACAGTTGGAGGCTTGCAGCGATTGCTGCATTTACAGCAGCATTTTGAAAGACCATGTTATCTGAGCGACGCTCGTCTTTGCTAATGCCTCCTCGAGGAACTGTTGAGCTGGTGAGATCAGACGCTCCTCCATGGCTACATTTGCCTGGCATGGGACAAGAGGAAAAAGATAAACTGGGTCATAATAAACACTTGACTTCAACTTGACATAGCTTGGTGAAAAGATCGGACACTCCATTTTTTTATGTGAAGTAACAAAAAGTATTTAAAAAGAAACTGTAAAATAAGCATTACCAATAAAAAACAATGCTGCAAGATATCTTAAAATAAATTCCTTCATTTGCAGGAGCTAGATTTAACACTGAAAATGTAGAAAATTTCAGTCCTTGAGTGCAATTATTCAATGTGGAAGACATCCCAAATTAGGACATAATCATTTTAAGGGTTTTTAACAAAGTTACACGGTCATTGTTGGTACCCCTGGCTAGTATTATTGCTTTTTACAATCCTTCTTTGCCAAGCGGACAACATTTAGTCTTCTGCTACAACATTTTTTAAGGTTGCAGCATTCAGACAGAGGGATATTTCTCATTTTTCTTTGCTTTAGATTATCCAGAATGTGCTCTTTGGCTCACCAAACAATTCTGCTTTGGGTTTAGAGATTGGCAACTGAAGAAGGCTGATTTTGTATCTGGTGAATGATTTCTGTGTTAATTTGACCATTGTTTAGATCATTGTCCTGCTGAAAATCCTAACAGAACTTAACAGTGGACAAGAGCTGGTCCCCCTTTGTTGCAGTTTTTTAACAGTAAGCTTTAAAGATTTTTTAAAACTCCCTTACCGTCCTGCTGACTGTGTGCATTGGCAATTTAAACTTGGATCCTCATCCAGCCCTATTTGTCACAGTTCCAGCTGTAACTTTTAACTATTACACTGACTGTAGCTATGGGGACATTCTGGCAAGTAGCTTACTGCTTACTTTCTTTCTTTGAACAATTTTCTGGCTTAAAAGGGTCAACATATACAGGTAAAACTTGAAAAATTAGAATATCGTGCAAAATGTCCTTTTGTTTTAGTAATTAAACTTAAAAGGGGAAGCTAATATATGAGATACACTCTACTTGCAAAGCGAGATATTTCAAGCCTTTATTTGTTATTATTTTGATGATTATGGCTTACAGCTTATGAAAACCCAAATTTAAAAAAATGAATATTGTGAAAAGGTTCAATATTTAATATTTTAGGCTCAAAGTGTCACACTAATCAGCTAATTAATCAAAAACACCTACACAGGTTTCCTGAGCCTTTAAATGGTTTCTCAGTCTGGTTCAGAAGGAATTACAACCATGGGGAAGATGCTGACCTGACAGTTATGCAGAAAACCACCATTGACACTCTCCATAAGGAAGGAAAGCCTCAAAAGGTAATGGCAAAAGAAGTTGGATGTTCCCAAAGTGCTGTATCAAGCACATTAATAGAAAGTTATGTGGGAGGAAAAAGTTAGCCTGGAGAGGATTGTCATGAAAAGGCAATTGAAAAGTGTTGGGGGCATTCACAAGGAGTGGACTGAGGCTGGAGTTAGTGCATCAAGAGCCACCACACACAGACGGATCCTGAACATGGCCTTCAAATGTTGTATTCCTCTTGCCAAGCAGTTCCTGAACAACAAACAACACCAGAAGCATCTTATCTGGGCTAAAGAAAAAATAACTCAGAACTTTACATCTCATTTGGAAACCAAGGTCCCAGAGTCTGGAGGGGGAATGGAGAGGCGCAGAATCCAAGATGCTTGAAGTCCAGTGTGACGTTTCCACACTCTGTGCTGATTTGGGGAGCGATGTTATCTGCTGGTGTTGGTCCACTGTGATTTATTAACTCCAGAGTCAATGTAGCCATCTAAAAGGACATTTTAGAGCACTTCATGCTTCCTTCCACAGACAAGCTTTATGGAGATGCTGCCTTCATCTTCCAGCAGGACTTGGCACCTGCCCACATTGCCAAGAGGACCAAAACCTGGTTCAGTGATCATGGGATTACTGTGCTTGATTGGACAGCAAACTCGCCTGACCTGAACCCCATAGAGAATCTATGGAGCATTGTCAAGAGAAAGATGAGAGACATGAACAAACCGAACAATGCAGAAGAGCTGAAGGCCACCATTGAAGCATCCTGGTCTTCCATAACATCTCAGCAGTGCCACAGGCTGATAGCATCCATGCCACACCACACTGATGCAGTAATTTATGCAAAAGGGGCCCAAACCAACTACTGAGTACATATGCATGATACTATCTTTCAACGGTCTGACATTTCTGTATTTAAAATCCTTGTTTTATTGATTTCATGTAATATTCTAATTTTGTGAGATTTTGAATTTGAGGTTTTCATAAGCTGTAAGACATAATCATCAAAATTCTAAAAGATAAAGGCTTGAAATATCTCGCTTTGCATGTAATGAGTCTATCTTATGTATTAGTTTCACCTTTTAAGTTGAATTACTAAAATAAACAAACTTTTGCATGATATTCTAGTTTTTAGCATTTCATCTGTATCTGCTAGTACTTGCATGCTTTAAAAGAGTGGCGCGCTCATTAACTTAATTATTTTTCAAAAGGTTTTGAACTGAACACGGATTTTAAGGGAATTATGAGGAGCAGTGCCCATAAGTGTTGGCACTTAAAACGTATTAAAAAACTATTATTTCTTAACATGAATAACTTTCCCCAATGAATTATTGTGCTAAAACAAAATAAATAAATGGAGATTATGCGAGTGCAGTAAAAAAAAATTTTTTATAGCAAAGAGAATACTGTAGACGAAAACGTAGAGAATGTGATGTCATTTAAAATTAGCCTTTTAATTTAACTGTCTTTCTAGTGATATTAAATATTTACTATCTTCTGAAAATCCTCTTTCAAACTGAGATTCAAACTGAGATTGAAATACTTAACATTCTATCTACATTTCTTTGTATCATTCCTTCCAAAAAAGTTAAAGGTGTTTCTACAATGTGAAAAGGTTAGTGAATCATTTTAATCTACAAGGACAATCTCATTGCATTGTTTCACTGTTAGGATTTAGGTGCATCTCTATGTATTCTATGTTAAACATTGTTTAGCTTTACTGTGAATGGACGATTATGCCGTTTCAGATTTGTTGTAGAGGTGAGATATTATACCTTTAGGCTTTTGAGAAGAAAATATACCCATGTAGCCTGATGTGAGTTTTTTCTCATTCAGGATGTTGGAGAGGAGCTGATTTGGACATGTTCCACTGGCGCAGTCACTGCAGGTGGGAGTGTTCACACCTGCATAGAAGATCAGAATAAAGATGAGCAAGTGGTTTAGAAGACCGTCTTATCCACAACTAAACAATCTTTGCTCCCTGGATACAAGGTCATTATCCAAGATAGGATGACAAACTTTGTCCTCTTTATGACACCTCACCCAATCCACAGAATATCTTGCCCTTCTTCATGTGAAGCTGTATTTTAACAATTTTACCTGCCAGGTTTTCTAGAGGGAGATCTGGTCTTATGAGGTTGATATATGGGTCAGTGTATCCCAATTCCACCCAGTTACTGTGGCTGTAGAAGTCCTGAGAATCAATGGAAAAAAATCATGTCACCTAAAATCATTCAGCTCATAGAAAATGTGTTGCTGGCTTCCAAAGCATCTCATTTAGTCTTGTAAAGTTCTTTAATCTGTCTGTAAAGCATTCAAATATTTTTTTTCTCTTGATTATAGGGTAACAAAATAATCTCAATAAGAATCTCAATAAATGTCTGATTTAATAATAATTGTAATATACACATTAGATATATAACAAATACATCTATAATTATTGAAGCCAGTCCATAATATAAGAACTCAAAGAAAAAGCTCAATGTCAAAATTTTGATTCAAATTACAATTTGTTAGGTGTCACCAATCATGTATATTTAGTCGCTATTTATTTAATTGTTTCATATATTTTGTGCAACACTACACCAGGAAATAATTGAAACGGTCACTACAGCTTGTTAAATAACAACATGTGATTGGTTTACATAACTCGGTTGTCGACCTGTGTCTCATCCACTAACTTTTTTGGGTGGGGCTGACAGATAAAATAGAGTAATGAAATGCTGTAGCACAGGACATTGAAATAAATACACAAAGTAAATACTTAATTAATTATTTATGCTTTAACGGTTTTGTATTGAATATTTATTTAGTAAATTATGGCAACATTATGTCAAAGACTATCCACTGCCATACATATTTATTCATTCAATGTATGTAAGCTATATATTTTCAATTTCATTCAAATTCAATTTTTAAAATTTTGACACTTTTGATCCTCAGTTGTTGGTTTTATAGTGTTTTTGTAGTGTATATAAATTTTTTCTATTGGTTTCGTGTGACTAACCCAATTGCTTTTGACTTTTTGAGGTTTTAGTTATATATACTAACCTGTCTCTCATTTTAACATTTTTAACTCTTTATTTCTAATAGCTTTATTATACCTGTAGTATCTCACCTGTATTGTGTGCAGGACTTTGCCCAGAGTTTCCCTGGCAGCCTTGAAGTTCTCCTTGCGAATGTTGGCCTTGATGGCCACCATGCCCTCAGTGATTAGTCCACGTCCCTCTAAGAAAGCTTCAGAGTTGAAGTGATGTGGCGCACTGGAGTTTACAGAAATTTGCAAATCAAAATTATTTTTGGGATTCATACCTTTTTATGTACAATTTTTCTCATTGTATCTTTCATCCTGCTCTACCTGTTTACAAAGTCACGGTCCACAAGACCGTTCTGGGTGTAGATCTCTTGAAGAGCTGAGTGGAATTTGGCACCGGACACCTCTCCTGGTGCCGTGGGACCCAGACAGGCTTGGACCAACTCCCCTGGAGAAGAACCCTAACGTTGAGAATGAGAAAAGGTAATAACTAAGAGAGTGAATGAAAACAACACAAGAAGTTAGAAGAATAAAGATAGTAATTTCTCCCTTTTTTTATTACAAACTTTTAGTTTAGTCATTTCAAAGTCTTTCAACACTTTGAGGAGAAGAAAAATAACAAGCTGTTACAGGATATGTTGTACTGACCATACATTTAGTCATATGTTGTTTGCATTGCAACTAGTCATGCTATGAATCAGGTTTTCCTTAAGTATCAAATGTTAGGTAATATTCCGAGGAGTCATAAAAATGTGAGAGAGAGTTTCCATTAACTGTTGTAAAATAGGCCTAGCTGAAATAAGCTTGTCATATTTCTATAGCAATTCACACAGTGTTGCTTGTGGCTATCATTCAGAAAAGGAAGTTTCTGAAGAAATGTGTTTGACAATTAAACATTCACATGAATCTTTAAAGATGAGTGGGATTGTATTACCTCTTTGAAATGATGTTAATCAGTCATGAGTTTACAGTGCACTAGTCTAAAACAGGGAAAGAGTTTTGATTTCATCTTTGTCAAGTCAGACACAAACGTTGTTTCCATCTTTCCAAATGCCCAGTAAGATTTTAAGAACGTTTTCAAATTTAAACTGTGATGTGCAATGAAACAGATTTAACAACTGAGAAAGTTTCTACTGAAGCAGGTAAAAGGATATCTGTTCTTTTCATGGCTAGAATAAACACTGGTGGGGGGAAAATAATAAAAATTATGCCATGAGTATATTTGTGGTTTAGAATAAACAAACATTTTAAATAGAACAACTGAAATTAAATATATTTTTGATGTAGTATTCTAATTTATTTAGATTTGCTGTATGTACTTGCTGTTTTCATAAACAACCTTTTGAATATCAAAGCAGCACATTAACAAATTTCTGAAAAGCTCTCCAAATGGTCTTCTTGAAATAACAACAAAACCTTCCTATCTGCCTTTTGTTTTTTTCTATCCTTGTAACTTACATTAAATGTTAAGTGTACACGTGATCTGAAGAATCGACACAATCTCAATATCTCTTTTTTGTTTAAACACAAGTTCACATCACACCTAAATAGATGTATATAGATTATTTTTACAGCTTATGAAATGGGAAAAGGCTCACCTAAAATCAACTAAAATAGCGATGACCTTGTCCTCAGTTTCTGTATGTTTCACAACAGTTCTGGTGTTATTGCACATGGTTTATCTTCTGTCCTACCGTGGGCTTGAACTCATGACCGGCTGCCTCAGCGACTGCGCGACACGTCTCTGTAACCTTTTGCAGCAGGGCCGTCCCAGTAATGCTGACATGAGTTGACGCACCTCCCCCAATTGGGATAAAGGCCACAGCAGGGGCAATCAGAGTCAATGCCAGCAAGGCTGCGCTCAGCAATGAGGTCATGATGACTCAACTAAATAAATAGAAACAAACAAATGAATAAGAGTGGAGTACAATCAATTCCACAAGTCTGAATATTTCTTCGTGTTGCCAATAACAGAAGAGTAAATAAAGCGTTTCAATATAATTTTGTAGGACATTATGACAGTAAGCAAGATGATAGATCCATATAATTAAATACTATATAATTTAATTCCACACTACTGAAAACTGATCAGATTTAAGATAAAAATTAAAGACAGACAAAAATAAAAATAGTTCAGTATTGGATTACTGCTTCTGCTCACAGCCAACCTAAGGCCTGGTTCACACGGAAGGATTTTTAGGCCAAGTTTGCCCCGATTCTCCCCTTCAGACACGCCCCGGATAGATAATCCTAACAGATATCCCTGCCATGTGTGGTGTGGGTGTGGTGTTGGGACTGCAAATCGGGGATATTCAACACGTTGGATTGTCTCGGCCCGATATCAGTGTGTCTGGTGTGTTGGGAGGACAAACGAGCATTCAGCCTCAATGTGACATGTAGCCAGTCAGAAGCGAGGTGACCAGTTGAGATACACCTTGGAAGCGGCTATTATAATTTCAAAGTGTCAGCTCACTTGACCGCAGTCCACAAATGCATAGAAACAGAGATCAGTCAGAGCTAAGTGTGCAACGACGATTACCATTGGAAAAACAATAATTCACCTCCAGATCTTTGTATGGAAAGTAGAGCCCCTGCTCCTGCTGAGTCCAGTCCTTATCCAACACCAGGATTTTTTCTCTGTTAACTAGTCCACAAACTATTGCCAATGCCTCATCCTTGGCATCCTCATTTATTTACTCCTTTGACTTTAGTCCAGTTTTATATCTTGAAGTTTTGTGAGATTTCCTGTCGGAGTGTGGAATGTTTGTGAGTAAAATCGGTTTGTGTGTGGTGTCTCGTCATTGCAGTGTGGCCGCACACCATACAAAACATGACCAAAACAGGAATATCTGAGATTTTCTTTTCGCCCTGTTTGCGGTCTGAAACTCTTGCGACAATTTTAAAATCCTGCCGAGTGAACCAGGCCTAAAAATGGTCCTTTGTTCATTTTATCATGTATAAATATATAAACAATGCTTTGAAAAAAATTATAAGGAAAAAGTCACACAAGCAAAGTGATTAAAACGCTTCTAATTATTACACATAGATGTGAAACACCAAAATGTTAAATATGTTTAAGTGAAATTATTTGTATTATACATACATGCTTAAAGGTAAAAAAAAGTTGTGAAACTCAGAGTAAATTAGATGCAGTGTAGTGTCTGTAGACTGATGACTTAGATGATGGAAAATGATGCACTCTGAAATATCAGATCAAGTTTTTAATCCTTAAAGAAGTTTTGTTATTAGTAATATTGAGAAAAGCAAGAGGCACACACACAAAAATAATTTACAGAATGAATAAATTTCAGCTCATACCAAAATAATTTCCAACAATGATGGCTCCAGTTTCCTCCTCCCAAAGAAGTAAAGCACAGTTCCACTTTTCACAGCTTTATATACACAGAACTTTGCTCTGATGAGGGTGGAGATTGGTACACACCTACATGACTGTAGTCAGATTTAACCGGAAGGGTTTTATTTCGACAGCATCAATATGCTTTTGTTAACTGATTAACTTTTTTGGTACAATTTTAAAAGCATTCATTGAAGTTTTCTGTTCATCAGTCTTCTTATTCTGTTTTTGATTTTCCCTTCAGGGGTCGCCACTGCGAATCATCTGTCCCCATTGTTGTAACTACTAATAATAAAAAGTTGTCTGGTTTTCTGAGCATCAATAATTATAATCAATAATTTAATATTAATATAATTATTGATGACGTTCGAATTTAACCTGTTTATTAAAGATTTAGGGGCACCAATCTCAAAAATGAGATAATTTTAATTAAATCAGACTGTCAGTCTGTCTGAAAAGGCGTAGAGTTCGTCCGCGGGGTTAAAACAAACTTCACAGCACACACTGAAATAGCACAGGAAACTTCTCGTTACTTAAGGGAATTTATTAATGAAATAGGTCAACCTTACAGATTACATTTCATTCATAAATTCCATCTATTCTAACGCATGCAAAAATATAGAACAAAGTTAACGTCGAGGAAAGGGGGCGTGTGTGTGCGGCTGTGTGTGTATGTATGTGTGTGTGTGGGAGACAGCGAGCGAATGAGGGGGGGTTCAGCTCACCCCCTCAATGCGATAAATAACTCAAGCCTTATCAATTGGCGCAATCGGTTCACAAAGAAAGACAAAGGAAGACCACGTGGCGATTCAACAAAGGCTAGTTTCATTAGCAATGGTGGCTTGGACAAAGGAAACGGGGGCGACGGAGAAAGGGGATCAACTGAGGTCATGCGACCTGTCTAAACAGACACGCGCCGACCGCAGCGGACAATAAACAAACAAGGAAATAATACAATATAATATACTGTTTCTGGTTACAACCAAAGTCAAATAATAAAACACAAAAAGCATGCACATTCAGGGTCGGTCTACAGCGACAGACGACCAAGAATAACCGTGGTTAACAAGTTGACAGACTTATTTTAACCAACAGAAAACGGATATTAACCGTCAATACCTATTCAACTCTACCCAGACCGAGAGATATAAATCAGTTTAATCCTACTTGGTGAGGGTAGCTCTCCACAGTCCACGAGGAAGAACGTAGAAAGTGTCCAGTTTAAAGGAGCGGTTTGCGCAAAACTGAGGTCGGAAAAGCGGACGTCCGACTTTAGGCGCTGAGGGACTCAGGGCCGATTTTAATAGAGCTCAGATGGCCAGCGGACTACCTAGTACAGGAAAGTCTGTTTGCTCGGCCGATTCACTTCGAAGTTTAAAAGGGAAGTTCTTCCTGGTCCAGCAGGTTCGAAAGGAAAAAGGGAAAATGCTAGCAGTGGATTAAAGCGTCTCCTTATGGCACAGCTTGGGGACCAAAAGACGAAGATTTCAATATTCGCGCTGCTTTTATCAACTCTGTGATGTCATCGCTGGCCACAGACCAATGAGAATGGGTCGAGGGCAGCTGCAATGGGTGCTGGGGGATGCAGTTCGTTCAGAGCAAGGATGCTGGGAGATCCAGTTCGTTCAGTAAAGGCCATAGCCTCAACACCCTTATTCCTGTTCTCTGCAGCGTAGGCTACACCCTCACACCAACCAACTTCATGTCCTTTTCACTATAGCCATCCATTTCTGTTCATCAGTGATGATATTTATTCATCTTGGTTGCAAAATCCATATAACCTTTACAGTTTTATACCATTCTAGGTTTGCCCTGGCCTAAGGAGCTTTGAACAAGATAACAAGGAAATTAAGTATATTGCAGTTTTCTCCTCCCTGACTTATTGGTCCAAAGTACTTTGTGTGAAAAGGAACAGGTACACAGTAAAAGGGAGTGGAGCATGCTGATAAGTGACTGATGGATTGTAAGATCACAAAACATGTGCTAGAAATGATGTAAGACACAAAATGGTAAGAAAATATTTTTTCTTAATTAAGAAAAAAACAGCTATTCCAAGGTGATGCAGTACAGAAGTTAAACTTAAAAAGAATTGTAGCAGTAGGAGACTATTTTAAATCAGTCCACCTTTTTATGTGACTGGAATCCACTCCATACTCCTAATTTAGTACACTCAAGCAGTGGTGGTTCAGGCATAACAGGCATGCTGGGTGAGTTGTCCTTCCTGCTCCCACAGCAACTGTAGGCCTTAGGTGACTTTATCCCAAAGAAATGAACATGCTCTTTTTTTGGTAAAAAATAAAATAAAAGTTTCAGAAATTTAAAACTGAGTGTTTAATATTAAATGTAGAATAACTCAGTTCCTATTGAATGATTCTAATATGCCGAAGGATAAATGAGAGACTATTAAATGGAGTCCAAACTATTGGACTAAAACCACAGAAACAACTGCTCAAAATAGAATAGAATAAATCTTTATTGTCCCACAAAGGGGAAATTTGGTTGTAACAGCAGCAAATCGACAGATAACAGAAGCATTCACAATCACGCAAGAATGGTGGAAAAAGTATGAAAACAGAATTAAGAATTATATATGTACATTAAGGACACAATTACAAAAACCAAAGTATTGTGCCGTTATTAAAAATAAAGTTGCTTACTCAGATTAGTATGTGCAACTGAGTCGGATAATTAAAAAAACAGTGCATATTTACAGAATATGCATGAGTAGTTGTGCAATAGAAATTAAAAAAGTAAACGTATAGTTTACAAGAGTATAAACTGAGAAAAATACATGTGCAAATAGCAGCCACAGAAATGTTAGTTAAATGAGTCAAATAGTGCAAGTTACAGCAGTGATTTAAACATTGTGGATTTTGTTGGGAGCAGTTTTGGTTGTAAAGTCTAACAGCTGCAGGAGGAAAGACCTGCAAAAACGCTCCTTCATGCACCTAGGATGCAGCAGTCTGTCTCCCGATACCTTCACTGGATCCAGGGGCCATCCTAGAACAGAGCTGGCCTTCCTGGTGAGCTTATCCAACCTCTTCCTTTCAGCTGTAGATAAACTGCTGCTCCAACATATGACACCATAAAAGATGGCTGATGCCACCACAGAGTCTAAAAAGGTCTTTAGGAGCACTCCCTGGATTCCAAAAGACCTCAGTCTCCTCAGCAGGTACAGTCTGCTCTGACCCTTCCGGCAAAGAGCATCGGTGTTCTGGCTCCAGCCCAGTTTATTGTTCAGGTCAGGGGTTCTAAACATTTTGCAAGCTGCCCCCCCCCCCCCAAAAGCTGGTTCATTGCAGTTGGGGCCAGTGCCCCCCCCAAACACTCCACATCACCTTGCATAGATAGATTAGATTAATAGATAGACAGGCAGACAGACAGACAGACAGCCAGCCCGCCCGCCCTAGGGTATTATTTTTAGGCCCACATTATTATTATTATCATCATCATCGGTAGGCCTATCATCATTACTAGGCTATTGCTATATAATTATATGAGGTTGCATGCTTTAGTGTTATTATTATTATCAGTAGGCTTAATATCATTATTAGGCTATTGCTATAATTGGGAATTGGCACCAGACCTCTGATATTAATTTATGCTTTATTATTGTTATTACTAGGCCTAACTGTAGGCATCATATGCATTTTTTACAGAGGCTTGCAGGTAGGTGATGTTAATGTGAGACCTGAGCCTGCTTTGCCTTGCAAAGATCCTCAATTCTTGGCTCAATGTTTTGATAAACATAGCCTCAAATCATCCTCGATTTGTGCACGATTGCAGTATTTTGTTTTGAGTGCAGTCATTTTTGAGAATCTTGCCTCACACAAATATGTCAATGCAAAAGGAAGGAGAATCTTCAAGGCGACGTCACAGAGTTGAGGGTGTTCCTGCATCAATGCTGCCCAGAATGACGAAAGAGAGGAGGAGCTAAAGAGTTCCTTCAGTCTACTGTCACTCTTCAGCTCAATAAGCGGGTCCTGCATTTCAATTGACATAGGGTGACCATATTTTAATTTCCAACAAAGAGGACATCATGCACAGTACTTAAATACTTTCAGGATTTGGCCAATACTTTTGATTTTTGGAATATTTAAAGTGTGCATTCTCAATGTGGTTAGAAAAGTTTAGTTAAATAACAAACTTCAAAAAGCCTTTCACAAGTAGAAAAATTATTTAATAATCTCTGGAAATAAATTATAATAGAATAGAAATAATTACTCTTCTGAAATAAAAAAGTTACCAGCAACAGTATTAGTTTACTTTTTAAATTGCACTGGACAAAAACTGAAGAAAAATCTGAAATAATCTGAGAAAACAAGTATTTTCTTTTCACTGTAATAAAAGTAAACAGCTGCAGACTTAAAAACACAATAAAAAAGGTGCTTACTCGCTTTAGTTTGCATCTTCATCCTTCAGTCAGTTTATAGATGAACTCTCACTTTGTTTAGCTTTTTTATAGTTTTTGTGTCCATGTGATCTATGGGATTTTTGCTACTTTTGTCACACACAGGAACACACATGCCAGATATGTGAATAGTGCACTCCGCCACCCATTTGTTGCGACCGGAGGGTACAGTGGCTTGCAAAAGTATTCGGCCCCCTTGAACTTTTCCACATTTTGTCAAATTACAGCCACAAGCATGAATCAATTTTATTGGAATTCCACGTGCAAGACCAATACAAAGTGGTGTACACATGAGAAGTGGAACGAAAATCATTCATGATTCCAAACATTTTTTACAAATAAATAACTGAAAAGTGGGGTGTGCGTAACTATTCAGCCCCCTAAATCAAAACTTTGTAGAACCACCTTTTGCTGCAATTCCAGCTGCCAGTCTTTTAGGGTATGTCTCTACCAGCTTTGCACATCTAAAGACTGAAATTCTTGCCCATTCTTCTTTGCAAAACAGCTCCAGCTCAGTCAGATTAGATTACGTGTGAACAGCAGTTTTCAGATCTTGCCACAGATTCGCAAATGGATTTAGATCTGGACTTTGACTGGGCCATTCTAACACATGGATATGTTTTGTTTTAAACCATTTCATTGTTGCCCTGGCTTTATGTTTAGGGTCGTTGTCCTGCTGGAATGTGAACCTCCGCCTCAGTCTCAAGTCTTTTGCAGACTCCGAGAGGTTTTCTTCCAAGATTGCCCTGTATTTGGCTCCATCCATCTTCCCATCAACTCTGACCAGCTTCCCTGTCCCTGCTGAAAAGAAGCACCCCCATAGCATGATGCTGCCACCACCATATTTGACAGTGGGGATGGTGTGTTCAGAGTGATGTGCAGTGTTAGTTTTCCGCTACACATAGGGTTTTGCATTTTGGCCAAAAAGTTCCATTTTGGTCTCATCTGACCAGAGCACCTTCTTCTACATGTTTGCTGTGTCCCCCACATGGCTTGTGGCAAACTGCAAACGGGACTTCTTATGGTTTTCTTTTAACAATGGCTTTCTTCTTGCCACTCTTCCATAAAGGCCAACTTTGTGCAGTGGCTGCATTTCTGATCAGCGCTCTCCTTGTTCGGCCTGTGAGTTTAGGTGGACGGCCTTGTCTTGGTAGGTTTACAGTTGTGCCATACTCCTTCCATTTCTGAATGATCACTTGAACAGTGCTGCGTGGGATGTTCAAGGCTTGGGAAATCTTTTTGTAGCCTACGCCAGCTTTAAATTTCTCAATAACTTTATCCTTGACCTGTCTGATGTGTTCTTTGGACTTCATGGTGTTGTTGCTCCCAACATTCTCTTAGACAACCTCTGAGGCCGTCACAGGGCAGCTGTATTTGTACTGACATTAGATTACACACAGGTGCACTCTATTTAGTCATTAGCACTCATCAGGCAATGTCTATGGGCAACTGACTGCACTCAGACCAAAGGGGGCTGAATAATAACTGAAAAGTGGGGTGTGCGTTATTTATTTGTAAAAAATGTTTGGAATCATGTATGATTTTCGTTCCACTTCTCATGTGTACACCACTTTGTATTGGTCTTTCACGTGGAATTCCAATAAAATTGATTCATGTTTGTGGCTGTAATGTGACAAAGTGTGGAAAAGTTCAAGGGGGCCAAATACTTTTGCAAGCCACTGTATATCTTTTGTGGTTCGTGCATGAAGCTTGTGCTTTGACTTCTTGTAAACAGCAGTAACTCCGCGCAGAGCAGTGCTGCGCAATGCAGTGCGGTGCAGCGCAACTCGGCCCACAGCCTGCTGTCTGTGCCGTCAATAAACAGATCAGAACCAGGCACCACAGCAGCTCGGCAGGACGTCACATGAGAGAAAGGCTGCCATACTGCATGCATCACACCAGTCAGTTTAAGTATGGTCCTATGAAAAACAATAAAAACCCCGACATTTTCATCGGTCTATAAATCCCCCTGGTTGCCCGGACAGCACATGAAAAGTGGACGTGTCCGGGCAAAAGAGGACGGTTGATCACCCTAAATTGACAGCTCGTTTGTTGTGCACACAAACGGATCTTGAACCCATGCAAAATGTGTGATAATCCTCTTTAAACTACGTTGGAAATTGTTTTCTCATTGCTGACAGGTGCTCAGATGCTGATTGAAATAGGGAGGAGAAATCGTGTGACGTGCCTGCATCAGTGATAAAATCTACAAGGCTGGGGAACATGTCGCAGCTCCCTCGACTAATGCGGCCATGCCAGAGGTCTAGTTTTTGTGTGAAGGCGAGCACTTTGTCTGCAAGGAGCAAAATATAAGTTTCGCAGCCTTGCAAAGACAGGGTAAGGCCATTCAAGCGGTCAAATATATCAACCAAATAAGCCACATAGTGTCATCCAGATGCTTCACCAGATCTGATTTGATTTCTGTCAAAAACCACTTCACCTCCTCTCGCAGCACATACAACCGCTGTAACATCCGCTGTAACATCCGCCCCCTGGAGAGCCAGCGAACTTCAGTGTGACTCGCTTAATTAAACTGCTTATCGCCTGCATTTGCGTTCACTATCAACAAACAAATCAAATTTGTTCAAAACTTTTTTTTATCAGTTCAAACACATTTTACATTTTATTGAGGAGTGGTGTATATACAAAACGATAACTTTTTATGAAAGTAGTTTAATAATGAAAAAATGCAAATTTTTATTTTATTTTTCCTCCCATCCTGTAGCCTACTCGTGCCCCCCCGGAGCGTGGCACAGCCCACCGGTTGAGAACCACCGGTTCAGGTGAACACCCAGGTACTTATAAGAGTCCACTATTTCAATGTCCACTCCCTGGATGTTCACCAGTGTCAGTGTGGTGGGTCTGCACCTGCGGAAGTCCACCACCAACTCCTTGGTTTTCCCCGCATTGATCAGCAGGTAGTTCTGCTGGCACCAGTCCACAAAGTCCAGTGTCCACAGTCTGTACTCTGAGTTGTCCTCGCCTGTGATGAGGCTGACGATGGCAGAGCAATCAGAGAACTTCTGAAGAGGGGAGTTGATGGAGAAGTCTGCAGTGTAGAGGGTGAAGAGAAGCAGTGCCTGCACCATACCCTGTGGGGCCCCCATACGCAGACCAGCCTGTCGGAGAGACAGCTTGGTGTCCTCACATACTGTGGGGGTCCTGCGATGTAGTCCAGTATCCACTGGGACGTGTGGTGGTCTACTCCTGAAAGCTCCAGCTTGACCCTCAGAAGTCCTGGCTGGATGGTGTTAATAGCACTGGAGAAATCAAAGAACAGGATCCTCACAGTGCTCCCAGGCTTCTCCAGGTGAGTCATAGCTTGGTGTAGGAGGTAGATGATGGCGTCATCCACCCCGATGCCTGGCTGGTAGGCAAACTGGAGCAGATCCAATGAAGAGCTCACCAGGGGGTGAAGGTGGTTAAGAGCCAACCAAGGGTCTTCATCAGATGTGAGGTCAGGGCTACCAGCCTGTAGCTGCTGAGGTCCTTCGAATGTGAAGTCTTTGGTACTGGTAGCACACAGGAGGTCTTCCACAGCTGTGGTACTTTCCCCAGCTTCAAGCTCAAGTTCTATAGATATCACAGGATGCCACACAGTTCATCTGCGCAGTCCTCAAAGATGAGGGGGGTTGCAGAAGGTGAGACGAAGCTGGAGGAGGCGTGGGTGGCTGTTCAAACCGGTTGAAGAGCGGGTTCAGGTCGTTCACCCACTCTAAATCCCCTGCAGCCTGGGGGGTTGGTTTATGCCCTTTTCTTCAGGCTTTGTTGTCCTCTGCTGCAGCTGGTCCTCCATCTTCTTCCTGTAGATGTTCTTCCCTTGACTTATTTTCCATTTCAGTCTCTTCTGTGCAGCTCTCAGCTCCTCCTCGTCTCCAGTCTCCAGAAGGCTCTCTTCTTCTCCTTTAGGAAAGCCTTTATTTCAGGGTTGGTCCAGGGCTTATTGTTGGAAAAACACAGTACCTTTATGATGGGTACTCTGTTGTCCACACAAAAGTTTATGTAGTCCATAATGCAGTCAGTGATGCTATTGTTGTGCCATAGGGGTGCATAGGTTCTCCCACACAATAGAGCTTAAACAGTCCCTCAGAGCCTCTTCAGTCTCCTCTGACCAGTTCCTTGGTCACAGCCGGTTCTCTGTGTAGAGGTTTATACACAGGCTGGAATTGAACCAGGTTGTGATCTGAGCCCCCCAGTGGAGGGAGAGGTGATGAACTGTATGCCTCCTTGGTGTTGGCATGCAATAAGTCCAGTGTTTTATTGTCTCTGGTGTGGCAGGTTATGTACTGGTTGAAGTTGGGGAGAGTGGAGGACAGGGTGATGTGGTTAGAGTACCCGGAGATCAGAAAGAGGGCCTGGGGATGCTGTGTTTGGAGTCTGCTGTTAACAGTGTGGATGACATTGCAGGGTGCTGCAGCGTTGGCAGAGGGTGAATGTACACAGCTATCACGATAACGTGCGTAAACTCCCGCGGTAGATAGTACGGCCTCATGCTAACAGTGAACAGCTCAATATCCTTACTCCATAGTGTGTCTTGATAGATAAAGGCGCAGAGTTACACCATCTATCATTCACAAACACAGCCAGACCTCCTCCTCTCTTCTTACCACTCTCCTTGGTTCTGTCGACCCGGAGCAGATTAAAACCCTCCATGTTTATGTGCGAGTCTGGAGTTAGCGCAGTTAGCCACATCTCGGTCAGGCAGATCAGGCTGGATTTATGCCCTCAGAGCTGTATTGGCATTATTGATCATCCAAGCGCTTTTTGTTTGCTTGATTTTACAAGCTCAATTACTACTCTATGTAGAAGTCAGAACATAGAAAGTTATTCTGAGTGGATTGGATTTGGGGGAACTACTGGCCCCTATAGGTTTAGCATGTCTATGAATGTGCTTAACAACGCACTTATGCGGTTAGGTGTTTCTTTTAAAAACGAGGTGGTGAGAATAATTGTTTTTTTTTTTTAAACAGCTACGTGTGTACATGGCCTTTGTTGAGGAGAGATCTCACATTTCCCATGATGAAGGACATGATGACGGGCCTGTACCTCCTTCCCCTGCAGCGACGCCCGATCCCGGCGCGAGTGTCTTGTCTCTTTCTCCTCAGTTCCCGGGGGATGTTGGCTCGTTCAGTGGGAGGCAGTACAGCAGAGCTACCCAGAGCTCGCAGCTGATCCCTACTGTAAACAATGACCAATCGGGCGCTCACACATTCTCTGGACACAAATGCCGTGAAAAGTGCAACAAAAAACACGATGTTCCACAAAATTCTCGGTTCCATTGTGGAAACAGCAGTACACAATCAAAAAACAGTGACAAAAATACACCAAAGCGTAGAAGAGTAAATATTTAAGAAAAATAAAACTCGATCGAGTGGGAACTGCTGAGACCGGCTGCCTGCTCCGCGCGGCGACGGATATGTGCTCGGAAAATGACATTGACTTCATATTCATTAAACACATCTGCTAGGCAGCTAAATCTTTCATTTTTAAAAGATTTGGTTGTGAAGACAGTATTCAGAAAGGAAACAACAGAGAGCAAAGCGAAGTAGACATGCAGCAAAGGTCTGCAACTGCAAAAATCTGATTCTGGATGCCTGTGTCTGGGAACAATGGCCTCAGGATGCTTGCTCGACTGTTACACAACACACACCCCTGCCTCAAAGTATTTTTTGCAGTACTTACACAGCACAACACTTCAAAGTCCACAACTCCTCTGTTGCAGTGTAGCTTCAAATAAGGAATAGAACATTTTCAAATGAATTAACTTTTTTTATCTAGTTCTCATTTTACCAACCTCGTCTCCGAGGAGGTGCACCAAATGTCGGCTGTATAAAAAACCTGTCACTATACTCAATCATCTTGTGGCTCTGTTGAAACCAGTTTTGGGGCCTTGTGTATCTTGTGTTCATGGTGTTTCTGTTTTATGTTCAGCTGCCGAACTCTGCGATTCCTGTTGAAATTTAGTCTTTTGTCAAAAGATTTCTTCTGATTTACCATTTGTGTGGTAACCTCGCCAGCAAAACTATGCATAACATATCAGAAATGATATGAAATGATATGCATAACATATCATTTCAGTTCTATAGAGGGAACTGCTGCCACAATCCTTGCTCGTGTGTCCGTTGTGACCTCTCTATGAGGTCTGACTGAGCCAAGGAGATACATGATGTTGGCTAGAGGCTAAGTGTTGGGTTTTTGCAACTCAGTTCCAGCTCAGTTGTTATCTAATCATAACATGTTCTTTAACTGTTGTTTGGGAAACCCCAAGCCTACCTCTTCATCTGTTTAATCTAAGCATGCAATGGTGGCTAACGATTTGATAATGATGTTTTTCATTTCAAAATATGTTTTCTAGTATCAGTTTATTGAAGTAGAATTAAAAACATTACATTTAAATTGTTAGTCCTTCTTCAGAACTACCCCGACAAAGGTAATGGAAACGCCCCAAATCGGGGCTGAGTCTACCTTTTCACAGACTGAACCAACCTTAGTGGAAAAGGGACATAATTGTCATATTGGAGTTTTTTAGCCCCAGACACGGCTACCTTGTTTACAACAGAGATAAGGTGTTAGCTCTGCGAGAACCAGCACTTCTCTTCACAAAGAAGCAGAGCTGGACGAAGGCTCCTGGAGAGGAAATGGAGGTATAAACTTTATTTACTGTCCGTCATCATGGGAAATGTCCGCTCCCTCCCCAATAAGATCGAGGAGCTCACAGCGCTGATCAGAAGACAGTGAGAATACAGACAGTGTAGCCTGATGTTTTTCACTGAGACGTGGTTAACCGAAGTGAATGCAGACTCTGAGGCTTCCCTGGAAGGGTTCAAACTTATGCGTTTAACAGGAGAAGAGTGATAAGAGGAAAGGCGGGGGTCTGGTGGTGTATATGAGAGGTGGTGTAACCCTGCTCATGTGGTTATAAAGGATCAGTTTTGCTTGAAAGACATTGAGCTACTGGCTGTTGGTCTGCAGCCTTATTACATCCCGAGGGAATTTTCACATTTTATTGTGTTTAATGTGTACATCCCTCCCTGTGAAGATGCAGATGCCGCCTATGAGCAGCTGCACAGGTCTGTGAATCGGCTACAGACTCTGCACCCGGACGCATTCCTGCTCATGAGAGGGGACTTTAACCATGCCTCACTCTCCTCCATCCTCCCTACGTTCACCCAATACGTTAAGTGCCACACTAGAGGAAAAAAGACAGACTATAACTCCACATTTTAACTGCTGTTGGCTCATCACTATCACTTGCTCAGTGCAATATCACATTGT
The DNA here is from genome assembly GCA_963556495.2 of Valencia hispanica. Classification (NCBI taxonomy): domain Eukaryota; kingdom Metazoa; phylum Chordata; class Actinopteri; order Cyprinodontiformes; family Valenciidae; genus Valencia; species Valencia hispanica. The sequence goes on from OY747703.1 coordinate 30,776,484, forward strand.
GCATTGTATATTTATATTTATCTATGTGCAGTTCCTTTTGTAAACAAATTTTTGTATTTTATTCTACTTATTTCATCTTCCACCAGTGTTCTACTGCTGTCTGTCTTTTACCTCTGCACCTTATTCCTTTTCTTGTTTGTGTATACTGCCGTAACATGCAAATTCCCCCTTGTTGGGATCAATAAAGTATTTCTATTCTATTCTATTGCTGAGGAAGCAAAGTACGCAAACAAAGGTTTTGGAATGGCTGTCCTCCAAAGTTGAACAAAAGGTAACTTTTTCTTTTATTTGTATTTTCTTACAGCCCAGAATTAATCATTAGCCTTTAGAACTGAGCCTGACTTTCTAAATAAGATACCAAAACCTTAGAAAATGCAGAAAAAAAGTTCTGAGGCATTTTGTTCATATCAGTGCTTTTCTGTCTTTGTTTCTTTGCTCTCTTTCTTAGATCATTGAACGCCTTTGTCTGACATGCTGCATGAATTGCTGTACTTTCCTGAAGTCTTCGAGTCAGTTTAATAGATATAGATGGACTACATTTAGGAGTTCAATGTTACTCAACAGTAATCATAACAAAAAGATAGCATCTCGGTAAGTGAATACATTCTTTAATGGCCAGTTAGATAAACATCTTCATTCAAATATGCTGAAGAGGCCTACCATTAGGAACAATTGGCTAAAGTGTTTCTTGTCACAAAAATAGGCCTAGTCTTTCTACTCATGGACCCCACTTGATCATACAGGTGTGCTGTGGTATCAGGAACCAACATGTCAGCAGCAGATCCTTTAAATCCTGTATGTTCTGAGGTGGGGTCTCCATGGATCAGAATCATTTTTACAGTGCATCCTGCAGATTATCCCTTGGAATGTAATCTAGGAAATTTTAAGGGACAAATCAACACCACAAACTCCCTGTTGAGCTCTTCAAGCCATTCCTGAAACATGCTTGCTTTGTGGCAGGTGTATTATCCTGCTTAAAGAGGCCACAGCAATCAGAGATGACTATTTCCATGAATTAAATTAAATTCAGTTTATTTATATAGCACCGATTCACAACAGATGTCATCTCAAGGCACTTTACAAGAAAAGTAATTTCAATACAATCATACATACATTCCAATTAGTTTAAAGTTTAAATTAATTTCCTATTTAAGGAATCCCAGCAGATTGCATCAACTCAATGACTTCAGGTTGTGTCCCTTTGATGCAGACTTCCAACCATAGCAATCCCTCATACTGAGCAAGCATGTAGTGACAGAGGAGAAGAAAAACTCCCCTTTAACAGGAAGAACCCTCCAGCAGAATGCGGCTCAGTACAAACGGCCATCTGCCACAACCGTCTGGGGGTTTGAGAAGACAGAGCAGAGACACAGAAAGAACAGAAGATCTGAATATAGGAGTACTTTCTGTATTACAGAAAGTAAAAAGTTTATAACAAGACACGGGGGAGTTCAGCCGCTGAGACAGTCTTCCCAGTCGATGCCCCCCGTCCAACAGGGTATTGCAGCTAAGCAGGATACCAGACCAGCATATAATGCAACTGGAGTAGTAGAAAAGAAAGTAGCAGAGTGAAGGTAAGTCTGTCCTCCAGCAGTCTGAGCCTATACCAGCATAACTACAGAGATAGCTCAGAATAACATAAGCCACTCTAACTGTAAGCTTTTTCAAAAAGGAATGTTTTAAGCCTGGCCTTAAAAGTTAAGTGTCTGCCTCACTGACAAAACTGGGAGCTGGTTCCACAGGAGAGGAGCCTAATAACTAAAAGATCTGACTCCCATTATACATTTAGAAATCCTAGGAACCACAAGTAAACCTGCAGTCAGAGAGAAGAGCTCTGTTAGGAACATATGGAACAATCAGATCTCTGATGTATGATGGAGATTGATTATTAAGGGCTTTATATGTAAGAAGAAGGATCTTAAATTCTATTCTGGATTTAACAGGGAGCCAATGAATGGAAGCTAAAGCAGGAGAAATGTGATCTCTCTTTTTAATATTCATCAGAACTCTTGCTGCTGCATTTTGTATCAACTGAAAGCTTTTAATTACATTTTGTGGACTTCCAGATAGTAAAGCATCACAGTAGTCCAGCCTTGAGGTAACAAATGCATGGACTAGTTTCTCAGCATCACTCCTGGACAGGATGTTTCTAATTTTAGCAATATTCTGAAGGTGAAAGCAGGAAATCTTAGAAACCTGTTTAATATGGGATTTGAATGTAATGTCTCGGTCAAAAATAACGCAGAGGTTCTTTACGTTATTAGTGGAGGCCAATTTAATGCCATCCAGATAAAATGATTGACTAAGCAGTTTATTTTTTTAGAGCTTTTGGTCCAAAGACGGCAACTTGTCTTGTCAGAATTTAAGAGCAAAAAGTTTAGAGTCAACCATGTTTTTATGTCATCTAGACATGCCTGTAATCTACCTAACTGACTGGATTCATCAGGATTTATGGATAAATATAGTTGTGTATCATCGGCATAGCTGTGGAAATTTATCAGAATCGGAATCAGCTTTAATGGCCAAGTATGACACATACAAGGAATTTGACTCCGGCAACTTTTCTCTCCAGTACAGAACTTAAATAAGTGAAATAAAGAAATAAATAATATATACACCAAACCGGGGTTATTTTACAGTGAGTATGTACAGCAGTGCAGAGTTATAGTTTGTTATGTGAATGGACTCACACTCTGTGACTACACAGAGTTCATCAGAGCGACAGCCTGGGGAAAAAAACTGTTCTTGTGTCGGGTGGTTTTGGCGTACAACGCTCTGCAAAGCCGGCCTGACGGGAGGAGCCTAAACAGATTGTGGCCAGGGTGTGAGGGGTCTGTGGTGATTTTTCTGGCCCGCTTCTTGACCCTGGACTGGTACAGGTCCTGAATGGAGGGAAGATCAGTACCTATGATCCTCTCTGAGGACCTGACTGTTCTCTGCAGTCTGTCCTTGTCTTTTCTGGTGGCGGATCCGAACCAGACAGAGATGGATGAGGTCAGGACAGACTGGACTATTGCTGTGTAGAAGATGGTCAGCAGTTCCTTAGGCAGGTTGAACTTTCTGAGCTGACGCAGAAAGTACAGCCTTTGCTGGGCCTTCTTTCTTATATAGTTAATGTGGGAGGTCCACTTCAGGTCCCGTGTGATGGTGGATCCTAGGAACCTGAAAGACTCCACTGTGGGGACTGGCCTGTTGATTATGAGAGGAGATGTTGATGGGGGTCTCTTCCTGAAGTTCACCGTCATCTCCACAGTTTTGAACGGGTTTAGCTCCAGGTGGTTCTGACTGCACCAGAGGACCAGCTGTTCCACTTCCCCTCTGTATGCAGACTCGTCACCGTCATGGATGAGTTCAATGGCCGATGCTGAGGGACCGGGAGCTGGATGTGAAGTTACCCAGTTTCACCTGCTGCCTCCTGTCAGTCAGGAAACTGACAGGAGGCAGGTTAAAAATAGGTATGTAATTAACTAAGTCATCTTGATCAAGGGAAGGTTTCTTAAGTAACGGTTTAATTACAGAAATTTTAAATTCCTGTGGTACGTATCCATTTACTAAGGATAGATTCATTATGTCTAAAATGGGGCCAGGAACTAAATGGAACACGTCCTTAAATAATTTGGTTGGGATTGGGTCCAACATATAAATTGAAGTTTTAGATGAGGCTAATATTTTTGATAATTCCAAAAGTTCAACTGAATCAAAACAGTCAAACACAAATTAAGCTCTACAGTTCTCTCCGATGCTGCCTCACTTACTGAGAAAGAAGCAATCGTGTTTGGAAGGATCCCAATGATTTTATTTTTAATAGAATTAATTTTATCTATGAAGAATCCCATAAAGTCATCACTACTAAGAGCTGGGGGAATAGCTGACTCAACAGAGCTATGACTGTGTAGGTTTGGCAACTGTACTAAAAAGAAACCTGGGATTGTTCTTATTCACCTCTATTAATGATGAAAAATGTGCTGTTCTAGCTTGTCGGTGTTTTTTTTTATACAGCAGTGGACTGTTTTTCCAAGTTAAATAGGAATTCTCTAGATGTGTAGAGCGCCATTTTCTCTCCAATTTTCTAGTATTCTGCTTTTAAGTATACAGCTCTGCATTAAACCAGGGACTCAGCCTCCTATGGCTAATTACTTTCTTTTATAAGAGTGCCACACACAATGAGGAAGTAATGCTATGAACCAGACTATCAATTTCTGAAGGGTTGGAGTTGGAATTGCTTCTCTCTACTGTGTTACTCTGAGACACTGAGGAAAGCAAGAACTGAACAGATTCTTTAAAACTTGCTACAGCATTGTCTGATAAAGCTCTACTATAATGAAATTTTCTTTCAGATTTAAGATGGTCAGTTAAAGTCAATTAAAAAGTAATTAAAAAGTGGTCAGACAGAACTGGATTATGTGGTTGGACTGTTATTTCCTCACACTCAAAACCGTATGTAAGTAGAAGTGTGAGGGGAGATGTGGTGTGAAGCATGGACCCAAACGCAGAGGCCGAGAAAGGTGCAGGATATTTATTAGAGGTGCTGTTGGTGTAGTGCTGGTGATGATGAAGATGGTGATGGCAGGAACGGAGACAGGACGGCAAACAGCAGGACGACACACCATGGAGACATAGACAATACCCACAATGATCCACGCTGAGTGAAGGAAAGTGACGGGTTTTAAAGGCAGAAGGTAAGGAGGATCAGGTGTGGTAGATTGGAGACACAAGTAAGGATGATTATTAGGAGAGGGAGATTAGGATAGCATGACAACAAGGTCCAAAGTGTGTTGACCCGAGTGGGTGGGTCCCTGTACTTTTTGATTAAAGCCAATTGAGTCTTAGATAGCATTAAATGCTGCATTTAGGCTATCACCTTCAGTGTCCACATGAATATTGAAATCCCCCACTATAATGACCTTATCAGTATTTAATACTAATTCAGATAAAAAATGTGAGATCTGATCCAAGAATTGAGAGTTAGGGCCTGGTGGACAATACAAAACCACAAACAAAAATGTTGTTAATGTTTTGAAACTTGGATAAGCAAAAATATGGGTTAGATGTTCAAAAGAAATGTAGCTATCAATTGGCCTGGGATTAATTAATAAATCAGAATGAAGAATGGTTGCAACCCCTCCTCCTCACCCAGTACTTCTAGGAATGTGAAAATTTAAATAATTGGAAGGAGTTGACTCATTTAAACTGATGTAATCCTCCTGCTGCAACCATGTTTCTGTGAGACAAAACATAGTAATTTGATTATCACAAATCAAGTCATTTACTTGTCATTTACAAAGTATTTGAGGAGAGATATCTTATGTTTGATAAACCACATTTAATAGTTTTATTTTTCTGTTTAGTCAAAGTCGTATTAATCTTTGTGAGATTTTCATGATTTGCTCTTGTTGGGGTAAAGCAACACTAAAGTTATTTTTAGCTTAAAATAATGTTTCCGAACTCGTGTCAGTGGTTGATCAACTCATAACAGGGTGAAACGGCACTTCTGCATTCGCTTTGCGGCCCTCTATTGGCCATAACAGCACTATGTAACTTTGGGTCGTCGGGTAGCGGTTTTGTAGTTCAAATGCGACTTGCTTTACGGCAGGCTTCACAAAAGCCGGTAGGTGCAGCGTCCTGCAAGGGTCTCTGGGTGGAGCATACTCGGCAGGTACATATAAATGGAAGATACCTAGCAGCAGGTAGCTTGAACTATTGTCATCATGACGTTGTCATCATGAATTGTATTCATCTGTACACCGGTGTTCCGACTATCTGTGCTACCCGCATGCACATTTCGATGTTACGTCACAATTCGCTTACTCAGCAAATCCGTCATCAAGAATTCCTACCTGGAAGATCCATTTCGTCTGTTTTATTTCTTTGAAGTTTACTGTGAGTTTTATTCAAATTATTTTATTACTGGCTAATTTTTATTCAAAATATTTTAAGGCTTTCCTTAAGCTACTAGTTTCAAGTTTACATGACAGCCCTTGTTGCCTATGTTAGTTTCACTTCTGTGATATTGCTACACTGCATGTAAACAAGTCCCATTAATTAGAGTCGTACAATAAATGCGGTGTATTTTGCGGGCTATTTGTGCTTATAATCATAGGCTACTACATTTTAATATTTTGGAGTAATAATACTGCTATCTGCTCTACGTCTTACCGGCTTGGTATACATTAATTAGCTGCTTTACAAACTGATAACAGATTTCCAGAATGTGCTATTCATCTATAGGCCTATTTAACAGGTAGGATATTCTGATCATGGTTTTTAGTGCATCTTTATGTGCTAGTTTTAGCTTTATATTAAGCGGGTAGCATGTTCTGTGGATTGAAAGAAAAGTTTGTTATTCATAATTTTTTGCTATGTTAGGCATTACTGCTAGACTGCCACTTCAATCCCGTCACTTGAAAAATATTTTCCGATGATTATGTTTAACATCAAAGCTAACAGTTGTTGTTTTCGGCATGTAAACATACTTTTCAAGGGGTAGCACTGACAGATGTGCGCTACGGTAGGACATTCTGAAGAGGTAGCACAGATGGTCAGAACAGTGCTGTCAGCCATATAATAAAGAAATTAGATCGTATCATGTTATAACGTGATTGTTGTAAAAACGTGAAACTATCACGTTATAACGTTTTAGTTTCAAGTTTTTTTTACGTTTTTACAATAACGTTATAACGTGATACGGTCTAATTTCTTTATTATATGGTTGACAGCTCTACACCGCCGTACATATGACATGCTGAAATATAGAAAATGTAGCTTGGATGAAGACATTTGACACAAAGGCTGCCCAAGCCGTGAAAATCTGCAACGTTAGAGGGTATCGCTTGTAAATGTGAATCCCCTGGTGTAACCATAACAGATTTTACGACAGTAGTAGAAAACAATACATTTTTCCCAACTGTAGGGGGACCCAGAGAGCAAAACTTACTTAGTGTTGCTTTAACTTTTAATCCACTTGATTTTGGCCATGGGCAAGACACTGTCTCTATGGGGTAATGGGTGGATAACAGTACAGAAGCTGAGGAGATGGGTTAAACGATGACTCTGCTTCCTGGTCTGGACCCTCGGTTGTCAGTGTTTGGGAGGACTAATAAATCCTGCCAGATTTCTAGAAAGAACATCTGCTCCATCCAAAGTGGGATGGATGCCGTCTCTCTTGCAGGTTTACCCCAAAATGTTTGCCAGTTATCAGTGTAGCCCACATTGTTTGCAGGACACCACCCAGACAACCATTGGTGGAATGACAGCATGCGGCTAAACATGTCGTCACCGGTCCGATCGAGCAGGGGACCAGAAAAGATTACAGAGTCCGACATTGTTTGGGCAAAGTTACACACCGAAGCAACACAAATTTTTGAGACCTCCGATTGGAGTAACCGGGTGTCATTACCGCCAGCGTGAATAATAATTTTACTGTATTTACACTTATCCATAGCCAGCAGTTTCAGGTAGGATTTGATGTTGCCCGTTCTGGCCCCTGGCAAGCATTTGACTATGGTCAATGGTGTCTCTAATGCCACGTTTCTGACTATGGAGCTGCCAATTACCAGGGTCGGCTTCTCAGCGGGTGTGTTGCTGAGCAGGGAAAATCTGTTAGAAATGCGGACTGGTTGGTGGTGACCCGTGGGCTGGGTTCTAGAACTATGCAAAAAGTACACCTCCAGAAAATGTGTGCTTGTCTGTTAAAAACACTTCGGAAGACCTCAGCACAGAGAAAACTTGATGAATTCAAGAGAGTCTCAACACCAAACAGCTCCACGGAGTGCAACAGTGACAACAGGAAATGACGCAATACGGCTTGCCCAATCGAGAGCCTGTGCTAATGGATGAAATGGTGTACATGATATGTAACAGTTATGATGTTGCTGGTGTCAAAAGAATATCCACATGGATGGCAGATATTTTTTATGCAAAACAATTGCTAAAGCATCACACTATATCCACCCTTTTTCTTCCTTCCTGTAGCACATCCTGGTGCCATGTGTTCCCTAGATGAGCAACACCATTCACACATCAGCCACTCCCGACATGTAAAAGAGAATGCGACTGATGAGACCAGACCATCTTCTATTGCTCCATGGTTTAGTTCTGATGCACCCTGACTGGTCTGCAGCTTTGCCACTCCAAACACAACAAACTGTCTTTCACTGTGTGTTATGACACTTCTCTATCAGAAAAAGCATTATGGAGAGCCTATCAAGAGTCATTGCCCTGCTGCCGATTCCATGGACTGCTACTGATAGACAGACCAGCGGAGGTAATGAGGCAGAAGCTGACCAGGAGGGAATCCAGAGGGAAGGTAAGTTGTTTCCAGGAAGTATCGCCGATGGAACGGAGATCAGAGAAGGAAACCAACTTCGGAGGACAAAGGAGTCAGGATCAGGATCTGTGAGGAAATCAGGAAGCATAAGCGCACAGAGAAGATGAGCCTGAACGAGCTGCACCTGTCGCCAATCAGCCACGGCCCTGCAGAGAAGGTAGGAGAGCACACACACACACACACACACACACAGCGGAAACACCAGCAGAACACAGGGGGTGTTTCTCAATGTCAATGTGCCTCGCCTACCCAGGCAATGCCTCGGTAGGCGAGGCGCCTTGCTTACGAGGACACTGTCCTTCCTTGGTCAAAGAAAACAGTTAAATGGAACAGACTTACATCACGTGACCGCGGCTGCCTAGGGCCCGCCTTTTGCTTACGCGCTCTGTTTACGTCCCGCCCATTGTTATATTTTATACGTTTAAGTTTCAATATAGATGTATAACGAGAGTTTAACTTTTTTAATTGTGTATATATTGGTTAAATCAAATGTGAAAGTAAGTTAGTACCCGCTAGCAACCAAAGCTGCAACTTCAAAAATACCGCGATGTATTCTGGGAAATTTATGACTGAGGGAAGGCATCAAGGCACCTCCCATGTATCCTTGGTCAGTTAGCTAAACGGCAGACAAACGGAGGACAGACTCCTCGGTAGCACATGAACATTGGAACACGCCTTGGCGGTCCCTGATGACGTATCTCCTAGGCAACCGGGGCGAGACCAAGGTATCAAGGCGAGGTTCCTTGGCATTGAGAAACACCCAGGATCCTAACAACCAGGTCTTACAGCAGCAAAGCAGCCCTAGAACATCACACTATGACCACAATGTTGGCTGTCAGAACAACATTCTTTTTCTTCTTTATTATTCCTTACCAATAATTTCTATCCTCCACGGCGGTGGTTCTCAACCGGTGGGGGGCGGACACGCTCCCGGGGGGGCAGAGTAGGCTACAGGATGGGCGGGAAAAAACTGAAAAAGAAAAATTTGCTTTTTTTTTATTATTATTAAACTACTGTCATAAAAAGTTATAGTTTTGTATATACATCACTCCTCAATAAAATGTAAAATGTGTTTGGACTGATTAAAAAAGTTTTAAACAAATTTGATTTGTTTGTCAATAGTGAGCGCAAATGCAAGTGATAAGCAGTTTAATTAAGAGAGTCACACTGAGTTCGCTGGCTCTCCAGGGGGCGGGTGTTACAGCGGTTGTATGAGCTGTGAGAGGAGGGGAAGTGGTTTTTGACAGAAATCAAATCAGATCTGGTGAAGCATCTAGATGACACTATGTGGCTTGCGCCTCTGTCCTATTTGGTCGATATATTTGACCGCTTGAATGGCCTTAACCTGTCTTTGCAAGGCCGTGAAACTTATATTTTGCTCCTTGCAGACAAAGTGCACACCTTCACACAAAAACTAGACCTCTGGCATTGCCACATTAGTCGAGCCTTGTAGATTTTATCACTGAAGCAGGCAAGTCACACGATTTCTCCTCCTTATTCACCCCGTCGAGTCTACATGGTGAATTTCAGCTTCTTCCCTATGGTGGTTTTTAGTCCCAAGATGTAGGACAAAGAGTTATAAAAACAGCTTTATCTCTTCTGGGTCACTGAACTCTATAGGGGTTTTATGTGATTTTTCTTAATCTTAATCTCTAAAGAAAATTTACCTTTGGTTATAAATGAAGCACTCTTGACCTTGACTTGAAATGCTGTTAGTTGTACAGAGGTAAAAGGTTGTTTAGGTTAGGTTGTTTTTTAAATGTCTAATAAACAAAAACAGCTAGCTATATATATATATATATATATATATAGATAAAACATTTAAGTATGCCAAAAGTGATGTCGGTGAGAGGGCAGTTTTTCTATGATGAAACTGCATCTTTCTGGAGGTATACTTGGATCATATTAACTGCACAAAAAGTTTTGTCAAAATTGTACATTGTCACAACAGGGGTTGTATTTATGAAAATGGGAAAATATTTCTCAATCTATTGAAACATTTCAGTATGCAGGCTGCATATTGCTGTAACAGAGTCTTGTCATAACAAAAATACAACAAAATGTTGAGTCAAGTTCACACAAGCCTTGCATTGCTGGGAGACTGCATGATGCAGGGCTCTTTTCGCCCTCTTTTTAACAGTTTTGCATGACCTCTTTGCTCTGTTTGCATCTCTCTTCACCAGCCATTGAAATTTCCGTCTAATTTGCATCTGTGCTGATTCTCGCTCATTAGAATTTATCAGCTTTTGTTGGGAGGAGCCAGGTGAGGTATGTGCGTCTGTGTGTGAATCTATGGATATTTTCGCAACAGGAGGGAAGCAGAAAGAGACAGAACTGGAAAGATGAGGATGTGTGGGATGACAAGAAAGAGAAGAACCACATGAGATAATTTAATGTAGTGTTTTAGGTTTCCCTGTCACATGCGAGTGTAGCCTGGTGAGTGTCATGCTTATAAAGATGAATTTATCTTTTAGAATTGTAGTCTGCTACACAAAGCTGTTATTGATGCAGAATAATAATAGTTTACTGTATATAATAATGTAATATAATATTTATCTGCTATAAATCACTCTGTTGATAAAGATTTTTATTACATTTTTTATCACAGTCTGAACTATTATGGTAATATACTTGTTAAAAAAATGACACTTCAGATTCACATTACTTTTAAATCATATTAACATCATATTAGATGGTTGTTTTCTTTAACATATAAAAACCTTATGTGAGCTACTAGCTTTCATAATTTTCCCTATAGAGAGGGAATCATTTCTTAGATACAAATATGCAAAACAAATTCTCAGCCTTCATCCACTTTCACTATGTTGATTAAATTAGGCTGATATGAATCACCTTTCGTTAACTTGAATTTCATTTTAGCAGGTGAAACATTTACCAGTTTACCAGGTACTGTAGGGGTTGTATTGCATTATATGTGTGTTCAGCAACGGATGAACCAGTTGGCATTTTACAAAATAAACTAAACAAAATCTTTAAAATGTAAAATAACTTTATGGATTAGTAACATAAACAGTGTTCAAATTTGAAACAAGAATACAGTTTCAAATGTCACCAATATTTAACTAATTTCTTTGGTAAAGAGCTGATGGTTTCATCATTCCTTCTCTTTAGTTTCAGACAATTTTTTGGAAGGTTTTTGGTTAAAAACAAATCTTGTTCACCATGTGTGCATCTTTAATTGTCAAGGACTTATATTTTAGTGATTTTAAATTGTCCTGTACAGAATATTTTTTTCTTTTAGCCAAGACAAGAATGCTAGATAGAGCACTTAAGTTTGACCATAATATGTTAGCACCTCTGAGGTGTTATTCCCCTCTGTCCAGGTACTGTCTGTGTTGCTCAATAGCTGGAATGTGGCTCAACAAGATTACAAGTTTTAACACGCTATAAGCGTCAAATGCACAAACCTTTTTTCTTGTTTTGCTTTTGTAACTTAAGAATTGATAACCCCTGAACAGTTTCTAAAGATTTTTGTGGAGATTATTTTGTACTCCTTTCCAGTTGAGTTAAAGGTAGTTTAGAATATTTTTCACTAGAATTGAACGGTGATAAGATGGACTCAAATACAGAGAGGAGGCAGGAGGTTAAAAATAAAACTACTCACTTAACTAAATTACAAAAAAACAAAATTATACAAAACATAAAATCAAAGGGAAAAACATGTGACGACCAGGAGACTTGCTGAAGGTAACAGTAGGATCTACCAAACAGAAATATTTAAGATGGAGAGTTGATTACCGAGCAAGGAAGAGATTATTGATTTGAAATCGTGCAGCTGTGGGGGAAGGGAAGTTGAACTACGGAAATGGGAGAAATGGCTTATAGAACACACAGAACAAGGAAGCAGAATATACATATCACCATGAAACAAAACACAAAACCAAAATCCCAAAGAACATGAAAAATTGCATTCTAGAGTCTACTGTTACATCTGTCACAGCTATTAAAAGCTGAGGAGAATCTTGTTTCTGCCCACATGGTAATCTAACCCCCAGAGATTATTGATGAAAACAAGTGTTGGGATTCATTTTCCACAAACTAAATGGACTGCATCTCCTATCATCTTAGTTGTCTTCACAAAAAGTTTCTTATCTTTTACATGTATAGTATATTGCATCTAATCAGCTCTTTCTGATAATACCAATCCTAAAACAAAGTCAGACAGTTCTGCAACAAATTTGGTTGTCTGAAGTAGTGTTGCTAAACTATTTACACCAGCTCTATTCATTCGTCAGAACAGGGAAAGAATATGGCTAAATTGCAAAAATGCCAGTCAACCCAAACTAACACTGTAGGCAAGGAGAGCAATAATCTGAGACGCAACCAGGAGTCTAGAATACAGAGATCCACAGTTGGCGAGAAATAATATGCTGACGAGGTTGACAGGTCAACTTTTAGTTGTGGACTACAAAAATTCAGCTTTTATGGAAGAGTGGCAAGAAGAATGCTGTTTCTAAAGGAAAGCCATGAAAAGTCATGTTTGCAGTTTAGTCCAAGCTAACGTGGAGACGGTGCTCTGGTCAGATGGGATAAAAAACATTTTGGCTGACAAGTACCACAGTAAGTGTAAATGAACACTTACCGCCTGAACACACTTGACCCACCATGAAACATGGTGGCGGTAACACCATGTGGGTCCGCTTTCCTTTAGCAGAGACACGTCAGTCAGAGCTGATGGGAAAAGAGTTGGAAATAAATCTAGAAAGAAAATATTTTAGAGGCTGCAAAATACTTAAACAGGGGTAGATGTTCACCTTCCAGCAGGACAATTACCTAAACATACAGCAGGAGCTGCCTGTTGACCTTCTATTACAGTTTTGCAATTATGTTCAAGCAAATCAATTCAAAGATAACTCCCTCAAATTACCCAGGCACTAATATCTAGATAAGATAACTTAGAAGCTCTCAAATGTACCAAAATCATCTTGAAGTTGACCAAAGCAGATGCAGTATATGCTTTAATAGATTGCATGCAACTTTTAGTTTTCAGCTCGGTCATAATGAAAGGAGATACGATCTGAAACCACATGTTGGTGGATACCCAACGTTTTTTTGTTTTTTGCTCTGTGATTCAAGAAATGCTTAAAATGATACAAATACAAAGGGAAAGACAGTACCAGTGTGTGATTTTAAAGGCAAGAATCAAGTTAACTTTTATGGAGAAATTACCCTTGGAACATTACAGGAAAAAGTTGTAGAGGGGATTGAAACATGTTTCAAAGCTCTAACCCATTTTTATAAAGTGTTTCCAACAGAAATCTTAGCTTACTTTACCAACTTCAAAGGATTGTGATCTTAAGAAAATTCTTATTCAATTAACAAAAATATATCTCATAGTGTCAGTAGTGGTAATGTTTGGGATGCGAAAAGAAAAAGAGATGTAAAGCGAGTGGTGTGAGCAAGAACTTATTTAATTCCTAAATTATTCATAGATTTATTTTTTAAATCTTTTAATTTTACCCTAACTTTTCCTGTTGGAACCTTTCTTTGCAAACTAGTTGCCGCTTTCTACGTCTCATAATCAGATGTTGACGGAGCACCAAGATCATGTTACGAACACATATTTGCAAATCCATCAAAAAGTTTGGAAGCACAAAAGCAGCACTTTTAAGAGCATGATGAACTACTCTCTCTGTTCGAGCGTCCTGTTTTTGTCTCTACATGTGGACATATACAGTTGTGTTGCAACGCTTTACATGACGTTATGACATGCACCGACTAGGCCCCTGTGTTGGTGGAAAAGCAACCGGTTCTTTGAAAGAACCAGCTAAGAACTGACTAAATAGCTGCTCTGGAACCATCATGGAACTAGCTCCAGTTCTTTTTCAGTGGAAACGCCCTATTATAAGGTTTTGAAATGGCCATCCAACCTCAAAGCTCATGACTGAAGATAAGTTACCAAAATACCATTGGGAACACCCAAAAAGCTGGTCTGCAATTATAGGGGTTTGGTTGCTGGTGTGTTAGATCAAATTTTAATTAAATACATTGAACCTTGTAGTTGTAATAAGACAATATATGAACATGTTTAAGGGTTGTAAATAGTTTTGCACACCACTCAAAATGACCAAAACCAGTAATTGAAAGGTTTGCTTCATCAGAAGAACAAGATGAGCAGTGATCCAGAGCAGTATCTATTACCTGTTTGTAAAATTTAAGACATTTATGCAAGTTATTGCTTTACCTTCTAATCATAACTCAACTATTTTAATAGGCTTTCATAAGTCTTAGCATCTGACTCTTATTTCTTCTTTTAGCCGTCTGATGTTCAACATGGTCTTAAACTCCAATGTCTCTGAGGATCAGCTTTTCTGCCCACTGCTCCAACGGATGAGAGAAGACAACTCCAACAACAACACAGAGGTCAATCTGGTTGTGGTTTGCATCCACGGCATCTTCTCATTGCTGGGAATTTTGGAAAATGCCTTGATCATTTGGGTTTTGGGTTTTCGCCTAAGGCATCGTACTGTGGCCTCCATCTGGATGCTCAACCTGGCCATGTCTGACTTCCTGGCCACCCTGACTCTCCCACTTTTCACCTTGTACCTTTACTCTTCCCACAGCTGGGAACTTGGACTACCACTCTGCATAGCACAAACTTCCATCTTTTTCTTCAACATGTTTGTTTCAGCCTACTTGCTGGCAGCCATTTCACTGGACCGTCTGCTCCTGGTGGTCAAGCCAGTGTGGAGTCAGAATCACAGGTCAGTGGCAGGAGCTTGGAAGGTGTGTGCACTGGGGTGGCTGTGGGCAGCATTAAATACTCTACCTTACTCTGTGTTTCGTTCAGTGATTAAGAAGACTGATGGGAGGAAGTTGTGCTATCATGATTTTGCTCTGTATTTATCCACTAGGGATTCACTGACAACAGACTGCAACTTAAGGCAGCGAACAACAGCCATCTCCAAGTTACTCCTAGCATTCCTGTTCCCTCTAGTGGTCATTGCAGGGAACTACATCAAAATTGCCCTCAGCCTGAGAAACAGAAACAGACGGAGGAAGCAGAGTACCTGCAGACAGGCTGACACGCTGATGCTGCAAGGCTGTGATGGACATTCAGGAATGTTTAAAACAAAGGGTGTCAAGTCTTTGACCTCTGGTTCCTCATTTAAGTCCAAATTAAACAACCTGTCCCCTGTTATTGGCAGTCCATATCAAAGCCTGTTTTCTCAGAGTTTCACCAAAATGGTGACATCTGTGATTGCAGCATTTGTACTTTGTTGGGCTCCTTATCATATCTTCTGCATCCTGGAACTGACAGCCCAGTATAACGATAAGATTCTCAAATTAGTAGAAGTGGGCCTTCCACTGGCTGCAACCTTTGCATTTTTGAATCCAGTTTTGAACCCTGTTCTGTATGTCTTCAGCTGCCCCCACTTCTGTGTGAGAATACAACAGAGTCTGGGAGCAGTGTTTGACGGGCTTGTGGAGGAGGGCGGGGGGTTACTGATGGCTCCAGCCAAAAGCTTGCGAGCTCACATTAGGCGGAGGACTAGTAGAGATGTTAGCTTTGCACCACCAGGGTCACCAAAATCTTCATCTTCATTCAGCCAGTCTCCTGGCGCACAACCCCTCCTACCATTGCACCTGCTCTCTAAAGACCTTAGAGACAGTCAAAAAGAACAAGAATTGGAAAATGGCATGGTGTATAGCTAAAACATCACTGCACTCTTTGAGATTGAGTTTTAATGCATACATATAATCATACTAGTCTGACTGTGATAATAAAGCTGAATCTCATTTTACCCCTCGTCTACAAAGGGTTAGAAGCTGCCCTGACGAATGCTTTTATGAATCTTTTCTTTGATAACCTTGTTTTTAGCATGATAAGCTTTGCAATGCCCAGTTGTCCTATTGTAAGCATGAAAATATTGAAATTAAAATATTTAATCTAAAATATTTTGTAATCAAAATCCTCATCCTTTTATGTCCTTCATTTTACTAATGTATTAAAACAATATTTTTGGGGTTTTTTTGCCGGACAAAGAGGTTTTTAATTTGATTGTTGCAAAACCATTCAATCTAAATATTGGTACTTTGAATGCAGATCAGCTAAATTAGGCACAATTGGGCACTAACTTCACCCATTTCTGTTGGGTTCAAAATAGGAGGTGCATACTGTGGCAACCTTCAAATCTCAATTGCCTAAAGATGCCCTACTATTTTAGAGATTTATGTGTGGCATAAATATTTTTTTATAGAACAATGCATGTTCTTTGGGCTGCTGGTGTGATTTTCAAACCTGTGCCATGCATTTTAGGGTTAAAGGAGATGGTACACTATAGGGAAAGTTTAATATTTGGGTTCTATTTAGAGTTTTTGAAGAGGGGTATAGAAAAACAACCAGGGAGGAGTTTTTTTGTACTTTATTGATAATCAAAATAATGAACTTCATAATAACAAAATGTCCAGGTACTGACCCCCTCCCCCCAAGAACAAAACATGATTTTCTTGTCTTCCATAATGGACATTTAGGGGGCATAGGGTGTATTCTATATAATTTATGTAGGCTATTAATAAAGAGTTTTTAGACCAACCGATAAAATTGTGCACTCTGCCATTAACAGCAGATAAAACATTTTCTTATGTACATTGTGTCCTGTTTGCACCCATATCAAACTTTAATCGCTAGTTTAAAAAGTTTAGATGTTACCCACTAAGCAAGCCGACATCGAAACGTCCTTTCAACGTGATTGCCCAACATCAAAAAGACGTCTCTGGCAGGTGCAGTGAAAGTTTTTCCGACGTCGTCTGGACATCCAATTTTGACGTCGACAGCACGTCTGTTCAAGGTTCAAATATAGTGGAGAAACGGTCGGTGTGGACGTCCTATGACCAAAATATTGACGTTTATAGGACGTCTTACTACTAACATATTTACAAATATATTATAGTTCAGAACTACTGTACATGACAAGATAGATGTTCTTAAAAACTACTTTATTATCTTATGAATCATTCAAAATAAAACAGCATTATAAAATCTTGTTTCCCTCTGCTCCTGACTACCAGATGAAGTTGACATCTACTACCTTCATTACATCTTGTTGAGTAACAATAACATCTAACGCATTTGGCCTCGAGGCTGAAGCCAAATACCAGAAATATCCCTTACCAACGCCACTCATAGTTATAGCTTAGCTACAGAACTATTAGCATTGCCAAAACCAATCATTACATGGGGCTATTTTGATGTTTAAATTCAAAGTTGGTGTGTATGCCAGGGCATACAGAAGTTAACATGAAGCTTAACATTAACATCTTTTCAAAATTAAATTAGAGTACAAGTTCTATTTCAGGATAGTTTGAAACTGTATGGGGCACGGTGAGGATGGAGTTATAAATACAAATATAATACTTAACAGTAGATGATAGAGGATAATAAAAAAAACATTATGATCAGTTGTTATATTGTACACATTTATTTTTAATTGTTGCTCAGGGCCTCTCGTCCTCGCCTTGAAGGGGCATGTTTGAGGTGTTCCCCAGCATGCCTCCTCACATCCTCTTCTGTCCCTCCTTGAAATGTTGGAGCACAGCATTGGTGCTGAGAAATATGTTTGTAAATAAAGCCCAACTTTAACATTAATATTGTAAGAGATTAAACTAAATAATATATTTCAATACATTGTAAAGAACCCCCAAAGGAATGTGGGGGAACACATTTAGTTTTGACATAATGCAGCAGCCAAGGATGATGTGACATCTCAGAACTGAAGAGATGAAATATAGCAAGCGAGCACAGAAAGACCTTTGTGTAAGAGAATGTTGTGGATGCTGACACTGAAGGAATCTGCTTCTACATGATTTAAAAGGGATTGTTTCTTCAGTCAGGTGTACATTCAAAATAAAGCTTTGTCTTGAATTATTTGATACTAAGATAAACGGTTGACAAACTTATTTGAGATGGATTAATGTTAAAAAATGTTTAGTTGTGCATTTGAAATGATACAAAATAACAGTTACAGCATAGATGGAATAATACAATTTGTATACATAGAAGGTAAACATCATTGTATTAATAGCACGCATTACGCATTGCTGCAGCAGTATAAACCCTTTACAAAGACCAACCGGGATTTGAACACGGGATTACAATTCCAGTTTCCAGGATTAAATTATCATGAGTGTACTAGGCCACTCATGCCTATGTCTTCCTGAATATTTCTGAATCTCAAATTCCTCTGACTAATTCAGTCCAAATATGAGAAGTCGGGAAGCTTGGGCACTGAACCAGCAACTTTCAAAGATGCTGTATCGACTACTAACTTCCAAGAATTATATTTTACAAGCCATTTACATCATTTACATTTTAAGAAACAAATATACTATTTTGGAAACAAATTGACATTTAAAAAAAAACTCCACAAGAGGCAATATTCTGAAACAAATGAACAAAAAGACAGTTCCACACGGATATGGAATGTCCTTAAAACCGGAAGTAATGTAACGGTAACCTCATTTTCAATTTCAAATAAATAATTTATAATTCAGCTACTCGCTGGAAGTCTGTGCCTGTGTTTCAGAATCAGTTATTCGCCAAGTATATGAGCACATACAAAAAAATGTTCACTGGCAGATATAGTGATGTAGACCATGTACAATTATATACAAGAACACATTACAAATTTTTATATATATATATATATATATATATATATATATATATATATATATATATATATATATATATATATATATATATATATATATATACACACACACATACATACACATATATATATATACACACACACACAGAATTGTACACACAGATACCTAATGCATGTATGTACTGTATGTTTTCATTAAGTTTTTTGACAACTGAACGGAGTCAAAGTGCAGATGGCCTGGAGCTTTCTCATGAAACACGTTCAGTTCCGTGCAGTACTCGACCTCAAAGAACCACCGCTGACTTCCTGCATCTAACTGAACTACAAATGATTTATAAAATAAGGTCACCATTACATCACTTCCGGTCTTAGAGACATTCCCCTTCCGTAAGGAACCATCTTTTTGTTAATTTGTTTCAGGATTTGTATTTGTGTTTTGCCTCTTGTAATGCAAGCTTGTTTCCTGTAATGTAAATTTGTTTCTGGAAAATGTACATTTGTTACCTGAAATGTAATTTTGTTTCCAAATTTCTTAATGTGTTGTTTCAAAAGTAAATGTGTTTTACCCTTCTCAGCCACCATAATGGGGAGGGGGGGGGGGGGGGGGGGGGACATGTGCAATGGTTTTGCTACCGGGCCCAGAATGACATAGGACCAGGCCTGAAATCTACTTACCCTGTATTGCTCGATAATCATTGCTCTTCTGAAGGGGTATTTTGCCCTCCTCCCCCTTGCCCTTCATAATAAAATGTCCTCATGAGTGAGTTGGTGGACAGTCTGAGGAAAAGAGAAATATGTTTGTAAATAAAGCCCAATTTTAACATTAATATTGTAAGAGATTAAACTAAATAATATATTTCAATACATTGTAAAAATGCATTTCAAAAACACCCAAGGACATAAAACTACAAAAACAATTAAAATACAGAAAAACAATTAAAATCAATCAATAAAACAACAATAAGAGAAGACAATGGACAAAACTGAAATAGCTATTGTATGACTAGATAGAAGACTGAACAGGTGTGTTTTGGGTCTGAAAAATGAATAATAATTTTATACCTTCATTCAAAGTGGTTAGTAAATGACCGTTAGCACAGGAAAAACTGGTAATGCTGCTGGCGCCTTAATAAATTTCTGCTGGCATTGGGCAGCTAAAAGGGAGACACTGTTGCCGATTAAGACTACATAACTTCATGTGTTATAGAGCTTAACTGATGCATTAAAAAGAATTAAATGAACCTTTAAAGGTTTCACAAATCCCAGTTGGTTTTAATTGTTCTGCTATTAGTGTAGAATAGTGTAGTCCAGGTTGGAAATGTATCTGAGCCTGTTCTAGTGGTCCAGATGCAGAAAAAGCGCTGAAATCCACCTTTATTGAAGTTTCACAAATCATAGAAAGGTTTCACAAATCCCATAGATGGTTTTGATTGTTCTGCTAATAGTGTAGAATAATCTAGTCCAGATTTGAAATGTCTGGGTTATGTAGTTTTTAAACTAGAGCAGATTAAAGAGGCTCAGAGTAGAGAAAAATTTGGTGTAATTGCCCTTTAGCCGTCTCCTGCAATCAGAAGCTAGAAATGGAACCCAACTTTCAGCCTCGCCTAGCTAGCTTGCTACTAGCACTAGCTCGATGCTACTGACGAAATCTTTTTATATTCGCCAGCTAATATTAACCAAAATAAATCAGTTGAGCTCTACAACACATTATCTAATCCTAATCGGCAACGGTGTCTCCCTTTTAGCTGTCCAGTGCCAACAGATATGTATTATGGCACCAGCAGCATTGGCAGTTTGTCCTGTGCTAACGGTTATTAGCTAACCACTTAGAATCAAGCTGCAAAATTGGTTACTTAAACAAAACAGCATTATTCCGACGCAATAATTCATGAGACTGATAATCTACCACTAAACAAATACCACATTTACATATGAAGAGTGCCCTACTTACTTTCAATTTGTCTCCCTCGTCTTCTGCTTCAATGTGCTGAAGTAAAATTCAAATGGGCTTGCGACCGACCAAAACCCGACTCAAATATTGAACGTCATATCAACGTCCACGGGAGGTCGTTGTTGGACGTCCAGAAGCACAACCTCACACAGACGTCTTTTAGAAGTGCAGATAGGGTCCTCGACCGACCGACGCGATATGGACGCGATTTGGCGGTCGATTGGACGTCGGCTGTTTAGTGGGTATACAATGCTTAAACTATCACGCTGTTGGTAGAAAAAGCGCAGAATGTGACCCATTAACAGCGGGGGACCAAAAGATACTCCTGAGACGCTGTGAGGTTAAAACAGTAAAGTTAAACGTATTCAGATAAAAAGTGTCAAAGCTGTCCTTTTTTACATTTATCTGCCATAAAACAGTTTATTTTCAGGATGTACATGCATAAGAAACATGGTAGCCTAATATAACGAATATATTTAAAAGCTGCCGCGTCACTGATATTTTAATCAGTCTTCGTTGTCAGGGAGTTTTGAACAATGCGCGTTCCCGCGGCAGGCATGCATTTCTGGGCATAACACCTGTTATACACATGGACTGTATATTACTGGACGAAGCCTCAGTGACGTCACTCATTGGTTTCTGAAGAGCAAAAATGAAGCCAAATGGGCTGTTCCCACCGCCATCTTGTCTGTGCCGTGCGTTTCGTCACTCCCAGAAAATACAAAAATGGGCAAAGAGGTGGAGCTGAGAGTGGCGCTGTGGTGGCGGTATATAGATAACTATCTATATATATATATATATATATATAGTCTATGGCGGCAAGCTGCTAGCCACCGTTAGCCACCAGCCTTAGCGCTGACGGCTCATCCGAGATCTTGAGAAAGGTGAGGAAACAGCCCAGAGCTACACGGGCGGAACTGGTCAATGACCTGAAGAGAGCTGGGACCACAATAACAAAGGTTACTTTTAGTAACACACTATTTCATCATGGATTAAAAGCGCGCAGTCTCCCTGCTTGGGTCAGCACATATCCAGGCCCATCTAAAGTTAGCAAGAGACCATCTGGATGATCTAGAGGAGGATTTTCAGAATGTCATGTGGTCAGATAAGATCAAAATAGAACTCTTTGGAATAAACGCCACTAGCCGTGTTTAGAGGGGAAGAATGCTGAGTTGCATCCCAAGAACATCATACCCGCTGTGAAGCATGGGGGTAGAAGCATTGTGCTTTTCTGCAAGGGGGACAGGGCGACTGATCCATATTAAGGAGAGGATGAATGGGACCATTTATAGTAAGATTTTGGGTGAAAACATCCTTCTATCAGGGAGAGCATTGAAGATGAAACATTTCTGCATCTTCCAGCATGACAATGATCCCAAACAACGCCTGGGCAACGAAGGAGTGGCTACGTAAACAGCATTTCAAGGTTCTGGAGTGACCTACCCAGTCTTCAGACCTCAATCCAATAGAGAATCTGTGGAGGGAGTTGAACGTCCAGGTCGCCCAGCGGCAACCCCAAAACATCACAGCTCTAGAGAAGATCTGCATGGAAGAATGGGCCAAAACACCATCTACAGTGTGTGCAAACATGGTGAAGACCTACGGGAGATGTTTGATCTGTCATTGCCAACCAAGGCTACTTTACAAAGGATTGAAATGAACTTTTGTTATTGGCCAAATACTTATTTTCTGCAACATTAAACAAATAAATTATTTAAAAATCATACAATGTTATTTCTTGGGGGTTTTTTTCCACGTTCCATCTCTCACAGTTGAAGTGTACCTATGATGAAAATTACAAACCTCTCATCTCTTTAAGAGGGGAAGCTTGCAAAATCGGTGGCTGCCAAATACTTTTTTGCCCCAGTGCATCTTTGCCCACTTGTAGGGTCACAAGGGGCCTGGAGCCTATTTACAGCTGTCATTGGGCAAGAGAGAGAGGTACACCCTGGGTAGGTCGCCAGTCCAGCACAGGCCAATACAGAGACACAGAATTGCAGTGGTTGTGATGAAACAAATACACGTACACATGCACACATACCTAAGGGCAATTTAACCAATTACTGGTAACTTGCATATTTTTGGCCTGTAATAAGAGAATTCAGAAAAAAACACGGATGCTTGGGGATAACATGCAAATTTCCTCTAAAAAAAGCCCAGACCAGGATTACAATACAGGACCTTCTTGCTGCAAGGCATGAGTGCTCACCATTGTTTTTTTTTACAGCCACCAGAGGGCAGAGTCATACTGATTACATGAATAGCAGTGAAATGATAAAGTAGGAATATGCTTTTCAGGTCCCGTTTTCCAGGATCACTTCGAAATTGAGTTGCTGAGCATCTGACCTACTCTCAGTGATTGGATTTCATCCTACCTGATATAAATTTTGATTAACCTTCTCACCACCACTGCAGTTCTGTGGCTCTTTCTCACTCTGGTGGACACACACACACACAGAGGCTTTTGTATAATGTAGGCCACAGCAGCATGGGATTATCACAAAGGTAGTTCTAATTTAGATAGAATATTAAAGAGTGAAGATTCGGAGAATAAACACAAACCGGGATTAAACCTGGATCAGCTTCTACATTTCCATGAGGCATTCCCTTTCAACAAACTGCTGTTCTCTTCCTCCCATCTGCATTCATCTTTCCTACTATGTGTTCATGTTGATATTTGTTGGGCTCATGATCACAATTCAGTGGTTCTAATATCCATCTGGTCATTGTTGATCAAAAGGTTTAAAAATAAAAATTTTTCCCTAAAATTTCCTTTTCTTTTTTCTTTAGTTAGATGAGGCTAAGTTTGACCGACTCAATTTTTAGCTAAGTGGAATTTAGAGAAAAAAAACTGTTAGGCAACCTCCACAGTTGGTGGCTCTCCTGGTGAAAAAGCATAAAAAGGTTCAGCTAAATGCATATTTTAATCTATTAGCATTCAACCTTTAATTTGAATTTATTTATTCAGTAGGGGGGGACAAATTACAATTTTAAAAAAATCATTGTTTAATGCTAAATACCCAGTCCCCCACATATACTGAGTACTGCTACCGAAGCCTGTAAAATAAATGTAACTGAAGCACTTTCAAAGTTATTACTTTATATTTTTTACCCTGATCAGAGTGTCTGGAGCTTCTTATCAGAAATCCATGACTTATTGTTTCTCTGGGGTATAAATTACACACAGCCACATTTTCTTAGCAAGACTTCAAAGTGAAAAAGACAATTCAATATGCCATTGAAGTTAGTCAATTGAAAGTTAAAAAAGCTACAAGAAAATAGCTGCTCACCTCATTTGCCAACAATAATCAGAGAAATCATTAAAAAGTTTAAAACTACAGGAACTGTAAATTTATTTTGCCACCACTGTGACTAGGTGGTTAAAAGAACAACCTCTGAAGTAGCCTCAAAGAAGCCTTGATATGCAATGTACATCCTCACTGGTTATTTGGGAGGCAAGTTGTAAAAAATAAAATAAAAAGTCACTCCTTTTTTTTACCATCACAGTTGTTTTCAATAATAAATACTCCAACTGGGTCTTGAGTGAAACTAAGAATGAAAGTATGCCAGCTGTTTAGTATGGTGAGGGATCTGTGATGCTGTGGGCCTGTTTGTAATTCAAAGACCCTGGAACCTTGTTAGAGTACATGGTATAATAAAGATTTGACAATAACAGGAGATTTTAAAAAGAAATCTAATGGGCTCAACCAGAAAACTGATAATCATTTGGTCCTCCAGCAGGATAATCATCCAAAACAATAACATATGGTCAAAGCAACACCAAATTAGTTCACCAGAAAGAAACAAAGCAAAAAACAATCAACCTTCTTCCTCAGCCATCTCTGTCCCGCAGAAAATCCTATAGAAATTCTGTGAGACAAGGTGAAGAGAAAAAAAGAGTTTGATAAGGGGAGAGTGTTCAAGTGTTATTTATTAACATGGGATTTATTTTCTCCATTGCCTAACAAATATGCTCAAAATAACATGTTGGTATTTCTAAAATTCCTACTTTAAAGACCATGCTACTGCAGTACAATCTGAACTATTTTTTTCAGGCCATTTACACATCTTTACCAAGCAGTGCCGCTAACTGAGAAAGCTGCTGTATAAACCAACATTCGATCCATAAGTTTACACCCAAATTAATTCTGCCAAATGGTCCGTCCCTCTCTTTGTGTAATGAAAAAAATCCTCCGAAGAGACATAATACAGATGCAATAAAGACTCTTAACCACAGGCTGCAGGCGGATTAGAAGAAGATAATAAAACAGCAGGAGAAAAGTGAGAAGATCTGAATGCAAGAGATGCTGAAACAGATTCGCCCAAAGAGAAAGAGAGTGAAAGATTATATAAAGTGTTGTAAAATAACAGCTGGTACAGATGATATGAGAGAGGAAGGAAAGAGAGGTTAGGCTGGAGCAGTGTTGCTTTAAAATAGTTTAGTACTAGGATGCCGTGCATATAGCTGCCAGATGCTGACAAGAGTATTAGAGCTATATTTCTCAACTAACTGCAATGTAAGTTTAAAAATGTAATTGCAAAGAGTGACATGCATAAAAGCATCTCCTTTTTGTGCATCCCTTTCTTTGAACTCGAAAAAGGGAAAGAGTGTGTCTTTTCGAAAGGGGTTTTCTAAACTGCTGTGTTACACAACAAGCTACAACATGAACAATCTTCTGATTTTGTGACTTGCTCAGTTTTCAGCACCTTGAAAAGAGATAGCAGCCATTGTTGGAAGGCATCTGTGAATTAAAATGCTGAGAGGAAGGCTCTGATACACTTTTATTTAAAATGAATGAATGAATGCTTCCATACCCGAATAATGACATTTTTTGTGAACACATATTTACATCAAGTGGTTTAAATAAATTAAATGGGGGGGGGTCCATTAAACGGAAACAGGCATTTTATCTCTTTGCAGGCCTGAATCATAGCTTTAAGACAAAAATTCTTTAAAAAAAAAACCACAAACATATTCTCAGCTAAAGACCCTGCTGTAGCTTGGAATAGCTTAAATGACTTCACTAACTACAGGAGCCTGTCTTCACATGCTGTGATGACCCCTGACTGACTGACAACCTCAACAGTTTCTTTGCAGGTTTTAAAATCAGCTCTACTGTGAAACAACTTGCACTGTCCCAACAATCCTTCTCTTTTCTTTCTTCAGAAAACTGGCTGCAATTACATGCACATATGATTTCATATTTATTTTATTTCCCTTAGAGTTTAATATTTATAATTTAGGTCTGTACACTGTGAGCGCTTGAAAACTGAGGTCAAATCCCTTGTTTTTGCACACAATCCTGGCCAGTAAAGCTGATTCTGCTTTCTGATTCTGCAAGTGGCTCTTTGCACTGAAATATTGCCCTGTTTTTGTTTCATTCTTTTGTTAAGTGCCCCATGAAAAAAAAGCATTGGCCCCACCCTGGTCACTCTGGTAAACTTGGTCTAGAACAGCCACTGTTTACAGATCAGTTTTATTTATACTAAGATTAAATGGTGAACATCATTACTAACTAGAAGACTTCTGAAAAACAGTTGGTTGCACTAGATTCTATTTAAGGATAGAGTAAAAGAGACTGAATACATGGATGCCACATGTTTCAGACTTACATTTTCACAACAAAAACAAAAGAACATATCCTTTTTCTTCTATGTGGTTGGCATATGATGAAATGTACCGTATAAGGGGTATTAATACATTTGTAGGGGACTGTATCAGCAGGTCTTTGCCCAGTTCTTACTTTGGTCATTGCTTTATTTTTCCTAATTGTTGCACATCTATTATTTAAATTGACTGCTCATGCACACTGCGATGCATATTGATTTAAGATGCATCTTATATCTGAATTTTCTTCTTTCTTACAATATGGACAACTCCACACAGCTTCCTTTTATGATCAGTAAACCCAATCTACAAAATCAGTTATTCAGTACCAGTGCCCATGTCATATGAAATCTCTAGATCCATGAACCACCCATTTGGGCCATTTTCTTTACACATTGAGTTTAGTGAAGGGAACCATGTAGTCAACAACAGAAGGTAATAAAATGCCTAAATTTGTTTTGGTTAAAAATACTATTTATCATAAACTATTAGAGCTGACTGATCTTTCCTAATTGTTTTCATTTTGCAGAGTGAAAGGGTGATTATGACTGCACTTCTTAAATTTTGGACCACTTAACTTCCTCATTTCCTGCTGCAGGGCTAAGGTCAGAGTAAAAGCAGTTCAAGCTGTTCCTCATTTAGACATTAGGCTGTTGCAAGTGTGTTGTACAACTTAAGATTTTAAACAAAACTTGCATTGTATTTCACAAATCCATTGTTGCTCAGTTTATCCCCTGTGCTAAATTATAGCATGTTACCAGAATCTCCCACTGAAAAGTCAATGTCATTCAATTCATGCTTTCTGACATATAAGAGGAACTAAACATATTAGAAAACACAAAAACAAACCAACAATCCAACCAATCATGCTTCCAATGAGAGATCAAACATTGATTAGAAATTTATATACGATATCTTATAAGGCTTATTTTGTAAAGAAGAGATATCTAACACAGTCTAACACTTAAGATCAAATGGCATGTCCTTAATTATGAGATCCGGCTCTATATATTCAGAGCATTATCCATTCATATGTTAAGTCTAAAATATCACTGGCAGTAATAATCTAAAATCAAAGTCAGCCAGGAGTATAAATAATTTTAGGCTTAACTGTATATTCATAATTTATTTAACTAATTTAAATTAATAATTAAAAGTTATTGTTAAGGCAAGGTAATTTTATTTGTATAGCACAGTTTCAACAAGGTAATTCAAGGTGCTTTATATGATTAAGGGGTAAAATAAAATATACCAGTAAAACACAGACAAAGCATATAAAGTAAAAACAGCAATAAAGCAAGAAGCACACACAAAACATATGATATATGAAAACATTATTCAAAGGCAGCTCTAAACAGATAAGGTTAAACAAGTTTAAATTGGACAAAAGTCAGATTTTTACTCACAAATTTGGTCCACGACAAGTACGATCTCAGGTCCTTTTTTTCCCCAAGTTTCTCAACTAACTGCAATGCAAGTTAAAAAATGTAATTGCAAAGAGTGACAGGCATAAAAGCTTCTCCTTTTTGTGCGTCCCCTTCTTTGAACTCTAACAAGGGAAAGAGTTGCTTTTTGAAAGGGGTTTTCTAAACTGGTGTGTTACACAACAAAAACTGGTGTGTTACACAACAAGCTACAACATGAACAATCTTCTGTTTTTGTGACTTGCTCAGTTTTCAGAGGTGGGTGTCTTGCATCAGGGATTCCTGTCTATTTGAATGAAGCAACACAATAGGCAATATAATATAAAGTTGAATATATCTCCTAAGAGATACATCCCTCTTTTATTCCTTTCACTGTAAAACAAAGTGCAAAAATGGAGGATAAATATATTTCTGAACTTAGGGATTTCCAAAAGATAAAACCTTACATTCAGACGTTTTTAATTACTGGTTCAGAAGCTGTATGTCAGCTATGTAGCATTATTTCTGTGTATTCAAAAACTTCAGGACGTACTGCTCACACAGTAATTCGTTTAGTAAGTGTGTATATCTGATGTCTTATAGTCTTCCCCTGATGTTATATTTGTACCTAAGTCCAGATCATCTGAATCTAAGCCATGTACACTTATTGCCAGTTTAACAACACATCTAAAAGCCCAAACTTGGTAAATCAAAACCATTTATTACTTTTACATATTCAATTTTATGTCATGCATTCAACAGCTTACTAAACATGTTTAAGTTTTAATTTGTTTTCCTGTTAACTGTTTGTGTTCAGGGTGCTTGTCCAGTATGTCCGGTGGAATACCTACTGGATCACAGATCAAGCCAGCTCATATTAAAGGTTAAAACAGATATATTCCTTCTTTTTTTGTCTCTGAGAGAGATTACAAAGAAACTCTTGGCTGCAAAATATGAAAGTTGGAATATGTGATTCGGGCTACAAAGTCATTAATAATTCAAACTATAAAAATGTGGGTTAGTTTCCTGGTTTGACATTGTACTGTAGGAGTCTGACACTGAAATTCCAAATTCTAAAATTGTTACACTGTTGGAAATGATGGGCCAACTCATCTCCCATGAAACATTTATTTTGCAGAAACTCTGCAGAAACAAGAAAACAGCAGTTCAATTGGAGCTACTCTGTGCGGAGTTTGCTCTCACTAATACTACTGACTTCTTCTGCATTTTACAACAAAAATAGGACACTTGTACTGTAAAACACAATATCCCTGTAATACTGAAACATTTTCTAATAGAACCAATGGCTTTACATCGTCTATACTTACACAATTTTACATCCACATACATCACTCATGAATTGACTGAAATCACAAAAATAATTTACTGTAAACTAATACAATAATGAGCTCCTACAGTTCAGTTTTATAGTGTTTTTATGGGATTTTGAAACTACTGTTTTTAACTACTTTTTAATCCTATTCACTTATGTGGGTTATTCTCACGAAATTAAACTCATAAGGTGTCATGAAGCATTTTGATGATACAAGTAAATGCTATCAAAATATGAAGGATACAGTTATAAACATCTCTCCATGTACTATTTTGCACATTATTTCAAATATAATTACCAATTTTGTTGTCTTTTCCACATTTAAGGGGAAATTCCTCATTACCTCATTACTGCATTTACCTGGCTCCCCAGGTAAATATTGTTTAGGTTTTTTGCATCCAAGCATGTCATGTTTATTAGAAGAAGAAAAAATCCTCCGTATCAGAGTAACGTTAATGGTTTTTAGCGTTGAAGATATGGTTAGGAAAATCAGCCACTACTTTAAAAAGCGACCTCGCGAGGAGAGTCAGAAATCCAGGTGAAACAGTGCAGACAAATTAGCGTAACAGGCAGTTAAACGGTAATAATTCATAGTTGTGACATAACGTGACAATTGTGTCAGGTCTGAACGTAATTCGCAGGCAGCAACTAGCGAGGGTCAGAACGCAGGACAGGGTGACTCAAGGGTACGTTAGTCCGTTTCCAAGTCGTTAAGAGCATAACAACGCAAAATCGACGTGTAGATGGTTTTTAAACATTTTTTATTCAACTTTCCAGATATTCTTAAAAACACAGAGCCAGTGGTTTTGACAAGCAGTGGCTGAATCATGTCTGTATCAAAATAAATACAAAAATACTTAATGCATGAATTGTTTTAAGGTGAAGACACCTTTGCGCAACAGACTGAAGGAGAGGCACTTGGATGTCTGTTGCAAGGTGGCCATCGATGGACCAGACCAGGAGGCCTTGCACTACCAGGAGTGCATGAGGAGGTTCTATAGGATGAAAAATAGAAGGCTGAAATGTTCTCTGTCTGGTTGCGAGATGTGTGAATAAATCCCCACAACTCAATGCACTTTCAGTTTAAACTTGGCACCTTATTTTTGTATGTATATTGGTTTAATAAAAGAATGCAGTAACATGATAATTGTCATATTCTTTTTAGAACGCTTAACTAAAAAATGTGTTGCCTTTAAAAAAGTGAGTCAGTTGAATGCACAGAATACATGCATGTGTTGACGCATGGTCAGGATGTTACCACCTCTGCCTCAATTTGAGCCAGGAAAAACCCTGTTAAAGAAAAATGGTAAAATTAAGACTACTCAGGACCTCACCAGTAGACAGCATGAGAGAAAAAAAATACAATGGAGGAAAAATTCAACAAAATATTACAGAAAAAAACAACAAGAGCAAACATCTTGATCTAACCCCAGCATCTTCATTAAGTGAGGTCGAAAATTCTTTTGCAAGACACCAACAGACAGGAACTGGACACAAATAATGAAAATCTGAGGGGAACACCAGCAGAAGAAACTTTAGACTTGACAGGGTCAAGGGAGACATCCACCCCCCAGAGAACACAGCCAGTCATTAAAAAAAAGAGAGCGGGCATCAAAGATTGTGGCCAAATTAAGAGCAAAGTTACAGAATGTTGAAGAGAAACTTGGGACAAAGACAAAACTGCTGTCACTATACAGAAAAATTTGAAGGGGGGAGGCTAGACCAAAAAGTGCAATTCCAAGGCTACCAGCAAAGATTTCACAAAGGACCAGGATCAGAGTGGCTAAAAAGAGACTGCCGATCAATAGCAAGCAGAAACAACTTGGCAACGTTGTGAGCATCTTCCTACATCGGGATGTCTCGACTGTCATAAATGGCAAGGCTGGAGTGATTTGTCGCAAGGGACAAATTTATAGAAAAAGAGCACTCACAGACACCTTGGCAAAACTACATCGACGATTCCTTGCTGAACATCCTGAGCAAACCGTGTCCAAAGGTCAGTTCTTTAGATTGAGGCCCTTTTGGATTATTAGGCCTAAAGTTAAAGACAGAGAGATGTGTGCATGTAAACTGCACGAAAACATTGCCTTTAAAATAAAAAGAATGGAACAACTGTGAATCATTGAAACATCAAGCCCAGAGGATCTTGTGCAATCCAGTGTGTGTGTGTGACACTGGAAACATGTCCTGCATGTATGGCAGATGTTAAAAATGTATCGAAAAGACCTTTCCTACATTCCTAGATCCTCTCACTCAGGGGAACAATGTCATCTGGCAAGAGTGGATCACAAGGTCTGTCACTGTAACAAAGACCCGAAAGGATGGATCTACAGAAGAAAGGCAGACAAAGAAAACCTTCCTCGAAAAGTGTACCTCATCCATTGAGCGGTTGCTGGCCCTAACAACAGTACACCTTCCTGATTTTGCCATTCACATGTTTAATGTCAAGCACCAACATTTGATGTTGAAAGCAATGAAAGATACCCTGAAAGATGATGCTGTTGCTGTGCATGTGGATTACAGCGAAAATTACAGCTGCAAATATGCCAAAGAAATCAAGGACACCCATTTTGGAACTGGGAATGATCCGGTAACCCTACACACTGAGATACTCTATCTCAGTAGGGGCAGAGTGGAAGCCTTTGCATCCCTCTCAGACTGCTTACAGCATGATGCGGTGGCAACCTGGGCTCATCTTGACCCAGTGCTAAGATACATACGAGGAAAGTATCCTGAAGCCCGCAACCTACATTTAATTTCAGATGGCCCAACTTCCCCGTATAGAAACAAAAACTCTATCTATCCTCGACTGTGCCCTTTACAGTGGCTTGCAAAAGTATTCAGTCCCCTTGAACTTTTCCACATTTTGTCACATTACAGCCACAAACATTAATCAATTTTATTGGAATTCCATGTGAAAGACCAATACAAAATGGTGTACACGTGAGAAGTGGAACGAAAATCATACATGATTCCAAACATTTTTTACAAATAAATAACTGAAAAGTGGGGTGTGCGCAATTATTCAGCCCCCTTTGGTCTGAGTGCAGTCAGTTGCCCATAGACATTGCCTGATGAGTGCTAATGACTAAATAGAGTGCACCTGTGTGTAATCTAATGTCAGTACAAATACAGCTGCCCTGTGACGGCCTCAGAGGTTGTCTAAGAGAATGGTGGGAGCAACAACACCATGAAGTCCAAAGAACACACCAGACAGGTCAACGATAAAGTTATTGAGAAATTTAAAGCAGGCTTAGGCTACAAAAAGATTTCCCAAGCCTTGAACATCCCACGGAGCATTGTTCAAGCGATCAGTCAGAAATGGAAGGAGTATGGCACAACTGTAAACCTACCAAGACAAGGCCGTCCACCTAAACTCACAGGCCGAACAAGGAGAGCGCTGATCAGAAATGCAGCCAAGAGGCCCATGGTGACTCTGAACGAGCTGCAGAGATCTACAGCTCAGGTGGGGGAATCTGTCCATAGGACAACTATTAGTCGTGCACTGCACAAAGTTGGCCTTTATGGAAGAGTGGCAAGAAGAAAGCCATTGTTAAAGGAAAACCATAAGAAGACCCGTTTGCAGTTTGCCACCAGCCATGTGGGGGACACAGCAAACATGTGGAAGAAGGTGCTCTGGTCAGATGAGACCAAAATGGAACTTTTTGGCCAAAATGCAAAACGCTATGTGTAGCGGAAAACTAACACTGCACATCACTCTGAACACACCATCCCCACTGTCAAATTTGGTGGTGGCAGCATCATGCTCTGGGGGTGGTTCTCTTCAGCAGGGACAGGGAAGCTGGTCAGAGTTGATGGGAAGATGGATGGAGCCAAATACAGGGCAATCTTGGAAGAAAACCTCTTGGAGTCTGCAAAAGACTTGAGACTGGGGCGAAGGTTCACCTTCCAGCAGGACAAAGACCCTAAACATAAAGCCAGGGCAACAATGGAATGGTTAAAACATATCCATGTGTTAGAATGGCCCAGTCAAAGTCCAGATCTAAATCCAATCGAGAATCTGTGGTATCATTAGTAATAGTCTATCTCCATGGTGTGTCATCTTCCTGCTGTCTTCCGTCCCTGCCTAATGTCCAGTATCTCCGTTCCTGTTGTCTTCACCATCATCATCACCTCCTCATGTAATAAACATCCTGCACCTTCCTTCAGCGAGTGCGTTTGGGTCCATACACCACACACCTCCTGACAGAAAGATTCGGCCCTGAACATGGACCCAGCACTCGCCCAGGAGATCGCCGCCCTCCGCCAGGACGAACCTGGCCAAACTCGCTGCCTCTCCTCACCTTCCTGTGCGGGTCTCCGGAGCCGAGGAGATCCTCGGAGTGCTCCCTCACTTCCAGAGTGTCTTCTCGGCCCGGGAGCTCGCCGATCTGCGGCGCGAGGCGGAGAGGATTCGCCAGGAGGCGTTGGACCAGACTATCGGTCCGCCCTCTCCGCCTCTACCATCTGGCCGTAGGCGATAGGCCCGCCGAGCCGGAGTTTCCGCGAGCGAGGGGCAGGGCGGCGCGGCCACAAGGACCACCAACGTCGGCTCCATCTCCGCGCTGCACGCACCGCCGGTTCTCTCCCCCGCCGTCTTTGTCCCTCCTCCAGCTGGCTCTTCGGGGGCTCCACACATCAGGGAGAAGGACCTGTTCGAGTTTTTCTACGGGGACAAGACGGCCTACCTCTGCTCCAGGGGAGAACCAGCACCTCGCCGCAGGCAGCGATGCCGCCGAGGTGGGGCCGCTTCCGGGGCAATTCCAGCTCCAGTCCGTGAGCCCGTTCCAGCTCCAGAGCCTGCCGTTATTGTGGCTGCTGTGTTTCTGGCGGTCACAGCGGCGGCTCTCCAGCGACCGACATTTCCCCATGGGTCGCTAGAGCTCCCGGGAGGGTCAAGGAGGACCCGTCCCTGTCGCTGGAACTCCCGGGGAGGGTCAAGGAGGACCCGTCCCTGTCGCTGGAACTCCCGGGGAGGGTCAAGGAGGACCCGTCCCTGTCGCTGGAACTCCCGGGGAGGGTCAAGGAGGACCCGTCCCTGTCGCTGGAACTCCCGCGGAGGGTCAAGGAGGACCCGTCCACATCACTGGAGCCTCCAGACTCGTCGTCTCAGCCAGTGTCCGAGCCTCCAGACTCTTCGTCTCAGCCGGCGTCCGAGCCTCCAGACTCTCTTCGTCTCGGCCGACCTTTACCGGCCAGGCATCTTTGTCGCTGCCGACCAGCCAAGCTCCTCAGCCGCTACCTGACCCTCAGAAGAGGACCTAAGGGCCGTCCGCCCAAACCCCAGGTCCTCAAGGGAGGATTACCAGGCCGTCCGCCCGACCTCCGTCCAGCCAGAGGACGCCATCCGGGCCGTCCGCCCGACCTCCAGGTCCTCAGGGGCCGCCACCGGGGCCGTCCGCCCGACCTCCAGGTCCTCTGGGGCTGCCACCGGGGCCGTCACCCAGACTTCAAGGGGCATACCCAAAGAGACTCGGGCCCTCCTTTCGTGGGCCCCCTCCACCCACCCTGGCAAGGGTGCCTTTTTTTTCCCCTTTTCTTTCTTACTCCTCTCTCCACGGCGTCTGGAATCCGCCTTTAAAGGGGGGGGGGGGTCCTGTCACGCTGCCCTATTCATGCCTCATTGTCTTCACCTGTCTGTCTCATCAACCACACCTGATCCTACTCACCTGCTGCCTTTAAGACCCATCACTTCCTTTCACTCCGGGCCGGATCATTAGTAATAGTCTATCTCCATGGTGTGTCGTCTTCCTGCTGTCTTCCGTCCCTGCCCGATGTCCAGTATCTCCGTTCCTGCCGTCTTCACCATCATCATCACCTCCTCATGTAATGAACTGATGCAGAGTCTCTGTATGAACAGCTGAAAAACAATTAATCAGTGACTCTGTACAAAGTATCAGAGGAGAAAATAAAAGCCAGCTGTGAATTAGTTTCCCCCAACCTGAAAACAGTTCCTGGGACACTGAAAATACACGAGTCAACATTTATATTAATTGCATGAGTAAATATGGATAAATGTAGTTAAATAAGTAAATGTAGTTAAATAAGTTAAATTCCCCATGAAATTAACATGGAAAGCAGACCATACCAGTATCCAAAATAATCTTACAAAAGAATGTCTAAAATTAATCAATGTGTGATACTTCAATTCATCTTTGTCTGTTTTAATTTGCACCCTAACAGCTAGCTTCCACAAAACCCGAAGTCATAGACACAAGGGAGGTGTCATGCTTTTGTGAAAGAAACTGCTGGTGTTTTTCCACAAATTGCCATGTCCTCTCTAAGGAAGGAGATTAGGACCCTGACAGAACCGAGGCCACCAAAGAGGTTGGACAGTGGGTCCTGGTTGAGTATGATGGTGACTTGTTCCCTGGTACAGTCACACAGGTGAGTTTAATTTAAAGAGTTCTGTTAATATGTGAATTTTTCTCCAGTTACATTACAGTACACTGTCCAGCCAAAATGTTTAGAGAGTAAAAAAATGTTTTACTAATACAGATTGCTGAAGGGCAGTATGAAGTCGACACCATAACTTGTGAAGGGGAAAACCGCTTCTATGTGCCTAGCATCAGACTTCCTGTCACTTCCTCTGCTAGGCATTTCTGCATTTCACCTGACATATGGGAAAAACACAAAAAACGCTCATGAGTTACAGTTGGGGAGGAAACATGATTGGTACAAAAAGCAGTGGTTCTAGTTGTTTGTTTTAATTGCTGCTGTTCAAGTTTTTACATTAAATTATTCTCAGAAAAATGTGCAGTTGATAGAATTTCAGGACCAATGTTTTATAGCTAAAATAAAATTATTAAGTAATAAGAGCATCATGTTGTTACATTTAAATGTTTTTCTCAGGACCACACGATGGTATGTTACATGGAAATTAATGATTCTCAGGAACACATGATTGTATGTTCTACTATAATAATAATATTCATACTAATGGTTGTATATTTGTTAGTGCTACAGCATAGGGCAGGCTAAATGATTGAATTATTTTTTTTTACGAGGATAAGAGTGTAACTTGTATAACCAACACTTGTTAACACAAGGCATGGTACTGTAATGCTTAAGATTAATGAGAAAATGAAACACTGTTTATGAATTTTTTTATGTGTTTTAAATATATAAAATATGGTTAGGCATCAAATCCCTTTGTCAACAGTGAACGTATTGAACTAAATCTAATTTCCAAAACATTTATCCTCATTCCCAAAATGGCTCTCTCATTACCGAAACTTGTATCTTTTTTACAAATTAAAGGAGGGGTGGCATGTAAAATCCACTTTTTAAAGCTTTTCATCACATTTGTATGCAATTCCCTCCTTAAAAACATGCCTAAAGTGTTTCTTAGGTTAATTTATGTATGTTTGAGTAATATCCGGTTCATCCAATATTTCACTTTCAGTGTCAGAGACGGGTTTAAATGCATATGCTTGTACCATGTCCCGCATGGCCATAGTAAACCGAAAGATATGCCTGTCTTCCAAAAGTCCAGCACACCGATGCTACAGTACTGTAATGCTTCGTCCCCATGCGACTGGAGAATGTTGTGATGACGTTGACGGCAGCGTGTTGAAGGGGGCATGTCCGAGACAATTATAGAGACATGCAGCTAATTTCAAGGCGTTCAGTGCGGACATGCGGTGAGTGCAAAATTTCAAATAGGTAGTATAAATCATTTATTGAACTCACAGATCTATTTAAAGGTAAAATTATTGATGTACTGGACCTCAGAATTGCTCTTTCTGCATAAGAAGAATGTGCCACCCCCCTTTAAGTAATAATTAGATAATCATATTTTGTTTTAAAATGTATATACATATTATACAACACTACTTATTTAAGGAGTGCTACATAAAAAAAATGTGCATGTTATTTTTTAGTAAAACAATTAAATAAAGAAGTTGTAAATCATCATGTATGTTTTGGTAATGAGAGAAAATAAGGACAATACAAAAAATTATAATTATGAAAAAGTAATCTCTTCAGAGTTTTACATAGCTTTCAGCATTAGCAATAAGAGTCTACTTAAACATTAGCCAAAACAACACATTTCTAACCATATCTTTAATGTAATGTTGCGGTAATGATAATTTTTAATGGACTTCATCGAAAAATTTAAATATATTGGAAATATTTTTCTAAATCTTCTGAAAATAATGGTTATAGTAAGTTCATACCTTAATCTTATATGTGCAAAAAGAAAATTGCCTTCAAGGGCATTAAAAAAATTCTGGACACCTTCTAAATCTGGATTTCGTGAGAATCACCCATTTATTCCTCTTATGACCTATATTCAACAATTTAAATCAATTTTAAATACATACATTTTTAATACATTCCCCATATTTAACCTTAATGGATAAACAAAATTTTTTACATTTTCTCCAGCATATCCAGAAAATATCAAGTGCAGTTCTGACCAACAAATAACTGCATGGCTCATACAGACTCTTCACACCCTGACAAGTGAATCAGCATAGCTATAGGGCTAATCCTTGTACAGCATTTAGTTCAGCCTTTCATGACGTTGCACATTTACTCTGATCCACACGGACTCTGGCTACAAGCTAATGCTACACTGGCACTACATGCATTTCTCATCTTATCTTGTACAAACACATTTAACAGTTCTCTGATTCACTGTAACAATCGCCAGGGTCTAAGAGTCCGCCATTTTACCCGCACGTGGCGGCGGAACACCTCTACAGACGCCAAAGTTTATGTTTTCACTTTCTGGCCTGACATCCGTTACACCACAAAGCACATAAGAACTATAACTACTGTTGTCTATTGCACATTCGTCATTTAAGACCCAGCTTACCTGCAGAAACAAGAAAACAGCAGTTCAATTGGAGCTACTCGGTGTCCAGTCTGCTCTCACTCTCTAGTACTTACTTCTTCTCCCAGACCGTCAGCTACTGGTGCATAAGGGCACCGAGCGCCCTCTGCTGGCGAAACCTGTACCACATGCTCAAATGGCAAAATAGACTAACAGTAGTGTTTACACAAGAAAATGGCTTTGAGTATAAAAATAAAATGGGGGGCAACTATTTTCATCTACTCGTCTATATGATAGTGCCACACTCCATCCATCCATCCATTTTCTTCCGCTTATTCGGGGTCTGGTCGCGGGGGCAGCAGCTTAAGCAAAGAGACCCAGACTTCCCTCTCCCCAGCCACTTGTTCCAGTTCCTTGGGAGGAATCCCAAGGCGTTCCCAGGCCAGCCGAGAAACATAGTCCCTCCAGCGTGTCCTGGGTCTTCCCCTGGGCCTCCTGCCGGTGGGACGTGCCCAGAACACCTCACCAGGGAGGTGTCCAGGAGGCATCCTGACCGGATG
Source organism: Valencia hispanica (assembly GCA_963556495.2). NCBI lineage: Eukaryota > Metazoa > Chordata > Actinopteri > Cyprinodontiformes > Valenciidae > Valencia > Valencia hispanica. The sequence goes on from OY747703.1 coordinate 30,815,081, forward strand.
CCCGAGCCACCTCAACTGACTCCTCTCGATGTGGAGGAGCAGCAGCTCTACTCTGAGCCCCCTCCGGATGACTGAGCTTCTCACCCTATATCTAAGGGAGAGCCCGGACACTCTATGAAGGAAACTCATTTCAGCTTCTTTTATCCGTGATCTCGTTCTTTCGGTCACCACCCAGAGTTTGGGACCATAGATGAGGCTAGGAACGTAGATCGACCGGTAAATCGAGAGCTTTGCCTGTCGGCTCAGCTCTCTCTTCACCACGACAGACCAGTACAGCGCCCGTATAACTGCAGATGCCCTACCAATCCGTCTATCGATCTCCTGCTCCATTTTTCCCTCATTCGTGAACAAGACCCCCAGATACTTAAACTCCTCCGCTTGGGGACGGACCTCATCCCCGACCCGGAGAAGGCACCCCACCCTTTTCTGGCTCAAGACAATGGCCTCGGATTTGGAGGTGCTGATTCTCATCCCAGCCGCTTCACACTCGGCTGCGAACCGCTCCAGCGAAAGCTGTAGCTCACGTTCAGATGAAGCCAATAGGACCACGTCATCTGCAAAAAGCAGAGACCCGATCCTGAGGCCACCAAAACCTATCCCCTCAACACCTTGGCTGCGCCTAGAAATCCCGTCCATAAAAGTTATGAACAGGATCGGCGACAAAGGGCAACCTTGGCTGAGTCCATCTCTCACCGGAAACAAGCCCGACTTACTGCTGGCAATGCGAACCAAACTCTGGCACCGGTCATATAGGGACCTAACAGCCCATATTAAGGGGCCCGGTACCCCATACGCCCGGAGTACCCTCCACAGGGCTCCCCGAGGGACACAGTCGAACGCCTTCTTCAAGTCCACAAAACACATATAGACCGTTTGGGCGAAGTCGCACGCACCCTCCAGGAGCCTGCTGAGGGTGTAGAGCTGGTCCAGTGTTCCACGGCCAGGACGAACACCGCATTGTTCCTCCTGGATCCGAGGTTCGACTATCCGTCGAACCCTGCTCTCCAGAACCCCTGAATAGACCTTACCAGGGAGGCTCAGAAGTGTGATCCCCCTGTAGTTGGAACACACACCACCCCGGTCTGCCAATCCAAGGGAACAGCCCACGATGTCCACGCAATATTGCAGAGCCGCGTTAACCAACACAGCCCCACAACATCCAGAGTCTTGAGGAACTCCAGTCAAATCTCATCCACCCCCGGAGCCTTGCCACCGAGGTGCTTTTTAACGAACTCGGTGACCTCAGCACCAGAGATTGGAGAGCGCGACCCAAAGTCCCCAAATTCTGCTTCCAGATTGGAAGGCGTGCCGGTGGGATTGAGGAGGTTTTTGAAGTATTCCATCCACTGACTCAAAAAGTCCCGTGTCGAGGTCAGCAGCAGACCATGCCTACTGTAAACAGTGTTGGTGGCAGACCGCTTCCCCCCTCCCGAGACGCCGGATGGTGGACCAGAATCGCTTCGAAGCCGTACGGAAGTCGTTCTCCATGGCCTGTCCAAACTCCTGCCACGCCCGAGTTTTTGCCTCAGCGACCATCCGAGCCCCACTCCGCCTGGCCCGCCGGTACCTATCAGCTTCTTCAGCGGTCCCACAAGCCAAAAAGACCCGATAGGACTCCTTCTTCAGCCTGACTGCATCCCTTACCACCGGTGTCCACCAGCGGGTTTGGGGGTTGCCGCCGGACACCTTTATGTTTGAACATGGTGTTTGTTATGGACAATCCATGATGAGCACATAAGTCCAATAACAAGACACCACTCAGGTTCAGATCAGGGGGAGCATTCCGCCCAACCACACCCCTCCAGGTCTCACTGTCATTGCCCACGTGAGCGTTGAAGTCCCCCAGCAGAACAAGGGAGTCCCCGGGAGGAGCACTCTCCAGCACCCCCTCCAAAGACTCCAAAAAGTGTGGTTAATCTGATCTGCCGTTTGGCGCGTAAGCACAAACAACAGTCAGGACCCGTCCCCCCACCCGTAGGGGGAAGGAGGCTACCCTCTCCTTCACCGAGGTAAACCCCAACGTACAGGCGCCGAGATGGGGAGCAAGAAGCATGCCCACCCCAGCTCGGCACCTTTCAGCGGGGGCAACTCCAGAGTGGAAGAGAGTCCAACCCCTCTCAAGGAGATGGGTTCCAGAGCCAGAGCCGTGTCTTGAGGCGAGTCCGACGATGTCCAGTCGAAACCTCTCAACCTCGCACACCAGCTCCGGCTCCTTCCCCACCAGAGAGGTGACATTCCACGTCCCGAGAGCCAGCTTCGGCAGCCGAGGATCGGACCGCCAAGGTCCCCGACTTCGGCCGCCACCCATCCTGCATAGCACCCGACCCCTATGGCCCCTCCCACAGGTGGTGAGCTCATGGGAAGGGGGACCCATGTTACCTCTTTGGGCTAAGCCCGACTGGGCCCCATGGGTAAAGGCTCAGCCACTAGGCACTCGCCAACGTGCCCCGCCTCCAGGCTTGGCTCCAGAGGGCGGCCCCGGTGGCCCGCGTCAGGGCGAGGGAACACTGAATCCATTTATACCATTCATCATAGGGTCTTTTGGGCTGCAATTAGTCTGATCCCTCACCTAGAACCAAATTGCCATGGGTGACCCTACCAGGAGCAAAAAGCCCCTGACAACACTGCTCCTAGGATCATTAGGACACTCAAACCCCTCCACCACGATAAGGTGGCAGCCCAGGGAGGGGAAAACCTCTCCCTGAGTGTGCCACACTCTCTCCCACAAAATTAAATTTCTCCGGACATTTCTGTTTACCTCGTATATTCAGCAATACCTTTCACACACTCCTACAGCCCATGGTCTCCAGAAGGAATTACTCTCAATAACCTGAGTCTTAGTTACCTAGCAGTTCCTCTGAACCAAAGTTGGCTGGCCTAAAGTGTCATAACTTAATACAGTCGGCTGCTGTCTTTGTCTCTGAGGTCGCTGTCACTCAGTTTGTCTTACATTTGTTCGCAGCTGGATCGTCAATCACAACCTCACCAGCTCCTGGGCTTACAGGGTCAGGGTCAGAGCCTATAAAATGCCCAGCAACATCCTTTTCGCTCTGCAGTGGCAGATCCTCTACGCTCTGCAGTGGCACATCCTCTACGCTCTGCAGTTGCAGTCCCTTCAATTCCCCCCTGGTCACATTATAGTAAGAATTTATAAGAGAAAGTTAATGCCATGGAAATCCAAATATTTCTCCTCTCGTTACAGTGTCAATGAAGTACAATAAAGGCAGAATGTTCCTTACACGGCTCTAGCGCCCCCAGGGTTTACGGTGCCCTTAGCATTTGCCTATACTGCCTATGCCACAGGCCGAATCCATTATCGGTCGACCTCTAATCTGGAACGGGTAAGTGGACTGGATCGTGGTCAGAGGTACATGGGTCTGCTTACTTGGCTTCTTCTTTAAACACTCACATTCTTCTGTAGCAAAGTGTTCGGCTTCTTTCGCCATCTGCAGCCAGTAGAATTTGTCTTAAATCAGGTCGAGCAATATTTCCACCCCTAGGTGGCCCATGTCCTGATGGAGCTCTTTGAAAACCAGGGGACAATATACTTTCAGAAGCAGAAGCTGCTCTCGGCGGGTAGTTTGGCGGCGCAGGACACCATTCTTGTCAATGTGAAGCTTCAACCACTGTCTAAGCAGTGTAACGACTGCTGGATGTTCTGACTTCACCCCGTGACTTGTACCAGAGCACTCTTGACACGACTTCAAATGCTTCA